>CM038681.1:621094379-621694379 GCA_021605205.1 Aegilops longissima
TTGATCGATGCTTTCTCCTTCATGAGGCCAAAATTATATATATAATTGCGATCACGATGAACAAGATGCATAGGGTAATACTTTTGATGAAATTCCAATTTCAATCTTTTATAGTTCCATGATCTCGTATCATCACATAGCCTATACCATGTCAATGTGTCTTCCTTCAAAGATAAAGGAAAGACCTTCTTCTTAACAACATCATCGGGTATACCGCAAGCTTAAATAATCCACAAACTTCATCCACATAGAGTAGATGTTCATCGGGATGCTTTGTTCCATCTCCGTAAAAGTATTAGCCAGCAGTTTTTCCATCATACCGAAGGAACTTCAAAAGGAGTTTCATTTTCAATAGGTTCAGTAGCTTGAGGAGAAACTCTTTGCTCTCTTGGACGGGTGAAGATACCCGAACAAGCCCCTCGAGAATTACTTTCCATAGTAACAAGTGACAAAAATTTCAGCACACTATATAGATTTTCCTTACCAAATTCCACTTACCAAGGCGTTACACTCCCGGAAGCGGCGCCAGAAATGAGTCTTGATGACCCACAAGTATAGGGGATCTATCGTAGTCCTTTCGATAAGTAAGAGTGTCGAACCCAACGAGGAGCAGAAGGAAATGATAAGCGGTTTTCAGCAAGGTATTCTCTGCAAGTCTTGAAATAAGTGGTAACGAGATAGTTTTGTGATAAGATAAATTGTAACGAGCAACAAGTAACAAAAGTAAATAAGGTGCAGCAAGGTGGCCCAATCCTTCTTGTAGCAAAGGACAAGCCGGAACAACTCTTATAATAGGAAAAGCGCTCCCGAGGACACATGGGAATATCGTCAAGCTAGTTTTCATCACGTTCATATGATTCGCGTTCGGTACTTTGATAATTTGATATGTGGGTGGACCAGTGCTTGGGTGCTGTTCTTACTTGAACAAGCATCCCACTTATGATTAACCTCTATTGCAAGCATCCGCAACTACAACAAAAGTATTAAGGTAAACCTAACCATAACATGAAACAAGTGGATCCAAATCAGCCCCTTACGAAGCAACTCATAAACTAGGGTTTAAGCTTCTGTCACTCTAGCAACCCATCATCTACTTATTACTTCCCAATGCCTTCCTTTAGGCCCAAATAATGGTGAAGTGTTATGTAGTCGACGTTCACATAACACCACTAGAGGCTAGACAACATACATCTCATCAAAATATCGAACGAATACCAAATTCACATGACTACTAATAGCAAGACTTCTCCCTTGTCCCCAGGAACAAACGTAACTACTCACAAAGCATATTCATGTTCATAATCAGAGGAGTAATAATATGCATAAAGGATCTGAACATATGATCTTCCACCAAGTAAACCAACTAGCATCAACTACAAGGAGTAATCAACACTACTAGCAACCTACTAGCACCAATCTCGGACTTGAAGACAAGAATTGGATACAAGAGATGAACTAGGGTTTGGAGATGAGATGGTGCTGGTGAAGATGTTGATGGAGATTGCCTTCTCCCAATGAGAGGAGCGCTGGTGATGATGATGGCGATGATTTCCCCCTCCCGGAGGGAAGTGTCCCTGGCAGAACAGCTCCGCCAGAGCCCTAGAGTGGTTCCGCCAAGGTTCCGCCTCGTGGCGGCGGAGTCTCGTCCCAAAAGGTTGCCTCTAGTTTTTTTCTCATCGAAAGACTTCATATAGGAGAAGATGGGCATCGGAGAGCCACCAGGGGGCCCACGAGGTAGGGGGCGCGCCCCCCACCCTCGTGAGCAGGGTGTGGGCCCCCTGGCCTTCATCTTTGGCGACAATTTTTCTTTATTTATTTTAAGATATTCCGTGGATTTTCAGGAATTTTGGAGTTGCACAGAATAGGTCTCCAATATTTGCTCCTTTTCCAGCCCAGAATTCCAGCTGCCGGCATTCTCCCTCTTCATGTAAACCTTGTAAAATAAGAGAGAATAACAATAAGTATTGTGACATAACGTGAAATAACAGCCCACACAAAACGATAAATATCGATAGAAAAGCATGATGCAAAATGGACGTATCATGGCTGCATCAAAGCGGACATCCATTGCCGGTTCATCTGCGTGCATTATATATAATTAAGTGTGTCAAAAATCATTACAGAACATCATGAATAGATAATTAGGTGACCAAATTAATAGAAGTTCATCATCACATTAAAACCAAAGTACATACATAGTTCTCATCTAACCATACATTGAAACTATGTAAAACATTTCAATGCGAAAACAAATGCGATCATAATCGCAACCAAGGTAACAACTGATCCAACGGCATAATGATACCAAGCCTCGGTATGAATGGCATATTTTCTAATCTTTCTAATCTTCAAGCGCATTGCATCCATCTTGATCTTGTGATCATCGACGACATCCGCAACATGCAACTCCAATATCATCTTCTCCGCCTCAATTTTTCTTATTTTTTCCTTCAAGAATTTGTTTTCTTCTTCAACTAAATTTAACCTCTCGACAATAGGGTCGGTTGGAATTTCGGTTCAACAACCTCCTAAATAAATAAAATCTATGTCACGTTGGTCGGCATAATTTTCATAAACAATAAATGAACCAATAGTTATGAAAAGATAATATATACCACATCCAAATCATAGACAGGACAAGGGCCGACGGGAGCGGATACCAAAGCCATCGCACTATATAAGATGCAATAATAAAAGTAAGAAAATAATACAAGTATATATCTATCTAAACATACAAGTAAGAATATTTTTCCTTTCAGAAAGAAGATAAGAACAAGAGGCTCACCACGGTGGTGCCGGCGATGAGATCGGTGCGGGCGATCGACGGCGGTGAAGACGGATATGGGACGTGACAGACCGCTAAACCTAGACAAATATTGAGGAAAATGGAGTTTGGAGGTCGAGCTTGGAGAGGAGAAAGTTAATTAGTGTGGCTCGGGCATTCCATGGAACACCTCGTGTGCATAGGAGATGAGCTAGAGCACCACAAAGCTCTCCAACGGCCGGGCAGAAAAACAGAGCAGTGAAGTGCTCTGCCCGCGGGGCGAGGGGTATATATAGGCACCTCATTGGTCCCGGTTGGTGGCGTGAACCGGGACTAAAGGGCGGCCTTTGGTCCCGGTTCAAGCCACCAACCGGGACCAATGGTGGTAGGCCAGGAGCGAGGCCCATTGGTCCCGGTTCGTCCCACCAACCGGGACCAAAAGGTCCAGACGAACCGGGACCAATGGCCCACGTGGCCCGGCCGGCCCCCGGGGCTCACGAACCGGGTCCAATGCCCCCATGGGTCCCAGTTCTAGATTGAACCGGGACTAATGGGCTGCCCCGGCCTGGACCATTACCCCCTTTTCTACTAGTGCGGGGACGGCAGGAGAGAGGGAAAGCGACTTGAGGATGGAGGGAGGCCCGCGCGGATGAAGTGAGAGTAGAGCGGGAGCACGGCTGCGCTAGAGGAACCAGTGCTACGCGTGCAAACGAGCCTGATGCATGTATTGTTGTATTGGTTTTTTTAGACAAACTACGAAGCTTTTTATCATGTCGTCACAATGTTTACAGGGACAAATGAAAGTCCATCCGCTTGACCAAGCCAGACATGCCGGCCAGCCGGAAGGGATAACGCATGCTTCGCAAGTTTGTGAGCCTCGACATTCGAGCTCCTAAACTCATGACTAATATTACAAGACTGAATAGTAGACTTATGTTCTATGATTTCATGTATGAGTGCTCCGTAGACTGTT
Source organism: Aegilops longissima (assembly GCA_021605205.1). Classification (NCBI taxonomy): domain Eukaryota; kingdom Viridiplantae; phylum Streptophyta; class Magnoliopsida; order Poales; family Poaceae; genus Aegilops; species Aegilops longissima. The sequence goes on from CM038681.1 coordinate 621,098,117, forward strand.
GGATTTCCGTCTCGAATATCTTCCACCACCACCTTGCAATCTGAAGATACTTGAATGTTCCTCTCGTAAAGATCATCCGCTCACTAGTAGAAAATCGACTTTTAGTACCGGTTCGTAAGAACCTTTAGTACCGGTTATGGAACCGGCACTAAAGAGTGGGGACTAATGGTCCCCCCCTTTAGTCCCGGTTCAACACGAACCGGGACCAAAGGCCCACCATGTGGCACGAGGCGCTCCGTGGTTTGCGGGACCTTTAGTCCCGGTTGGTAAGGATTTTTTTTTATTTTTATTTTTGAAATAAAGCAAAAACAGCCCGCCTACTGGGCCGGCACGGCCTGCATACGACTAGAAATCCAATCTCTAGTTGGGCGGGATGCAGCCCATCTGTTGATAAGCCTGAGGCGGAAGACTTGCAATAGGCCCACAAAGGCCTTCTTAGAGAGGAGACACGGTAGCCGCCGCGGGGCTTATAAACCGGTGCGAGCTCCTCTCAACTAGCGAGGTGGGAATAAACATTGTGCACTGTGGGTGGCAGCACACCACCTTTAGTACCGGTTGGTGGCTCCAACCGGTACTAAAGGGGAGTTCTTTAGTACCGGTTGAAGCCACCAACCCGTACTAAAGGCCACCACCTTTAGTACCTGTTGGTAGCTCCAACCGGTACTAAAGACCCCCCCCCCCTCCTTTAGTACCGGTTGGAGCAATCAACCCGTACTAAAGGCCACCACCTCTTTAGTACCGGTTCATGGCACGAACCGGTACTAAAGGTTCGCCACAAACTGGTACTAATGAGCGCCGCCCGCCTGGCCGTTGGAACCGGCACTAATGGTCACATTAGTGCCGGTTTAATTACAAACTGGGACTAATGAGTTTCACATTAGACCCTTTTTCTACTAGTGGCTAGTGCTAGTGCCTCCCGTGCACCGCCATGCATTCTGAGTGTAGCTGGGTCAAAAACTCTTTGAAACACAATGGCCAAAGATCCAAGGAAAATGCCTGTTTGATCTCTACAGAAAGCACCTACAACTCCACAGCATCCTCCTCTCCCAACTGAAGCATCAACGTTGATCTTAACTGTACCCGATGGAGGTGCTATCCATTGTGTTGGACGCACGATAGAGTTCGCCCAAATGGAAGCTCGCGCTTGAATACCATCCAACTCACCAAGGTAAGACCGAACAAAGGCCTGTATTGTGAACAGACTTTGATAAATGAGGAAAGTATCGTTTTCCCCCTCAAATCCTGTCTGATGGATCAATTTCCCCCCAAAGTCTGAAACCGGATCAATCAGCCCCTAAACTCTCCAAAACCGGATCAATTCTCCCCCATGGTGGTTTGGGACAAGATTTGGGCGGTTTTGACTATTCTCCTTGCTGACCGGGCAGTCTTGACTTGGCAGTTTTGGTGTTTTCATCGATTGGGGAGCCGGTCGACAAATCAGCCCCCAATTCAGGTGATTTCGGTCCCTGTGCCTTGACGACGACGACGCCCAACCTCGACGACGACGGCCGGCGCCTCGACGTCCGCCCACGCCGCCATGGCGTCAAGCATGCCGCCGCCTCCGATGGAGTCTGATCGCCGCCCGATGGTGAGTCAACCGCCCCCTTTCTTTCCCCGCGAATTCATGTACTGCATGATCATTTCCCCTGCGAATTTAAGATCAGGAGGGGGTTTGTCGCACCCAATTTTGCTGCCATGGCAGGCAAATCATGGAGGTGCAGGGTAGATCATAGGAAGATCTTGACTGAACTATGTAATGAGGTAAAGGTTGTTTTTTGGGCAGGTTTTGTCGATGAGGCAACAGATGAAGATGACATATTGTATGTGTCACTACATTATTTTGGCAAATTTGAGACAGTGGATGGATTGCTGTATACAAGGGAGGTCGATGATTACTTTTCCATTTGGATAGGAAGAACCTACGGTTTGAGCTGTTGTTGTTGTATGCTCGGGACATGTATCATGTAGAAAGAGGGCATGCTAGGGGAATTATAGTTACAAGATGCACTGGCTTATTCCAGGGAAAGAATTGGTGATGGTTTGCAATTTATTTTGATGATTCAAGTGTGGAGAAGATGGTGAATGCAACACCTATTGGGTCATGTGAGAGATATATGTGGAGGAAGTGGCATTGTGTGAACAAGCAAGAAAGCAGTTGGAAAACAGAGCGGATGATGTGCGGTGGTTGTTTTCAAACATATTCCAAGCATAAAGGTAGCAGATTTGCATTGTTAAATGTGGATCTTTGTGGAGACAGACATGGTAGATGAGATGTTTTTATCAAATGCAGCAGCTTTAGCAAAGAAAGGAGCAGAGCGAGAAGTTGTTGTAGGTGTCAAAAGGTCAAGAATGAGGAAGAAAATTTGAGGATAATAAATGAGGCTAATGACTTTCTTAGTACATTTGAGAGTCCGGTGAAGATCAAGAAAATTAGAGCAAGTAGAGTTACAGCTAAAAAGAAAAGTACCTCTTACAGCTCCGGTTTCAGCAAGTACTCCTTCAGTGCAGCTCAAGGTGCATGTGCTCTGCACCATCTTTGAGTGCAGCCCAAGGTGCATCTTCTTCACGGCCAGTGCATCTTCTTCAGCTCCGAGGAAAAAACCAAAATCTGGAAAGACCAAAGCAGCAAAGCAGGTACAACAGAGAGGAACAATGCCACAAATTGAGTATACATCTGCTAATCATGTTGAAATTGGAACAAGTGGTAATGAAGCCTTACATGAAAATGTAAAAGAAGGAGAAGAAGGTGATGATGAGAGTGACATTGACTACCAGCCTTTGTCGAGAGCACGATTCTTTGAAGAATCAGAGGCGAACAAGTAAGGAAATTAGCAAGGGAAATTAGGAGGCGTAAGAGAGCAAAGAAATTAGGGGATGTTGTTGGGCCTGTCATCAAAGATAATAATGTGATTGAAGGATTGTGCGGTGATGAGAAGCTGGATGGCATAGAAGATGATGTTGTGTCATCGGATGATGACTGCTCTTTTGATGAGGAAAGTGATGGTGAGGGGGCCACACAACTAGTGAGAAGGAAAAGTGAATGGAAGAAATATGACAGCAAATCAGAAATGCCTACATTTGAGATTGGAATGGTTTTCAGAGGAAGACATCAAATGAAGAAAGCCCTAATAAAATATGGCATTAAGAAGCATGTGCATATTGCTTTCACAAAGGATGAAAATCATAAAGTTGGTGCAAAGTGTACTTGGCCTGGCTGCAAGCTGGATGATATATGCTTCTAAAACTAGTAGAAATAAGTGGCTACAGGTGTCTACCTTTGTAGATGAGCACCATTGCATTCCAAGAAGAGATAACAAACTGGTCACATCATCTGTGATTGCTACAAAATATGGCAGGCTTATAAGAGCAAACCCAAGTTGGAAGTTAGAAGATTTGAGAAAAACTGTACTTGAGGACTTGTTTGCTGATGTCACAGTTGCACAGTGCAAGAAGGCAAAGAGAATGGTCATGCAGAAACTGTTGCATTCCTTTGAAGGAGAGTACTCCAAATTGTTTAATTATCGATTAGAGCTCACGAGAACTAATCACGGAAGCACGATGGCAGTGAAATTGGACCAAAATCAAAAGGATGGGTCATATGTATTCCAAAGATTTTACATGTGTTTTGATGCCTTGAAGAAAGGTTTCTTAGCAGGTTGTAGAAAAGTTATAGGCCTTGATGGGTGTTTTTTCAAAGGTGCTTGCTATGGACAGATGTTGTGTGCTATAGGAAGAGATGCAAATAACCAGATGTATCCTATTGCTTGGGCTGTTGTGGAGAAAGAAAATTATGAGTCATGGTTCTGGTTTCTTGCCAAAATAAACCAGGACTTGAAAATAAGCAATCAAGGAGATGGATATGTATTTATGTCAGATCAGCAAAAGGGACTTATAGGGGCAATGGAGGACATTTTTCCTAAAGCTGAGCATAGAATGTGTGCAAGACACATATATGCTAATTGGAAGAAAAAACACCCAGACCATGATCTTCAGAAAAGGTTTTGGAGATGTGCAAAATCACCAAACAAAGTGATTTTCAACTACAACAGGGCAAGGCTTGCACAATTTACTGTTGAGGGTGCAAAAGATATGATGAACACTGATCCAGTTCATTGGAGTAGGGCCTACATGAAGCTGGGGTCCAACTGTGATTCAGTTGATAACAACATGTGTGAATCTTTCAACAACTACATCCTGTTAGCTAGGTACCTTGCTATTGTCTCAATGCTTGAGTGGATCAGGTGCAAAATTATGGTAAGGGTACAAGAAAATAGAGGAAAGTCAGTTAACTGGAAAGGAACTATATGTCCCAATATTTTCAAAAAATTAAAGCAAAACATAAGGAGATCAGGTTTCTGTCATGTGCTGTGGAATGGGAAAGATGGATTTGAAGTGCAAGAGCATGAGAAATTTAAATTTATCGTTAACTTGCAGCTCTGGACTTGCTCATGTAGATATTGGCAGCTGTCGGGTTTACCATGCTGCCATGCCATTAGTGCTATCTACAAAACAGGACAGAAAATAGATGATTATATTGCTCCTTGTTACTCCATAGATGTGTACAACAAGATATATGATCATTGCTTACAACCTTTGGAGGAGAGGAGAGTTGGCCTATTTCAACAAATCCAAAGCCACAACCACCTGGTCACATTAGCTTGCTCGGAAGGCCTAAAGCAGAAAGGAGGAGAGAGGAAGGAGAAAACCTAAGGGTACTAAGATGAGCAAAGTAGGTGGCAAGATCACTTGCAGTTCTTGCAAAAGGCAAGGACATAATAGAACAAGCTGTAAAAACAATGATGCATCTAAACATCATGGAAATGCACATTTGGTCAGAGAAGCTGCAAAACAAAAGGAGCAAGACAAACAGGCTTTTGATGCTCTTGAGACTCACAAAGCTATGCTTCAAAAGCAGTTAATATCATACTTGTTACTAGTAATGAAAATTTGGTTGCATCTGTTTGTACTAATGAAAACTTGTTTGTAGGCTGCTGATATAAAAGGCAAGGCAGTGGTTGTGCAACCTAGGCCACAGAAGATGGATGTTAGAAGAAAACCAGGCACTCTGAAGATCAATGAGCCTACATCACAACAAAGCTCACAGCCAAGCTCTGAAACTAGACTTCCACAACATTGTGTGTTCAACCTGGCTGCATACAAGGAGGCACTAAATGCTAAGAAAGGGCCATCCATTTGATTAAATATTGTGCTCTGCCTAGTTGTAATCTTGTGCCACAAATTTTGTGCTACACTAGTGCTATATTTCGCTTATGTTCATTTGAGGCAGGATTTACGCTAGTATAATTTTCTTGATTGAAACAAAGAGGACAACAGAGTTGGAAACATTAATACTTAAACATCTTCAGTACATTTGTTCCCTGCATTTGTTCAGTACATAACTTAAACTCTGACAGTGCATACTAAAAATGCAAACTTAGGTAGAAACTACATTTCTCCACTACATTTCATACTGAAACTTAACTACAAACTGAACTGCATTTCTCCACTACTTAGCTACATACTGAACTAGAAACTTAACTGCATTTCTCCTTCATCTCCTCCAACTTCACTTCTGCTTTTCTTCACTTCTTCATCTCCTTCATCTTCACTTCTGCGTCTCCTTCATCTTCTTGATGCGGTCGGAGTGGCGAATGCCGACGCGGATGTAGGTCTCCGCCTCTATTGGCATGCTCCTGTCGCCGAGCTGCGGGATCCCCGGCGCCACCATGTACACGTTGTCGTCGGCAGGCGCCACATCCACCACCACCTGCTCCCCCTCGCTGTCGTCCTCCACATCCACCACCACCTGCTCCCCCTCGTTGTCGTCTTCCCCCTCGCTGTCGTCCTCCCCCTCGCTGTCTTCCTCCCCCTCACTGTCATCCTCCCCCTCGTCTTCACTGTATCCTCCATCGCTGTCAGAATGGACAATAACTTGCTTCACTTCAGCTGGTGCAGCGACCACGACGCCGACGAGACCTTCCACTGGAGGTGGAGGGGGGCGACGGCGGGAGCGGTAGTCGTACCACACGCCGACGCGGATCTGGTGACTTCTCCGCCTCATGCATAGCCCACAGAAAACTGAGACCGCTGGAATTGGACGGCCGGCGGGGAACATTGCCTTCTTCTCAACATCAGTTGCAACGGCGATGAGGCCCCTGGCGTGGTCCACGCTCATCTGCAAGCTCGGAAATCTGTTGCAGATCTCCTCTACATCCGCCCTCTTCTCTGAATCTCCCTTGCAATACCTGCTGACAGTTTCCTCCCACCGCTCTTGAGCACGGCGAACATCTTCTGCAGACCGCCTCTTCTTGGGCGCCATCGCCGGAATTGAGAAGCGAGGGGACGAGAGGTGGGTGAGAGGTGGGTGAGATGAGAATGGGGAACGACAGACAGCGGTGGGTGGGTGACTCGTGTCTGCCCGAACGCTGGCTTTAAATGAGTGGGTGGGTGCAGTGGCTGCTGAAAGTTCAGACAACAACAGTAAACTTCAGAAAAATTCAGTTAACTTCAGAAAAATTCAGACAAAAGTTCAGTTAACCTTAGACACAACTTCCTGTTCTGAAATTTTAAACTCAAATACATTTGTTGCCTGGAGCTTACATAGGTGCTTCACAACACACACAATGCATCCTACATCACATCTTCAAAGCCATGATAACAACACATACAATGCAGCAAAAGATGGCAAATTTGTACATAAACTTGCTTCTCTGAAACTCCTTGGCAAGAACATCCATTTCTTGAGCATGATGCGCTTTCAAATCCAGCACATACACATCAGCATCACCAATGCTGCACTTGGCATCCATGAGAGCATGCTCTAGCTGTGATTTCTCAGTCTTGAGCTTCCTAACATCTGTCTTCAGCCGATTAACAACATCTCGCAGGTCACCCACTAACGTACTGAGAAACTGATCCAGGGGATCATCATGCCACTTGAAGTACCCACAGTCATATCCCTAATCAACAATTTGTGCAATTTTGTCAACAGACTGGCGCAAAGACTATAACTTTGCTGCTCAAGAAAACAACGGCCGACACAGATCAACTTACCAGAGACTGGCTGCAGTTGTAGTAACGACGACCGGGGTTGGCAATGCTCCACGAAATCCACCTCGGAGCCTTGACTTTGCAGTGGCACAACTTCTCAGGCGAGTACGCCATCGGTGGCTCCCGATATGGCACCGGCGACTCCCCTGAGAAGCCCATGGACTGCGACGCCGATGACCTGCTGACGAGCTAGCGGAGGAGGCCATGGACCGTGACGAGGGGGCGGCGAGGGGACGGCAAGGGGCGGCGAGGGGCGGCGAGGGGCGGCGGCGGCGGCGGGCGGCGAGGGGCCGGCGAGGTGGACGGCAACAGACTAGGGATTGCAACGAGAAATTGGGGAAAGTTCCATATGTCCAGTCAGCACTGTCCAGTCAGCAAGGAGAATAGTCAAAACCGCCCAAATCTTGTCCCAAACCACCATGGGGGAGAATTGATCCGGTTTTGGAGAGTTTAGGGGCTGATTGATCCGGTTTTAGACTTTGGGGGGAAATTGATCCATCAGACAGGATTTGAGGGGGAAAACGATACTTTCCTCTTGATAAATTTGTTCGTGAATAGCCTTGCGGCGCGCTCCCCATTGCTGTATTGGTGTCGGTCAACGTTTGCCGGCTGGGCTTCATGCCTTCATATAAATTATCTTTTTGCTCCCGCCATGGGCGCTGGGCGGGCCACGGCCCACTCGGCCTTGCTGAAGCTCCGCCAGTTAGGATGAATCATAAGTAGATGTGAGTGAAGGAAGCAGGAGACTATACACATGAATAGAAGTTAACATGTTTTTGTTATGCTTGCTCCATCTATATGTATATAGTCTCACAACGAAGTTTCTTTGGTTCTTGCCACCGTAAAATAGATGAATCTTCTGAAGGAAAGCTCTAGTACATTGTATTGTTCATTAGAGCATCTCCAGCCGTTGGCCTCCCAGGAGGGGCTAAAAATCGGCCCCTGGGGGCGCACCGGCGCTAAACCGCGCACTGAGGGCGTGATGCCCCCATCGCGGCGCCCACGTTTTTTTTGAAAAAGTTAAATACGGCGTAAACACGGCTCAAATTTAACACAAACATCGGCGAGTTCGTTCAAATTTAAACATATTTTACAAAAAAAACTACTAGGGGCTGCCCCTCGCCGTCTCCCGCCGCTCCTCGCCGTCTACCTCGCCGCTCCCCGCCGCCCGCCGCCTGCCTTTGCAGTTCTACATGCCGAGGAGGCTGTAGAACCGCGTGTAATCGCCGCCCCGCCCCTGCTGCATTCCTCCCCCGGTTGACGCGGCGGGTTGGACGGTCCGGGGGCGTCCTCGTCATCGTCGCTGTCGACGATCACGACGCCGTGCTCGTCCTCACGCCCACGCTTGCGGCTTCTATCTCCTCCAGGGCCCGGCGCTGCCGGACCATCTCGTCACGGAGGTAGTCATCCCGCGCCCACTGCAGGGCGTCCTCGTCGGAGAAGCCGCGCCGGGCTATCTCCTCGTACTCCGCGGGGAGGCCGGGCTCCGGCTTGGGCTCGACGAGGACGAAGCGGCCGGAGGGGGTGGAGTCGCCGATGCGGACGCCGGAGCTGCGGGTGCGCGCGCTGACAGGCGTGTCCTGGGGCTCCGGCTTGACGGGGCGGAGGCAGGGAGAGCCCGACGAGCGGCCGGACAAGGAGGAGGACGCCCCAGGCCGCTCCATGCGCCTCGGCGTCCAGGAGCTCCCACGGCGGCGTGAGAAGGACGGGGGAGCGGGGTACTCGAGGCGCGGTGTGTTGCCGCCCTCGATGTACTCGAGGACGGCCTCCAACGTGCGGCCGGGCACGCCCCACCACGGGCGCCGGCCCTCGGAGTTGAGCCTGCCGGAGGGCACGACGCCGTTCGTCGCCTCGAGCTGCTCGGTGTAGCGGCGGCGGAAGTAGGGCTCCCAGAGCGGGCTGTCGAGGTGTACCGCGGGCCTTCCCTCGCCGCCCGTGGCAGAGACGCGTGGATACGTGCGTACTCCGCACGCCGCGCCGCCCCGGTGGGTGGTGGTGGCACCGGCACGCCGCCGGCACTGATCCTCCAAGCCCCGGGCACCCGCATGTCCGGCGGGCCGGGGAGTCGGCCTCGAAAAGGAGGCGAGCCTCGTCCTCGTGAAGATGGCGGCGCCCGAAGCCATTCGCCGCCGCGCCGTCGCCTGGGAAGCGTCGGCCATTCTTCTTAACTGGAGACGGCGAGAGGAGGAAGGGGGAGAAATGGGTGCGTCGGCGGTGGAGTATCTGTGCGTGTCTCCGGCGTGCTGGTGGTCGGCTTATATAAGCGGGGTGCGCTGCGTGGTAGGCTTGGCCGGCGCGTTACGCGTGGCGTGGCGGGCGAGGGGACGCGCGTCGCCCGGCCTTCACTGCGCCGCCCGTGAGGCATCAATGAAGGCTGCCTGGCGCGGCAGCGCGCGCAGCTTTGGCATTGATTCGTCGCGGGAAACGAGGCGATGAGGACGACGAAGCGGCGAGAAGAGAGTCGAGTCGCTGACGTGGCTGGCCCGCGGCTCTTAGCGCCAAAAACAATTTGTCCGGCGTCCCCGAGCGACCCCAGCGCCGGGTTCGGATTGGGTCCGCCGGCGCCAATTTTTGACCAAGCCGGCCAAAACAGAGCAGCATGATGATGAGCAGGGACGCCACGAACGCCGTTGTGTTGCATAGCAGGAACACAGGTTTGGAGAAACTGTTTTTCCTGCATGTTCAATCAATTCAGAAAAGTTTAGTCCAAAAATATTAGTAGAAAACTTCTCATATTTACCGGTTCCGGTACCTACCAGTGGTCTTGTACCAATAAGGTGCTACCATATTAAAGTTGTTGGACCAGATGCATGTATATATGAATGTATTCAATGCAAACAAATCTCTTGTATTTTTTATTTTAGTCAAATCAATGTCAGAATAGTATAGTACTTTTTGAACAGAGTGGTACACATGCATGCATCGCATCTGTTCTCTCTCCAACAAATCCATGCATTTTATCTTTGTTTGAAATTTTAGATGGCCAATATCTTCAGCAGTAATGTTCTACTATTGAAACTTTTTATATATTCTAATTCTTGATCATATTATCTTTAGAACAAGACCAATTTTGAATATATTTAAACTAGTTTAATTTTTGCACTCATTTCAATTTTACTTATTTGAAATAATTGGAATCAGTTATCGAAATGATTGAAACCACTTTTCTGAATTTTTTCATGCATATGAAACATATTTCAGTGTGAAATATGTGAAACTTGTTAATTAAAAAATGTGACACTAGTTATTTCAAACAGGTGAAGCTGATTATTTCAAAAATAAAATATAAAATGAGCAAAATTTGTTTTATGAAACGTGTGCAATAGTTTTTGGAAATAATTGAAATGAGTTTTTTGAACTAATTAAAATCAGTTATTCAAAACGACTGAAATCAAGTTTATTGGCAAAACGAGTGAAACCGGTCTCTTAATCATTGAAATCAGTTTTTTTTCAAATGAGTGAAATTATATTTTGAAATGAGTAAAGTTAGTTCTATGAAACAATTTAGGTCCATTTTTCCAAATATGTGAAACTGCTCATTTCAGATATGTGAAATGGACTGTTTCATGTGTGAAACGGATTATTTAAAATATATGAAATAGCTTTTCAAAGAGAAACAATCTTATGTTTTATGAAAGTGATTTCAAAGACAACTGAAATATATGAAACATATTTCAGTCTATTTGTCATTTTGCTTATTCCAGTGTGTGAAAGATATGTGAAATAGGTTATTTAAAATATGTCAAATTGACTATTTCAAACACGTTTAAATACTCAATTTTTTTAGTGTGTTTGTCAAGTTGCTTATTCCACCGCATCAAAATATGTGAAATTGATTATTTGAAATATGAGGATTTGGTTGTTTCATTGTGCGGAATTTATTGTTAAGAATATGTTAAACTTCTATTTTACTAATATATCAAATATATTCGTGTCTTTGTGAGTTCCATATTCCAGTTTGTGAAAATGAGCAAAACACTAGAAAAAACTTTTACAAAATATTGAAACAATCTAATGTTTTATGAAAGTGATTTCAAAGATAATTGGAATGTATAAAATAAAATATATTTCAAAAATCCAAAATTGATCTTATTTTGAAGGTCCTGTCACCACGAATTCAATATACAAAAGTTTCAATAATGGACATTTGGTTCAAAAGATATGAATTATTTAAAATAGGAGGATGGAATTAAAATGCATGTCATATGTATGGCGTAAGAGAATGCGTGCATGCACCTTCTCTCCACTCTAACTCGGTCTCTTCTGTAAGCTGATATCTAGTATCTGAAAATAGAGTATAAAACCTGCACGGATCTTAACGAAAGTGACGGATGGTGGATTGCCCACCGGTACATAGTACATACCAGCACCCGTAAAATTACTTATTCGCTTTTGTGATAGTATATATGACTGGCGCCTGAGATAAGTCTGAAAATACACAAGTTAAGTACCTTCAATGAGTAGAAAATGTTAGGTGGGGATGGGCACTGATTGCACCGGCAATAGGTTGCGCCACCGCGGCACCGGCGCTGCCACCAGCAGGCTCTCTAGCAGAGCCGTGCCTCCATCATTGCCTGCAGTAGTAGCCGCCTCAGCTGTTGGAGCGCAGCCTCGCTCCTGTCGTCGATGGCGATAGCTGGAGAGATGGCCTTGAGCGAGGCGGGACGATCGATGGCTGGTGGGGAGAGCAAGGATGTACTGCTTAATAACATTGTAACTGGAATCAGGCATACTTGAGGTCATGGCAGCAGGCTCCAAATATGCATATGCCCGCAGAACCCTCCACCCTGCCCAAATAGTCGGTGCTAGTGCTGTTCAGACATACTGGATGAGCCCTGCTTCGAGACTAGAGCAAGGTTTTGGGTACCGAATCCCAAAAAAGAGATAAACGCACCATTGGTCAGCGAACTCCTGCGAGATGAGCACATTGGTCACAGAAGTGTCAAAACGTGGAAAACGGTCAGTTTGGTTTGTTTTATGAGCAAACGGGTCACTCCCGTCTCTTAAGCCGCTGCCCACGTGGCGTTGTGAGTAAGCGATGGCTTGGTGTAAATTGCAAGAAAGCCCCTAGGAAGAATAGAATGTTCATTACTGCCCCCTAAGGAACCGCCCCCACCCCGACCGTGCAACATGACGGCGGCTCGGTGCCCGTCGGCGGCAACCTCAAGCCCGTCAGCTGCCTCCGTAGGTTGCGCTGGCGGAGAGGATGGTGAGGTAGCCGGATCCCCTATAGTAGAAGCGCTGGCTGACGGCGGCGACGAATCTGCGGACGCTGACGGCGGCGGTGATTGTGGTGAAGCCGCCGCCGGCGTGGTTGATGGCGCTGAACTGCTTCCTCGACGACGGTTTCCCTGGGATGATGCTCCGGAGTATGGTAAGATCTTCTCACTATTTCTCTTCCCCTTCCTTTCTTCATCTCAGCAGTATTTTCTAGGGTTTGTAAAATTGGGGATTTTTTGTTAGAGATTTGGATGAAATTAGGTTTAGTTGCCACTGTAGACGTTTGTAGTTGCCAGCGAAGAGATTAATTTGTATTAATTTTGCAATGCAGGTGATTGCAGTGATTTATTTAGCTTAGTAATACATCACAATGGATGGTTCTGTGGTGTTGGATCGAACCGTGTTTACATGCAGGAATCAATTGATGTTTTTGATGGCTGTGACAAGGGCACATTCTGTTGTGCTGTGGTCGATTGGATGATCAAGCAACTAGGATATGCTGTGCCAGCCATGGGGTTTCCAGTGTACTGGTTGGATCCTGGCAAAACTGTTGTAGATGGTTTGAAGCAGATGCACTTTCAAATGCATGCATTATCTATGGCAGATTCAGCTTGTGCAAGAGGTGGCCAAAAGATGCATGTGTACATTGATCATGACAATGTTCTTGAGAAACAACTTTGGGATGATGTGCTTGTGCAGCCAGTTGAGCTACCTAAAGTAATTAGTCCTTGCAAAAAGGAATTTGAGACAGAGCATATACCAGCTAGGAATTGTATGCCTACATTCAGTGAGCACATGTTGAACATGATGTCAGGTGGATATGGAGAGTTCTGCAAGGACAACACATCCATGTCTGCTAGGAGGAAATTGAGTACTGATTTTGTGAAAGAAGAAGTTGTCATGACAGAGAAGGGGAAGGAGAATTTGTTTCCTGAGGTGTTAGAGCAAGATCAATTTGCTGTTGAGCAAGAAGAGGTAATAAGAGAAGGGGAAGAAGAGGATTTTGTTTGTGAGGAACAAGAGGAACTTGCTGGTGATGTAGAAGAGGAATTTGGTGGTGAGAGTGAGGAGGAGGATCTTGCATATCAATCAGACTCTAGTGTTGATCCAGATTTTGCAGATTTTGACTATGATTTTGAAGCTGGAGATGACACTTTGTTTGATGAAAATGTTGACACTTCTGTCCCAGATGACATAATTGCTGCAGCTAGGAAAGAGGTGAAGGAATATGCAAACGATGAAGATCCAGATGTTGTTGCCACAGAGAAAATAGATCTCCCACACATTGAAGACAGGCAGAAATTTGATTTCCCCGCTTTCAACAAATTGACAGACATGGAAGATCCAATATTTAAACTTGGGATGGTTTTTTCAAACCCTGCTGAACTTAGGTCTGCATTGTCCATGTACATAGTGAAGAATAGAGTAAAATTAAGAAGACAAGTGAAAGGATCGATATAGTTGACTAGAGGGGGGGTGAATAGGCAACTAACAATTTTTAGCTTTTCTTTACCAAATTAAACTTTGCATCAAAGTAAGTTGTCTAGATGTGCAACTAAGTGAACAACCTATTTGATGCAACAAGCACAACCACACAAGCAAGCAATGAATAAAACACAAGTAAGCTTGCACAAGTAAAGGGATGAGATAACCAAGAGTGGAGCCGGTGGAGACGAGGATGTGTTACCGAAGTTTCTTCCTTTTGAGGGGAAGTACGTCTCCGTTAGAGCGGTGTGGAGGCACAATGCTCCTCAAGAAGCCACTAGGGCCACCGTATTCTCCTCACACCCTCACACAATGCGAGATGTCGTGATTCCACTATTGGTGTCCTTGAAGGTGGCAACCGAACCTTTACAAACAAGGTTGGGGCAATATCCACAACTTAATTGGAGGCTCCCAACACCACCACGAAGCTTCACCATAATGGACTATGGCTTCACGGTGACCTCAACCGTCTAGGGTGCTCAAACACCCAAGAGTAACAAGATCCGCTAGGGATTAGTGGGGGGAATCAAATTTCTCTTGGTGGAAGTGTAGATCGGGGCCTTCTCAACCAATCCCGAGCAAATCAACAAGTTTGATTGGCTAGGGAGAGAGATCGGGCGAAAATGGAGCTTGGAGCAACAATGGAGTTTAGGGTTGAAAGAGGTGAGTCTTCTTGGGGAAGAAGACCCCCTTTTATAGTCGAGGGACATTTCCAACCGTTACCCACCACTCAGCCCGCGACCCACGGAACTACCGCACGGGCCTGCGGTACTACCGCGGCGGACCGCAGTACTACCGTTGGCATAGAGGAGACCGGATCTAGCAAACAGGAGCACTAATAGGGCGCGGTAGATCCACAGAAGCGGTACTACCGTGACCTCATACGGTACTTCCGCAAGACAGCCGCAGGCCAGGTCTGGTAGGCACAGATGTAAAAAGTTACATCCGTGACTACCTCCTCTTGAGAAATTGTCGTGCAAAAATCCGACACGGAACTACCGCGACCATGGGTGCGGTACTACCGTGAAAGGTGCGGATGTAAAAAAATTACATCCGCCTTACCTCCAAGATTTCTACATCGTGCACGGCTCAAGGCCACGGTACTACCGCCCGCAACCACGGTATTACAGCGGGTAGTAGCGGATGTAAAAATTACATCCGCGATACCACCGCTTGAGCAGCGGTGCGGATCAGAGTCGCGATACTACCGCTCCGGGAGCGGTACTACCGTCAGAGCCACGGTACTACCGCAGGAGCCCGGTACTACCGCTGGTTCTGCGGTAGTACCGCTCAGAGGAGCAGTACTACCGCTAGCCTGAGAAGAGCAAGGAGGAGACCTTCAAATCGCAGAGACAAGGTGAGACGGAGGAACACTCCAAGGAGCTTAAGGAAAGGCGGTGCAAAATGGAATGTGTACGTGAGATTCCACCCAAACCTTTCCAAAGCGGACCCCCTCTTAATAGTACGGCTCTCCTACGACTCAACTCCACCGAACCGGACCGTAGACAAACGCCACCTTCAATAATCTTCGAGGGACATGGAATTGTCTTGTGTTTAGTCATGATGAATCTGAAAAGCTCAATACACACGATTAGTCCGCAAAGGCATTGTCATCAATCACCAAAACTACTTAGGGACAAATGTGCCCTTACAATCTCCCCCTTTTTGGTGGATTGATGACAATACGGGATTTGCACAAAGGAAATGAATATAGTACAAGCAAACCCCACAACTCTAAAATATAGATGAGCTCCCCCTAGATTCGTGAAGAGAGTGAAGTGCTTAGAACTGCACGACACGAATAATAGGATCACCACTCCCCCTATATTTTAGAAACAAAGCATATCTTGCAAAGATAAGGCTGACACTAAGCAAGATAGTAGATAAGAGCATAATATGAATAGCAAGATAAAGCACAAGCTCAATAAGATGATAAGGTACGATAGAGTGCATATGTCTTACACCATATGATAAACTTAGTCTCACAAGCACAACTAAATCAAAGCAAGCAAGTTCAACGACGGAAAGCAAAGCAAACAACGAAACACACGACACACACGCGCAAATCCTACACTCTCTCCCCCTTTGGCATCGAGACACCAAAAAGGCAGAGAGGTCACCTACAACAAAGGTGGTAGCTCAGGCGGAAAAGGACTCCTCGTCTTCAGACTCTGCAGCCGGAACGGACTCCTCCTCTGAATCGGTCCACTTGTAGCCCTGCTTCTCCATCCAGGCAGTCTCTGGGGTGATGTGCTTCTCAGAACCGCTGGCCACATCCTCCCCGCAAGCCCTCAAGATCCTGATGTCGCGACGGCAACTCTCCTTCTGAGCAACATGGGCCTTGTACTGACCCTGAACCTGCATGTAGAACAACCTCTTCATCTTGTTCTTCAGCTTCTTTGCCCAAGAGGGCTCATCAGAGGGAGGCGAGAAGGCAGAACGGTCAGCAGCAGCTTCTTCCTCCCCAAGTTCCTCCTCATCCACAGCCTGCCTGGCAGCCTCATCAGAAGTGGTGGTGTTAGCCCAATGTGGCTTGATGCGGAGCCTGACGGACTCATGACGAATCCACCCTGGAGCTTCAAACTCATCCTGGGGAAACAGCCTCTCCCATGTCGTGGAGATCAAGTGGAACAGGTAAGGCCCGTAGATGGGGACCTTACGGTTGAACACGGCGAACTGAAGCTCACACCACATGATATGTGAGACATCAAGTGGTTGAGTCTGAGCCTTACGGGCCTCCTCGTAGATAAGCATCATGTCAACGAGGTAAGCATGTACCTGGCCCATGTCCCCAATGCGTGGGAAGAGGGTGTTCCGAAAGAGCCAATGCATAATGTCAAGGAAGGGATTAAGCACCCACGCAGTCTTCTTGTTGGGAAGAGTCCTCGGAACAAGGAATGGCATGAGCTTGTTCTTGTTGGCAGAGTCAGAGTTGGCATGAGGGCGAACTCCAACTGGCGTGTCGAGCCCTTCATCTGGAACGTTAAGCAACTCCATGAACTCCTTCCAAGTAGCCAACAGACGGCGACCATTAGTCATCCAAGTCATGGTGCTTGCATCATCAGTGCCGAAATGGATGGAAGCAAAGAACTGTGCAATGATCTCTGGATCAAAATCCTTGTGGAAGGTGAGCAAGTGCTCAATGGCGAACTGCTCGACTAGATCCAAGGCCTCTCCAAAGTACTCACGGTGCTTGTCCTGCCTCATATGATGCATGTCAATGTAGTGAACTTCAACATAGTGATTCTGCTTGGCCTTGATCACATCCATGTATATCAGATTCTGCTTCTTGTTCCAGAAGAGTTCATTGCCTCGCGTGCTAGCCCGGGGATTCACATAGGGATTGAGCTTCCTTCAAATGAGAAACTCGGCCTGGGGTATCACATCCATGCCCACGATGGGCTCCTTTTGTTTGTTGGTGGTAGTCTTGGTCCTGCGTTGGGGAGCAGCAGAGGACCCCTCTGGAACATCATCTGGGTTCCGCAGACGCTTTGACCCTGTGTCTCGGCTGGGATTCGAGCGACGAGCAAAACCGGAGCCACCACCTAAACACAAAGACGGAAAGACACTCACGGGAACAAAACGGATCAAAACCAAACCGAGAGAAACACAAAACATGCAATTTGGACGAAACAAAATGAGCACAGGATGAATCTACGGTAGTACCGGGCAGGGTTGCAGAAGTAATAAGTTACATCCGCTCCAGCCGAGGTAGTACCGTGCTGGGATAGCATGGTAGTACCGCGCTTGGGGCGGAAGTAATTTTTTACTTCCGGACGCCAAGCGGTAGTACCGCACCGAGGTGCGGAAGTACCGTTGAGCGCAAGATCCAGGTGAGGCTGCGGTAGTACCGCTCCAGGAGGAGCGGTAGTACCGCACGGTTTGAAAACCGCCACAGAGGACGCGGATCTGGATCTGAAACCTCCGCACGACAACTTCGGTACTACCGTTGATCAAACGGAACAAATTTTGACTATCCAAAGAGCATGGGACTACACTACCACTCTACAACGAATCCCACTTGCACAGATTTAGCCAAAAATCTCAAGAACACCACATGCATCTCCCCAAAACCTAGAAGCACAAGGAAGGACAAAAAGAAGAGGTGCTTGGGGAAAAACCTGGGTCCATGGCAAGAGGGCGAGGTGGGGAACGATCCCACCGGTCGGAATTCGTGGAGAGCGGTCGGAGACGGAGATCCGGCGAGGGCCTCCGGCGCCGTTCTTGGTCAGGAGAGAGAGAGAGAGAGACGGGGTGGGGAATAGAGATGAATGGGTATGGGGGAGTTAGAACTCCTCCTGTCCCACTCTTAACCCCCACCCGCTCGTGGGGGCGCGGAAGTACCACGGGTCATCGCGGTAGTACCGCCCGGGCGGAAGTACCGCACGCTGGGCGGTAGTACCGCTCGTTCAGCGACAGTAAAAAATTTCTGCCGCAGAGGTAGCGGTAGTACCGTGCCCCTGGAGGGCCACTCACAAAACGTAGAGCCACCAACTCCTGCGGTAGTACTGTGGCTCACCACAGTAGTACCGTAAGACCAAGAAAGTGTAAGAACACACAAGAGAAAAGAGAGAAAAGGCAAAAACAAACTCCGAAAGAGACACCAACCAACTAAGAGACGAACACACACGACGAACGAGACCAACTACGAGACACAACTACTCCGTGAGGAGAGCGGTGGCCGGAGCCACCTATGTTTGAGTCAATTGGTATGGCACCGCGAAGAATTATCCTTGGGCCCATGACGAAAACTCGTCTTTGAAGCACAAGTACCATAAAAAATGGCTAATGTGAAAGAGATGATCGATTTATGCATAATGGGGGGAGGGAGAGTTCATTGAGAGAACAACACTCCCCCTATGTACATGCCTACACCTAAACTAGATAACAAGTTGAGTATGGTGGGGTGTGCAAGGGTTCAAGCAACATTGCTCGAATCAATGATATTTAGCTCATGCCTTAACTCGCGAAATCTTGCTTCATCCAAGGGCTTCGTGAAAATATCTGCACGGTTATCATGAGCGTTGACGTACTTGAGCTTGATCTCCCCTCGCCTAATATGATCACGGATGAAATGATACCGAATCTCAATATGCTTCGTCTTGAAGTGTTGCACCGGGTTGAGAGAAATCTTGATGGCACTTTCATTGTCACACCAAAGAGGCACTTTGTCACAAATGACACTGTAATCCTTTAAAGTTTGCCTCATCCATAAGAGTTGTGCACAACAACTACCGGCCGCTACATACTCCGCTTGGTGGGACGAGAGAGACACACAACTTTGCTTTTTGGAAGACCAACTTACCAAAGAGCAGCCAAGGAATTGGCACCCTCCGGAAGTAGACTTCCTATCCACTTTGTCTCCCGCCCAATCGGAATCCGAATATCCTTCAAGCTTGAAGTTTGTTCCTCTTGGGTACCATAGGCCAAAGTTTGGGGTATGAGCCAAATATCGAATGATTCGCTTGACCGCCACATAGTGGCTTTCCTTAGGTGCGGTTTGAAACCGTGCACAAATTTCCACACTCAACATGATATCCGGTCTAGATGCACAAAGGTAAAGCAAGGATCCAATCATGGAGCGATATACCTTTTGATCCACCGCTTTACCATTGGGATCGATGTCAAGTTGGCACTTCGTGGGCATTGGAGTGGACGCCGGCTTGACATCACTTAGCTTGAATCTCTTGAGCATGTCTTGGGTGTATTTGGCTTGATTGATGAAGGTACCTTCTCTTCTTTGCTTCACTCCGAAACCTAGAAAGAACTTCAACTCTCCCATGGACGACATCTTGAACTTTGAGGTCATTAGTGCGGCAAATTCATCATTGAAAGCTTTGTTAGGGGAACCAAAGATAATGTCATCAACATATATTTGCCACACAAACAACTCCCCATTGACCTTCTTAGTAAAAAGAGTGGGATCGATGAGCCCAACTTCAAACCCACGATCTTGTAGCAACTCGGTAAGGTGGTCATACCACGCACGTGGGGCTTGTTTAAGGCCATAGAGTGCCTTATCGAGTTGGTACACATGATCGGGAAAGTAGGGATCCTCGAACCCGGGGGGTTGCTTGACGTAGACCAGCTCATTAATAGGACCATTAAGAAAGGCACTCTTCACATCCATTTGTTGCAACTTAAAGTTGTGATGAGAAGCATAAGCAATCAACAAATGTATGGATTCAAGACGAGCAATGGGAGCAAAGGTTTCACCGTAGTCGATACCCTCGACTTGGGAGTAACCTTGTGCCACCAATCTTGCCTTGTTGCGAACGATGGTTCCATGAGCATCTTGCTTGTTCTTGAAAATCCACTTGGTCCCAATGACATTGTGGTTCCCCGTTGGCCTTGGCACCAACCTCCACACCTTGTTGTGCTCGAAGTTGTTGAGTTCTTCATGCATGGCATTAAGCCAATCCGGATCTTCAAGAGCTTCATATACCTTTTGGGGTTCAGCACAAGAAAAAAACGCGTGATGTTCACAATAGTTTGCCAATTGTCTACGAGTGCTTACCCCCTTTTGGATGCTTCCAAGTACATTCTTCATGAGATGACCCTTGGTGGTGAGCTTGGAAGCAATCTTGGCGGGACGACGCTCTAGTTCCTCCTCGGAGGTGAGTTGAGGAGGGGTTACTTGATCATCTTGAGCGCCGTCTTGAGCAAGTTCTTGATCTTGAACTTGCTCGGGGGAGAGAACTTGACCTTGGGCATCACTTGGTGTGTCAACATCGTCTTGAGCATGATATCGCCCTTGGTCTTGTTCATGAGGTTTAGGGCCTTCACTTTGTTCTTCGGAAGCGTGTGGGCCTTGGGTTGGTGATGGCTCCACTTGAGTGGAGCATTGTCCTTCTCCTTCGGCCACAAGGGGTTCCTCAACGGGTAGGATAAAACCAACACCCATTCTTCTTATGGCTTGAGGAGGAATTTCATCACCTACATCACAAGTGCCACTTTGCTCCACTTGGGAGCCGTTATTCTCATCAAACTCCACGTTACACGTCTCCTCAATAAGTCCCGTGGATTTATTGAGGAAACGGTAAGCGTGAGAGTTTGTAGCATAACCAACAAATATGCCCTCATAAGCTCTAGCTTCAAACTTAGACAACCGAACACCCTTTTTGAGAAGGAAACACTTACACCCGAACACCCGAAAGTACTTGAGGTTGGGCTTGTTACCGGTGAGTATCTCATATGGAGTCCTGTTCAAGCCCTTGCGTAGGTAGAGCCGATTGGATGCATGACATGCGGTGTTGATGGCTTCGGCCCAAAAGTTGTATGGAGACTTGAACTCCGCTATCATGGTCCTTGCCGCATCCATCAACGTCCGGTTCTTCCTCTCCGCGACACCGTTTTGTTGAGGGGTGTAGGGAGCAGAATATTGATGCTTGATCCCCTCATCACTAAGAAACTCATCCAAGGTGTAGTTCTTGAACTCGGTGCCGTTGTCACTTCTTATTGTCAAGATCTTTGCATTGTTTTGACGTTGTGCTTCATTTGCAAAGTCAATGACGGTTTGTTGGGTCTCGCTCTTCCTCTTGAAAAAATACACCAAAGTATATCTTGAGTAGTCATCCACAATCACCAAGCAATACTTCCTACCCCCAAGACTATCAAAGGATGGAGGCCCAAAGAGATCCAAGTGAAGGAGCTCCAAAGGCCTCTTCGAGTAAATGATAGTCATGGGAGGGTGAGCCTTTTCATGAAGCTTTCCTTCGATACAGGCACTGCAAGCACGATCTTTAGCAAAACTAGCATTCGTTAGTCCAAGGACATGGCCCCCCTTGAGAAGACTTTGCAAAGATCTCATATTGACATGGGCTAAACGGCGATGCCAAAGCCATCCCACATCAACTTTAGCCATTAGGCATGTCGCGGTCTTAGTGGGTACCTCCGAAAAGTTAATCACATAGAGACCGTTCTCGACATGCCCAACAAAGGCCACTTTAAGAGTCTTGCTCCACAAGAGGGCCACGGTATCAATATCAAAGAAAGTGGCAAAGCCCATGATTGCAAGTTGACGAACGGAAAGTAAATTGTATGCAAGGGACTCAACAAGCATGACCTTCTCGATTGTGAGATCATGAGAAATGACAACCTTGCCGAGTCCCAATACCTTAGAAAACGAGGCATCACCCCACTCGACATTGGTGGGCATAGAAGGAATCTTGTGCACGTCCACCACCAAGTCCTTTCTTCCGGTCATATGATTTGTAGCTCCACTATCGAGAAACCATGATCCTCCACCGGAAGCAAACACCTACAAGAGATCAATGCTTGGTTTTAGGTACCCATTTTGTAATGGGTCCTTTGATGTTAGTAACAAGGGTCTTAGGAACCCAAATAGACCATTCAATGTACGCATGAGGAGAACCAACAAATTTGGCATAAACGTGCCCATCACTAGCACGGCATAACACATAAGAGGGATTAAAATCGCCGGCT
The DNA here is from genome assembly GCA_021605205.1 of Aegilops longissima. Classification (NCBI taxonomy): domain Eukaryota; kingdom Viridiplantae; phylum Streptophyta; class Magnoliopsida; order Poales; family Poaceae; genus Aegilops; species Aegilops longissima. Next base: position 621,120,317 of record CM038681.1, read on the forward strand.
TTGTTGGGAGGGGTGGCATGGCCCTTCTTGGCATCGCCACCCTATGCGTTGATCTTCTTCTCCTTGGAAGCACCCTCTCCCTCCCTCACAAAAGTTTGCTTGAGAGGAGGGGGTCGTTTGGTCTTGTCATTCTTCTTCTTGATCTTGGGCTTAAAAGTAACCCAATCCCTCCTTAGCCACAACTTCCTTTTGATTACTCAAAAGGTCGTTGAGGTTCTTCTCACCTTGTATGCATGTGACAAGGCCTTTCTCAAGTTGCTCCTTCAACTTAGCATTCTCCTCAACAAGATGCACATGCTCACCACAATGGTTAGTAGCATTTGCATTATCAATCAATACCATATGAGGAAAGGTGGCTTTCTCCTTGGTTAGCTTCACTTGGAGTTGATCATGAGACTCTTTGAGGCTAGCATGAACACCCTTCAAGACTTTGTGAGCCTTGTCGAGAATGTCAAACTCCTCGTTGAGTCTAGCAAGATCAACTCCAAGCTTTGCCTTCTCGGAGTTTAGCACACGAGACACAACAAGAGCATGATCAAGATCTTTCTTTAATTTAGCATGATCATCGTTGTATGACTCCTCAAGAGCCAAACGAAGACCACGCTCTTCCTCAAGGGCATTGGAAAGATCCGAAATCTCGTCGGCATAGTCACGACTATGCCCCTCCATCTTAGAGATGGTTTCTTCGTGAGCCTCGCTCATGTCATTGGCTTCACCAAGTTGTTCCAAGAGAGCAACGAAGTGCTTCTTGGATTTTCCCTTGAGTTTACCCATAAAGGTCTCAAACTCATTCTCCTCCACATTAGTTCCCTCATGTTCATCAATGCAATTCTTCAAAGAAGAATGATTGATGATGGTAGTTTTGATGTTGGGGGTTACCTTGTTGGTGGCTTTAGCCATGTGGCACTTGGCGGTGATGCTTTCATTGGGTGAGTCGAAGAGAGACACCCGAGGAGTCGTCGCAGTGGCAACAGAGGCCATGGCAACCGACTCACCATCTTAATCATCATCATCATCCTCATTGTACTCTTCTTGTACCACCAAAGCTTTGTGAGGAGCCTTCTTGGTGAAGTTGCTCTTGTTGGGGAAAGACTTGGCATTGTCCTTACGGATGAGCTTGCCACCATTGTCTTCCCTCTTCTCATATGGGCACTCCACAACAAAATGACTCACATTGCCACAATTGAAGCAAGTCCTCACTCGTTGCTTGCCCTTTGCGCCACTTGAGTTTCTCTTGTTGAAGTTGGGCCTTGAGTTCTTCTTGCTCCAAAATTGCCTTGAAGCAAGGGCCATGTGTTCATGATAGGCATATCATTATCTTGAGATTTTCTCTTCTTCTTCTTCCTCTTCTTCTTCTTCGACACAAACCTTGGCCTTCAATGCAAGGTTGGGCTTCTTTGCTCTTTGGGAGCGAAGCACCGCATTGTCGGCGGTCTTGTCCAATATGCTCATAGCCACAAACTCATCCAACACATCACTCGAGGACAAGGTGTGAAAGTCCGGCCTTTGACGGATGACGGAGGACATGGCTTTGTGGTAGGGCATCATTGCCTTGAGAAATTTGCGCTTGATCCAATTGTCATCCGTGTCCTTACTTCCATGATCCCGGAGAGAGACCGCGAGCTTGATAGCTCTCCGATAGAGCTCACGAGGTTCTTCATCTTCTTTCATTGCAAACTCATCGGCTTCATCTTGTACCACTTCATAATTGGAGCGTTGAATGCTTGCACTTCCCTGATAGAGAGAAATCACTTTGCGCCAAGCATCTTTGGCCAACGAGTAAGGCCGAAGATGCGGGAGGTCTTCGGGGAGGATTGCTTCTTGGATGATGAAGAGACCATTTTCATTGAATTGATCATCCACGGCTTCTCTAGGAGTGAAGTTGCTCCGGTCATACGGATAAAAACCTTCTTCAATGATTCTCCAAAGGTTAGTGTTCACATGATTTAAATGACGCTTAAAACGATAGATCCAAGAATCAAAATCCTCCTTTTTATCAATCTTGGGGGGAGGACCGGCATGATTCAAATGAGTAGAAGGGATCGGTCCACCATAAACGGGTGGAGGTTGCACATGGGAAAAGATGCCGGTGCCATTTTTACCACTAGACATAGGAGCTTTCTCACTAGTAGCTTCCCCCTTGTCGGGGTTAGCATCCGTCTCCCTGTTGGCGGGATCACCCACTTTCACGGGCGCGGTGGAAAGTTTAAGCTCTTCTAAGAAATCCTTAAACATGTCCTTGACCTCGGTCGTCATGGAGGTTTTCAATGTGTCCAATGCCACATTGAATTCCTCACGTGAGATCGAGTTACCCCCATCTCCCATTGATGATATCGGATTCGCATCGGAGTGCTCTCCCACATCATCTACGACGTCAACCATACTCTTCGGACGGTAAAGTCCTTAAAAAGAGACGAGGCTCTGATACCAATTGAAAGGATCGATATAGTTGACTAGAGGGGGGGTGAATAGGCAACTAACAATTTTTAGCTTTTCTTTACCAAATTAAACTTTGCATCAAAGTAAGTTGTCTAGATGTGCAACTAAGTGAACAACCTATATGATGCAACAAACACAACCACACAAGCAAGCAATGAATAAAACACAAGTAAGCTTGCACAAGTAAAGGGATGAGATAACCAAGAGTGGAGCCGGTGGAGACGAGGATGTGTTACCGAAGTTCCTTCCTTTTGAGGGGAAGTACGTCTCCGTTAGAGTGGTGTGGAGGCACAATGCTCCCCAAGAAGCCACTAGGGCCATCAGTATTCTCCTCACGCCTCACACAATGCGAGATGCCGTGATTCCACTATTGGTGCCCTTGAAGGCGGCAACCGAACCTTTACAAACAAGGTTGGGGCAATCTCCACAACAATTGAGGCTCCCAACACCACCACGAAGCTTCACCACAATGGACTATGGCTTCACGGTGACCTCAACCGTCTAGGGTGCTCAAACACCCAAGAGTAACAAGATCCGCTAGGGATTAGTGGGGGGAATCAAATTTCTCTTGGTGGAAGTGTAGATCGGGGCCTTCTCAACCAATCCCGAGAAAATCAACAAGTTTGATTGGCTAGGGAGAGAGATCGGGCGAAAATGGAGCTTGGAGTAACAATGGAGTTTAGGGTTGGAAGAGGTGAGTCTTCTTGGGGAAGAAGACCCCCTTTTATAGTCGGGGGACATTTCCAACCGTTACCCACCACTCAGGCCGCGACCCACGGAACTAGCGCATCATAGGCGCGGTATTACCGCACGGGCCTGCGGTACTACCGCGGAGGACCGCGGTACTACCGTGGGCATAGCGGAGACCGGCCCTAGCAAACAGGAGCACTAATAGGGCGCGGTAGATCCGCAGAAGTGGTACTACCGTGACCTCATACGGTACTTCCGCAAGACAGCCGCAGGCCAGGCGTGGTAGGCACAGATGTAAAAAATTACATCCGTGACTACCTCTGCTTGAGAAATTGCCGTGCAAAAATCCGACACGGAACTACCGCGACCATGGGTGCGGTACTACCGTGAAAGGTGCGGATGTAAAAAAAATTACATCCGCCCTTACCTCCGACTTGCTCACATCAGACGGCTCGGCGTCACGGTGCTACGCGCGCGCAGACGCAGTACTACAGCGGGTAGCGGATGTAAAAATTACATCGCGCATACCACCGCTTGAGCAGCGGTGCGGACCAGAGAGTCAGCGGTACTACCGCTCGGGAGCGGTACTACATGAGCCACGGTACTACCGTGCAGGAGCCCGGTACTACCGCTGGTTCCTGCAGTAGTACCGCTTAGAGGAGCAGTACTACCGCTAGCCTGAGAAGAGCAAGGCGGAGACCTTCAAATCGCAGAGACAAGGTGAGACGGAGGAACACTCCAAGGAGCTTAAGGAAAGTCGGTGCAAAAGGGAATGTGTATGTGAGATTCCACCCAAACCTTTCCAAAGCGGACCCCCTCTTAACAGTACGGCTCTCCTACGACTCAACTCCACCGAACCGGACCGTAGACAAACACCGTCTTCAATAATCTTCGAGGGGCATGGAATCGTCTTGTGTTTAGTTGTGATGAATCTGAAAAGCTCAATACACACGATTAGTCCGCAAAGGCATTGTCATCAATCACCAAAACTACTTAGGGACAAACGTGCCCTTACAACAAGGAACAATTCTACTAGAATTGAAGCAAAGTGTGTTGAAGGCTGTCCTTGGAGAATGATTGCTGTTAAGGACAGTAGAGTTGAGTGCATGCTGGTAAAAACATATGTTGGAGAGCATACTTGTGAGAGGGTGTGGGAAGTGAAAGAACTGACAGCTCCATTGCTAGCTGGAAAGTTTGTTGAAGATTTCAGAGATGACCCAAAGATGAATTTGACTGCTTTTCAAAACAAAGTGCAGAAGAAGTACAACATGAAGCCCAATAGATTTAAGCTAGCAAGAGCTAGGTTATATTGTCTGAAAAATATTAGAGGAGATGAGGAGGCCCAATATGGACAACTTTGGGACTATGGACATGAGCTAAGGAGAGCAAACCCAGGCACCACTTTCTACTTGAAGAGGATGGGTGAAACTTTGAGCACTCTGTACTTATGCCTGGATGCATGCAAAAGAGGATGGCTACTGTCATGCATGCCCATAATTTTCCTAGATGGAACTCATATAAGGACCAAGTATGGAGGCCAGATTCTGACAGCAATTGGAGTAGATACCAATGATTGCATATACCCAATTGCACTAGCTATAGTAGAGGTGGAGTGCCATGCTTCATGGAAGTGGTTTCTTACTACTTTGAAAACTGATCTGAACATCATCAACACATCAACAATCACTATAATGAGTGATAAACAGAAGGTGTGCTTAAAACTGCTTTCATCTATGTTGTGTTCTGTTTGAAATATACCCAATTGTATGTTAACATATTATACATGGAGATCTCATATAGATATTGTGTTGTGTTCCAGGGTTTTATGAAAGCAGTCAGGGAAATATTCCCCGACTCTGAACATAGATTCTGTGTTAGACATTTGTACCAAAACCTGAACCAGCTCCACAAGGGAGAGACAGTGAAGAACCACCTGTGGGCATGTGCTAGGTCAAGCGACACTACAAGGTGGCAGCAAAACATGGAGAGGTTCAAGGTTGATTGTCCAGAAGCACATGCTTGGTTAGATGAAAAGAAGCCCTCAGTGTATTGCAGAGCTTTCTTCGGTGATTTTGTCAAGTGTGACATACTTACAAATAATTCATGTGAAGTTTTCAAGTACTTATATACTACTAATATTTTCTACTTCTAAGTACTTCTGCTTATTAAATGTCTATTCTAATATTTAGTACTGCTCATGTAGGTGGATATTAGAAGCTAGAGAATTGCCTATCCTGTCTATTTTAGAGAACATTGCTTGCAAGATAGGCACAAGATATGTCAAGATGCAGAAAGAGGCTCAGAAGTGGACTGGTCAGATTTGTCCAAAGATAAGACAGAAAGTTCAGAAAAATGCAGATTATGCAACAAATTGCTTTGCTACTGAATATGGAAGGTCAATTTTCAAAGTTTTGAGCAATGGTGTTAGTTACATTGTAGAGCAAAACATGAGAGCTTGCACTTCCAGAAGATGGCAGTTAACTGCCATTCCATGCAACCATGCAATAGCTTGTTGCAGACATGAGAGAATAAAACCTGAACAAATGGTATCGAGCTGCTATTCTCTTAATGCTTTTATGCATGCTTATGGTCCAGTGGTGAAGCCTGTTAGAGATAAATCTGAATGGGAGCATGTTAATGCCCCAGTAGTGAAACCACCCTTCTATGAGAAGGTTGTTGGTAGACCATCAAGCAAAAAAAGAAGAAAAGGTCATGAAGAAAATGAGGATGGTACAAAGTTGACCAAACATGGGGTCACTATTCATTATGGATATTGTGGTTATGAAGGTCATAACAGGAAAGGATGCCCTAGATTGAAAGAGATTGCAAGGGCAGAAGCAACACAAGCAGTACAAGCAGCAAAATCTCACACCCAGGTAGCACAGGAACCAACAGAGGTGCAAGATCAAGCAAGACCAAAGAGAAAGAGAAGAAGAATTGTGCAAGAGCAAGTGGGCATGCCAATCTCCATTCCAAACCCAAACAGAGGTCCCACAATTGTTGATGAGAATGGAGATGCTAATATTCCTGCGATACTACAGGTAATAAGCAACACACTATTTAATGTTTAATGTTTCGCAGAAGAAGTACTAATACAATGTCTAATGTTTTGATCAACACATTGATCATGTAGAACTAGATCCCAGGAAAGATCCTTCCAATGTGAAAGAATCTATGATATCTCAGCTGGCCCATGAGGTGAATTCACGAAATGCAACACTTGATGTTCTGCTTTTTTTATGTATTTCATGTTTTGATCGGTCATCTATGTTATATATTGCAGGCACCAAAAATTGTATTTGAAGATATTGAGCCTTTCCCTATGGAATCTGGTTTTGTTGCACAATATAGAGAAAATATTCCACCACCAAGGAGAAGCACGAGAATAATTTGATCAGCTCGGAGGTCAAACAAGGGATAGGTCGGAAGAAGAAGAGTAGCTAGAACTGCAGCTAATGCAGTGAATAGGAGGGGTGCAAATCAAAGAAGAGAAAGAGGCAGCACTAGCAACAGTGCAGCAGCAGGAACATCAGGTGCTGGAGGATTTCAATTTCTTCTGTTTGGAGACAGTGGAGGAAGAGCACGAGGAAGAGCAGGAAGAAGAGGGGGTAGAGGAAGAAGAAGAGGAGGCACAAGAGGAGGAAGAGCAAGAAGCATGGCAGAACAGGATGAAGAAGAGATCAACAACACACAATCAGCCCCACAAGACCGATATCATGCTTTGTAATTCAGTGTTGTCCTTGTTTGATGTTGAGGCTGCGACCTCTTGATCGTTTAGCGATCTGTTGTGAATCGCTTTACTTTTGGTAGTGTTCGTGCTTGGAAATGTTGCTACTTTAACTCGGTGTCATGCGTTGGTTTTGTTAATGAAACACAGTAGTTTGGTTTGTTAACATGAAAAATTGATAACTGTTGTTGTCCCGCCTTAATTATCTTGGCAAGTATTTAAGAATCCACGCTGCTTGTGTTCTTCTATCTAGCATTCTTTGAGAATTGAATTAGCATCTTTTTCGCAAGAGTGTAGTAGTATCTTCTCTAACTCTGTTATGTTACATAACGCATATTGCATATCAACTACTTTCTTCCACCCTAAATGCATCTGCATATAGGTTGACAACACAAATTGTGAACTAGTTCATTTCACATAAATAGCATAGTGCATACAAGAGATAAACCACAACATACAGGATACAACAATAGCAGGTCTGGGTACAACAAAATGGTTACATCAGGTCTGGGTACATTTGTTCTTAAACAAAAAGGCTACAATACTACAATAGAACACAACAGATAGATATATCAGATGTTGCATCTACATCTTGAATAGACCACCCTCACGGCCATCTGTCCCTGGACCTGCAAATCCATGCCCACCTCCAATATATGCCCTCTCTGCCCCATCAATTATACCAGGATAGCAACTAAAAGTGTGACAACGAGCACTGTTGGATTCATCATCGTAATCGTAAGCAGGCGGCAACTCTGTTAATATTGGGCTCCGATCTATAACCTTTAGAATATGGATCTTCACAACATGCAGAACTGTTGCCTTCTCGAGTGTCAGGTCACTCGAAGGTGGTGAAATTTTCCCGTCGGAGTCTGAGATTGGATAATCTTGGGGTAGGTCAGGTTCTGGCAGCTCCACTTCATATAACTTGGGCACCTTGTTAGGATTTTTCATCCGCGCTTCAACAACTATGAAACAACGATCAGTGGGCTTTACCATCTTAACGAGATTGCCGCCGAGACTACTTACGAGCTTGCCAACAAACTGAACCTCCCATGCTTCTTGCGGCAGCCCATCTAAGCTCAACCTAGTTAAGAACTTCAAAGACGACGCCGCCACCCATCCCACGGTGCCAACGGCTAAAGCTGGATCGTCGCCCGCCCGGCGGTAAGCTTACTGGAGTGGTAGATGAGCACCGAGTGCAATCCTCGCTGACCGAACCAAGACAAGAAAATCCACGGAGGAACATACCTCGACCATGATGTGGTCGCGGAGAGGCCGCATTGCGACTCCAAAGCAGCAACCACTGTGCGGCGCCAAGGAGGCGGTGTCCTTCCACTGCACCCACCAAAGTGCACGACCATGCAACCGCTTTGCTCCACCGGTACATCCCGGCGTCTTGTTGGAGCACACAAATGCCAAACTCAGCCTCAACTTGGCTCGCGCCTCTAGCCCTCCATGGGAAGAAGACACTCCTCACTGTTCTCCGCCATGCCTCTCTCCCGAACTGCTCCATCTCGAGCAAAGTGGAGTGCAGCAAATCCAAAGAGAGGATGAAGTGAGAAGAATGCTAGGGTTTGGCACGAATCGGGCTGATTTGGGGATTTTGATTGGGAGGGATGCACTATTTGCAAAAACCCAACCCAAAATCTCGACGGGCCGCATTGCATAAAGGACAAAAAGCGACAATGGGCCCAAGTGAGTCACCGACCACGTTGGCCCGTCCACGGTTCGAAGCGGATATTGACCAATTTGCTCATAAAACAAACCAAACTGACCACTTTTCCACGTTTTGACACTTGTGTGACCAATGTGCTCATCTCGCGAGAGTTCGCTGACCAATGGTGCGTTTATCTCCCCAAAAAAATACCCAGGGGGGCGGTAAACGCGGTTACCGCAAAATACCGACCAAATACCGTTCGAAATTTTTAAATGAATTCAAATTCAAATATTTGGAACAAGTCAATTTACTAAGGATCTATAATTATTCACAAACCTGTACATGGCGTAGTGGTTGTTTGCTCAGCTTCCGCCGGGAGAGACTACAATAGAATCTGGACTTGTAGTAGAAAAATAGAAAAAACGGATCTGGACCACTAGATGGGAGATGGATGGCCTAGATTTAGGTGGGGGAATCTCAGACCACTTACTGTACTTTTCACAGAAAACCCCTTACAAATGGTTAGATATGAAATAGCATATTTGCAGTATAGACCTTGAGTCTTTGTGAAATATGACCATTTTCAGATATGCACATCTCATCTTAGTTTGATACAAAAATATTTGCAAATATTACTTCAGGAAATTCATACACATTTAAGTGTCTATTTTAGCCTCTGAGACATCACTAATTTTTCAAGAGGGTCGGATATCTTGGTTACTACAAAGAAAACGTCAATATATATCACAAATTGTTTAGCACATGAGAGAATTAAGCCATCTCATATCAAGCAGAACTACATATACATGTCAAACTGGAAGTGTCCGAGTGCATGAGCAAATTAAGGGCTGGAACTATCACCGCGCAGCAAGCATTTGAGTATTCGAGTACATGAGAATACAACACAAGAGGTATACATACATCGCTTTTAGTACATGGCTAGCAGGACCGAGTTCAAAGGACAGAAACTATCACTGTCCAACAAGCATCTTGATAGTACATAACAGAAAAGATCTATGAGTATAATGTGTGTCCTGTTTTGGTGGTTCCTGTTAATCGATCTTCATCCGCTGGCATTCCTGCTTCTACGTGGGAGTTTTAACCTCCATGTACTCTTATACACTTGATCAATTCAATCTACCTAGCTAAGAACACCAAATAAGTAGGTGTTAGTTAGAAACATATACGAAATACCATATCTTGAGAAGAGACACAGTCATTATGTCAACTTCATTCACCGCTCCAACCAAGGATACATAACCTAGTTGTCAAACTTAAGATGAAATTCCGAGTACACATGATGAATCAGGGTAACCCTTGAGGTCGATGCTGACATTCCAGCTTCTACATGGGAGTTTTCAAATCAAATAAAAATGACATGTGATAGCAGGATAAATCTAACAGAGAGAGTACACCATTGAAACTCATTTTTCGCAAGAGGATGTTCTAACTCAAAAAGAATTCTAACAACTGACAAACATTCATGTTCATACCATTGAATGGACCTTAGCAGCCTGCATAAAAACCAGCTCATAAAAGTTTCATAGTGGTGAAGGTTAGAGATTATGACCCATGGTTACAATTATAAATTTGACTTTACCCATCTAAAAAGGACAATTATTGGACATGGATACAAACATATTGGGCATGCAAAATGTAAATCTGTGTCACCTTGAGAAAAATAGGAATGTAGGCTACAGATTCACACTGGGTTAAAGCTTGCACGGGCATGCATTGACCTATGATCAATGTATTACAATTTCAAGGATTAGTTAAAAGCATAAATGAGAACGACAAACAACTGGCACCGAGCAATTTAAAGGGAGTTTTATGACTTTGAGAGCTAGTTTTACATATATCTTGAACTGGGAAACACTACTGTTGCTCGGCGGCCTGTCGCAGTTTACTTTCTTGGAACTGCAGGTACTGAGCTTTTTAGTGAATTGTCCTAAACTTCAAGACCCTAAGATTATCCAACCGTCCTCAACCCTCCAACTTGGTTCTCCAGATTACTTAACAGAGAAACAAAAGTTCCAAATTAGAGTATCAAACCACCAAGAACAGGAGCAATACACCAACAAACTAAAGTTACTAAAATGCATCATTCACACACAAGCAGATTTGAGATGAACAAGTACATGAAAATAGAACTGTACAGATAAAGCATAAATTTACTTGATACAGTAAAATTGGGCTGCAGCACAAATAGCAAACAAAGTTAACATCTATTTACCAGGAAAATGAACAATCGTGTTGAAGATTTGTAGGTTTACAACAAGTCGCATTGGGCGGCTGGGAAGGACCCGAGGAGCTCACCACCGGCTTGCCGCTAACGAGGGGGAGGAGGTCACGAGCTGATGTGCCTGAGAGAGAGAGGAGGCGACGAACCGACTGCTACCGAAGATTCAGATCAGAGGCTACGAGACTGACGAGCAAACTGCGAGGCGGAGCTTATTAGTCGGGGAGATTTGATTTTGTCTACCTCAAACTGCACCGTCGGCGACACGACGGCCAGCAGCCGTCGGAGATTTTCTGAACTCGCCCAGCTTGAGGAGGGATCTGGGCCGCCGCCGCCAGCGTTGGGACTGCTGCTCTGTAGGGGCATTGGGATTGAACGACGAGGGCACTGAGACCAAATTAGCTTGCAGGGAAGGACCTTTTTGCAAATTATCCGGACAGATTGCTCCACCTAAATCTGGGCCATCAGTCTCCCATCCGGTGGTCCAGATCCGTTTTTCTATTTTTCTACCACAAGCCTCTTTTCTATTGTAGTTGCTCCCGCTTCCGCCTCATGTTTATTCTTGGCCTCGAGTTCAACCCGCGTTGTTCTCTTTTTGTTTTTTTTTTCCAAAAATTCTGCTGTACACAACATATAATTTGGCAAAAAGACAGCCAAGTGAGTGTTTGAACCCGGAACGTTGGGTTGGCGTAGAAGGCACGTCAAGCTAGCACCGCACCATAGATTGTTATGTGTGTAAAGTGGGTTTCCACAGCACTTGACTACCTACTGGTCGTTCAAATTCAAAAACTCGATTTTTTTTACTCGAAACACCCATTTACCGCTGCTGGGGGGGGGGGAGACGAAATACTCGGTAACCGCCGTAATGCGTGGTTGCCTGTGGCTGCCAGCCCCCTGCCCGTGCACTCCCCTGACTCCTCGGCATCGCCATGAGCATGCGTTAGTTTTACTGTGGAAACTCATGTGGGCCATGACCATCTTCAAATAAAATTGATGAGATGTAATCATCTTGCTTGTTATCATTTCTTTTATTGTTGGGTGAAGATAGCCAAGTAGGCTTGCCCTCCAGTTTCTTCCTGTTATTATCACTTTTATAAGTGTCTGCTGATGGCTATTGGGCTCAGATGTTTTGCTGCAATGAAAATTACTCGGACCGGGCACATCTGCATTAAGGGGAAACATTCTTTCGAAAAGAGGCAAAAACTTTGCCTCATTTTTTTTATTAAGAAGAGTTTGGAAATAATTACAAGATACGGACCGAACTGTCCAAAGTTCCTACTCTCGTGATAAAGTCGAGCTCAAATGTTTCACTCCCTCAACAACCCATTAGGTAGACACATATTTGATCTTACGCACAATTACACTAGGCATAGAAGCCACATTCCTAAAACCCCAGCGTTTCGCTCATTCCAAAGCTCCTCTGAAGCAAATAAATAAATAAAAGTGATGGTATCCCCTTCCTCGTGTCAGCATTAACGATGGCAGAGAGCTCCACCATTCCAAGCCGGTATTTAAGTTACGGCAATGTTCCATATGAATGTCAGTAAGGCCAAGCCATGCCGGAGGTCCTCCCAAATGCGTCGAGGAAATCTGCACTTGAAAAGGATCTATGCGGCAGTCTCTGGTTCTCTTTTACACAATTGGCAAAGATTACAGTTCGGCCGTCTTCTCCGCTGCAATCGGTAGGCCGTCCACACATGATCATGGAGGGTTAATCATTCAAAGAATTCATTCTTTGGTGGTGCCCAAGTACTCCAAACAGCCTTCTTCAGAGTAGAGTTGTTGGTGTACCCAAGATGTACAAGGTAGGTTGACAATATCGAGTACGATCCCGAGGTGGTGAAATTCCAAGAGATGTCATCTTCAACGTCCTCCCTAAGTTGCACCCCTGGAATTCGGTGATGTGTTGCGCTATAATGCCCAAAGAAAAGTCAATGCTCAACCACAAAAAAAAAGTCAATGTTGGAGATCCAGAGTACATGATCAATGGCCGTCTCGACAGAAATATCCTTCCTGGCCTTTGAGATCTCACGGATGAACGACATGATATCTTTTGGCTTGCGTCACCCAACCATGGAGCCACCCATCAAACGGAACAAACAAGTAAAATGGACAGAGATTAAATCAACATCAAACAAAATAAGAGACTATAATGCAACATCAAACAAAATAAGCAAGTAAACTGAACAAAGTTCCCAGTAATGGACCTGGCCATGATTTGACATGAGTGGTAAATCCATTCACTCAGGATGGGAATGGGCCGGCCTGCTCTGCCAAGGACCTGGTCCCTGTTTGACCTCTCTATTTTGTTCAGGGACATGGAGCCGGTCCAATGGTCAAATTCGGAGTGGTCTCATGTTCCATTGAGAAACATGGCCCGACCCAATTTAATACTAGATTGCACAAGAACAACAATCATTTACAAATAACATTATTTCAACTAGTATCATTTAGCAGTAGGGATGTCTAATAAATTAAGATGTTTATAATTTATTTTTTCAAATAAAAAATAAACATATGCAGCTCCCTTTATATTTCTACCATGAACCATTTGCATCATAAGATGCCATATTTGTAACTCTGAAACAAAAGCGGTCTTGGGTCAAAAGTATGAAAATTGATATAAGTACAAGGGTAATAAACAACCTTGCAAAGGCATGTACATTGTAACGGAAGACTACAGCCTCGGGTAACTAAGGGCTCCTTTAATTCAAAGGATTTTCATCGAAATTTTGAAGGATTGGAATCCTTAGATTTTTTTCCTATGTTGGTTGTTTGATTCATAGGATTAAATCCTATAGGATTGTTTCCTAAGGATTTCTTTGTACTACTTTTCATAGGATTTATGGCATCCACTCAAACCTCATTGAACGAAATATTTGTTTTCCGAATGATGCAATCAAATACAACGAAATCATGTAGGATTGAGATGAGCATGACATTGAAATTCTATGTTTTTATATCCCTCATTTTTAGAATCATGCGAATCAAAGAGACCCTAAATTTGGGTCGACCCGTTAGGCCCGATGGGCCGATGGTGACTGGCTCACCTGGCCCAATTTTCTTATGATACCAACATCGAAGATCCATCGGCCCAGAAATTATGGGTCAGACCAGTAACATCGGCTCAATCTCATCGTGAGTCCAATAGTCCATCCGCGGTGGATCAGCATCATGCAGTAGTGATGCAAAGGTATAAATGAATGTTGTCGGAAAATCTTCACGAGAGCGAAAAGGGTTGGAAAGGGATATGAGCTCCCGGGACCTGAGGGGCGACTCGTCGCCCGCGGCCTTGCCCCGTCTCTCCCGCCGCCGGAATCTCGCTCCGCAGCTACGCCGACCTCGGCCGCCCCAGCCGCCGCCGCCCCCTCCCCCTCCCCCTCCCCATCCCCCGCGTCTACGCCGGTGCCCCGGTGGGCTAACCTCGCGAAGCTGGACGACGAGGCTGTCGGCCGCCAGATCGTGCGCCAGGACCCCCCGGCCCAGCCGGCCGTGACCCGCGTAGATCCATGGAGGCACGGATTTGCTTTCGCGGTAGACAAAGTTGTGCCTCTTTGGAAAAGGAAAAAAAGTGAAAAAGAAACTGTGCTTCTGGTTCAAGTTTTTTTCATGAAAAAAAGTTCACCGAAACCTATCGGTCAAAATGGATCTAGTTTTGAAATTATCAACGCAAGAAATCCAACAATGAAAACGGTTCAAAATTTAGACACACGGTTAAATAGATAAAACTTTTTCAATAAATGAATCTAAAAAAAGATAAAACTCCCTGATTGCGACAAGTGACGCACAACCTACGAAGGTGGGAGTAAGTTGGAGTGACCTTTGCAAAGAGTATTTTTTTTAATTAATGATTCCGCCACTCTCGGTTGGCCAAAGCCGCATCCACCTGATTGATCTAATTCTCATCAGATGACGAATCAATTTCCAAGCTTATCACCCTTTTTTCAATAAAAAGGAAAAAGAAAGCTTAAGACCTTTAAAAAAAACTTCTAAGCTTATGTGCACAGATGTTGCATTCTTCACTTTGTAGCAAATGACAAGACTAGGGTTCTACTCCTCCGTCCCAAAATAATTGTCTCAATCTTAATACAACTTTGTACTAAGCTTAGTATAAAGTCGAGATATTATTTTGAGACGGAGGGAGTAATTAATAAGGGTTGATTTTTCTTCCGAGAATCCACTACTACCTCTCTCTCAGTATACAGGGCCTGCGCGTACCCCTAGATCGTCAATTTGACCAACCTAATACAAATCATATATTACAAAAAATATATCAACATAAACTTCGGAGTTTCTACTTTCAAAAGATATAATTTTTCGAGGTCGTTATCACGACCGGCCGTTCTCACATGATTCGTGCAACTCTAATACATCGAGCCTATATAATGAATTCCATCCACGGTATACAATTAGTATAGATCGTGTATTACCTCCGACCTTGTCAGGAGATGGCCTACAAAGGCAGCCTCACTCATTGAAGCGTACACGCTTTGATTAGCATCTCAGTCTCGATGGCTAGCTGCACCACACTACTGTTGACCTTCTTAAACATTTGGTAGTACTGCATGTATGTAGTACGCGATGCTTGCTCACCTAGAACGCAGACAACCGGCTGGTCTTTGTGTGCATGCTGCAGGATTATGGAAGTACCTGCAAAAAAAAAGCAGGATTATGGAAGTCGTAATAGAGCGATAGATAATTATGGGAACTCCAATCACAGATTCCATGTCACACACAGGATCATATACCAACCAGCAGAGACGACATAAAGAAATACCATGTCACACACAGGATCATACACCAACCAGCAAAGACGACATAAAGAACAGGCGCAACAGACCATGGAAGTGACAAATTGCAACACACCTGACCACCTCATTTACTAGGATTAATGCACCACACCGCCCTCTTGTCTTAATGCTTCGCCCCACTACACATTTACTGCATTAGCTGCATCTAGCAGATTCAATTGACCATGTGTGTTTAAGTAGCTAAAGCAAACATGTGTGTTTAGGTTCAAAATACTACCCATAGAAAAAATAAATCTAATGCTGGTTTTTGTTATTGCGTTAGACCAACATGTGTTAATGTTTAAGTAGCAATCACGTGAGCATACAACTGGGTGCCCATAATTTTGACGTACATGATTACTTTATTTTGCTGATATGAAACCTAATCTAGCTAAACATGCACCAACAATGGTGGAGCTAAGCAAACAAAAATCAAATATGACCATAATCACACGAGTGTACAGACGCATTGAGTGAATCATTAAGATGTTACACCCCACCGCAGCTGCTCATTTAAACAGACTGTATACTTTATCTGAGACATTTATTAGATACGTCCCTCTTGCATTTATGTATCAGTAGTTCTGACATGCATTTCAGCAAAAGGACAAACTGGTATTATGTATAGACTGTGTATTGCTTGCCTATTTCTATGCATTGCCGAAGTATTCAATTAACCACTATATTAGGTGTGAATCGCATAGCAACAATCGATGATCAGGATAACATCCTCGCGTGGCACCATGTCCCAAAAATCCGCGTCGTATAATTTTTGTGTTATATAGTTTATATTAGAGTGATAAAACTGACAACCTAGATATACGCGTAGACTTGTAAACTGAAACGGAGGTAGTACCAACCATTATCGATCCTGTTGGGACCCGTCTCCTCCCTAAACTCTGTACATTATGCATGGGAAATCATCACTTGAGCATGCACGCTTCTGTCTGATTGCGTTGCGTATTCCTCCATCGCCAGTACCGTTGGCCCTTTGAGTATCACGAGGACTTGCTGCGACCTTGGGGCAATTGCTCACTGCTTGTACACTTTGACTCCGCGATGAATCATTCACCTCATGAATCCTGCGTTGCCAATCAAATGAACATGATAGCATCAGAGAGACAGAGACGTAAGTAGGTACGTAGCCGGCCTGCAACCCTGCATCCGACAGAGTTACATTGACGGATCTACAAAATTTGCATCTCACATTCACGTACGTGGTAGTAGCATCTGGCTGCGGGGGCTGATCATGATGATTGGTTGCCTGCCGTAGCAGGACATGCGCGTTGATGAAGAGCAGAAGCACGCCGCATGTCGCAGAGCCGGTTCGCCATGCTCCTGCCGCTCCGGACGCGCCGCCAGAGCGTGCTCCGGTTGTAGGAGTCGACGAGCGCCTGCACCACGGGGCCTCCCAGCTCCGAGCAGAGCAGCGCGTGGAGCCTGCGGCTGCACCGCTCGAGCTTGGCGCACTCCCGCCTACTCTGCGGGATGCGCATGAGGCTCGCGCCCGCCGCGACGAGCATCACGGCGTGCAGACCGGACATCTGCGCCAGGTTGGCGGCCTTTGCCAGCACGTCCCACAGCGCCGCCACCATCCCCATCGTCCGTCCTGTCGATCGATCGCTCCGCTTGCACTCGCACGGTGGTCTGTCGCGCGCGTCTGTCTGGCCGGTCCCGTGAAAGAGTGGCGCCAATTTATACCATTCTAAGCACGATCCGAATCCGACAAAGCAACATTGTTCCATCGAAAATAAAAAAATCCGACAAAGATTGCAGAAATATGCGAACTTTTTTTGTCCGAAAAGGGAATTGTGAGTGCGCGAGGGCCGAGTGCAACGGAAACAGTGTCCCTCCCAGCACAGGGCTCAGGGCGACGTTGGCTTCGTCTTGGATTGGAATCTGTTGCCCGTTTATGGTACTCCCTCCGTCCGAAAATACTTATCTTTAAAATAAACAAAAGAGAATGTATCTAGATGTATTTTAGTTTTAGACACATCTTTTTTTATCCATTTTGATGACAAGTATTTTCGGACGAAGGGAGTAATACAGTAACAGGAAAAATGTTGTATGATCGCCACTGCTGTTATGTGGTCTACGCACGTTAGATAATCGGATTTCGGCGTCAGGTGCACAACATGTAACTCTCCTTTTTTGCCCTGTTTTTGCGGGCGTGTTATGACGGTTTTTTTGTTAATTGACAGGACAACTCTGTTTTTTGAACCCGGAGGCTTGCGCTCGAGATGCAGCCATGCAAATGATTTCCATCCTGGACGACCTTGCTCGCTGGTCGTTTTGCAGATGGATTGGGAGCAACTCCAGCACCAAACACATGACGTCTGTGGCGACGTTGCGTGCCACAACGGGTGGGGGGCGTGTGCTGGTCACGAAACACCTTGGCGTTCCTGCTCTTCCGGACATTCTCAAAGAACGACGCAAGCAATGTCTTGATCGTTGTCAATGGAACGGAGTCAGCTTAGGGGCCTTTCGATTTATAATTATAGTAGTACTCCCTTCGTTTGAAATTACTTGTCACAAAAATAAATGTATCTATAACTAAAATACATCTAGATACATTCATTTCTTGGACGAGTAATTCCGAACGGAGGAAATATATAGTAGCCAAAGCGATCAAGCATTATTGAATATAGTGCTGGCTGGGGTTAGTGGAGTTGGGAGTCCAGTCGATCCAAGTCAGCACACATGCAGAAGGGTGGTGACGTGGTGTGTTCAGTGTCATCCCCGCGAAAACCACGTGAATAGGTCGGCTCAGGTGTTTACCTCTTTTTGAGGCTCGTCAACCAGTTTTGTATGGAAGCCACGGCCTGGGTGAGCAGGGGTGCACAAACGGCCCGGGCCAGGCTGAATGTAGAACTGTGCTCCTTTGAAGTTTATTATGGTGTGGGCAGCGGAAGCAGGATTTTAGACGAGAGCGGCGATAGAGAGCACGGGCTCGCCTGCTCCTGGTATGTGTACCAATAAGATAGCGCCGCGTCCAGGTACAAAGTATTAGAGCAAGTATAATAGAGCTTAGTCAGCGGGCTATAAGGAATAAAACTAGTATTCCCTGTGTAAACTAATATAAGAGCGTTTAGATCACTACTTTAGTTATGTAAATACTCTTATATTAGTTTACAGAGGGAGTATATTTCTACTTAGTTGGAAGAAAGAAAAAATGAGAGAGAAGGTAAGCGGGGTCTTCGTGAAGAGCCGGCTTTAGCACGTGCTCCTAGACACTTTGTGAGAATGAAAGGTGAACCACATAATAAAAAAGTAATACATTTTTTTGATCTATTATTATACATGTTAGCTATAAAATGGGTTGTAGATGGCGTGGCGTTGACGGGCTTTATATAATGCAAATTTGGCTATACTATTAACCATGCTCTTATACGCGGACCGCGTCGTGTGGAACAAGGCTGCCGTGACGGCGCAGTGTTGTCTGTTCCGTTGGTACGGGATGCAACCTGACCGGTCCGTTAAATGTTGAAAGGGACAACTGTCTTTTTAGCCGATACACAAACGTGACACCGTTGGCAGACCGCTCCCCTTCTTTAGCATTTACTCGGCCCTTGGAGAGAAAAAAAAAACTTGTCCCTCGGGGCGCCGCACAAGCTCCAGAGCTCAGAGCTATGTCGACGGCGGAGGCGGAAGACGGTGGACTCAAGTTCATATCGGATCCGCTTGATAGGTACCCACTCCGTCCGAAAAAGGATGTCTCCCACTGACATTTTACGACCCTCCCCTTTCTTCCGACAAACGACGCAGCCCATCGCGCCTGCTCCGTCGCCTCGCCACGCACCGGCCGCCTGTTCCGTCGCCTCGCCGCCTGCTCTGTCTCCACGCCACGCGCCAGCCGCGTTATCCCCTCGTCTCGCCATTTCTCTTCGTCCGCACCAGGAGATCAAGAGGGAAGGGATCCCATTTTCTGCAAAGCCCGTGCTTGCCGGCTCCGGCGGCGGTGCTCATGTCCTGGAGGGGGTTGGGGCTCGACCTGGAAGCATGGCAGGTCCTCGTGCTCCTCCTCAAGACCCCGAGCTGCTGCTGCGGAAGTCAACGGCGTGGGGAAGAGACGGCCACGGCATGGGGAAGACGAAGACTTGCTCTAGCAGTCTAGCCACATGCTACTGCCCCGTGCTCGTCTTACCGCTGCATTCCCCACATCGAGCTGGCGGACTGATGATGGAGGACCCGCCCTCTTCGCTCCACCGGCGCCGCCACTGCCGCTTCTGCTTCTGCTTCCTGCTCGCCCACGACATCGCAGGTCCTCTGCTTCTCAGGCTTCTTCTGCTTCTGCTTCTAGCTGCTGATTTCAGTCTGGTGAAGCAAGCACGTGAGCTGATTTTGTTTTTGTCCTCTTGGTTTGTGCAGCGATTGGAGGAGGACTTGGTGCAGAGCAGAGGAATGGATGCTGCTTCCATTGATCTCAGGTGAGCTTGCGAATCTACAGCGCCCTTTGTGATTTTAAAACTACTGTTAGGCATGGAATGGGAGAGAGCAACCACGCTACTTGAGATGAACATACACTATGCTTGACTGTATAACTGTATATTTGCACGAACATACTCCATTCAAAAGTGTTTCTATGCTTGAGATGAACATACAGTATGCTTGAGATGAACATGGAACCTTTGCTGTTTACGATGGTGCAACTGGGATAGCCTAGACTCTATTTCAACTTGATATGTTCTGCATAACACTGACATAGTGCAACTGGACACTGTCATTTTTACAAGATGAACAGAATGCTTACTTTTTGTTTAGAGCAGAATGTTTCAAGCAGAACATGAATCAAGATGCAAGAAGCTTCAGACTGATAACAGTCAATGCAAGATTGTTCACTTAAACTTCACTGTACAATAACTGAAATTTTGTGCATCTCCAGTTTACTCCACTGAATTTGTGTGACATGATCTTCTGTTAGTTACTACTCCACTGAATATTGACTGAATAGACTAAACTGCTGTAGGATAGTTTGGAGTAATTAATTTGGTATTCCATTTGACAAAAACACATGGTCTTTTTAACAGTTTTTAGTTTGTAGCAAATTTGATGGAAGTAATCTTAAGCAAATCTTGAGCTTTTGGTCATTTCCACTTGCTAGCCATTTTTGTCAATTAAAATTCATGGAATGAGCAATAATGAACATGTATATGAAATATTTTGGATGTCCGAAATGAAGACTCTGTCGTTATGCTTCATGTCCATTTTGCTAGTATATCTTTGATAGTCCAAATTTCATTCATTGGTGACACTATTGTCTATTGGTACAAAAGCAGAGTGTAGTTACTCTGTTTCAACAACTATTGAAGTCAAAATTCAGTAATCTTGGTTAATGTCAAAACTATCAGTTGTGCTAGTTAGGTCTAAAACCATGAAAAAACTGGGCCAGTTGTGCTGCTACCTAACTGAAACCTGTAGCATGTTCAAGTTCTCAGCAATATTATCCCCATATTTTATGTACTGAAAACCTCAGAGGAACATCCTCAAGCCCTTGTTCTTATTCTGTAAATTCAGAAAATTCAGTAAATACTTAAGTGGAGGACTCAAATTAAAAAAATTACTCCCTCCGTTCCTAAATATAAGTCTTTTTAGAGATTCTACTATGGACTACATACGGAGCAAAATGAGTAAATCTACACTCTAAACTATGTCTATATACATCCGTATGTAGTTCATATTGAAAATCTACAAAGACTTATATTTAGGAACAGAGGGAGTAGTTGCTTACATATTGTTTGCTCTAGTTGCTTAACAAAATGGCTGCCATTTTAGAACATTTTACAGAAACAAAAATGTGTCCAAAATCTGGACTAACTGACTGATCAATATGGCAACATAAAAGTATTTTAGAACCTCTCCATTTTAGAGTATGTCCTTATTTAGGATCAGTGGCATTATTATCTTAGAGCAGTAAGCTTTTATCAAATTCACTGGCATTATAAATGAAACTTCACTGGCATTATTATCTTTGTCTGAGGGCATGGAAGGATATTTGCATTCCAAAGTGTGAAGGTGGTTTAGGTATTCGAAATATACAAGCTATGAATAGAGGACTCATTCTCTCGGCAGCTTGGAGAATTGCAGAAAATCCGGACAGTTTCTTGTCCAGAGTCCTAAAATCCAAATACCACCCAGAAACTTCTATATGGAGGACAAACTCCAATTTCCCGAAATCTGCCTTCTGGTCCTCTATCTTAAAAGTTCGCCATATTCTATACTCCAATTCCTTTATTCAAATCTTAGATGGAAATTCTTCAATCTGGAGCACTCCTTGGTTCTCTCATTGGCAATCCATTTATGACCACCTCATAATCCAGCCAAGACACTATAATTATCCATATCAAGTTAAAGATCTCTGGATTCCGGATCAAAAGGCTTGGAATGCTAATCTCATTTATGGCCTTTTTGATCAACAAATAGCTAACAATATCATGCAGGTACCCACCATTTTTTTTGACGGTGCTACGGCGGGCTTACGCCGGCCTGAACCTTTTCATTAATAACCAGAGAAGATTTACAGCAGAGAAACATATAGGAGAGGAGGAGCAGAGGTATCTAGTTTAGTTTACAATCTCATAGACAGGTGAAACAACATGGTACCCCAGTCGCGCAGCAGACCGCGCGCCTGCTCATTATTACATCTGCTAGACCAAAGCAGAACATCATCAGCAGCAGAACGAGCGATTAGGTGAACCAGTCGAGTGTCGTCCCTGAAGACTTTTGCATTCCGTCTCTTCCAAATATTCCACAGAATGTCGATGATTATTGTAGAGCAAACTTTGTTCTGCGTGTCATGGACCCAAAGATCCCGAAGATCTGCGAGTATTCCTGGAGTGAGAGAGGAAAGTTCTCTCCACAGAGGAGTCAGCTCTGGGCAGTGAAGAAGCAGGTGGTACCCATCATTACCCATGAAGGACCCGACATTCTTTGTTGGAAACCTCATTCATCAGGGAAGTGCACCTCCAAAAGTGCTCACAGGATCTGCTTGCAAGATATGCAACAACAAGGAGAACCTTCGCCAAGACAAGTACAAAATGAAATTAAACAACTCCTTAAGCAGGTATGGAATGAAAAAGGAATAGCTCCCAGGGTGCAAACATTTGCATGGAGACTTCTAAGGAAAGCTATACCCACAGGTATGAGAGCAGGTAAGTATTCCTCCCATATCAAGAAACATTGTTCTACATGTGATCAAGAAGAAGATGACACGCACCTTTTCTTTACGTGCCCTTTTGCAAAAGCTGCTTCGTTCTCAGAGCCATGGTTTATTAGAACTGAACATCTTGCTCAAAACCATGACTATTCATTCCATAATCCTGTCCATTCTGAATTCTAATCATCCTCAAGCTACTATCACAAATGTAATGACCTTTTTATGGTGCATATGGAAAGCAAGGAATGATAGTCTCTTTGGCAGGAAGCAAAATATTCCCTTGCAGGTACATCAAGCAATGCAAGCGATTATAAAAAGTCAGGATCTATCATCATACACAGAGAATGCAGGTGATGCCACGATGCCAGAACAGAAACAAATGAAGCAACAGGCCAGTTATCTTTCGCAGGGGAATATAGGAAGTTCACAATTAGGTGTTATAGGATATGAAGTATATACAGATGCTGCATGGAAAATAAGCTCAGGCTCACTATATACGACAACAGCTAAAGCAGGGATTGGAATCTTCATCCAATCAGCAGGAGAACATCAAAAAGGAGGAATTTACATATCGGCAGCAGGTGTACAGGTCAATTCTCCCCTCAAGGCAGAAGCCCTTGCACTCCAGGTTGCTGCACAGATTGCCACAACTTTGACAAACAATCACATCACGTTCCTGGTGGATAATCAAATCTTAGCTCGAGCAGCAGCTTCAAAGAATCTTAGACATGAACCTGGTCATTGGGATATTAGGCATCAGCTAGCTGCTTTCTTTGATACAACAAGACACTTTCAGATTCAAGTTCTCCATATTCCTACGATCTACAACTTCAGGGCTCATAATTGTGCAACTAATGTTAATTTGTTAGATCCTCAAGATAGGCCAAAACTAGCCTGTTGTAATAGTGATCATGCAGGTGAACACTGTCCTACGCTCATGAAGCTAGGCAATCTTCAGATGAAAGATTGTAAAATCACAGCTGTAATATGTACTTGATGTTAATATAAGACGCTTTAGGCGGCGCCACCTCTTGTCCAGAAAAGAAAATTGAAACACCACGGGGAGGTTCAGTGACAGGCTCCGGCTGGATTTGCACCAACGGGTGTGCCGCCATCCCAACGCAGCTAAGTGGGCGGCTACCTGTGAAAATTTCATCCACCAGCTGCCGGCTGCTATTGGTGCTAGAAGAACAAATTTAGAGATCCAGCAAAAAATCGAGTGTACATTGGGGGGAGGGGACTTGTAGAACTGCTCGCCGGCGTTCTGCCCGCGGCGAGACTGACCCCGTGCGTAGTTTTTGTTTCTTTTTTTGAGAAACCCGTGCGTAGCTGGTGGCCTTCTTAAATGGGTAGGTAACGGGCCGACCCCCTCGAGCCATTTATCAGTCATTTGGCTCACGTTACATAACATAACGTCGCCGCTACGGCTTGGACGCCCGACGCCAAACGACGTCCCTCCTCATTCCCTTATCTCATTAAATTATCCGTCGTCTACTGTACTAGAATACCGCACGGGGTCCTTCTCTCGACATGAATCAACGCCCGGCGATACCGAGACCGGGCAAGGACGAGCACTCTTGTGCATTTCCGAATTTTAGAGCATCCTCCAGCCGTTGTGCTCCTCAGCCGGCAATTTTTTTTTTTGCTTCTTGGGGTTGGCCCGGCGAAATATTTGGCATGGGATCGAGAACTTTCCCAGCCGTCGTCCTCCTCAACCGGCTCCGAGCGCGCCACGCCTCCTGCCTGCTCGCATGCATCGCGACACCTCATTCTCCCCCTGCTCTCTCCCTTGCTCCCTGGACGCCATGGCCGAAGCCGCCGTTCGCTCGCTCTCGCTCTCTCCCGCCTCCCCGCGCCACCACCACCTCGCCGCGCCAGCTCCCGCATCTCCGCCCGCCTCGACGCCACGGCGCGCGCAGCCGCATCCTGTCCTCTTTCCCCTCCCCGCCCTCGCAGCCCTGCGCGACTCCGCGCGGCGCGCTCCCTCAACGAGCAGCAGCCTCGCTCGAGCAGGGGGGAGACGGGAAGACGAGCAGCAGCAGCCGCGGCCACAAGGCCGGCTACTGCTACTGAGCTTCTCGTCGAGCCCCCTTGAGCTCCTCTGGTGAGCACCGCCGCTCCTGCCTCCCCTCCTGAGCTCCGTCTCCTCCTCTAGCTAGCTGGCCGCAACCGCCGGCTCTGCCGTCCGCCATGAACGAAGAACGGTTCGATGTCGAGCTGCCCGAGCCCACTCCTGCTGCCCGTCATGCTCTGCGAGCTCCCAGTAGTCCGCCTAGCCGCTCGCTACGCTCGGAGACAAGCCGTAGCAGCACGACGCGGCTGCTCCGGGGAGGCGCGACGGGGGGCCAACGACGGGCGACGGGGCCGGCCGCTTGCGGCTCCTCCGGGGAGATGCGGGCGAGGCCGGTGATGGGAGACGGGGCCGGCCGCTTGCGGCTCCTCCGGGGAGATGTGGGCGAGACCAGCGAGGGGAGACGGGGCCGGCTCGCCGGTGGAGGGCGTCTAGGATCACCGGAGCGAGGAGCAGGGGAGAGAGGAGAGAGAGCAGAGGAGCGAGGCGGGCATGCGGGAGAGAGCTTTTTCTGCATGCATCACATGGTGGGCCAAGTCAGGAAAAGAAGGAGAGAGAGATTTAGAGAGGCTGGCAGTGGGCCTTTGGCAGCGAAAGTATCGCGCCGGCGCCCCCAGCTGCCTCCCGCTTTGCTGGGTTTCGCTTGCGCGCGCCGGCCGTAACTTTAGCCAAATCCGGTGAAAAACGTGGTCGTGGAGGCCTGACTGGGAGCATTTTTTGCTGCCGGCGCTAAAAAAAAGTGCTTGGGGGGCCTTCCTGGGGGGACGGGTGGAGATGCTCTTTAGACCCTGAACCTCTTGGTTGCAAGTTTATGCACCTAATCAATTCATCCATGAGCTTAAAAATGAATCAAAAGTGGACTGCAATTTAAATACGCCAGCCGTGTCTTGAACTAAAGACCTCTTGTCTCCGATATTATGTAGAATTGCACGCACCAGCCAGTTCACCCAAAAGCTGAAGCTATGGAAGAGGGTCGGATATTATACTCCAACACTAAACAACATCGTCCGCTGTGGCCTGGCAAACTGAACCTCGGGAACCGCCGTAACCATCTGAGGGACGACTACGATAGATGAACCTTTACATTGGAATAATAGAAAAAAAGTTTAATATGGATTATTAGATTGGATATGGATAGCACAAATGCAAACTTCAAAAATTGCACCGATAAGCTTTAAACTCAAATCAACAAGTTTCAACCCTTACACTGACAAGTTATAAAACTTGAAGACCATTTTGGGCCGTGTATCTTCAATCTGATGGACCAAGCTGGTTTTTTCTATTATTTCACCACAAGAGTTGATTCTATTAGCCGCCCCTAGACATTTTCTCTCACATATTGGTCAACGGCTATACTCTTGCAAGGGGTCGGCCTGCCATGCGGTTTGATGGAACTCTTGGTTTTTAGAGCCCACTCAAAAATTTAAGGCCATTTCTCCAACCAATCCGCATGCTAGATCTTTGTCTCCACGAGCAGTTCCCTATGCACATTTTCAGATGCTAATATATCTTACGCGCAAAGACTATCTCTCGCTTAGTACGAGTTGTAATGAGCAATCGCCTAGATAAGCTTGCTCCTGCTCCCAAGTGGGCCGGTCCATTCGTGTGTATACGTAAGGGGTCGTTGCTTTGTCTACGCAAAGTGTTGATATTATTGGGCCTTGCCCATTTAATATTTTAGAATATATATAGCTACTCCCTCTATCCATCTTTATAAGGCCTAACACCAATTTTCATTTTTTTTTCATATATACAAGGCCAAATTAGGTAACCGATGCATATAGCCTTTACTACTCTCTGGTAAGGAGTGCCTGGGCGTTGACAACAGAGGCACTTAATGTCATGTATGCATGCAAGCCGTTTTCTTTTGGCATGCAAGCCAATGCTTAAGCACGGCTATAAGAGGAAAATTAAAAATGAAGAGAGAGAAAGAGATTAGTGCAATTAATAGATGTTTAAATGATGGTGAGTTCGAGGATGTGTTCGAGACCAACTTACAACTTATAAGGCTGCTGCCAATGCATGGGTGCTTAGATGAGGTGCTAAGCATATTAAATAGCTTAGCAACTATACTTCCCAATGCATATGTGCTTAGCTTATGGTTGCTAAGCTTCCTTCATTTAATGATTTAGCAAATAAAGCTTTTCATGTATTGGTGGGCTTCCTTCCTTTAAATGTTTTGCCTAGGTTCACGCGCTTAGCATTGGTTCTTCCTGGGGTCACCATACTCATCTCTCTCCTCTTAAATAACCTGCCACATCAGATTTTTTACCTACGTGGAAGGCTTAGCACCTGTACAAGGTGGAGCATTGGGAGGGGCCTAAGGCTAGTCATAGTGGAGAGTAACTTAGACTAGTAACATGCATATGTTACTAGTCTATGATACTACCTTCATAGTGGGTAGTGTCATAGGTGTGGTAACATAGTTGCCTTCATTTATTATTTTGTAGACTCATTATGCATTGAAAAGCGCTATGTGATGGTAACATATTATGTTACTCTATTTGCCTCTCTCCTCATTAACTACTTGCCACATCATCATTTTTGCTTATGTGGCATCTATGTTACTACCTATGTTACTCCCACTATGACCAGCCTAAGGGGAGTTGTTACACACACCACTAAGAGCTTTAAAAGAGAGCACATACGTGTGCTCCTCCTTCGCCACTCGCCACACCAGGCCGTGCACACGCGTCGTGTTTCATGACCTGCCCGGGCTAGGACCTATGGCACGTGTACATGCTGCTTTATTTTCGGCATGCGAGGAAGAAGGTAAAACGTTTGGCCTACTAGTGGGAGACGAATCTAAACGAACTCGAATGGTTTTCTCCTCGTCTCCCTTGGTCGCTCCTCTTCCTTGACGAGATGTACTTCATCTCTTACCTCTTGTTTCAAGCTTTGTGCCACCTACCGCTTCCCCATCTCGCTTCTCGGCATGCACCGAGGAGTGAGATATCAGGCCTCCTAAACCTTGCCTCTTGTGATCTAGTACAGGAGAAGGGCGATCAGCTTTTTAGGAGCGCCCTAGCGTGACTGTTGGATTCTTTTTCATCGTGGTTGCGAACAGCGACATCCCCCGATGACAACTTCTTCCCCGACATCGACCACCTCCTCGGCGATATGACAAACAGACTCTTTTCATCTTCTTCCACTGCTCTATATGTCATCTTATCCTCTCTGTTAGGGTTTAGCGTTTGGTTTGCTACTAGTAGCAATCGATTCGGATATGACACATGTTACTTATGTTCTCAATTGCATGACTAGCTTCAACAATCTGTGGCAGTGCTAGCAGTTCTAAAAAAAATTGGTAGTGCTTGCCTGCTAGGATGTATTTCCTTAGATTAAGTCACATGCTTGAATTTTATTTTTTATTATATTTTTCATTCACTTTTCTGTTCTTTCTTTCTATTCGGTGTTTCTTATTTTTTTGCTTTTATTATTTTCCCTTTGCTATTCTATTTGCTATTTTCACACTTTTTTCTAAAAAAAATGAAGATTTTTTTAAAGCAGGTGAACATTTTTCTATATTCACGAATAAATTTTGGCATGCGTGAACATTTTTTTTTAACATGCTAAACATTCTCTACTAATGGATGAACACTTCAAAAATACATAAATTTATTTAAGTCATGGAAAATTTAAATTATATGAAAACAATACATGAAAATCTTTTTAATTATAATATAAATATAATTATAAATTATGTGGACACTTTTTATATAGAAGAACATTTTAGTATGTATACATGGACATTGTTTGGAACATGTGAAAATTCTTCAAAGTCGTGAACACTTTTAAAACTTACACGGACATTTTTTAAATTAGATTGAACACTTTATAAACCTACATGAACAATTCTTCAGAAGGTGTGAATAATTTTAATGAACACACAAACTCAAAATAGGTCCAATATTTTCCGTAATGAATGACTTTTTAGATTACACGAACAGTTTTTGAAAATAAATAAATATTTATAATAGCATTGAAACTTAATGATTTTTTTAATATGGGAACAATTTTTAGAAACACATGGATATTTTTATAAATTATGTGAACATTTTTTAATGTGCGAACACTTTTGTAGTACTTGAATATTTTTCAGATATACGAAATCATTTCTTAATACATGATAAACATTTTTTTATTACACGGTGAACATTTCCTAAGTGTTGAATATTTTTGAAGTAGAGTATTAATACTTTCTTTAATGCACAATAGCAATTTTTTGAAATACACGATGAACACATTTTAATACGCAATGAATTTTTGGGGAATACAAGATGACCATTTCGAATACATGATGAGCAATTTTGTAATACGCATGCACAAACTTATATCCAAATACACATTTTGTATCTGCGAACATTTTTTATGTAAGTGAAGATTTTTTTAAACACGCATCTTTTATCCGAAAGACTGGAGAAAACCAAATGTATTTTAAAAGAAATCCAGAAGAGAAAATAAAATATAATAATTGAACGTTTACTTTGCTCTGTTTTAGTGAAGTGCGTTGCTATATTTTTTTATTTTTAAGGAAATTGCTAGTTTTTTAAAAAGCAAACTTGCAAAAGTTTATTCAACCAAAAAAATATGTTTACAAGAAGAAGAATAGGATCATATGGCTGGCTGAACCCGGCCAAGCCCTAGAACTAGAGCATGCTTTGCGAGATTCTGAGCTTTAAAATTGAAGTTCCGGAGCTCATGGACGAAGCTACAGGAATAAAAAGACAGGGACTGTTCCTTGATTTCATTTATGATGATTTCATTTATAGTACCAGATACATCCATTTGAGGGATAAATTTTTTCGGACGGAGGGAGTATCTAGGTGTCGATCCCTTCTCAGTATCGTCGATCATCACCTCTTCTTCCCGCAAAAAGAAAACATAACAAAAAGATAAATCACCTCTTCTTCTGCAGACAAAATGCAACGTGTATCGGCTCTCTAGTGATGGTGCTGGGCCTGGCCCATTATTCCGAGCCCTGAGATTTTTGGAAGGTCGAGAACCCTAAATCCCAAAATCCGCTTGCTGCATTTCCACCCTCCCGCCCCAATGGCGCCGCCGGCCAGCATCCAAGCCACACCGCCGGAGCAGCCGGTCCTCCAGGACGAGCTCCTCGAGGAAATCCTCCTCCGGCTAACCGCGGACGTCGACCTCGCCCGCGCCTCGACGGCCTGCCCTACCTTGCGCCGCGTCATCACCGACCACTCCTTCCTCCGCCGCTTCCGCACCCTCCACCCGCCGCCTCTCCTAGGCATACTTTCCGCCACCTTCCGCCCGGCCCAGCACCCCCATCCCTCCGCCGCCGCCGCGGAGGTCGATTTCTGCTGCTCCTTCCTCCCCTCTACCGAGCGTTGGCGCCACCGTGACTTCCGTGACGGACGCGCCCTCTTCTCTAGTGTCCCCGAGGGAAGCAGCTACGCTCCCGGCGAATATGAGCCCCGTGACTTCGCCGGGGACTTCGCCGTCTGCGACCCCCTGTACTGGCGCTACCGTCTGCTACCTGCCATTCCCGACGAACTAGCCATGCTAGTTCATCAGCCGGATATCATCAACTTCGAGCCCTTCCTTGCTCCTCCTGGTGATGATGAAGACACCACTTCATTCAGGGTGATGTGCCTGGCGCAGTGCACAACCAAGCTGGTCCTCTTCGTCTTCTCTTCGGGTGTCGGCGGATGGCGTGCTGTTACCTTTGACGGCTGGATCGCTTTGGTGACAAGTCCTGGCAACCAGGTTCCAGGACATGGGCCTCGGAGCGCTACTATGTGCACAAATGCTTCTGTTGGGCTGTTCATCCGTGAAACAAGTTGCTCATGCTTGAAACGCGCACGATGGAGTTCTCTGCTGTCGACCTCCCACGTCAACATGTCCCTGGCGAAATGATCCCAATGATGGCTTTTGTAGAGACAGGGGAAGGAAGGCTTGGGATGTTTACTCTCGTGAGTCGAATTGATGATGACAGGTATTACCTCCACTATACCAAGTTGCGAAAAGATGGAGATGGTGCAAACAAGTGGCAATCGGTGGCGGTAATCTCCTTACCCTTGGGTTATCGATATACGATCATGGGTGTAGCTGGGGGATACCTACTCCTGCAAGGGATTCCAGAAGACCTGCTTTCGACCCCTTTGCCGGAAAGGCCAGATTTGAACTGTTTTTCACTGAATCTCCAGGCATTGCAGCTTGAGTGGTTCTGTGTAAATAAGTACATGATTGTGAGTGCCCCTCTATATGTCGGTTTCCCACCATCCTTACTCCACCAACTGTTTGAAGTGGTAAGCTTGTTCCCAGACTTTGCTTTTATTTTGCATGCCATATGGTAGGACATTGTGATATGATGCAAGTATTGGTTGATGGTAGTATCCCTGTCATTTTACTTATTTGAGCAAATGTTTAAATATACTTGTTAGCTTTTGTTGCACAGGGCATTTGCAGTTAGATTTCCTGATCATATGAGTGCTGCTGCATGTCTTACAATTAGGAACAAAAAATACTTATTTCCATCATTATATTCATAGTGATCTCATCTTAGAAATGACAACTAACATATCATGACTGAGCCCCCTTTCAACGTCGCGAATGCCGTAGCCCAATCGACCTTTAGCGTTGACTTAAACATGGGCAATTGAGACAAGCACTACAGCAGAAACGTGTCCCCACCCTCCCCCCCATCAAGTGTAAGGAAAAGCATCAATATTAGTGTAAACTCCCATGTTATGCCTGAAAAGATGATGCAAAGTGCGAGTTTTGTTAAAAGGTGCTGCTTGCTGCCGCTAATGACATTTTGCATGGTGTCTTATGCTTGCTGCCAGTTTATGTAACGTCGGGCTCATATATTTGCCAATTAGTGTAATGTTGGGCTCATATATTTCCTTTTAGGCATCTACAAGTCTTTTATTGGGCTTAAGTAATGGTAGGCTTATATCTAGTGGAAGTTAATATTTTCATGTGGTTCCCATCTACTACAGATTGCTTCATATACAAGTACAAAGAATATGTATCTCACTAGCTCCATATATAGCCTCTGTAGATTGTCCTTTTAACTATTGCATTGCTTCAAGCTCATTGCTTAGCATGACATGATATACTCCCTCCGTTCCTAAATATAAGGCTTCTAGAGATTCCACTACGAACTACATACGGAGCAAAATGAGTGAATCTACACCCTCAAGTAGTCTATATACATCCGTATGTAGTCTGCATTGAAATATCTAAAAAGAATTATATTTAGGAACAGAGGGAATACAACCCTATCGAGTGCTTTTTACTAATGATTGTAATGTAGATGCAAAGATAATATAAGATTCGAGTTTATTTAAGGATACCATCATAGAATTAGGTTGACCAAGAACTATATCATTTTTCCATGATTACCTGATTTATGAGTCTGAGAAAAAGACACCGCTTAAGTAAATTGGTTATGACCTCTTAGTTGTACTAATAAATCAAAACTCGCTGAACCTACATTATTTTTCTGCTCTCTTGCATTTGCATACCATTCAAACTGACAGGTGAATGCTCAGTTTTTGTGAGTTGTGACCTAACATTTACACACCATGTCAACGCTTGTGCCCAGTAAAATGTCTGTTTGAACTACATTCCTTGGTTGGAGAACTTCAGTTTAACATGTTTGTGTAGTTCTGCACATTTTTGGACTGACATTTGAACCAAGCTGCATGTTCACCTTTTCAGCACAGTAATCTTTCGTGTGTCTCAAAGGTATATGTTTCTGTTGCATCTGACAGCACTGGCTTCTCGCTGGATTCAATTGCAAGGCTCATACGGGGGCTTATTTTCTAATGCAACGATGGCTACTGCGCTGCACCTATATTTGGCTAGCTCACTTAGACTGGCTGTTCTTCTGCTCTTTTGATGGCATATATATCAACTATGAAGCAATGCTCCCCTTTGTCTTGGCATGTGTAGAAACTGTTTGTTATGTATTCTCAATGCTAAGCCTGCATGTATGGATGTGTTATGTATTCTGTCAAATATACATTTTTCGAGAATTATGAGTCAAGCTTCTTCCTACATCGAACACAAAAGTGGTGATGTTTTAGCTCTGATTGTAGCTATAGTACACACACAACACACACACACACAAGAGAGAGAGAGAGAGAGAGAGAGAGAGAGAGAGAGGGGAGAGAGAGAGAGAGAGAGAGAGAGAGAGAGAGAGAGAGAGAGAGACTAATTGTTTGGGCCACTTAGCATTGTACTTTGGGTTGATGAAAAAGGTGCCTTAAAGATTGGCTTGAGTGTCCTTTGCCGTCCAACGGTCCCTGTTAATAGTGCGGGATTCCTAATACTCAAGAACAAAAAGAATGACTATAAAAGCTAGCCCTCATGAAGTCCTTGATCACTTCAATTTTTTATGGTCATCAGTCCTCGACATCCTTCGCCCATGGGAATAAATCTGCTCTCATACATTTAGCGGCCTCATTACTCCCTTTAGTTTTTCATCCTCAATACCAAACCATACTTACGGGCATGACTGTACTTTCAATGACAACCTAGATGTCAAATGTGATTTTGTATGATTGTAATAAACACCTTATTCCCTA
Source organism: Aegilops longissima (assembly GCA_021605205.1). NCBI lineage: Eukaryota > Viridiplantae > Streptophyta > Magnoliopsida > Poales > Poaceae > Aegilops > Aegilops longissima. The sequence continues at coordinate 621,153,647 of CM038681.1, forward strand.
CTTAATATACACCATTAAATTGTGTCTTCCATATTCTTGCAATGCATGCATATGCTATGGGGAAATAGCATTCATGTAATAGAAGGTTTTGAGCATCCCTTCAACATTGGGACCATGAGTAGATTCCAAGGATCAAACGGATGCAACACATGTAAATGCTCGAAGAAGGTGCAGTGGCTACCTAAAGAATGGAAAAGCCTCGTCCCCCGTGGACTGTGCTACGCTATGTTTTCAATTATTTATGGGTCTAATTAATTTTGCATAAAAATGTGAAAGGCATTGTGAATTGCTACTTTCAAACATCGAACTTGATGTGAGTGAGAAATTTGTTTATATTGTTTTTTATGTTTGCTAGAATGCAAGAGTAAGTGAGCGAACACGTATACGAATCACCGGGGGCAATTTAAAAAATCAGTATCCCAAATGTTGTTGTCAAGGTATCACTTCCACTCTTTATTTCATTCAACGCACTTTTTATTTATTCACAATTAAGATTTACATATAATGGTAACAATACATTTTTCTATTACACTTAGCAAAATTGATCACATTTTTTACTTCATTATAACTTATTCTGTCAATATACGATCAATATTAGTTAATCTCTCCATTACACTTGCAAAATTAATTGTATTTCATATTTATTTATAACTCATTTTGTGTATATGGAGTTTCAATTATCTTATTTTATTCTTACACATAGCAAAATTAACCACATTTGTTTTCTTTATACCTCAATTTATCAAGGTACGATCCTAAGTTACGTACCATTTTATTACAAAATGAAAGCAACCATGTACTCCCTCCGTTCCATAATACTTGTCATGGTTTTAGTTCAAATTTGAACTCAAACCACGACAAGTATTGTGGAACCAGGGAATAACATTATTGCTGCATATTAAGGTGAGATGTTCTTCATTACACAAGTTCTCGTCTATCATTATAAATATGCTTGCACTCGATTTGGATCACATTTTAAAAGGATAATCACATTAGTTACTATAACTTTTAACCATGCATGTCTCCATAGATTAATATATGCCACTTAGATGAATGATAGTTTATATATTGATATGGTTAGCATTCACTTCAGTGTTCTTAAATATCTTGACAGAGAGGTCTATGGTGTATAATATAACAAATATCTTGATGGTGGGTTCCAAAGTATATGATTTTCTATGGTATGTGTAAGTATGTAGCCAATTCTAGAGATACCTACAATTATTTGGTTCTCAAATAATTGGAGTTGCTTTGTTTACTGGTTTTACTGTGGTCAAAGAATTGTCCTTTTTTATTTTCCGTGCAAACAAGTGGGATTTACAACCAAACCTGTCGTGATTGAGTGTAACTATGCTTAGGTGGTTCCAATATTTTAAATTTTGAATGTGAGATTGTCAGTTTTTACTATGGTGTACGAAGACACACAACACACCTTAGATTAGTTGCATGACATTAAGGTTCAGAAAGGTGGACACGGTAGGCAAATGAAATTGTGTATGGTCTAGCTACAGTCCAGGCGAGGTGTTAAGTGATTATGTGTTGCAAGGTGCCATGCCGACGGGTTTGGTTCCTCTACAGTCGAGTTGTTACTATACATGTATAGTAGTGTCAAAATCTGCCGTCTAGTTGCGATCCAATGGCTCTCCTATCCCTCCTTCACACTCTTTGCAGCAATGGAGAATTCCAATGGCGATAGGCCTCGCGGCGGCAGCGCAGGGCTAACTGGTGCACCAACACCAACAGCTAGGATCAACTCAGAGTGCATGAACGCGGTGTTGCGCATGTCGAACTGCCTGTCCTATGTGGAGAGTGGGAGCACGATGCGGCACCTAGAGGATCCATGTTGCCTGGAGTTGGATGGACTACTGCAATCCAACGTCGTCTACACGACCTAGGGCAACATTCGTTCAGGGAGTTGTACTCCGACTGCTATCAATCTAGCGACCCGAACCATGACGAGCGCAACTTCGCAAACACACTAGCCGGTAAGCCATATGGACGTATGCTTCTTACTGTTGCGCTTTAGGCAACCGTCGTCCCCATAGTCTATGGAATCCTGCATTTGCTGCAAAGAGTGAGAGAGGGCAGGAGAGCCACTGGATTGCAACTAGACGGCATATTTTGATAGCTACTGTAACAAGTTAACTGTAGAGGAGCAGAACACCATGCTGACTTGTGATCATAACATAATTTGGCGTGATTATAGTCAACACTTTATTTTCTAATGAATACACACCATTTTATAAAGTCCCTCTCGATGTTATTACAACACATGCATACTCTTTGTGGCACTAGCATGTCATTTTATATAAGTGTGTGAGAATTTTACACATTCCGTCCTTTTATCTTGGTTCGATATGAACATAACTAGAAGAATTTTGTACACTTTGTTGCGCCGCTTTCGAAAGATGGACTATGGCATCTTCATATGTATATGACAGGATAATCTATCGCCTCAATGCACAGATATGCATCAATCTTGGCCTAATCGGATAAACATCAATGACATGTAAAAATGATTTGGGAGCCCCATATTGTGATCGGTGGCAATAATACTACACAGTTTACTGTGGAGGAACTACATCTGATCATTATCACACATCAACATAACAACCCAAAATCAGAAAAATAAACGCAAGGATTTCTCTCCATGTCATAAGAAAACAACAATAACACCATGAACCACAAATCCACACACACAACCGAAGGTTTCCCACGAGCGAACCATCATCATAAGAGTAAGCATCGATGGTTCACAATAAAATAAACACTCAACATCAATCCAAATCAAACTCATGAAGCATGTTAACAATAAGCCACTCTAATACACCGACACACTCTAAAGCAACAACTAATGATAGCCATGCAATCAAATGCAGGAGGAAGGCAACACAGAAATAATCTAGATACTCAATGGGAAGCTAGAAGAACACAACACCCAAAGGGAAGACATCGAACAAAGGGAAGGAAAAGACACCACTCCCCATCGATGAGATCTCAACCACCGAACACCCTGACGAAAAAGACTGCTTCCAGCAGCCAAGATTGCATCCGAATGACCAACTAGGAAAGACGTCGCTCCTAGTCGCGTGCTCGCAGCCGCCAAATGCCCAACCAAGAGAGACGCCGAACTCCCCTCAAGCCGCCTACTCCCAGCCGTTGAGATATCCTCTAGCCGCTGATAACCCACAAGTATAGGGGATCGCAACAGTTTTCAAGTATAGAGTATTCAACCCAAATTTATTGATTCGACACAAGGGGAGCCAAAGAGTATTTGCAAGTATTAGCAGCTGAGTTGTCAATTCAACCACGCCTGGAGATTAATTATTTGCAGCAAATTGATTAGTAGCAAAGTAATATGATAGTTTTGATAGTAGTAGTAGTAGCAATAGTAACAGGAACAGTGATAGCAATAATTTTATAGCAAGTGTAACGGTAACAGCAGCAGTAGTAACTTAGTAAGAACAATGTAAGAGAAATTCGTAGGCATTGGATCGGTGAATTTGTTGGATGATATTCATCATATAACAGTCATAACCTAGGACGATACGACACTAGCTCTAGTTTATAAATATAATGTAGGCATGTATTCCGTAAATTGTCATACGTGCTTATGGAAAGAACTTGCATGCCATCTTTTGTCCTACCCTCTCATGGCAGCGGGGTCCATATGGAAACTAAGGGATATTAAGGACTCCTTTTAATAGAGAATCGGAACAAAGCATTAGCACATAGTGAATACATGAACTCCTCAAATTATGGTCATCACCGGAAAGTATCCCGACTACTGTCACTCCGGGGTTTACGGATCATAACACGTAATAGGTGACTATAACTGGCAAGATCGGATCTAGAACATAGATATAATGGTGATAACATAAACAGTTCAGATCAGAAATCATGGCACCCGGGCCCAAAGTGACAAGCATTAAGCATGGCAAAGTCATAGCAACATCAATCTCAGAACATAATGGATACTAGGGATCAAACCCTAACAAAACTAACTCGATTACATGATGAATCTCATCCAACTCCTCACAGACCAGCGAGCCTACGAAGGAATTACTCACTCCCGGTGGGGAGCATCATGGAATTGGCGATGGAGAATGGTTGGTGATGACGAAGATCGAAGATCAAAGATCCCCCTCTCCGGAGCCCCAAACGGACTCCAAATCTTGCCTCCCGATGAAGAACAAGAGGTGGCGGCGGCTCTGTCTAGTGAAACCCGATAATTCTTTCTCCATGATTTTCCTCTCCGAAAATAGGATTTTGTAGAGTTGGAATCAGGGTCTGTGGGGCCACCAGGTGGGCACAACCCACCTGGGCGCGCGAGGAGGGGGACGCGCCCTGGTGGGTTGTGCTCACCCAGGGGCACCCCTCCGGTGGTTCTTGGCTCTAGTATTTTCCATAAAAATCTCCAAAAAGTTTCGTGCCATTCCAAGAACTTTTATTTCTGCAACAAAAACAACACCATGGTAGTTCTGCTGGAGACAACGTCAGTCCGGGTTAGTTTCATTCAAATCATGCAAATTAGAGTCCAAAACAAGAGGAAAAGCGTTAGGAAAAATAGATACAACGAATTCAAATCACTCTTGTTTGATTTAGGGTTTGATTTGGGTTAAGATATGGTTTGATGGGTTCAATTTGGGGTAAATGTAGGGTTCATGATCTTCACTTGTAACATCCCAAATTTTCAATTTGGAATGTTATATATAGGTCATTCATGCATATCATATTTTACTGCATCTTCGTTCCGCAAATCCTCGAAATCCTAAGCAACTCAAGGACCCTCGGAGAGAGTTGGGGATTTTTTGGTTTTCATATTTGATTTTTATCAAATACTGAGAACATGGATTTTTGATTTTAATTATTTTTCTCTCCGGAAAAATATTTCATATTGAAAATAAATGAGGGGAGATAATATGACTTCTCCAAAAAAATTGAAATATTGGAGGAAAAATGTTAAAATCATTAGTTTGTTTTTTATTTGGAATTTATTTGCCCTAGAAAAATTGCACGTTTTCAAATATGTGGGCGCCGAGACGAGCACTGGGAAGTAATCAGCACCAAGAAGGATAGATCCATTGCAGCTCTCATCCAGGAGCTAAACCAGCACACTCGACGTCAGGAGAACCAAATGTGCACAGATATGATGGAGTTGAAGAAGGCGAAGACCAGGATCATCGAACTGGAGGAAGAACTCAAGTTTACACGTGATGGATATGAGGAGGAAATTAAGACACTACTAGAGAAGAACGACGACCTAGTCAAGAAAATCGGAGTATTCATGGGAGGACCAGCACCGGAAGAAGAAGACGACGACCCCACCTACCCGGACAACTACATCATCATCGACGACACCGATTCCGATCCAAGTGATGATGACTACGAAGACGAAGCTGGAGCAGACATCATGGAGTCTTCCACCAATCAAAATTTCTAGATGACCACCATATATTAGTAGTATTTCTCCCATGTATCTAGTAGTAGTTGAGCACTTATGCGATAGTTCTAGATCGTTTGTATGCCCTTGCTTGATTGATTGAGTGAAATGATTGTGTTTGCCCCATATGCATATGGGTAGTGTTTTCTCATTAGACCTTTTTCTCTATTCTAATCTCTTCCATCTAAACCCTCAGATGCCTCCGAGACGTGACACTAGTTTTGTTTTCCTACCGGAGCTCACCCAGTTGATCTAGCAGCAAAATGCCTTGATGCAATTGCTAGTTCAGAACCAGGGCAACAACAACACAATAACCCGCCGCCAGTGGACAATTTAGCCCGTTTCCTGAGGTTACAACCGCCTGTGTTTTCCAGTAGCACCGAGCCAATAGTTGCTGATGATTGGCTACGCCGTATTAGAAGGGAGTTAACCACCGCTGGATGCACGGATGCTGAGAAGGTGCGCCTTGCCGCACAATAATTGGATGGACCAGCAGCCGCATGGTGGGAGATTTACATGACTACTTTTCCTATAGCCAATGTCACTTGGGACCAGTTTCAGCAAGCTTTTCGCACGGCCCATGTCTCAACTGGAGCCATGCAGATGAAGAAGCGTGAGTTTCGCAACTTACGCCAGGGGAACCGTACTGTAGCTCAGTACGTGGATGATTTTAGTAAGTTATCACGCTATGCCCCTGATGATGTGGCCACAGATGCCGCGAAGCAGGAGAAGTTTATGGAAGGGCTGAATGATGAGATGAGCATGCAGTTGATGGTGGCAACTTTCAACAACTTCCAGGAGTTGGTAGATAAGGCCCTTATGATTGAAGGGAAGCGGCAGCAAATTGAGGCCGTAAGAGGAAATATGGACAAGGGAAGTACAACTCAGGAGCTCAACAGAAGCCTCGCTTAACCCCAAATTCGGGAGGACTTGTTCATAATCATGGAGGTCACAACCACACTGGAGGAGGATCACATAACCACAATGGTGCTAAGAATGGGAATGGGAACGGAGTTAATAACAATCAGAACCGCTCCAACCCCTCTACACCCGCCAAAAGGGACCTAACTAGTAGAAAAAGGACCTTATGCGAGACACATTAGTCCCGGTTCAATTTTGGCCCGGTACTAATGGTATCATTAGTACCGGTTCGAACGGCTATGCATTAGTGCCGGTTCGTGTTGAACCTTTAGTACCGGTTCGAACGGCTATAACTGGCAAGTTTTCCGTTCAGACAATTTTTTAAAATCACAAAATTCCAAAGGGAAAATAGAGTCTTTGGGCGTTTTAGACGTTTTTAGACGTTTTTAGCGTTTAGTGCTAGGGTTTAGATTTCAGAGTTTAGGGTTAGGTTTTATGGTTTAAACCCTTAGTTTTTACTGTTTAGCATAGAGTTTCCGATGTTTTAAGTCCCGGGTTTAGGGTTTAGGACAATTTTTGAAATGACAAAATTGTAAAAGGAAAAAAAGATATGCTCTAGTTTATGTTTTTTTGTGAATTTTGGTTAAATCTTGTCAAACCGGTCAAACAACTGATTCAAGAAATATAGAGTGTTACTAAATAATTACGCAATAATATTAGTGTTACTAAATAAGTATCTTAGTTTTTTTGAATTTTGGTCAAATCTGGTCAAGCTATGGTCAAACTATGGTCAAACTATGGTCAAACTACTTATTCAAGAAATATTAGTGTTACTACATAATTATTGTTTTTTTAGAATAATAGTTTCAAACTCAAATAGTGAAACGTGTGACTTCATGCTCAAGCTAAACTCCTGAGGGTTAATAGGATTCACATCTTACTATTGTCAGGAAAACAACAAGTGCAGACTTGGAAACAAGAGAGAATAGAACCCGGAAGTTAAGCGTGCTTAGGCTGGAGTAGTGAGAGGGATGGGTGACCGATCGGGAAGTTAGAATGAGTGATCCACACTCGAGCAGTTAAGATGGGCGATTAGAGACTAAATCATCAAATAATTCAGAAAACTGAAAATTGAAATAAATCAATTTTTTTCCAAAATTTTCAAAAAATAATTTAAAAAAAAACCTTTAGTACCGGTTGGTAACACCAACACCAACCGGTACTAAAGGTCCCCCATACCACGACGCAAGCTCACGCCATGTGGTGGGCCTTTAGTGGCGGTTCGTGCCGAACCGGTACTAAAGGGGGGAGGCCTTTAGTCTCCACTCTTTAGTGCCGGTTGCAGAACCGGCACTAAAGGCCCTTATGAACCGGTATTAAAGCTCCATTTTCTACTAGTGTAAGTCAAGTTACTTGCTTTAAGTGCGGATAAACAGGGCACTATGCCAATGATTGCCCTGAAGGACGGAATGGAAACGGAAATGGGAGCGATGGGAAGAAGCCCAATCCATTCAACAAAGGACAAGTGAACCACGTTAACATGGAGGAAGCTGATGAGTAGCCGGACGCGGTAATAGGTAAGTTTTTGGTTAAGTCATTTACCGCTCTTGTTCTTTTCGATACTGGTGCATCGCATTCATACATATCAAGGGGATTTGTGGATAAGTTTAAGCTACCAACCCAAACCCTTAGGACCCCTCTTTTAGTGAGCTCGCCTGGAGCAAAGTACATGGCTAGCCGATGGTGCAAACAGATACCCCTAAACATTGGCACACATGTTATTCCGTCTGACCGAGTTATCTTGGAGTCGCAAGGATTGAATGTGATATTAGGTATGGACTGGATGTCAAAGTATGGAGGAAGCATTGACTGTGCTAGCAAGCCAATTTACCTTACCATCCCGGAGGGAAAAAGGATTAAGTATGTATCTAGGCATGTGTCTAGGAGGAGCCAAGTGAATGCCCTCATGGGAGTTGTACAGGAGGAAGTGCCTGTAGTAAAGGATTTTCCGGATGTTTTCCCAGAAGAGTTACCAGGCATGCCACCGGATCGGACATCGAATTCCTGATAGAGCTATTGCCAGGTACATGGCCAATATCCAAGAGACCCTATCGGATGCCCGCGAATGATCTGGAGGAAATTAAGAAACAGATCAAGGAGGTATTGGAGAAAGGATACATTCGACGGAGTTCATCACCTTGGGGAGCTCCAGTGCTTTTGTTGGAGAAGAAGGATAAATCCCTAAGGATGGTTGTTGATTACCGAGCCTTGAATGAAGTAACGATAAAGAACAAGTATCCATTACCGATGATCAATGATCTGTTTGATCAGTTGCAAGGAGCTAAGGTGTTTTCAAAGATTGATCTACGGTCGGGATACCATCAGTTGAAGATTCGAGAGAAGGATATACCAAAGACAGCGTTTACCACGCGGTATGGATTATACGAGTATACGGTCATGTCATTTGGACTGACTAACGCCCCTTCCTATTTCATGAGTATGATGAACAATGTGTTCATGGAGTATTTGGATAAGTTTGTTGTGGTGTTCATTGATGATATTATGGTATACTTGAAGAACGAAGAGGAGCACAAGGAGCACTTGCGTTTGGTTCTCGAGAAACTCAGGGAACACCAGTTATACGCCAAATTCAGCAAGTGCGAGTTTTGGTTGAAGGAAGTTGGATTTCTTGGGCATGTTATATTAGGAGAAGGTATAGCAGTGGACCCCAGCAAGGTTCAGTCAGTCACTGAATGGTTGGCACCCACTTCAGTCGGCGAGATCCGCAGTTTTCTAGGACTCGCAGGGTATTATCGGAGATTCATTGAGAATTTTTGCAAGATTGCTAAGCCAATGACTGAATTGCTAAATAAGGATACTAAGTTTAAATGGACGGAGGATTGCAAGGCAAGTTTTCAGGAGTTGAAGAAACGGTTGACTACAGCCCCAGTGCTAACACTACCAGATATACAAAAGGAGTTTCAAGTATATTGTGACGCCTCACGCTTGGGACTTGGATGTGTGCTTATGCAGGATGGGAAGGTTGTTTCGTATGCCTCACGACAACTGAAGCCCCATGAGTTGAACTATGCCACGCACGATTTGGATCTAGCAGCCGTAGTGCATGCATTGAAGACTTGGAGACATTATCTTATTGGAAATCGTTGTGATGTGTATACAGATCATAAGAGTTTGAAGTACATTTTCACGCAAAAGGAGTTGAACCTTAGAAAAAAGAGATGGTTGGAGCTTACAAAGGATTATGACATGAAGCTGCACTATCATCCAGGAAAGGCTAATGTCGTAGCAGACGCTTTGAGCCGGACGAGTTACGCTAATATCCTTGAAAGTAAGGGATCGCCGAAGGAGTTAGCGGAAGATATCATGGAACTCCGGTTGGAGATTGTTCCAAGAGGTTTCATTGCAACAATGGAGGTTCAGTCTACATTGTTGGACAAGATTCGAGAAGCTCAGAAGGAAGACAAAGAAATTGCTGAGATAAAGGAGAAGATGAGCAAAGGAAAGGCCAAAGGTTTTCGCGAGGACGAGCACGATACCTTATGGTTTGAGGACCGAGTTTATGTGCCCAATAACCCAGAGATCAGGAAGTTAATACTTCAGGAGGCCCATGACTCACCATACTCGATACACCCCGGAAACACCAAGATGTATTTGGATTTGAAAGAACGTTTCTGGTGGATTGGTATGAAGAAGGATATTGCTGAGTATGTAGGCGTATGTGATGTATGTCAGAGAGTGAAGGCAGAGCATCAGAAGCCAGCAGGACTGTTACAGCCTATGCCGATACCCGACTGGAAGTGGGATAAACTTGGCATGGACTTTATCACAGGATTGCCCAGAATCAAAGCAGGATATGACTCAATATGGGTAGTAGTGGATCGCTTGACCAAAGTGGCTCACTTCATCCCAGTGAAAACAACTTATACCAGTGCAAAGTTGGCCAAGATATATATGTCCAGGATCGTATGTTTGCATGGAGTTCCGAGGACCATCGTATCAGATAGAGGAACACAGTTTACTTCAAAGTTTTGGCATCAGTAACACCAGACCTTGGATACAAGATTGGAGTTCAGTACAACATTCCACCCGCAGACAGATGGACAGACAGAGAGAATCAACCAAATTCTGGAGGACATGTTAAGAGCCTGTGCACTAGACTATGGATCTAGCTGGGATGACAATTTACCTTACTCAGAGTTCTCATACAACAATAGCTACCAGGCCAGTTTGAAGATGGCACCGTCCGAAGCTCTGTATGGACGCAGATGTAGAACACCTCTGATGTGGGATGAGGTAGGAGACTGTCAGCTGTTTGGACCAGACTTGATCAAGGAGTCTGAAGAGAAGGTTAAACTGATCCGTGATAGACTAAAGATTGCTCAGTCCAGGCAGAAGAGTTATGTAGACACGAAACACAAGGAGGTAACCAATGAAGTTGGAGACAGAGCCTATCTGCGAGTATCACCCTTGCGAGGAGTGAAACGTTTTGGATTTAAGGGAAAATTAGCTCCGAGATTTGTAGGACCGTATCGTGTTTTGGAACGGATGGGAGAAGTTGCCTACAAGCTGGAGTTACCTGAAGGACTGTCAGGAGTTCACGATGTGTTCCACGTATCACATCTGAAGAAGTGTCATGCTGAGATGGCCGATATACCGTTAAGAGATACAGTGCCTCTGGAGGTGATATAGTTGGACAGTAATTTGACTTATGAGGAGAAGCCAGTAAAGATTCTTGACTTTGACAGCTGAGTCACTCGCAGCAAGGTTATCAAGTTTTGAAAAGTTCTGTGGAGCCACCATACCGAGGAGGAAGCCACCTGGGAACGAGAAGAGGATATTCGCAAGGACCACCTGCACCTATTTTCTAGCCAACCCGAATCTCTAGGACGAGATTCATCTTACGGGGGGTAGGTTTGTAACATCCCAAATTTTCAATTTGGAATGTTATACATAGGTCATCATGCATATCATATTTTACTGCATCTTCGTTCCGCAAATCCTCGAAATCCTAAGCAACTCAAGGACCCTTGGAGAGAGTTGGGGATTTTTCGGTTTTCATATTTGATTTTTATCAAATACTGAGAACATGGATTTTTGATTTTAATTATTTTTCTCTCCGGAAAAATATTTCATATTAAAAATACATGAGGGGAGATAATATGACTTCTCCAAAACAATTGAAATATTGGAGGAAAAATGTTAAAATCATTAGTTCGTTTTTTATTTGGTTTTTATTTGGAATTTATTTGCCCTAGAAAAATTGCACGTTTTCAAAAAAATTGCATTTTGGGCCAAGAAAATGTTCATCTCGTTCAAAATATTTCATTTAGACGGTGAAGATTTGTTTTGGCAGTTTTAGATTTTTATTTTATTTTATAGGAGTTTTTCTGTCGGCGGAATAATTTAAAAAATCCCACGCTGCTGGCCAAGACCCGACCGGGCCGAGGCCCAGCCAGCCAGCCGGCCCAAGCCGCCGCTGCCTTCCTCCAGCGCGCCGCCGTGTCCGAGGCGGACACCGCCACCGCCACCGCTTGCCCCTCCCAAGCCACCGGACCCCTCCTTAAATACCGAGCCCCCCTCCTTCACCACCACCACCCCGAGCCGCCCGAGCCCGAGCCCGACGCCGCCCGAGTCCGCCGCCCCTACCTAGCCGCCGCGGCCGCCTCTAGCCGCCGCCGCCGCCTCCCGCCACCACCCCTTCGAGCCCGAGCCCCGCCGGAACCCCCGCTGGAGTCGAGCAAGGTAGCCGCCCTGCCGTCCCGGTTTTTCGAAGAAAACCGTTTCGTTTTTTTAGAAAACCCTAGGTTTTTTGTTTTTTAGATCGGTGTGTTTCTTCGGTTTATCTATTTAGCGAGCGTTCGCTCGTTCATTCGTTTTAACGAACGCGTTCTTCATTTAGGTTCAGTTAACGAACATTCGATCGTTAAGCTGTTCGTCGCTTTTCTTTTTCTCCGATTTATTCCGCGATTTTTCTGATCCGATTTTTGTTACAGTTTAACTTTTCGCTCGTTTATCGGAATCAGGCGATTCAAGCGCCTAGAGTTTCGTCTCGAAACCCTCTTTCCGAATAATCAACTCAAACAAGTTTTTGCCTCTGTAAATTTTGACCCTAGTTCAGATTAGTAAACAGATCTTATTTCTTTCGCCGTTTGAGTTTCGTTGCTTCGTTTGGTTTGATTCTTTTTGTGAACCGGAGTTCTTAAGTTGAACTTTCTGGTCAGCCTCTTTAGTTGAAGTTTTGCTTGTGCATCTTTGCTTGTTGCTTATGTATGTTATTGTTTGCTTGCGATAGAATTCCCGGAGTGCGAAGCGTGTTACTACGAGTCTCTAGGATTCACGGATCGTCAGCAAGGCAAGTAACACTTTGATCATACACTTTTCATACCCAGTTTTTATGCATTAGTTTCAATCCTCAAACATTGCATTGATTAGGATGTCATTAACTTGTGGGTTGGGAAGTAGTAGTTGAGGTAGAACCTATTGCCATGTTACTATCAAACCCTTGAGAGTTATTTCTACGTGTTGCGTATACTGCTATGCTATGCTCGTAGACGTGGTTTGGGTTTGAGTGAATCCATGACAAATGTGAGATTGTTAATTAATAGTTTAATTTAAGGTGGCAACTTTAATACACATCTGGGTGGATTGAGGCACCTGGGGAACCCAGTGTTGTCTGTTTTATTTTTTGGAAATCTCGGGGTACCCGTGTGATCTTCCTATGGACCGCCACCCAGGCTCAAAGGGAACTGAGATTATTCATGCTAGAAACTTCCGTGTGCAGCCACAAGCTACTATGGGCTCTAGCATAGTTGAGTAAGTTACGTGAAGCTCTTGAAGAGGTAGATCAGCAGGTAGTGGGTTTGTAGGTTTGGTATGGTCTGCCCGGAGTAGAGAGTTAATGTTTCTGAAAGACTATGTCTCGGTCATCCGTTTCTCAAACACCATGTAGTGCGAGAAATCAACGGAGGCGATCGAGTCTTGTGGGGAAAAGTGCGCCAACCTCTGCAGAGTGTACAACCTAATCATGGTTAGCCGTGTCCCCGGTTATGGACAATTCTGAGTATCTAGCACTTGAGTATTCAGATGTATCTCATCACTCTTATATAATATTGTTGGGTTGTTAACTACTTTAATTGGGATTGAGTTGGGGTTATACCTTCTCAATGATGTTTCAACCACCATGATAGTTAAATAAAATTTATTCCTTTGTTGGAGGGAAAAATTGGCTTTTCGCAAAACCATAACAATAGAGCTTTCCACCAGCCAAATATGTATGTAGTGATAGCATTATTCTGTTTCTGCTCTATTGTGTTATATTGCCAGCATATTCCATGTGCTGACCCGTTTTCGGGCTGCAACGTATTATGTTGCAGACTTTTTAGACGAGGAGTAAGGTTCGATAGGTCGTTGCCGTGCAGCTCAGCTATGCCGTTCGAGTTGATGGACTCACTTTATCTTCCAAGCCTTCCACTGTTATCGCATTAGATGGCCTTAAGCCATATTATTGTAATAAGTTCTCTTGTGAGACATTCGATGTAATAAGTGTGTGATTGCTACTCTGTTATAAATCATCCTTCGAGTACTGTGTGTGTCAGCATTACTGATCCAGGGATGACATTGAAACACAGAGACTTGACCATCTGAGGTCGGCTCTGATACCATCTTGTAGCGACCCGACCTCAGGAGGCCCATGACTCACCATACTCGATACACCCCGGAAACACTAAGATGTATTTGGATTTGAAAGAACGTTTCTGGTGGACTGGTATGAAGAAGGATATTGCCGAGTATGTAGGCGTATGTGATGTATGTCAGAGAGTGAAGGCAGAGCATCATAAGCCAGCAGGACTGCTACAGCCTATGCCGATACCCGAATGGAAGTGGGATAAACTTGGCATGGACTTTATCACAGGATTGCCCAGAACCAAAGCAGGATATGACTCAATATGGGTAGTAGTGGATCGCTTGACCAAAGTGGCTCACTTCATCCCAGTGAAAACAACTTATACCAGTGCAAAGTTGGCCTAGATATATATGTCCAGGATCGTATGTTTGCATGGAGTTCCGAGGACCATCGTATCAGATAGAGGAACACAGTTTACTACAAAGTTTTGGCATCAGTTGCACCAGACCTTGGGTACGAGATTGGAGTTCAGTACAACATTCCACCCGCAGACAGATGGACAGACAGAGAGAGTCAACCAGATTCTGGAGGACATGTTAAGAGCCCGTGCGCTAGACTATGGATCTAGTCGGGATGACAATTTACCTTACTCAGAGTTCTCATACAACAATAGCTACCAAGCCAGTTTGAAGATGGCACCGTTCGAAGCTCTGTATGGACGCAGATGTAGAACACCTCTGATGTGGGATGAGGTAGGAGACCGTCAGCTGTTGGGACCAGACTTGATCAAGGAGTCTAAAGAGAAGGTTAAACTGATCCGTGATAGACTGAAGATTGCTCAGTCCAGGCAGAAGAGTTATGCAGACACGAAACACAAGGAGGTAACCTATGAAGTTGGAGACATAGCCTATCTGCGAGTATCACCCTTGCGAGGAGTGAAACGTTTTGGAGTTAAGGGAAAATTAGCTCCGAGATTTGTAGGAACGTATCGTGTTTTGGAACGGATGGGAGAAGTTGCCTACAAGCTGGAGTTACCCGAAGGATTGTCAGGAGTTCACGATGTGTTCCACGTATCACAGCTGAAGAAGTGTCATGCTGAGATGGCCGATATACCGTTAAGAGATACAGTGCCTCTAGAGGCGATACAGTTGGACAGTAATTTGACTTATGAGGAGAAGCAAGTAAAGATTCTTGACTTTGACAGCCGAGTCACTCGCAGCAAGGTTATCAAGTTTTGCAAAGTTCAGTGGAGCCACCATACCGAGGAAGAAGCCACCTGGGAACGAGAAGAGGATATTCGCAAGGACCACCAGCACCTATTTTCTAGCCAACCCGAATCTCGAGGACGAGATTCATCTTAAGGGGGGTAGGTTTGTAACATCCCAAATTTTCAATTTGGAATGTTATACATAGGTCATTCATGCATATCATATTTTACTGCATCTTCGTTCCGCAAATCCTCGAAATCCTAAGCAACTCAAGGACCCTCGCAGAGAGTTGGGGATTTTTCGGTTTTCATATTTGATTTTTATCAAATACTAAGAACAGGGATTTTGATTTTAATTATTTTTCTCTCCAGAAAAATATTTCATATTAAAAATAAATGGGAGATAATATGACTTCTCCAAAACAATTGAAATATTGGAGGAAAAACGTTAAAATCATTAGTTCGTTTTTATTTGGTTTTTATTTGGAATTTATTTTCCCTAGAAAAATTGCACGTTTTCAAAAAAATTACATTTTGGGCCAAGAAATTGTTCATCTCGTTCTAAATATTTCATTTAGACGGTGAAGATTTGTTTTGGCATTTTTAGATTTTTATTTTATTTTATAGGAGTTTTTCGTCATGAATAATTTTAAAAAAATCCAGCAAGGCCCAAGACTCGCCCAAGCCGCCGCCGCCTTCCTCCTCGCCCGCCCGTGTCCGAGGCGGACATCGCCACCGCCGCCGCTTGCCCCCTCCCCAAGCCTTCGCTGTTATCGCATTAGATGGCCTTAAGCCATATTATTGTATTAAGTTCTCTTGTGAGACATTCGATGTAATAAGTGTGTGATTTCTACTCTTTTATAAATCCTTCGAGTACTGTGTGTGTCAGCATTACTGATCCAGGGATGACACTGAAACACAGAGACTTGACCATCTGAGGTTGGGTCGCTACATCACTAATTGCTTGCAGTTCATTTATTAGAGTGATCGTTGGTATAATGATTGGTTCTACACATTGTAGTTTTGATCCTTGTGCCAACTCTCCACTTCTACATGACATCAAGCAGTCAAGATCAATCAAGCTTTACACAATGGATGTCTGTGGTTTAATGCTTGTTTAGTAGTGTGGTTAATCTATGTTCGCCCGTGTTGCTGCTACTACTATGCTTATGACTATGTGGTTTTAACTTCACCACTCTGTCAGATATCGGGTTCCGGCAAAACCCTTAAGGTTCGAACTCTAGGGTGCGCATGAAGATCTCTCCCTACCGAAACACGCCCTCAGCCTCGCCGCGATCTCTAAGTTAGCACGATGAACAACACAAGAGACACGAGGTTTATACTGGTTCGGGCCACCGTTGTGGTGTAATACCCTAATCCGGTGTGTGGTATGGTGGATTGCCTCTTGGGCTGATGATGAATAGTACAGAGGAAGAATAGCCTCGCGAGGAGAGGAGTTCTTGTGGTGGTGTGGTGTGCCTGAGTAGGAATCGATCCGTCCAGACCAGATGCCTTCTACTGTGGTGGCTAGCCCTATTTATAGAGGCCATGGTCCTCTTCCCAAATATTGAGCGGGAAGGGAGCCAACAACGGACATTTTGAAAGGGGACATCTAGTACAAGCTATCCTGACTAAAGGTGGTCTTCGACTGCCAAAGGTGCTGGTGATGACGCCGTCTTGGGCTCCACTGTGACCTCCGTCCTACCGCTCTGCTGGTCTTGGTCTCGTTGCACCGATACGGAAACCTTTGCCTGATGCCTCGGTACTCTGCGCCTGCGCTTGCCTCCTTTTCACCAAAGAGGAAACGAGGACACTGCGCAGGCTGGCGCCCGCCTGGTCTCGATCGTCATGGCTTGCGTCATGGGCACCTCGCGAGGAACCCTTGCCTTGATCTCTCCGCCTCCTCGCGAGCCTGCCTGGTGAGGCTGCCCCTGAGGAGGCCTTGCATCGTCCGCCCCGCGAGGCTTGGCCCCTCGCGAGGGTCTTGATTGTTGGTTGATGAAGACAGGACGTACTGGGCCACTGGTTGAGCCACGCTACAGGCCGCGGGCAGGCAGGTTTGGGGAACCCCGTTCCCAGAACGTCGACAGTAGCCCCCGGGCCTATGGCGCGCTCGGACTTGGCTTAGCAGCAAAGCCAAAGGGCAAGTGCGGAGCACCGTGGGTCCCCCACAGCCTGCAGCCTTGGTCGACGCGTGACGACTGATTGGACGTGGGCGTCTCTGCTTCCCCACGCTCCCCCAATATCCGTTATTTCCCCCTTGCTGGAAGCGTGCTTCTTATTCTCCCTTCTCCTCGAATCTCTGCTTTCCGCCCCCAATCTGACTTGAGCTCTGCCCCCACCATCGCCATGGCGCCAATTAGCAAGGAGAAGGGGAAGAATCCTCTGTCCTCAACCAGCTTGTCCCCGATAATCGAGCCCGCCGTCGGCCGGTCGCTGGTGCTCAACCTGGAGGCCCTGGGCAAGGTCTGCTCCGCGCTCGCTTCCAGCTTCAATGAGTGCGGAAAGACGATGGCTTGGCCTGCGTCCCACGCCTCCATTGACAGGACAGTCACTGAGGTTCGATTCTTTGTTGACGCCCTGTGGGCTGGCCTGGTTCCGCCTTTCTCCGCCTTCTTCAATGCAGTGCTCTCCCATTATCAGATCCATATGATGCATCTTGATCCTCAATCCGTTACCCTCCTCGCCGTCTTCGCCTTTGTTTGCGAAGCCATGGTGGGCATCGCTCCTTCCGTCACCCTCTTGCGCCATTTCTTCTCGCTGCGCCTGACCGGCCCCTCGCAGTGCTCGGGGTGCGTGAGCTTCCAGGCCATGGCAGAGACGAACGCCTTGGGGATTGATTTTGACCTCCCGGCGTCCACAAGCGGGTTCCGAACGCGGTGGTTGTACGTGGATGTCGGAGTGCTCAACCCTCTGCTCTCGCCTCCGTCGCTGCCCGCTATCCCCAATCCTGGCTGGGGCCACGAGAGACTCGTGAGCCCCTGGCTCTCCTTTGTCTGGTACCGACTGAGGAGGTTTAGATATCTCGGCGTGACTGCACCCAGGGTGGTGAAGGAGTTCCTCCAATGTCGCATTGCTCCTCTTCAGCGCCACTCCCGACTGATGTGGGCCCTGGCGGGCGACCAGGACCGCATGAGGCTTCAGGAGACGGAACTGGCGCCTGAAACGCTGAAGATGGTGCTTGAGGTCTTGACTGGCGACCCCTCGTCGGGCGATATACGGCATGGGGGTAGCCTCCTGTATCTCTGCTCGAACAGGTTGAGTTCGCGAGACAGATGCCTCTCTTCGACGAATGGGGGTTGCGTCCGGCTGGCCTTGCGGGGCCTCACGAGAATCCTGTCGCCGTGGCTCCCTTCCTCGCCGCCAGCACCGATCTTGCCCCAAGAGCAAGCGCAGGGAGGCAAGCATCGCTTGAGGCTGGAGGCTCGGGTGTCATGGTGCCAAGGCCGCACGGGGTTCCCGAAGCGTCATCCTCCGGAGCTTGTGAAGCCCGCCCTGAGGCGGTCGTCGATGGGGGGACACAACCCGCGGCTCCCGAGGCCGAAGCTCCCGAGGCCTCGGCAGGCCATCAGGAGGTGGTGCCTGATCGCTCCTTCCAGCTCGGTGCCCCTGAGGTTGGCCGCCTGGGTGCTTCTTCACCCGTGCCACGCGCTGGTCCTCACGTCGAGCGCCTGGGTCAGTTCCGCGTGGACTTCACCGCACTCCGCAAGAGGAAGGAGTCTTCGAGTTGTAGTGGTCGCCCCTTTCGGCCGCTGAAGCATAGGAAGTACTTCGCCATAGATGAGTAAGTACCTCATTCTTGTAATCCTTCAACCGCCGCTCCCTTTACTGACTGTGATTCTTCAGGATCCCTTATGCCAAGCCTGCGGAGTCTCCCGAGAAGTGACCTCCTCCGGTCTTGTCTTCATCGCTGGCCTTGAGCGTCCCGAGCCTGCATGCTGCCCCCGACATGGGGTCAGCCGGAGAGACAAGCCTGCTGATACGTCTCCAACGTATCTATAATTTTTGATTGCTCCATGCTACTTTATCTATTGTTTTGGACTATAATGGGCTTTATTTTCCACTTTTATATTACTTTTGGGACTAACCTATTAACCGGAGGCCCAGCCTTTAATTGCTGTTTTTTGCCTTTTTCAAGATTTCAAGAAACAGAATATCAAACGGAGTCCAAACGGAATGAAACCTTCGAAGCGTGATTTTCTCACCGAACGTGATCCAGAGACTTGGACCCACGCCAAGGAACCAGAGAGGCGGTCACGAGGGGGGCGCCCCTAGGGTGCGCCCCGCCTCGTGGGCCCTCAAGCTCCACCGACGCACTCCTTCCTCCTATATATACCCACGCACTTCAAACGATCGTAACATGAGCCAAAACCTAATTCCACCGCCAGAACTTCCTGTATCCACGAGATCCCATCTTGGGGCCTGTTCCGGAGCTCCGCCGGAGGGGGCATCCACCACGGAGGGCTTCGACATCAACACCATAGCCTCTCCGATGAAGTGTGAGTAGTTTACTTCAGACCTACGGGTCCATAGCTAGTAGCTAGATGGCTTCTTCTCTCTTTTTGGATCTCAATACAATGTTCTCCCCCTCTCTCGTGGAGATCTATTTGATGTAATCTTCTTTTTGCGGTGTGTTTGTTGAGACCGATGAATTGTGGGTTTATGATCCAGCTTATCTATGAATAATATTTGAATCTTCTCTGAATTCTTTTATGTATGATTGAGTTATCTTTGCAAGTCTCTTCGAATTATCCGTTTGGTTTGGCCAACTAGATTGTTAGTTCTTGCAATGGGGAAGTGCATTGCTTTGGGTTCAATCTTATGTGTCCTTACCAAAGTGACAAAAAGGGTTGCAAGGCACATATTGTATTGTTGCCATCGAGGATAACAAGATGGGGTATTTATCATATTGCACGAATTTATTCATCTACATCATGTCATCTTGCTTAAGGCGTTACTCTGTTTTTAACTTAATACTCTAGATGCATGCTGGATAGCGGTCGATGAGTGGAGTAATAATAGTAGCTGCAGAATCGTTTCGGTCTACTTGTCACGGACGTGATGCCTATATACATGATCATACCTAGATAACCTCATAACTATGCTCAATTCTGTCAATTGCTCAACAGTAATTTGTTCACCCACCGTAGAATACTTACTCCCTCCATCCTTTGAAGAGTGTACTTCCAACTTTGTTGGAAAGTCAAACATTTTTATGTTTGACCGTATTTATATAATAATACACCAACATTTATGCCATCAAATTAGTAGCATTAGATTTATGGTAAAAAATATTTTCATCATATACCTATTTGGTTTCACAAACGTTGATATATTTTGGTATAAACTCGGTCAAACGTTGAGATAGTTTGACTATCCAACAAAGTTGGAAGTACACTCTTTAAAGGACGGAGGGAGTATGCTCTTGAGAGAAGCCACTTGTGAAACCTATGGCCCCCGGGTCTATTCTCATCATATCAATCTCCATCACTTTTATACTTGCTTTGTTTTTACTTTGCTTTTTACTTTTCACTTTGCATCTTTATACAAAAAATACCAAAAATATTATCTCTATCAGATCTCACTCGTAAGTGACCGTGAAGGATTGACAACCCCTAATCGCGTTGGTTGCAGTAGCTATCGCTTTGTGCAGGTACGAGGGACTTGCGCGTGGCCTCCTACTAGATTGATACCTTGGTTCTCAAAAACTGAGGGAAATACTTACGCTACTGTGCTGCATCATCCTCTCCTCTTCGGGGAAAACCAACGCAAGCTCAAGACGTAGCACCTGCCCGCAGGATGCCTCGAGCCTGTGCCCTTGCCACCTTTCCTTCACGACCCCGCTTGGAGCGTGGCCAGCCTGCCTAGGGCTCCTCCTCTTATCGTGGACGGTGAATGATTGGCATCGATCCTTGGCTCTTCTTTGGGGGATGGGCCTGTGCCGGTCCGGGTCCCTCGCGGGGCCCGGCCAGCGATTGTGGGGGCGCCAGCCCCCAGCTCCCTGCCGTGAGGGGGCGAACCGCTTCAGGGCCCGCCGCCAGCACCGGCGGCGGAGGACGACATCGACAGCGTGCTCAAGCGTGCGTGAGAGCGAAGCATTGTTCGCCGAGAGTTCCTCCGGAAGGCGATGGACGTGATGGGCCAGCTTGGTGGAGAGCTTGCGGATGTGGACGCGTGTCTTGAAGCTGAGGGCCTGCGGCTGATTGAGGAGCGGTGCAAGCTGAAGGTGGCAGTCAACCTCGCACGCTACCAGCGCGAGATGGACAACGCGAAGGTCGAGGTATCCCTTGCAGCCTCGCGAAAGGCCTGCTCCCGAGCTCTAGAGGAGGCTCGGGAAGCAGATCATCGTCGCGAGATCGCGGAGAAGCGTGCGTGAGAGCTCCAAGCCTGGAGCGCTTCCCTGGAGCAGCAAGTGGAGTGGCACCAGGCCGCCCTTGCGTCGCTGAAGGGGACGCCGGTCGAGGAGGAGGAGCACCGGAGGCGTGAGGAAGCGCTGACGCTGGAGGCCGCCGAGCGCAATCTTGACCTTGAGCGGTTGGAGACGAGGGAGCGCCATGTTACCCAGGCGGAGGAAGATGTTGGCGCGCACGAGGCTCGAGTCCAAGAAGAGGTCGACCGCCGCATGGCGGAAGCTCGCGCAGATCTTGTGCGTAGGTATGACCAGAGGCTGGAGCTGATTGAAGCCGAGGCTGCGGGCAGGACTGCCGCTCTCAGGTCCAAGCTGATTGAAGCGGAGCAGCGCGCGGAGGCCGCCGCAGCCGCCCTGGTCTCGGCGTAGACTGAGCTGGCCTCCACCCGCGCCGAACTGCTTCTTCTTCAACAACGGGTTAACGACGCCGAGTCCATTGCGCGGAAGAACAGAGAGGAAGTGCTTGAACGGCAGACGCTGGAGCACATGCACGGCCCCATGCTCCAGGAGCTCAGGAACAGGGCCAACACGGCCCTAGGCAATATCTGTGATGTGGACGCCCCGCATCCTCACATGACCAACTATGCCAGTCATCTCCGTTTCTTCACTGATGTGGTGACGTTCCTGGAGAACCGCTCCGAGGGAGCTCGCCAACTTGTCGAGGAGAGGAGCCGCATCCTGCTCGGGCGCGCATTTTCCTGCGTCTTCAGCCATCTTTAGAACACCGACCCCCACTTTGACTTCAACGCCGTCATCGCCCCGGTGCTCGAGGCCATCCGAGGCGACCTGGCGCGGTGGGTGGAGGACAATGTGGATGCACTCTTTAGGGCCTTCTCTTCCGACAATGATGGGGTGGTAGTTGCAGCGGATGGTGGCGACGTGGTCAATGATGGTGACGACGGCACCAATGATGGCGATGGCGATGCTAGCGGCGCCAGTGATGCCTCTGGAGGAGACCGAGAGGGTGCACACAAAAGCTCGGGTGTGGCCCTGAAGGTTGTAAGAGCATTTTGGGAGGGGAAGCCCTTATGTAAAAATATGGCCGTCCATATGCTTTTAGGAATGATGCCGAACATGCGCCTACATGATTCTACGGGCCCTGCAATGAGTTAGTTGTTGTAGTTTACCTTTAGCCCGGACAAGTCCCTGCAGAAACCAGAACACGAGAAATCACACGAACGAGACAAGACACTTCAAGACACGCAAATGCAAATTCAATTTCAACTTAAATCCGAAGCAAGGAAGCTCGACCACAGAAAGGGAGGCAAAAAGCAAAAAGCCGTGTCCGACACCTAGTCTAGTCTTCGACGTCTTCTCACCAGCACGAGCTAAGTGCTGCAACTGGGCGTGGCTGGGAGCCCCCGAGGCCCGAGGGCGGCTCTCCGGAGATTCCGGGGCGTGTACATCCCCAACTCATTATTACGTGAGAGTGTCACGGGCGGCGAGCTTCACATGCACTGGGCATTCTTCACAGGCACCGGGCCTTGCTTCATATCGCCAGTCGAGGGCCCCGCCTTGCGCCACCCTCGACCACCATTGACGGCGGCCGGAGACCAAGGACGACGCCAATGGGGCAAAGGGGATGCCAGCGGTTCCCTCGGCGACCACGGGTCCTCTGCCAGGGGTAGGCTTTGCAGCACCTCCCCGGCAGAGGGCCTACCTCCGGGGGTTGCCTTGCTCCGTGCGCCGTCGGGAGGGGCCTGGCTCCCGGCCCCTCTCTTGCAGCCCCCAGTGCGCTCCTCCTGGCGGAAGGGAGGCTGCTGAGCTAGGGCAGCCTTCCGCTGCAGTGACCTGAACCTCTTGCGACCCATGGTTAGCATAAGCTTGCTCCTGAGGAATTAGCGGTACCCGATAGCTGCTGCTGCCAGCGCGGTTGGTGAGGCTTCCTTGAGGCTCCTGAAAAGGCTCAGCTTCTGGCGTCTCTTCCTCCCAGCCTGACCCGAGGAACGCGCCAGGGACGTCTTCCAGCATGTACTCCCGATCCACCATGCGGGGCACATAAGCCTCCGAGGTCGCCGCCTCGAAGACCTTGCCGTAGTGCCCCACGCTCCATGTGGCCTGGCCCAACGCGCCATCTTGAGGATGGTAGGGCAGCGGACCGCCCGGGCTGTAGGCGGCGATGCGCATGCCCTCGTTCATCGGAGGTGGTGCTGGTGCAGCCTGACGCCCAGCGCCGATGGTTGAGCTGGTGTCGATGAAGCCTTGGGGCGCGCCTGAGGGCGCGCATGCGCGGAGAGGTCCGCCGCGTGATCCGACCGGGGCCTGGGGTGGAAGTTGGAAACAGAAGGGCGGCGCCCCCGAGGCCGCGGCATCCAGGAGCTCGGCAACACGCTCCAGCAACACGTCTCGGCCGCCCTCCTGCAACCTGCACCGCAGCAGCTCCCGAGCCACAGTGAGCGCGGCTCTCATGTTCGCTTGTTCCCGCCGGGTGTGCGGCGTGGCTTGAGGCCCTTGCGGCTGATCTCACCTGTCACGGAATAAGAGCGGGTAGTGCTTGACTGTGTCGCCCGCGCCCTGCAGCGTTCTGCGGTGCGCGGGCTGCCTGGGGTGCGGGGTGATACGTCTCCGTCGTATCTATAATTTTTTATTGTTCCATGCCAATATTATTCAACTTTCATATACTTTTTGGCAACTTTTTATACTATTTTTGGGACTAACATATTGATCCAGTGCCCAGTGCCAGTTCCTGTTTGTTGCATGTTTTTTTTTCACAGAAAACCCATACCAAACGGAGTCCAAACGGAATAAAAACTGACGGAGATTTATTTTAGAATATTTATGAATTTTGGGAAGTGGAATCATCGCGATACGGTGCCCGAGGGGAGCACAAGGTAGGGGGGCGCGCCCGAGGGTGTCAGGTGCGCCCCTGACCCTCGTGGCCACCCCGTAAGGCGGTTTGAGCCCTTCTTTCGCTGCAAGAAAGCTAATATCCGGATAGATATCGTGTCCAAAATTCAGCCCAATCGGAGTTACGGATCTGCGGGAATTTAAGAAATGGTGAAGGGCCAGAAAACAGAGCGCAGCAACAGAGAGATAGATCCAATCTCGGAGGGGCTCTCGCCCCTCCCAAGCCATGGGAGCCAAGGACCAGAGGGGAAACCCTTCTCCCATCTAGGGAGAAGGTCAAGGAAGAAGAAGAAGGAGGGGGGCTCTCTCCCCCTCGCTTCCGGTGGCGCCAGAACGCCGCCGGGGGCCATCATCATCACCGTGATCTACACCAACACCTCCGCCATCTTCACCAACATCTCCATCACCTTCCCCCCTCTATCTACAGCGTTCCACTCTCCCGCAACCCGCTGTACCCTCTACTTGAACATGGTGCTTTATGCTTCATATTATTATCCAATGATGTGTTGCCATCCTATGATGTCTGAGTAGATTTTTGTTGTCCTATCGGTGGTTGATGAATTGCTATGATTGATTTAATTTTCTTGTGGTTATGTTGCTGTCCTTTGGTGCCCATCATATGAGCGCACGCGTGGATCACACCATAGGGTTAGTTGTATGTTGATAGGACTATGTATTGGAGGGCAAGAGTGACAGAAGCTTCAACCTAGCATAGAAATTGATGCATACATGATTGAAGAGGGACCAATATATCTTAATGCTATGGTTGGGTTTTACCTTAATGAACGTTAGTAGTTGCGGATGCTTGCTAATAGTTCCAATCATGAGTGCATAGAATTCCAAGTAAGGGATGACATGCTAGCAGTGGCCTCTCCCACATAAAACTTGCTATCGGTCTAGTAAACTAGTCAATTGCTTAAGGGACAATTTCGCAACTCCTACCACCACTTTTCCACACTCGCTATATTTACTTTAGTTGTTTCTTTACCTTAACAGTCCCTAGTTTTATTTTCGTGCTCTTTACTTTCTTGTAAACCTATCCGAAAAGACCTACATAGTACTTCTAGTTTTATACTTGTTCTAGGTAAAGCGAACGTCAAGCGTGCGTAGAGTTGTATCGGTGGTCGATAGAACTTTAGGGAATATTTGTTCTACCTTTAGCTCCTCGTTGGGTTTGACACTCTTACTTATCAAAAACTGTTGCGATCCCCCATACTTGTGGGTTATCAAGACCTTTTTCTGGCGCCGTTGCCAGGGAGCAATAGCGTGGGGTGAATATTCTCGTGTGTGCTTGTTTGCTTTATCACTAAGTAAGTTTTATTTGTTGTTCTTAGTTGTTTTCTATCTTTAGTTATGGGTAGGAAACGCAAAATACCAAAAAAATTAGTTGTACCTACTGAACCAATGGTTGAAGAACCACTCAAAATCTATCACACTGCTGAAGCTTATTACTTGGATCATCTTTGATCCCTATGTGCTCGTGCTGAAACCCCAACTAGCTTAGTTGAGGGCAAATCTTTAGATGAGCATGCTTGTTATGTGCGACACCGTATATCTGAAAAAGGGAAACGTTTACGGGATCAAATTCATCATTTGCAATGCTATGCTTGGAATTTATGTTATATATATGATTTTACTTGTTGTTCTGAAAACCCTAAGAAACACCTTCCCTACCAATGTGAGTTTAGTGATAATGGAATCGTATCTTTGTATGCTAAGGGTGTTTATAATTACTATGATGTTCAACAAATTGAAGAATTTGTTGCTTTTAAGGGTGCTTATGAAATTGCTTCTTTGATTGAAAAGTATGATGCTACTCTTTACAAGTCTGAAAATCTTGCCATACTTAAATATTGCTATGATAATTATGCTTATAATGCCTATGTTCAACCTTATATCGAGGTCTACTCCGCTGTCCAAGAAGAGACTAATATTTTGCAGGAGTCTATGGAAGAAGAAATTGATGAAACTGTGAGCTCATTGGATGAAAAAGATGAGGAGGAGAGCGAAGAACAAAAGGAGGAAGAGCGGATTAGCTACCCGTGCCCACCTTCTAATGAGAGTAACTCTTCAACTCATACATTGTTTAATTTCCCTTCGTGCTTACCGAAGGATGATTGCTATGATGATTGTTATGATCCCGTTGATTCTTTTGAAATATCCCTTTTTGATGATGCTTGCTATGCTTGTGGCCAAGATGCCAATATGAATTATGCTTATGGAGATGAACTTGCTATAGTTCCTTATGTTAAACATGAAATTGTTGCTATTGCACCCACGCATGATAGTCCTATTATCTTTTTGAATTCTCCCAACTACACTATATCGGAGAAGTTTGCTTTTATTAAGGATTACATTGATGGGTTGCCTTTTACCGTTGCACATGATGATTTTGATAGATATAATACGCATGTGCTTGGTGCTCCTACTTGCAATTATTATGAGAGAGGAACTATATCTCCACCTCTCTGTGTTTCCAACACGATATTGCAAGAAACTGTTTATACTATGCATTGGCCTTTACTATGTGTGCATGAATTGTTCTTTTATGACATGCCGATGCATAGGAAGAGAGTTAGACTTCATTGTTGCATGATATATGTTGCTTTGTGCTCATTACTAAATTACAAATCATTACTAATTAAAATTGGCTTTGATATACCTTGGGATCCGGGTGGATTCACTACTTGAGCACTATATGCCTAGCTTAATGGCTTTAAAGAAAGCGCTGCCAGGGAGACAACCCGGAAGTTTTAGAGAGTCATTTATTTCTGTTGAGTGCTTTCATATAGTTTAAAAACAACAAAAATAAAGAGGGGAACCCATAGCTTTTTCAAAAAGAAAGTGAAAGTGAGAGAGACGAGCATTGTGAAAGTGGGGGACGTCCTTGAACTTTGTTCATGCCCATGGGAACTTTCTGAATCTTAATTATAGAAACTTTTCAATAAAAATAATTATCCCCTTGTACAATTCCATTGTATTATAAAAATAATGTGCCAAGGTTTGCCTTTAGGATGTTTACGATGCTTGTTGGTTTGTGTGGTGCAGGACAGAAACTTTGGCTGTAGTGCGCGAATTGTCACGACCGGTTTTTCAATAAAAATATTTATTGAACAACCGACCTATGAAGTCCAATATGAGGAAAGTTCCTTCATGCCGGTAGACAAAACTTTGATACAATAAGCCAGTAGCATTACAAAATTACAGGGTCGGACTGAAGATGCCCAACCAATTATTACAATCCGCCATTAATTATACATGATGGCGGATATGACACAAAGGTGTGGGGTGGAAATACTACTGACTCGGGATATGAGTGGTTGGTGGAATAACACAGTGGGGTGGTTAATAAGACTACTGCACTGGCGGCTCATCGAGCGTCTAGGTGAGGCTCGATGAATTTATTTGGGTAGCGGAAGCGGATATATCACAATGACTAATCCAGGGTCGACGAGACTGGTAGGATTCCTCTAGGCGTCGGACTCGCTATCGAATTCTTCATCCATGAGATCGCTTTCACAAGATCTCGCCAAATCAACAAGCCAGGTGAGTACTTTGAAAGTACTCACAAGACAGTTCGGACAAATGATATAACAAATGAATGCATGAATGCGTCATGATTAATTTTAACAAGACTCAATTTAATCAGTATAGCAAAGTAAATAAGAAAGGGAATCGGCGGTAGTCCGCTCGAAAACCCAAAGAAGATAAACTCAAAACCAATCGAGTGTATGAAGTGACGCCTCGAAGGGGTGAATAAATAAGTAAAACATGCCACAGTCGGGTGTCTGGGCGACACCTCATAAAGGGCTTATATTGAAATAAAAATACATGCGTGCCGCAGTCGGACGTCGGAGCGACATCACAGAAAGGGCTTATAATAAAAGTAAATAATAACAATGCCGTAGTCGGACGTCTGAGCGACATCACAGAAAGGGCTTATGATGAAAATAAAGTAACAACAATGCCGCAGTCGGACGTCTGAGCGACATCGCAGAAAGGGCTTATAACGAAAATAAATAATAACAATGCCGCAGTCGGATGTCTGAGCGACATCGCAGAAAGGGCTTATAACGAAAATAGATAACATCAATGCCGCAGTCGGACGTCTGAGTGACATCGCAGAAAGGGCTTATAATTCATTATTCATAACTGACAAGATATAGTGCTCACGGAAAATCTTCATCACAAGACAATAAACGGGTTAGTCCATTCACCGGAAATAAACATTAACACTCAAGTAGTTATCGGGAGTCTCCGTCACCGAGACTGATATTTGACAGAATAAGGTGAACACGGTACTCAGACATGAATAAGATGGACTCAAGAATTTTGACTCTGCAGAGTTTGTACGAAAAATTGTCCACAGCCAACGGATTTCCGTAGTCACGATGGACTAGTTCCGTTTACGATATTTCAGAGGAAACACATCTAGCTAGTACACACCCATCATACCTCACGTTGCCAGGAATCACCCTAGACAGCGTTTAAGAAAAACTTTGAGACGGGGAGATCACAATCTCGAATAGCATGGGATCAAATTTATATACGCGCGCTCTAAGGGGTGCCCCCCTCTCGGTCCCAACCGGAAACACCCATGCCCCTGACCGGATGAAAGGCTTTAATCCAGGGCCATGGAACCTTCATCCCGCCTCTCGATTTGGTGTGTACCAGAAGTGGTTTGTAACTACATTGCCGTATCCCTTGCGGAAACAGTGGTAGTACGGAAGGGAAGACGGACGGGAATATGACCGATTTATGTTGACACCGGGTCAACGATATGGCATAAGCCTGGCATGCTACAACACTGCCATCTTACCCATACTCATGCCAACTCATGGCCATGCAGCAAGTTTCCAATAACTCGTGGATTTACCGAGCTCATTTGCCTCAATGCTCACGAGATAAGCTATCATCAAAATGCTCATGAACGTGCCATGATACAAAAATAATGCAAACATGCCCAAACACTCATCATATCAAAAGTTCAAACATTGCTTGCCTGGTTCGGAGTAGTCGGGGTCTAGCTCGGCGAAGTTCGCGGTTCCGTCACCTCCTTCGGTATCTACGGTACACAAAAATACACGCGCTAACGTAAATACCGTGGGGTACAGAAAGTTGATCGAAATATTTTTCAAATAAATATGATAAAAAACTAGAAAAAAATTTGAAGAGGACAGAAAAAGAATCACCCAAAAATTCCTTTCTGTTAAAAAGTTATAAGGGTTTTAGTCCAAGGACTCATCTGTAATGAAACAGAAAACTTCCAGGGGGCTTTGCAGAAAAGTCCAGAAAAACGGTTCAGAGTGGAAGCGTATTTGCCAAAGTACGCTTTCAGAAAACGATTAAAAAAAAAGAGAGGCTGACGGGCGGGTCCCACCCGTCAGGTTTGAAATTTCAAATGAGGGAGTCGGGGCTCGTCGGCGCCGAGAGCCGAGGCGGTCGCCGGCGGCGATCCACGGTGAGGCAGGGAGATCGGAGAGTACCTCCGTGATCAGGGCGCCATTCCGCGTCTGTGGGAGGTGGTGGTGGTCGCCGGCGAGTACCACGTCGGCGGCGACGCTTGCTCCGGCGGACGGCGGACGGCGATTCGAGTGGTCGTGGACCTCGTCGGAGAGAGCTGCGGAGGTGGAATTGAGGAGGGGGTTAGACTCGTGATAGCATGAGAGGGTACCTGACGAGGTTAGGGCGCCGGAGATGACCTCACCGGAGTGAATCGCGGTGGAGGCCGAGGCGGAAGGAAGCGGCCGGAGTCGAGGAAGAAGAGCTCCTCGTGGCCCTTCCAGGGGCTTGACGAGGACTAGAGAGGTGGTGGAGGGGTGCGGTGGCGAGAGCAAGCTCGGGGGTGCTATTTATAGCCGGCCCCAGGCGGTTGCCGAGAACGGGGTTCTCCGGTGAAGTTTACGGCGGCGCAGGGTGTTGATCGGGAGGGTTCAGAGGTTGAGCGTCGTCGTGGGGGTTCCCTGGTTCCATTTAGGTGCTAAACGCGTCGGGGTTAGGTTGCTTAGGGGGAGCTCGACGGAACGGGGCGGCGCGGGCCCGTCGGAGGCAGAGAGCACGCTCTGTGCTTGCCGTGCCACGGCGACGGTGCTGCGTGTGTGCGCTGGCAGGGAAATGGCCACGTGGGGCTACCAGGAGTTTTGGGCGGCGCTGAACGACGTTATGCCGCCGTTCTGCTCCCTTGTCGGCCGCTACGGTGGTTCTGCCGCCGCAAGACACGCCGGCACAGGCGGCCAGGGTGCCACCAACGCCAGGAACGCGCCAAGCACGCGTGTGAGGCTCCGGACAAGCAGGCTAGGCCGCGAGCAACGTGCCAAGTGCACTGTGAGCATGTGACTGAAATTCTGACGAAGATGACACTGAATTCTGAACTTAACTAAATATGAACAGAAACAGTGCATGCAAGGTGTTCGACAGAATGATCTAGGCATGTAGGGATTTTTCCTTGAGCTGGTTTTTGGTGGAGGGGCCTCTCATTTCATCCAAAGGCTGCCTGAATATTTGTGGAATTTTTGGAGAAGTGTAGATATGAATTTCATCAAATTTGGCAAATCTGGTCCAAACTTCGAGAGGCTATAATTTGAAATTTTTGAACAGAAGATGAGTGGATATTGATTGATCTAGGTTGTGGGTACCAAGGACCATCCAGGGGAGTTGGTTTGAGGTCAAAACTCAAATGCATTTAGGTACTTGCTTTGCAAATTACCTAGGCTCAAAATAATAGACAGAAAAGATTTGGGAGGAGAAACAATTGAAATAAAATTCAGAAAATGGTTGAGCTTGATGAGACAGAATGTTTGGATTGCCCAAAGTGGAAGGAGAGATTTTTGTGAAGGGTTTACCATGTGGTGCATTGAAAAATCATGAATGGTTTCAAATATTGGAGAGGATGTAACACTCCTAGAGTTTCTTTTTTGAAAGGAAAATTAAGTCCAAGGATTTTTCTTGAAATCTTGAGAAGAGGGCAATCAGAAGAAAAAATTTGAAAACCAAACACCAGAGTTGAAGGAGATGTAAAAAAATAAAATATTTGCCAAAGGGAAAAAGCTTTTGAGAGATATTTTTGGAAGGTTTTTGGAGACCTCCTTCAAATCCAACAAAATTTTGAAGAAAACCAAAGGAAAATTTTTGGAGTGTCACAACACCTACCACCTTAGGAAAAATCTCGTCCCCGAGATTCCAGTTGATCCTCAAATAATTATGGGTGCTCTGTCCGAAGGAAATCCTCTCTTTCCCAAGTGGCTTCACTCTCGGTGTGGTTGCTCCACTGAACTTTGAAGAACTTGATGGTTTTCTGTCGGGTTTTCCTTTCAGACTCTTCCAAGATTTTTATCGGATGCTCCCGATAAGTAAGGTCTGGTTGCACATCAATGTTTTTACGCGGTACTTGTTTCTCTGGGTTGCTTACGCACTTCCTCAATTGGGAGACGTGGAATACGTCGTGGATGTCGGATAATTCTTCGGGTAAGTCTAGCTGGTAGGCCACCGTGCCTCTTCGTGCTACTATGCAGAATGGTCCGATGAATCTTGGTGCTAGCTTCCCTTTTATTTTGAATCGATGCAGGCATCTCATAGGGGATACTCGTAGGTACACAAATTCACCGGGTTCAAAATTGACTCCTCGATGCTTTTGATCATAATAACTCTTTTGTCGGCTTTGGGCTGTCTTGAGTCCGTCCTTAATTACCTTGACTTTATCTTTAGCCTCTTTGAGCAGGTCTGGGCCGAAGATATGACTGTCTCCGGTTTCCGACCAATTTAACGGGGTACGACATCTTCGTCCGTACAGAGCTTCAAATGGTGCCATTTGCAGGCTGGACTGGTAGCTATTGTTATATGCGAATTCTGCGTATGGTAAGCTCTCTTCCCAACTGGTCCCATAGGTGAAGACACATGCTCTCAGCATATCTTCTAGAATCTGGTTTACTCGCTCACCGCCCATCATGTCTGGGATGGTATGCGGTAATGAATGCCAGCTGAGTTCCCGAGCTTGTTGTAAGTGATCCCAAAATCGGAGACGAATTGAGTGCCCCCGTCCGAGATTATTTTTTTGGGACTCCATGTAAGCAAACGATACGGGAAAGGTAGAGCCTAGCAAGCTTCTGAGTGGTGTGTGTTGTCTTCACGGGGATGAAGTGTGCTACTTTAGTCAGTCTATCGCTGATGACCCATATGGCATCATGTCCGTGTCGTGACCGAGGTAGTCCAACAATAAAATCCATTCCAATCTCGCCCCATTTCCATTCGGGTATCTTATTTGGTTGCAATAGCCCGGCCGGTTTCGGTGCTCGGCCTTGATGCGCTGACAAGAGTCACAACATGCAATAAACGTGGCTATGTCTCTTTTATACCATGCCACCAAAATGTTTCTGAAGATCTTTGTACATTTTGTTCCTCCGTGATGGATTGAATATGGAGCGGTGTGGCCTTCAGCCAGGATTTGCTGTTTAAGGTCATGGATATTTGGTACGCAAAGCCTATTTCCGTACCACAATATTTCTTGCTCATCAATAAAAAATTCTGAGGCCTTGCCCAACTTCATCTTCCGCTTTATGCCTTCAATGCTGGGGTGTCCACGTTGAGCCTCTTTAACCTTCTCTATTAGGGTAGGCTGTAATTCTAAGTTCGACACACTGCCTTTGTTGACCACTATCAGATTGAGCTTTGCGAATTCCTGCTGGAATTCAGGTCTTAAGTTTGGCATGCTGTCGTTGTCCGGACTGGGGTTCCGACTCAGAGCATCGGCTACAACATTTGCTTTGCCTGGGTGGTAGTGGATCCCACATCATAATCCTTTACTAATTCCAACCAGCGCCGCTGCCAGAATTCAGTTCTGGTTGTGTGAAAATATACTTGAGGCTTTTGTGGTCCGTGTATATTTCACAACGATTACCAAGTAAGAAATGTCTCCATTCCTTGAGTGCATGAATAACTGCTGCTAATTCCAGGTCATGTGTAGGATAATTTTCCTCATGTTTATGGTTGTCCGAAACATATGCGATAACCTTGCCTTCTTGCATCAATACGCACCGAGGCCCTTTTGAGATGCGCCACAAAATACCTCAAAATTTTGTGTATATCCGCACAATTAGTACTGGTGTTGTCGCCGCTTCCTCTTGAGTTCTTGGAAACTTTTCTCGCAAGCTTCCGCCCATTCAAACTTCCTGTCTTTCTTGAGTAGTTGCGCCATTGGCTTTGCTATGGTGGAGAATCCTTCAATAAATCTCCGTAGTATCCTGCCATACCCAAGAAACTTCAGACATCCGTCACGCTGGCTGGTGGCTTCCAGCCAAGTACGACCTTGACTTTTTCAGGTCACGGCGATACCTTCTTGGGTCAAGACGTGGCCCGAAAACCTACTTGCTTTAGCCAAAATTCACACTTGCTGAATTTAGCGTACACCTGATGTTTCCTGAGTTCTCCTAGTACAATCCGGAGATGTTCAGCGTGCTCTTCTGGTGTTTTGGAGTATACCAGAATATCATCGATAAATACCACAACAAACTTATCCATAAACTTCATGAATACTTTGTTCATGAGGTGAACAAAATATGCGGGGGCGTTTGTTAGTCCGAATGGCATTACGGTGAACTCATACAATCTGTATCTGGAGGTGAAAGCTGTCTTGGGAATATCTTCGGTTCGCACTTTCAGTTGATGATATCCCGATCTCAAGTCAATCTTTGAGAACACCTTGGCCTTAGCGAGTTGATCGAATAAATCATTTATTCGTGGCATCGGATATTTGTTCTTGATTGTGACCATGTTTAGCACTCGATAGTCTATGCACAATCTCAGTGTTCCATCCTTCTTTTTGGCAAACAAAATTGGTGAACCCGAGGGTGAGGAACTGGCTCGTATGTACCCTTTTTCCAATAATTCCTTTATTTGCTTCTTCAGTTCTACCAATTCGGATGGTGCCATTCTGTATGGTTTCTTGTATATGGGAGCGGTTCCGGGTGCTAGCTCAATGCTGAATTCTATCTCTCGATCTCGTGGCATGCCTGGTAGTACTTCGGGGAATACATCTGAAACTCACACACCATCGAACCTTGCTCAATTCAGAAATATCCACCTTGTTCAATCTCGTTGCGGGATATTTTTCTTTCCTTGGCTGAAACTTTTATGGTCTTCCCGTGGTGATGGGTGAGAATTACGGTCCTGTTGAAGCAGTCAATAAAACCTTTGTTGGTGGTTAACCAATCCATCCCTAAGATGACATCCAGTCCTTTATTTTCCAACACGATAAGGTTTGCGTGAAACTTTAACCCTTCAAACTCGATAACCACACCCTGGCAATAATTCTGGGTAACTTGCTTAATTCCAGGGGACTTGACGATCATAGATTTTCCCAAGGGAAGCATCGAAAATTATTTTGCAAAGCAAAACTTTTCGAAACGAATGAGTGAGAAGCTCCAGAATCAAACAAAACCATGGCAGGTATTGTGTTGACAGGAAACGTGCGAAAGCGATATCTAGGGCATTTTGTGCTTCCTCTTGGTCACGTGGTTCAGATGACCCTTCCGTGGTTGTTATTTGGGTTGAAATTGTTGCGCTTTACGCCAATTATTGCTTCCGTTGTTCGCCTTTGGGGTCGAAGTTCTTGGCTTGGGGCACCGCTTGGCATAGTGCCCTTCTTCTCCACAAGCGTAACAGGTAACGCCTGGGCGGTATGTGAACTCCTTGTCCCTTGCATGGAAATTCTTGATTGGGCGTGAGACGCTCGTCGTGGGTTTGGGTGTCCAGCTTTTATGAACATCTGTCTTGTTGCGGTGGTTGCGGGTGTGTTTAGTCTGGTCCCTCTTCCGCTTGCGGAAATCTTCTAAGCTGCGTCTCTCATTTTCCAAGGTAATGGCCTTATTCACCAGCGTCTTAAAATCTGGAAAAGTGTGTACGACCAATTGGCATTTAAGCGCGGGTGGCAGACCATCTAGGAATTTCTCCATCTTTTTGTTTTCTGACATACGTTCCTCGTTGGCGTAGCGAGACAGCATGGTAAACTGACTGTTGTATTCTGACACTGTCATTGTTCTTTGCTTGAGGTCATCAAATTCTCTCTTTTTGATCTTCATAAGACTCTTAGGAATATGTGCCCCACAAAAACCTTCTTTAAATTCCTCCCATGATATATTATTTTTGTTGGGGTGCATGTGTAGGAAATTTTCCCACCACGATGCGGCTGCTGCAGTGAGATAGTGCGGAGCATAAAGCACTTTCTCAATATCTGAACACTGGGCAATAATTAATTTTCTCTCCATGTCTCGAAGCCAGTCCTCGGCTTCAAGAGGTTTGTCGGTGTGAGAAAATGTTTGGGGACGTGTCTTCTGTAGCTCAGATAATTTTGATTGCTGCTGATACTGTCCACGGTGATTTCCCATATTGATGACTTGGTTCAGTATTTCCTGATGTTGCTGCTGACTTTGTTCATAAAGACGGCACATTTGGGAAAGTGCCGTTTCACTGTCCTGCTGACTTGTCTGTCCCTGTGTGAAATTGTTGCCTGGGGGTGTGCCATAATTTTCCTCTGTCGGAGTTGGCATGGAGCGCGTCGAAGGACGAGACATAGTTCACTCTGGGGATATATTTTGAAACACTCATAAGAAAAGAAATTGAGCCACAAAAATCAATAAATTCAAGAGGATGCAAAAAGTTGCAAATGCTCCAAGATTTTTCAAGAGAATACATGTTTGCGCATGGAGAAGGACTTTCCATTACATATCTTACACGCAAGCAGTAATTATACAATACATCACTCAGGATATGCGTACATAATCCTGACATGTTATTTAGTCTAGTGCACTTCTCCAGATCCTACATGATGCGCAAACAAGCTACTTCTCACAGCCTATTTACATATAAACATATCGTACAAGTCGGTACATCGCATGGCGGCTAAGCGTACTTAGTCGGAGATGGTAAGGATTTCCCTTGGCCTGCCAAGGGTGAGGCGTAGAGAGGCAGGGGACTCAACCTCCTCTTCGGAGATAGGCTCCAGACGTGAGGTGCTGCGCGGAGTTGGTGGAGCAGGTGCCCTGTGCAGAACAACTCGAACCTGAGCGGGCACGAGGGGTGGTGCGGAACGAACCGGAGTAGGCGCAATGACGTGGTTGAACTCCTCCGTGGTAGGCAGGCGACGAGTAGCGGTGCGGGCAGTAGGAGCAAACGATGCTGATGACGAGACGAAAGTCAGTGGCGGTGTGGCGCGCAGGAGCTCCCTCCTGTTGGCGGCACAGCCATGGACTGAGTCCATGCGCGCAGCTACAAAGTCGTCCACCAGGTTGTCGAAGGATGCCTCCAAAGCCCGGAGATACTCGGCGAGCATCTCAAAGCTTCGCCCCGTTCTCCTCTCGGGGCAAGAGAAGCGCGAGTGGCAGGTATATGGCACGTGACATGGCAGGTAGCGGTAGCGACGAGTCTTCATCGAAGGAAGGATATCCCTGAGACGAGCTATCGCCTCACGGGCTGCCATCTGCAGTGCGTGCTTCTCTGTGGGCATGGCTCTCCCCACGAACCGGTAACGCTCAACTCGCCCTCTCTTGAATTCCACCGCGGCTTGGGGCATGGTTAGACGGTCATTGACCTTGTGCTGAGAGAGAGAGAAGACTGGGCGCACATCTGGCCCAATCGCGACTTGGACGATGAAGGAGAGAAGCTTGACGAACCCATCGGGCATGTTGGCGAACATCTGCGACTCGCAGTCGTTGCCAGCCATCTACAAAAGTAGGCAAAAATCCTGAGTAGTCAAATCATAAATTTATGCTGACTGTCAGAAATTTACTACATTTGTGAAAATAATAAATATGCTAACAACCGATTAGCGATCGCACCTAGTGGCTTCCTACAGTCAGCCTGGCTCTGGTACCAAGCTTGTCACGACCGGTTTTTCAATAAAAATATTTATTGAACAACCGACCTATGAAGTCCAATATGAGGAAAATCCTTCATACCGGTAGACAAAACTTTGATACAATAAGCCAGTAGCATTACAAAATTACAGGGTCGGACTGAAGATGCCCAACCAATTATTACAATACGCCATTAATTATACATGATGGCAGATATGACACAAAGGTGTGGGGTGGAAATACTACTGACTCGGGATATGAGTGGTTGGTGGAATAACACAGTGGGGTGGTTAATAAGACTACTGCACTGGCGGCTCATCGAGCGTCTAGGTGAGGCTCGATGAATTTATTTGGGTAGCAGAAGC
Source organism: Aegilops longissima (assembly GCA_021605205.1). Taxonomy (NCBI): domain Eukaryota; kingdom Viridiplantae; phylum Streptophyta; class Magnoliopsida; order Poales; family Poaceae; genus Aegilops; species Aegilops longissima. The sequence goes on from CM038681.1 coordinate 621,191,269, forward strand.
GGATATATCACAATGACTAATCCAGGGGTCGCACGAGACTGACTGGGATTCCTCTAGGCGTCGGACTCGCTATCGAATTCTTTATCCATGAGATCGCCTTCGTCAACATCTAGCCAAATCAACAAGCCAGGTGAGTACTTTGAAAGTACTCGCAAGACAGTTCGGACAAATGATATAACAAATGAATGCATGAATGCGTCATGATTAATTTTAACAAGGCTCAATTTAATCAGTATAGCAAAGTAAAAAAGAAAGGAAATCGGCGGTAGTCCGCTCGAAAACCCAAAGAAGATAAAATCAAAACCGATCGAGTGTCTGAAGTGACGCCTCGAAGGGGTGAATAAATAAGTAAAACATGCCACAGTCAGGTGTCTGGGCGACACCTCATAAAGGGCTTATATTGAAATAAAAATACATGCGTGCCGCAGTCGGACGTCGGAGCGACATCACAGAAAGGGCTTATAATAAAAGTAAATAATAACAATGCCGTAGTCGGACGTCTGAGCGACATCACAGAAAGGGCTTATGATGAAAATAAAATAACAACAATGCCGCAGTCGGACGTCTGAGCGACATCGCAGAAAGGGCTTATAACGAAAATAAATAATAACAATGCCGCAGTCGGATGTCTGAGCGACATCGCAGAAAGGGCTTATAACGAAAATAAATAACATCAATGCCGCAATCGGACGTCTGAGAGACATCGCAGAAAGGGCTTATAATTCATTATTCATAACTGACAAGATATAGTGCTCACGGAAAATCTTCATCACAAGACAATAAACGGGTTAGTCCATTCACCGGATATAAACATTAACACTCAAGTAGTTATCGGGAGTCTCCGTCACCGAGACTGATATTTGACAGAATAAGGTGAACACGGTACTCAGACATGAATAAGATGGACTCAAGAATTTTGACTCTGCAAAGTTTGTACCAAAAATTGTCCACAACCAGCGGATTTACGTAGTCACGATGGACTAGTTCCGTTTACGGTATTTCAGAGGAAACACATCTAGCTAGTACACAGCCATCATACCTCACGTTGCCAGGAATCACCCTAGACAGCGTTTAAGAAAAACTTTGAGAGGGGGAGATCACAATCTCGAATAGCATGGGATCAAATTTATATACGACGCCTAAGGGTGCCCCTCTCGTCCCAACCGAAACACCCATGCCCCCGACCGGATGAAAGGCTTTAATCCAGGCCATGGAACCTTCATCCCGCCTCTCGATTTGGTGTGTACCAGAAGTGGTTTGCAACCTACTATTGCCGTATCCCTTGCGGGAAACAGGTGGTAGTACGGAAGGGAAGACAGACGGGAATCTGACCGATTTATGTTGACACTGGGTCAACGATATGGCATAAGCCTGGCATGCTACAACACTGCCATCTTACCCATACTCATGCCAACTCATGGCCATGCAACAAGTTTCCAACAACTCGTGGATTTACCGAGCTCATTTGCCTCAATGCTCACGGGATAAGCTATCATCGAAATGCTCATGAACGTGCCATGATACAAAAATAATGCAAACATGCCCAAACACTCATCATATCAAAATTTCAAACATTGCTTCGGTATCTACGGTACACAAAAATACACGCGCTAACGTAAATACCGTGGGGTACAGAAAGTTGATCCAAATATTTTTCAAATAAATATGATAAAAAAACTAGACAAAAATTTGAAGAGGACAGAAAAAGAATCATCCAAAAATTCCTTTCTGTTAAAAAGTTATAAGGGTTTTAGTCCAAGGACTCATCTGTAATGAAACAGAAAACTTCCAGGGGGATTTGCAGAAAAGTCTAGAAAAATGGTTCAGAGTGGAAGCGTATTTGCCAAAGTACGCTTTCAGAAAACGATTCAAAAAAAAAACAAAAGAGAGGCTGACGGGCGGGTCCCACCTGCCAGGCTTGAAATTTCAAACGAGGGAGTCGGGGCTCGTCGGCGCCCTAGAGCCGCGGTGGTCGCCGGCGGCGATCCACGGCGAGGCCGGGAGATCGGAGAGTACCTCCATGATCAGGGCGCCATTCCGCGTCTGTGGGAGGTGGTGGTGGTCGCCGGCGAGTACCACGTCGGCGGCGACGCTTGCTCCGGCGGACGGCGATTCGGGTGGTCGTGGACCTCGTCGGAGAGAGCTGTGGAGGTGGAATTGAGGAGGGGGTTAGACACGTGATAGCATGAGAGGGTATCTGACGAGGTTAGGGCGCCGGAGATGACCTCACCGGAGTGAATCACGGTGGAGGCCGAGGCGGAAGGAAGCGGCCGGAGTCGAGGAAGAAGAGCTCCTCGTGGCCCTTCCAAGGGCTTGGCGAGGACTAGAGAGGTGGTGGAGGGGTGCGGGGGCGAGAGCAAGCTCGGGGGTGCTATTTATAGCCGGCCCGAGGCGGTTGCCAAGAACGGGGTTCTCCGGCGAAGTTTACGGCGGCGCAGGGTGTTGATCGGAGGGTTCAGAGGTTGAGCGTCGTCGTGGGGGTTCCCTGGTTCCGTTTAGGTGCTAAACGCATCGGGGTTAGGTCGCTTAGGGGGAGCTCGACGGAACGGGGCGGCGCGGGCCCGTCGGCGGCAGGGAGCACGCTCTGTGCCTGCTGTGCCACGGCGACGGTGCTGCATGCTTGCGCTGGCAGGGAAATGGCCACGCGGGGCTACCAGGAGTTTTGGGCGGTGCTGAACGGCGTTATGCCGCCGTTCTGCTCCCTGTCGGCCGCTACGGTGGTTCTACCGCCGCAAGACACGCCGGCGCAGGCGGCCAGGGTGCCACCGACACCAGGAACGCGCCAAGCACGCGTGTGAGGCTCCGGACAAGCAGGCTAGGCCGCGAGCAACGTGCCAAGTGCACTGTGAGCATGTGACTGAAATTCTGACGAAGATGACACTGAATTCTGAACTTAACTGAATATGAACAGAAACAGTGCATGCAAGGTGTTCGACAGAATGATCTAGGCATGTAGGGATTTTTCGTTGAGCTGGTTTTTGGTGGAGGGGCCTCTCATTTCATCCAGAGGCTGCCTGAATATTTGTGGAATTTTTGGAGAAGTGTAGATATGAATTTCACCAAATTTGGCAAATCTGGTCCAAACTTGCAGAGGCTATAATTTGAAATTTTTGAACAGAAGAGGAGTGGATCTTGATTGATCTAGGTTTTGGGTACCAAGGACCATCCAGGGGAGTTGGTTTGAGGTCAAAACTCAAATGCATTTAGGTACTTGCTTTGCAAATTACCTAGGCTCAAAATAATAGACAGAAAAGATTTGGGAGGAGAAACAATTGAAATAAAATTCAGAAAATGGTTGAGCTTGATGAGACAGAATGTTTGGATTGCCCAAAGTGGAAGGAGATATTTTTGTGAAGGTTTTACCATGTGGTGCATGGAAAAATCATGAATGGTTTCAAATATTGGAGAGGATGTAACACTCCTAGAGTTTCTTTTTTGAAAGGAAAATAAACTCCAAGGATTTTTCTCGAAATCTTGAGAAGAGGGCAATCAGAAGAAAAAATTTAAAAACCAAACACCAGAGTTGAAGGAGCTGTAAAAAAATAAAATATTTGCCAAAGGGAAAAAGCTTTTGAGAGAGATTTTTGGAAGGGTTTTGGAGACCTCCTTCAAATCCAACAAAATTTTGAAGAAAACCAAAGGAAAATTTTTGGAGTGTCACACGAATTTTAATTTTTTACTGGAACGTCAAATGGTTCTGATTCTTTTTGCACTGTCTTTCTGTACAAATTTTTTATTTTTCCTCATTTTGGAAGAATTTTTCAAGTATCAGAAGTATGGTGAATGTTCAGATTGCTACAGACTGTTCTGTTTTAGACAGATTCTGTTTTTGATGCATAGTTTGCTTGTTTTGATGAAACTATCAATTTATATAAGTGGATTAAGCCATGGAAAAGTTATGCTACAGTAGACACAATTCAAAAACAAAATATGAATTGGTTTGCAACAGTACTTAGAGTAGTGATTTGCTTTATTATACTAATGGATCTTACCGAGTTTTCTGTTGAAGTTTTCTGTGGATGAAGTGTTCGATGATCGAGAAGGTCTCGATGCGAGAAGAAGGAAGAGAGGAAAGAGCTCAAGCTTGGGGATGCCCGAGGCACCCCAAGTAAATATTCAAGGAGACTCAAGCGTATAAGCTTGGGGATGCTGGGGAGGCATCCCCTCTTTCTTCAACAAATATCGGTATGTTTTCGGATTCGTTTCATTCATGCGATATGTGCAAGTCTTGGAGCGTCTTTTGCAATTAGGTTTTTATTTTTATTTTATGCATCATGCTGGTATGAGATGGTCCTTGGTTGATTTATAGAATGCTCTATGCACTTCACTTATATCTTTTGAGTATGGCTTTATAGAATGCTTCATGTGCTTCACTTATATCATTTGAAGTTTGGATTGCCTGTTTCTCTTTACATAGACAACCGCCATTTGTAGAATGCTCTTTTGCTTCACTTATATTTGTTAGAGTTTGGGCATATCTTTTGTAGAAAGAATTAAACTCTCTTGCTTCACTTATATCTATTTAGAGAGATGACAGGAACTGGTCATGCACATGGTTAGTCATAAAATCCTAGATAAACTTGTAGATCGCTGAATATGATATGTTTGATTCCTTGCAATAGTTTTGCGATATAAAAGTGGTGATATTAGAGTCGTGCTAGTTGAGTAATTGTGAAATTGAGAAATACTTGTGTTGAGGTTTGCAAGTCCCGTAGCATGCACGTATGGTGAACCGTTATGTAACGAAGTCAGAGCATGAGGTGTTTATTGATTGCCTTCCTTATGAGTGGCGGTCGGGGACGAGCGACGGTCTTTTCCTACCAATCTATCCCCCTAGGAGCATGCGCGTAGTACTTTGTTTCGATGACTAATAGATTTTTGCAATAAGTATGTGAGTTCTTTATGACTAATGTTGAGTCCATGGATTATACGCACTCTCACCCTTCCATCATTGCTAGCCTCTTCGGTACTGTGCATTGCCCTTTCTCACCTCGAGAGTTGGTGCAAACTTCGCCGGTGCATCCAAACCCCGTGATATGATACGCTCTGTCACCCATAAGCCTCATTATGTCTTCCTCAAATAGCCACCATACCTACCTATCATGGCATTTCCATAGCCATTCCGAGATATATTGCCATGCAACTTTCATCATCATCATATTCATGACTTGAGCATTCATTGTCATATTGCTTTGCATTATCGTAAGATAGCTAGCATGATGTTTTCATGGCTTGTCCATTTTTTGATGTCATTGCTACGCTAGATCATTGCACATCCCGGTACACCGCCGGCGGCATTCATATAGAGTCATATCTTTGTTCTAGTATCGAGTTGTAATATTGAGTTGTAAGTAAATAAAAGTGTGATGATCATCATTATTAGAGCATTGCCCCAGTGAGGAAAGGATGATGGAGACCATGATTCCCACACAAGTCGGGATGAGACTCCGGACGAAAAAATAAAAAAATAAAAAAAGAGAGAGAAAGGCCAAAAAAAGAGAAGGCCCAAAAAAGGGGAAAAAGAAAACAAAAAAATGAGAGAAAAAGAGAGAAGGGGCAATGTTACTATCCTTTTACCACACTTGTGCTTCAAAGTAGCACCATGTTTTTCATATAGAGAGTCTCTTGAGTTATCACTTTCATATACTAGTGGGAATTTTCATTATAGAACTTGGCTTGTATATTCCAACGATGGGCTTCCTCAAATGCCCTAGGTCTTCATGAGCAAGCAAGTTGGATGCACACCCACTTAGTTTTAGTTTGAGCTTTCATACACTTATAGCTCTTAGTGCATCCGTTGCATGGCAATCCCTACTCCTCACATTGATATCTATTAATGGGCATCTCCATAGCCCGTTGATACGCCTAGTTGATGTGAGACTTTCTTCTTTTGTCTTCTCCACATAATCCCCACCATCATATTCTATTCCAGCTATAGTGCTATGTCCATGGCTCAGGCTCATGTATTGCGTGAAAGTTGAAAAGGTTTGAGAAACGTCAAAAGTATGAAACAATTGCTTGGCTTGTCATCGGGGTTGTGCATGATGTGAATGCTTTGTGTGGTGAAAATGGAGCATAGCCAGACTATATGATTTTGTAGGGATGAGCTTTCTTTGGCTATGTTATTTCAATAAGACATAATTGCTTGGTTGGTATGCTTGAAGTGTTATTATTTTTATGTCAAAGGATATACTATTGCTTTGAATCACTCGTGTCTTAATATTCATCCCATGATTAGACATATGATCAAGATTATGCTAGGTAGCATTCCACATCAATTTTTTTTATCATTTACCTACTCGAGGACGAGCAGGAATTAAGCTTGGGGATGCTGATACGTCTTAGCCGTATCTATAATTTTTTATTGTTCCATGCCAATATTATTCAACTTTGATATACTTTTTGGCAACTTTTTATACTATTTTTGGGACTAACATATTGATCCAGTGCCCAGTGCCAGTTCCTGTTTGTTGCATGTTTTTTGTTTCGCAGAAAACCCATACCAAACGGAGTCCAAACGGAATAAAAACTGACGGAGATTTATTTTGGAATATTTATGAATTTTGGGAAGTGGAATCATCGCGATACGGTGCCAGAGGGGGGCACGAGGTAGGGGGCGCGCCCGAGGGTGTCAGGTGCGCCCCTTACCCTCGTGGCCACCCCGTAAGGCGGTTGGAGCCCTTCTTTCGCTGCAAGAAAGCTAATATCCGGATAGATATCGTGTCCAAAATTCAGCCCAATCAGAGTTACGGATCTCCGGGAATTTAAGAAACGGTGAAGGGCCAGAAAACAGAGCGCAGAAACAGAGAGATAGATCCAATCTCGGAGGGGCTCTCGCCCCTCCCAAGCCATGGGAGCCAAGGACCAGAGGGGAAACCCTTCTCCCATCTAGGGAGAAGGTCAAGGAAGAAGAAGAAGGAGGGGGCTCTCTCCCCCTCGCTTCCGGTGGCACCGGAACACCGCCGGGGGCCATCATCATCACCGTGATCTACACCAACACCTCCGCCATCTTCACCAACATCTCCATCACCTTCCCCCCTCTATCTACAGCGGTCCACTCTCCCGCAACCCGCTGTACCCTCTACTTGAACATGGTGCTTTATGCTTCATATTATTATCCAATGATGTGTTGCCATCCTATGATGTCTGAGTAGATTTTCGTTGTCCTATCGGTGGTTGATGAATTGCTATGATTGATTTAATTTGCTTGTGGTTATGTTGCTGTCCTTTGGTGCCCATCATATGAGCGTGCGCGTGGATCACACCAAATGGTTAGTTGTATGTTGATAGGATTATGTGTTGGAGGGCAAGAGTGACAGAAGCTTCAACCTAGCATAGAAATTGATGCATACGGGATTGAAGGGGGGCCAATATATCTTAATGCTATGGTTGGGTTTTACCTTAATCGTAAGTAGTTGCGGATGCTTGCTAATAGTTCCAATCATGAGTGCATAGAATTCCAAGTAAGGGATGACATGCTAGCAGTGGCCTCTCCCACATAAAACTTGTTATTGGTCTAGTAAACTAGTCAATTGCTTAAGGGACAATTTCGCAACTCCTACCACCACTTTTCAACACTCGCTATATTTACTTTAGTTGTTTCTTTACCTTAACAGCCCCTAGTTTTATTTTCGTGCTCTTTACTTTCTTGCAAACCTATCTGAAAACACCTACATAGTACTTCTAGTTTTATACTTGTTCTAGGTAAAGCGAACGTCAAGCGTGCGTAGAGTTGTATCGGTGGTCGATAGAACTTTAGGGAATATTTGTTCTATCTTTAGCTCCTCGTTGGGTTCGACACTCTTACTTATCGAAAACTGTTGTGATCCCCTATACTTGTGGGTTATCACAGGGTTGAGGTCACCTTGGGCAGGCGGCGTGGCACGGGCTGGCCATGCCGCCCAGCGGTCGGCGTTGGTCGTCGGGTCGCCGGACATGGATGCAATGAAGCAGTGGAATGCAGATCGGGGGAAGGAAGACTCCGGCGCATCCCTACCTGGCGCGCCAAATGTCGGATATCGGGTTCCGGCAAAACCCTTAAGGTTCGAACTCTGGGGTGCGCACGAAGATCTCTCCCTACCGAAACACGCCCTCAGCCTCGCCGCGATCTCTAAGCTAGCATGATGAACAACACAAGAGAAACGAGGTTTATACTGGTTCGGGCCACCGTTGTGGTGTAATACCCTAATCCAGTGCATGGTGTGGTGGATTGCCTCTTGGGCTGATGATGAACAGTACAGAAGAAGAACAGCATCGCGAGGAGAGGTGTTCTTGTGGTGGTGTGGTGTGCTTGAGTAGGAATCGATCCGTCCAGACCAGATGCCTTCTACTGTGGTGGCTAGCCCTATTTATAGAGGCCCTGGTCCTCTTTCCAAATATTGAGCAGGAAGGGAGCCAACAACGACCATTTTGGAAGGGGGCAGCGAGTACAAGCTATCCTGACTAATGGTGGTTGTCGGTGTCAAAACCGGCGGATCTCGGGTAGGGGGTCCCGAACTGTGCGTCTAGGTGGATGGTAACAGGAGACAAGGGACACGATGTTTTTACCCAGGTTCGGGCCCTCTCGATGGAGGTAATACCCTACTCCTGCTTGATTAATATTGATGATATGGGTAGTACAAGCGTAGATCTACCACGAGATCAAGGAGGCTAAACCCTAGAAGCTAGCCTATGGTATGATTGATGTTCTGTCCTACGGACTAAAACCCTCCGGTTTATATAGACATCGGATAGGTTAGGGTTACACAGAGTCGGTTACAATGGTAGGAGATCTACATATCCGTATCGCCAAGCTTGCCTTCCACGCCAAGGAAAGTCCCATCCGGACACGGGACGAAGTCTTCAATCTTGTATCTTCATAGTCTTGGAGTCCGGCCGTGATGATAGTTCGGCTATCCGGACACCCCCTAGTCCAGGACTCCCTCAGTAGCCCCTGAATCAGGCTTCAATGACGACGAGTCCGGCACGCATATTGTCTTCGGCATTGCAAGGCGGGTTCCTCCTCCGAATACTTCATGGAAGGTTTTGAACACCTGGATAGTGTCCGGCTCTGCAAAACAAGTTCCACATACCACCGTAGAGAGAATACTTTTGCACAGATCTGTTGGCGTATTCCGCGGCGTGACATCACACCACGGCCAGGCCTTTATATGAATCGTTTTTTACCGTTCCGCCTTAGCGCGTTTAGCGAGGCGGTTTCCTTGGCACGTCTTATCAAAGCATAGATCGTGCCCCCTTATTCCGGGATTCTCATCAATACGGACGTGGGTAACCCATCCGCGCCATTGATTACGGCGCTTGGGAGATAAGCGAGTTTTACCCGGTTGGTGGGGACGATAGCCGTCCGTCCATATAAGGGGATAAGGATCCACCCTTTCACCTACGCCTTCTTCCTCCTTTGCTCATCCATTTCCGCGCACTCGAGCTCTAGCACCCAAGCCCGCACATTCCTCCTCAACCTTCTCCAACCATGTCAGGAGCGGGAGGCAGATGGATGGCCTCCTCCGTTACGGAGGGGCACATCACAAGACTGCGGGAGGCCGGATACTTGTCCGGCGATATCGCGCACAGGCTGCCCGACGCGGGGCAGCTCATTCCAACCCCCAGGCCCCATGAGAGGGTGGTGTTTCTCCCCCACTTCCTCCACGGACTAGGTTTTCCACTTCACCCATTTGTCCGGGGGCTCATGTTCTACTACGGCCTGGACTTCCACGACCTGGCCCCGAATTTCGTCCTCAACATCTCGACGTTTATCGTCGTGTGCGAGGCCTTTCTCTGCATCCAGCCCCACTTCGGCCTATGGCTGAAGACCTTTAATGTCAGGCCGAAGGTTGTGGGCGGCCGTCAAGCGGAGTGCGGAGGCGCCATGGCCGGCAAGATGGCCAAAGTCCTATGGCTCGAGGGCTCCTTTGTGGAGACAATAAAGGGGTGGCAATCGGGGTGGTTCTACATCACCGAGCCACGCGACCCTGAATGGGTGGCGGCCCCCGAATTCAGATCTGGATTCCCCACACGGCTCTCGTCATGGAAAGAGACGGGCTTGAAGTGGGGGGATTCGGACGAGCTATCCGGACTCCAAACATGCGTCTTGTCGACGTAATCCAGGTGATGCTCATCCGCCGGATTCTCCCATGCCAACAACGGGCCTTCAATTTGTGGGAGTTCGATCCGGCACAACACCGAACCTTGAGCCGGCTCTTCGATACTACGTACGAAGATGCCTGGAAGGTGCTGTTCAAGGGCGCCGAAGCCCCCGCATCCGCTAACAAAGATCGCGGATACAGCCCGCGCGTCAAGCGGCGAGTAAGTTATTTTACCTTTACGGGACTCTTTTTCATAGATTGACTCTCGTGGGATCTAAAACTCCCTATTCTTTGACAGATGGCTGAAAACGTCGCACAGATTAAGCTGTCCGGCTCCTTTGCCGAAGACCAGCGGACGCCCGATTGCGGGGCTGCTGGCTCCGGCACCCCATGTGGTGCCGGAGAAGAAGGCCAAGAAGGAGGCCACGGAACTCTAAGGAGCTCCGACGCCCGAGTCTTGTCGGATCTCAAGCAGAATCTTCTCCAAGACGAGGAGGAGGAAGAAGAAGCTTCTCCCCCGGGGAGGAGAGGAAAGGAAGGCCGCCTAACCGGGAGGCCGGAGGGTCCAAGAAGGAAGAACCTTCCTCCGGACTTCTCCACCAACGCGGCGGCAGCGAGGAGGATTGTCCTACAAGGGCCAAGCCCTGGCGAGATCGTAAGTGTCCGGATAGCCATGGCTTTTATTATTGCAGAGTGTTCTCTAATGTCGAACAATCGTGCAGCCCGCCAAGGGCGAAGTTCGCCGATTCATCGGCGGGTCCTCGGGCTCGTCGGAAATGGAGAGTGCCGCTTCCGACCGCCTCGCGCCTCACGCTGCGGACGACGCTTGGTGGGGCCCCAAGGGGCTTGGTCAAGAGGAGGTGGCGTGGGAGGTGCCACAAGGCAACCTCCGGACTCGAGCACGTGGGGGCAAGACCCCGGGGATCTAAGCCCGACCCTTGTCCGGACTCCATGCGGAACCTTCAGCGTTCCGAGTCTGGCAAGTGGTCCTTCGCAAGAAGGGTAAGACGCCGGTGTCCTCCGCCCAACCGGAGGCACCGGATAGCTCTTGGAGACGCCGACGGCGCCTCCATCGAGGAGGAGCACCGCCTTTATTATGAATGCGGTGATCCGGACAGTTCGATCCGCCAAGAGCGGGCTGACTGAAGCTTGTACCAGCCTTCTAACAGGCTTTGAGGTAAGTTTAGAATATGTAAAAATATTACCGCATAGACAGTAGCCCCTGATGCTTAGTTAGGTGTTCGGAAAGAAAAGCCGGACTAAGGATCTAAAAAGATACACGCAGGAGTCTAACATAAGTATGTCAATATGGGAATGCAGGTTGCGCTGCTGACCTCTGCCGCACTGACTGCGGAGGTCGATGCGTTAAAGCAGAGCCTCAAGCGGTCCGAGAACGAGCTCGGCCAAGCCAAGAAGCAGCTCGAGGACAAGGAAGGTACGTAGTACCTTATTAAAGAAATACCATATAGAAAGGTTTGGTTGCAAAAGATAACAGGAATAACATGGGTAGTGCTGCAGGGCCACGAATGAGGTGGCGACTCACGAAGGCGGTGTCCATGGTCGAAACAAAGCGGCTGCAGGAACGCACCGAGCGAGAGAAGGGGAGGCGCAGCTGGCTACAGATGCGGCAAGAGCTCCAAGCTCGTGGAAAAACACGAGTTTGGGCGTGACTCAAGACTCGAGTCCGAGCTCGCCTCGGCTCTTGAGAGTGCCAAAGCTGCTAAGGCCGAGGCCCAAAAAGCCCTCCAAGAAATTGAGTCGTTAAAGAAGATAGCGGAGGGTAAGGCATTCTTTATGCAAAGCAAGCATGTGAAAGTGAATTACCTATTATACCCGGATTCGGAGCTCTCCAGGAGCATTTGCAGATTTGCCCCGTAGTGTGTCTGATGCTGCCGCATTCTACCGCGCCAAGGAGGGGAGCTCGACGGAAAAGGTGTTCTGGTCTCAGTATGCTAAGGCCGAACATCCGGTGCCCCTGAGCGACCAGCTGAAGCAGCTGGTCGAGCTCCACAAGGTCGCCGAACAGGCCATGAAGGGCCTTATAGCGCGGCTGTGGCCATTGGAGGCCATGCCCGGAGCTACTTGGCTTGGTGCAGCGGCTGGTGGATGCATGTCCACGGATTGAAGTCATCAAGCGCTCCGTCTGCATTGAAGGTGTCCGTTGGGCCCTTGCCCGTGCTAAAGTGCACTGGGGCAAGCTGGATGCGGAGAAGCTTGTGACGGACGGGCCACCGAAGGGCCATGAGCATCGCACGCCCGAAATGTACTATGAGGGCCTCCTGAAGGGTGCCCGCCGAATAGCGGATGAGTGCTCCAAAGATGTAATTTTTGAATAGGCTCGCATTTGTTATCCTGTACGCTGAAGACTTGTTCATATGCGCTAAGCAACGCTTGTAAATTTAAAATATTACCTTTTGTGCGGCCGTTTATCAAATTTGAGAGATGCAAGTCGTTGGCTTCAGCCCCCATGCCACAGTCTTTGGGGTGTTCGGGATAAACTTGAGCAGTCTTGTTCCCATTCTTGGGTCCATCTAGGGAGGCGCTCAACACAACGAACAAGGCAACCGGACTTATAATGCTTGAACACTCTCACTTAGCCATAGAATTCTATAATTTTAAATTTCGTGAAGCCCCTAGTATTCGGAAGACCGAGTTCGAGGCGCTATCACGCCTTGGCGGACAATTCCGGTTCCTCGCTCTAAGTGGCATAAGTCTTTAGGGACCCGAAAAAACCTCTCGAATAGTGACCGGCTCTCGCCCTATCATAACGGTCAGTTTTAGCTTTCTCCACTGAGGTGCTCGACCCAGCTCAACTGGGGCACAATCGCAGTGGTTCTCCCGGTGCTACCTTAGCCGATATAACGGAACGTAAGGTACGAAAACACGGGAGCGGGGCAAACCCAACTATTGACCCAAGACATGATTCGGAGTCGATTCATATAATGCTATAAGTTCGGGGTGCCGCACTTGTGAAAGTGTTCGGACTTATCACATCATAATTTTGGGATACTTAAGCCCCTGGTGTATTGGCCGTACCAAAGTGTACGGTTGCAACATGTCGTGAAATGAACATATGTATAGATAAAGGAAGTAGAGCAATAATAAGCAAAAGCTATGTATTGTTTATTCAAAAAGGTACTGCAATGAAAGCGGAACGATACAAATAGTGCGATAAGCAAGGGATGGGACTATCTAACATGTCCCCCTCCAGGGGTAAGCTGCAAGATGGTATGTAAAACAGGTATAATGCTCGTAATAGAGACCACCTGAACACTTCGACGTGGCTTACTGCTTCCCTGGCTGTTGCATCGTGAGTTCGGCGATTCTAGTGCCGAACAGGACTTCGAAAGACGGAGTCCTGAAAGTAAGGAAAAGGAAGAAAAGGAAAAAGGAAAGAATGACACAATCGGGGCCCTGGTGCGGTCGAGCCGCATTCTTGGCGTGCCGTGGTCTTGCCCTCCCCATATGCCCATGATATCTCCAGGGCGTAATTATGTACGCGTAACACTAACCGCAATTTCGCGAGGGCTGGGGTTGGGGCGGATTGCTATGCGCGTGCTTGAATCGTGCAGCGGTCTTGTTGTAGGTTACTCGGGGCGCTTAGCGATATCCGGACGCTTAATGGCGGACTCGAGAGTTGCTGTGAGAGGCTGCTTTGTACCTCCGCCGCGAGGACGCCGTGTGCTCCTCCGTTCGGAGAGCGTTCGGTGTTTCCATTGACCGTGATTACTCCTCGAGGGCCTGGCATCTTGAGCTTGAGGTATCGTGGTGCGGCACCGCATTGAACTTTGCAATGCGGTTCGTCGAAAGCGATGCATGATAGCCGCTGCGGAATGGGGCGATGTCGAAGATTAACTCTTCGCCGGAAATTATCCGGGATCGAAGACCGCCGAGTGTAACCGAGCCCGCATAACTGGCCTCTACACCGATATGACGCCTTTAAAGGTCGTCTTTGTAGGTTTTATCCTTGAGGGGTCTATGCCCATTTTGTGCACTATATCCTGATAAAGCAGGTTCAGGCTGCTGCCGCCGTCCATCAGGACTCTGGTTAGGTGAAATCCGACGATAATTGGGTCAAGAACTAATGCGGCGAAACCGCTGTGACGGATGCTAGTGGGGTGGTCCCTTCGATCGAAGGTGATCGGGCAGGAAGACCATGGGTTGAACTTCGGGGCGACGGCTCCATCGCATATCGTCCCTTAGTGCGCTTCCGCTCCCTTTTGGGTATATGGGTTGCGTATATCATGTTCACCGTCCGCACTTGCGTGGGAAAACCTTACATCCTCTATTGTTCGGGCGGTCGGGCTCTTCCTCGTCATCGCTATGCAGCCCGTTGTCATTGATTTGGCAGTTAACTTGCTTGCTTGAACACCCAATAGTCCCTGTTGGTGTGATTGGCTGGTTTTGGGGTGCCATGTATCGCAAGCGATCGAGTATTCGGTCCAAGTTGGGACGGGCCACAGGTATTTCTTTTGAATGGCTTCTTCCGCTGACGGGTTTAGAGCCTCTGAATCCGGCATTGGCGGCCGTATCTTGATGTTATCGCCGTTAATGCGGCGCTTGTTCTTGTTGCGACGCGACCTGCCATTGCTGTCCTTGGTATCCGTACTATCAGGATGTTTGGCCAAGTTGTTGCTTCGAGCTATCCAGCTGTCCTCTCCTGCACAAAAGCGGGTCATGAGTGTTGTGAGGGCTGCCATGGATTTTGGATTTTCCTGTCCTAGGTGCCGAGCAAGCCACTCATCGCGGATGTTATGTTTGAAGGCTGCAAGGGCCTCTGCATCCGGACAGTCAACGATTTGATTTTTCTTTGTTAGGAACCGTGTCCAAAATTGTCTGGCCGATTCTTCTGGTTGCTGGATTATGTGGCTAAGGTCATCGGCGTCTGGTGGTCGCACATATGTGCCTGGAAGTTATCAAGGAATGCGGCTTCGGGTCCTCCCAACGACCAATTGATTCTGGCGGCAAGCTGTTGAGCCAATGCCGAGCTGGTCCTTTAAGCTTGAGTGGGAGGTATTTGATGGCATGTAGATCATCACCGCGGGCCATGTGGATATGGAGGAGATAGTCCTCGATCCAGACCGCAGGATCTGTGGTACCATCGTATGATTCGATGTTTACGGGTTTGAAGCCCTCGGGGATTTGATGATCCATTACTTCATCTGTGA
Source organism: Aegilops longissima (assembly GCA_021605205.1). Taxonomy (NCBI): domain Eukaryota; kingdom Viridiplantae; phylum Streptophyta; class Magnoliopsida; order Poales; family Poaceae; genus Aegilops; species Aegilops longissima. The sequence goes on from CM038681.1 coordinate 621,206,519, forward strand.
AGCATAGTGGGTGTGTGGCGCCTCTGTATTGGGCTATATCACGATGTAGCTCATATGAGCTTTGTCTACTGTGTTCGGCCCGGCCGGGTTTGCTGTATCCGGCGCGACGGTAATCATCCCGCGTCGTTGGGCGCCCACGCGATCCGTAGATCGATCTTGTATGTTTTGCCTTATCCTAATATATCTCGCAAGTCCGGCGCGTTTTCCCGTGCCTTGGTACTTCTTGAGCGGCGTCGGGGTGTGGCTTGGCGGAGGGCGAGAGGCTTCTCTGTCGCAGCCACGGGTGGCGGTCTGCCATGTCGTGCGCTGGTGACTTGGGTGCTTCCTCCTCTGATCGAGGCAACGGCCTGCGTTTAGGGTAGCTTTTGGAGGGGCGTTCGAGTTCATACTCTTCGGCTGCAAGGACTTCAATCCATCGGTCAGCTAGCAGGTCTTGGTCAGCTCTAAGTTGTTGCTGCTTTTTCTTGAGGCTGTTTGCCGTGGCCATAAGCCTGCGTTTGAAACGCTCCTGATCGGCGGGATCCTCAGGCACGACAAATTCGTCGTCGTCGAGGCTTGCCTCATCTTCGGAGGGAGGCGCGTAATTATCGTCCTCGACCTCTCTTTCTGCCGCACTATCGTGCGGACTTGCTTCTCCCTCCTCCTGCGCTGAGTCCTGCTGGAGGGGGTTGTCTTCGGTACTGTCCGGGGTGTTATTATCTCCCGTGCCGGAATCACCGTTTTTGCTGTGGCGGGATTTAGAGCGGCGCCGCTGACGTCGGCGCTTCGGTTGCTTTTTGGAGGGGTCATCCTCCGTTGTTCCATCGCCGTTCCCATCTTTTGGGATATCCACCATGTATATGTCGTATGACGAGGTGGCCTTCCAGTGCCCTGTAGGCGCTGGGTCTTGGTCGTCTCCGGCATCGTCGTCCATACCGTCGATGTCTTCGGAGTCGAAGTCTAGCATGTCGGTTAAATCATCGACAGTGGCTACAAAGTGGGTGGTGGGTGGGCGTTGAATTTCTTCGTCGTCCGCATCCCAACCTTCCTGTCCGTAGTCCGGCCAGGGCTCTCCGGATAAAGAGAGAGACTTTAGTGAATTCAGGATGTCGCTAAAGCGCGAGTGCTGAAAGATGTCAGCGGCAGTGAACTCCACGACTGGCGCCCAATCGGATTCGATTGGTAGGGGCGCAGAGGGTTCGGAGTCCGGCACCCTGGAATCGAGGTCTTCACAAAGGACAGGGATGGAGTTCGACTCAATCGCCGTAGAGATGGTAGCCCCCGAGGCGGTGTCCAACCACTCGTCCTCGATCGGGGAATCCGGCTCCGGATTAAGGGTCGGAGCGGAAGCGGGTGCGGCCTCCAGGGCATTGTTCGGCTGCAGAGCTAGATCATGCCCATCGAGACAGTGCAGCACGCTTGGCTGCGGCTCGAATCCATCGAAGATCAAGTCTCCGCGGATATCGGCCGTATAGTTCAAACTTCGAATCGACACGATGGCGGGCGTAAGCTTCGATCTGCTCCGGATGGCCAGCGAATTGGCCCATGATGCAAAGCCGCTGAATCGAAGATCTGTCCGGGAGAAAAGTCTCACCTGGACGCGTCGTTGTTGATGATCGAAGGAGCCATCGGGCCTATCGGTGACGACACAGAGGAACTCTCAATGAAAGCACCAATGTCGGTGTCAAAACCGGCGGATCTCGGGTAGGGGGTCCCGAACTGTGCGTCTAGGCGGATGGTAACAGGAGACAAGGGACACGATGTTTTTACCCAGGTTCGGGCCCTCTCGATGGAGGTAATACCCTGCTCCTGCTTGATTAATATTGATGATATGGGTAGTACAAGAGTAGATCTACCACGAGATCAAGGAGGCTAAACCCTAGAAGCTAGCCTATGGTATGATTGTTGTTACGTCTCGGACTAAAACCCTCCGGTTTATATAGACACCGGATAGGTTAGGGTTACACGAGTCGGTTACAATGGTAGGAGATCTACATATCCGTATCGCGTAAGCTTGCCTTCCACGCCAAGGAAAGTCCCATCCGGACACGGGACGAAGTCTTCAATCTTGTATCTTCATAGTCTTGGAGTCCGGCTGTGATGATAGTTCGGCTATCCGGACACCCCCTAGTCCAGGACTCCCTCAGTGGTCTTCGACTGCCAAAGGTACTGGTGATGACGCCGTATTGGGCTCCAAAGTGACCTCCGTCCTGCCGCTCTGCTGGTCTTGGTCTCGTTGCACCGATACGGAAACCTTTGCCTGATGCCTCAGTGCTCCGCGCCTGCGCTTGCCTCCTTTGCACCAAAGAGGAAACGAGGACACTGCGTAGGCTGGCGCCCGCCTGGTCTCGATCGTCATGGTTTGCGTCATGAGCACCTCGCGAGGTACCCCTTGCCTTGATCTCTCCGCCTCCTCGCGAGCCTGCCTAGTGAGGCTGCCCCTGAGGAGGCCTTGCGTCGTCCGCCCCGCGAGGCTTGGCACCTCGCGAGGGTCTTGATTGTTGGTTGATGAAGACGGGTCGTACTGGGCCACTGGTTGAGCCACGCTGCAGGCCGCAGGAAGGCAGGTCTGGGGACCCCCATACCAGAACGCCGACACACTCAAAGAAGGGGTTACCACACTGCACGTCTTGCACATGACCAAACAGCCTAATGTTGCATCAGGGGAGCACATACACGCAACCAAACACCATGCTTGTATTTCTGCCCTAATCTTTGTGGGCAACCAAACGACATGCAAAAACATGGTCCAGATGTTTGTATTAGTTCAGTCGGGCTCTATCTTGGTTCCCAGGAAGCTGAAAATGGTTGCGAGCAACCGAAAACGCCCCCTTCCCCGAGCCGCTTAACTTATCTAAAAATATACTAGTCGATCAGAATGAGGAAGGAACCAAGACAGGGATAAATATATCAATTTTTCTTTCTTAATTAGTACCTTGAAGTTCTAGTTTTGTTCTAAGTCAAATCTATTTAAGTTTGATCAACTTTACAGAAATACACGCTAAACTGTACAAAACCAAATACACAAGTATGAAATATTTCGTAAAGAATCTCAAGAGACTAATTCGTTGTTTTAGATGTTAGTATATATTTTTCTATACACTTGGTCAAATTGCAACTAGTTTTACTTGAGACAATCCCAAAACTTCAATTATTTCAAAGCGGAGGTAGTAATCATTGTCAGCTCGAACGTTGAACATCCAACTATGATGATAGGGCTCGTTGGGTTTATCATGTCAATTTGGTTGTGAGCAATGTTGTTCCTGTCTTTTCTTCAGAAAAATAGAACTCCTCATCTGAACTTTATCAAGTGTTTCAAAAGCATAATACTTTTCCTACCTGCGCGCTAGCCAGGGACGTCAGAGACAACAAATAAATAAACGAATATAGTCTGGTTAGCTGTGATGTACTCCCTCCGTCCGGAAATACTTGTCATCAAAATGAATAAAAGGGGATGTATCTAGATGTATATTAGTTCTAGATACATTCTTTTTTGTCCATTTTAATGACAAGTATTTTCGGACGGAGGGAGTACTATCTCTCGTGATCGTACTCCCTCTGTCTGATAATTAAAAAAACTTCTTACATTATGAAACAGAAGGAGTAGCATATATCATGTTTCCTCGTCTCTGAAAACGACCACATGCTACGCGAAGCAGGCAACGGTATGTACGTACTTTTCGTCTCATAATACACGTTTTTTTAACCTACTAGAACAAATGCCCGTGTATTGCACCGGGCAAAGAAAAAGTGCACAACCTGCTTCATGTGTCATTAAGCATCATTTTTTATATCCAATAACAAAAGAGTTTGTGTTGCATCGGGGGACTCCTGTGCTTCGCTGCAAAGAAAACACCAGACTCCTAGTCATCCACATGCGTCCTCCACATGCTCAGCAGGTCGGGCAGGCCTAGCCTGGAAATCGCAAGCTCCTCCATGTCCCGGAAAATCATGAGCTCCTCCTGGTCCCTTGCAACGCATCACCGGTGTATCATCTACATACCATGGGTCATCGGGTCGTGGCCGGCTCGCAATCTATAGTAAAGCGGCTCCACTCTTCACATCATGTTAGGCAATGCCATTGTACAAAATTTAGCTGCTTCTCAAAAGTGATCAAACACGACCTGTTGCAACAATTTCGCAGCAGATTGAAATTAAATGATCATGTACATATTACATGTTACACATTAGCTCAACCAGACAATTACTCTAGGGGGCACTGTACATTTTCTGACAAAATTGAACCGGGAATTATTTTGTTGCAGGTTGTCAAGGTCCATAAAGCGTAAAACAATGACCCTAGTACACCATCAATTACACCAGATGCCCTAATAACTTGATGGTTACAGCTAGCTAAGCCAATCTCAGCTTGAACTGGTTGCCTAGCTGCTAGCCGGTATGTTAATATAAATCATGGACAATCATCTGACGGTTTTTTTACGAAAACATAACATAAAATTAAGATCTTTGTTAACAAAATATAAAGTTATGTTCTTGGTGAATATTATGTGGTTCAACACCATTTATGTCTTATGATCCTTATGCACATCAGTTAGACCTTTTAGTAATAAGACAAAAAAATTACTATAATGACACATGATTTATTGGCGAGTAAATGCCATAAAAAATACTTGCCATCCATTTCTAGATGTTAAACCCAGGAAACACAAGAGGTAATTCATTGACCGCCGGACAATGTCTGACCCACAATCACCAAATAACAATTAAAAATGAATTATTTCTATGCAAGTCTGCATATATATTTTACTGGCTTTTGCAGAGTTAATAGCTCCAATATATCTATAGGGAAGCTTACAAAAACAATAATCATATCATAGTAACTTTACAAAATTGGTTCAAAAGATTGTATGGTGAGAACAACTTATAGGATTTATTTTACATGGTTGATGACTTGAAGCACGCATCAAGAACTCCATACATTTTGTTCAAGTAGCAATTCAACAAACGTTTGGTGCGCGCTCCTTTTATCATGAAACCATAACTGGACATGTAGTAAAAGTTCCCTAGTAATCAAATTTCTAAACTGCACACCATGTAACTTTGATGAGTATGTAACAGTAAAAAATTCCTATTTTGTGGAAGGGGCATGGTTTATTTTACTACTTAAGTCAGCCAGCTATATTAGCATAACAGAGCAAAAAAACAAAATCATAACAGAGAGATAGAAGGGATGTGAAATTCCAAAACACAATCATTCTCTCGTGAACATAAATTTAGCAAGCAAATAAGTAATGAACTTCTGAAAGAAATAAGGAACGAGAAAGAGAACCATGTACTTTGGCAACATGCTGTACCCAATATCAACCATCTTCCTGGTGTGCAGCTTGATGTAGGGGCGGTAGAGAAATAGCAATTCATGAAACACCATGAGGGCGTTGCCTCTAACCAAGAAATTAGAGCGGAAGAGTACGAATCCACCTGCAGAACATATACTCATGTAACTCATCAAGCGTTATGCTGCCTGGCCTGACACCACACCATCCTCTATGGAAGAGTCAGCGCTGTCGAGCTAATTTAGGAGTAGCAGTGGGGTTGAGGGGCAGAAGTTCAGTAGCATGGTGCGAGGTGGGAGCTAAGCTATAGAAGCAGGTAGAGGAGACTCACCTTGGGCTGGTGGTGCGGGTGTAGGAGCAGCATCCGCCGCCTTAGGGCACTCCACGCGGAGCCGTAGCAACGGGGGGCTCTGCGTCATCGCGTGCCCAGCCACGGCGCCGTCGTCCGCTCGCACCTGCAAGGATTTCACGACGCCGTGCCGTATCCCTCCGTCACCTGCGCCCGTTGGCCGTCACCCGGCTCCTGCCTAGGTCGCCGCACCCCACTTCCTTTGTCGCTTCATCTCTCCCTCACCTCCTTGTCTCGTCTCTGCCCATGAGCCGCGGAAGCCCTGGATCCGCCCGATAAGCCTCGCCCCGGCCTTGCTCGCCGTCACCGGCGACCCCCTACGCCGCCTGCCTCCGGATCCGCCTCCCCAACCCCTAACGCGCACGGATCCAGCCTCTAGCCTTTGCAAGCTCGAGTCGCCGCCGCCGTTCTGCATCGAGCCGCCACATCGAGGAGGACCCCTCCCTTGCGTTTTCAGTCAGCCCACGATGCGTTTTCCTCCTGTGCTTCAGCGGGTTGAATACAAATAAATGCAGTGCCTTTTTTGTAAAAACGAAACGTTTTTCCGACTCACTAAATTAGGGACGGCGGGTTTAATTCACGAAAACCACAACCGTCCCACCATCGATAAACCCAGTGGTGTCTGATGACTGGTAACCATAAGCCGAGGGCCCAGCTGCCGCGGCATTATGCGATCAGCGGAGTGCCATCGTGCCAGCCTAGTTTTGGTTGTACCTCTAGACCCCACCTGAGCCTACAGGTCAACAGGTGGTTTCACGTGACGATGGGGTTTGGAGCGTGCGTTGATGGAACGAAACGAGATGGATGCATGCAACCGGCCGCATGCGTGCCGACGGCAACGCCAAAAGTACTGGAAGGTGCACCGGACGATGCATGGTTAGGTGAGGTGTGGAGCCGTGATAACTTGTGTGCCCATCGATCCCTGTGATGGAACTAGGAAAAGCTATATGAACATAGACACGGTAAGAAAACATTGTGATGTGCCCATGGAAACCACCTTGCTTCCACGCATGAAACGGTGCGCTTCGTAGGGGCAGAATCTGCTGGCCGCCTCAAAGGATGACGGCCTGTTCGCCATTTCGACGGCGTATTGCTTTAGGATCCATAACGAGACATGAGTGTACATGCGTGTATGTAAGCGTCCATCATAGCAAGAAATAAGTGAAAAACGTCATTTTGTTGCTAGACAGATTCGGCTTTCCCAGCCAAAAAAAAGATGGGACTTCATGGCATTTGACACTAGATATAATAAGTTCCGCGTGAATAACGCCCCCGAATTGCACCTTCAAACCATCACAAATTAATATGTCCAAAACTTAAATTTAACGTCTATAATATGAGACCAGCATTCGTTGACAAAGTTTAGCCGAAACCTAAATCCTAGTAAACAATATGATACTCCTCCACGGCCGCCACTTCCACGAAAAAAAAATTCCCAAAATCATCTTCTAGTTATAGGTGAACCCGACCATGTCCATCCGCCAGGATCAGGATCACTGTCATCGCTGAAAACTCTAGTTCTACCTATTCAAACACCGCCACACTCGGTAGCAATGTACACTACAACTTGTGCAAACTCAAACACATGAGTTGTTCATCCATGAGACAAGCTCAACTATCAATTTATTGTGGGAGAAAAAAAATTATGCTTACTTGCCATTTGTGTGCGTATTTTTCAGGCCATGGCTTGCTCGACGTCAGGGCCTACTAGGGTGTGCAGAGATATATGACTTGTCTTAGAGTTGTTACCTGTTTTAAAGCTAAGAGGGTCTACCGGAAGGCAAATGAAGTCGCTCATGGTTTAGCTAAACTCCCCCAAAATTCCAAGACCGGCCCTGGGCACCCCCCATATCCAGCCCAAATATGGGGCGGATATGGGGGCGCCCGGGCACGCCTGTCACGTCGGACCCGACAATCCGACCCCACCCTAAATTGCACCAAATCCACCCCCCAGCTGCCGGATCCATTTTCTCTTTCCTCTCTTCTTCCTCCTTCGTGATGTTCGGCTCGCAGCTTCGCCGCGTTGCCCGCTCCGCAGCCCTTCCCAGGCTCTCCTCCACTAGCATTGGAAGAGCGCTCCCGTTTTCACCGCGGGTGTCGGGGGTTTGGTGCGACATATGCCAAGGGATGGCTTATCATGGTGGGGGCGAGTAGAACGTCGCCGGTGCCTGGAAACGGGATGAGGCAAAGACATGCACGCCGGCGGATCTTACCCAGCTTCAGGGCTCTCCGTGGAGATAACACCCCTACTGCTGCTCTGCGGGGTCTCCGCATGATCACTATGGCAAAGTGGGTACAAGGTTGCTCCTTGAGCTGTTTCCTGGAGGTAGGAGAAGGCAAGGCTAGCTCCCTCCTTCCTATATGATCTGGCCTAGTGCTAAAAATGGATCCCCCTTTGCATGGGTGCCCTGGGGGCTTATATAGGCCTACCCTCGGGGTACAATGGTATCTGGCTGGCGCGGGTCCCAGCCGTCATCTCTCGAGCCGCCGTCTTCTCCGCTTGGCTGCTGGGGCCCGCCAGCGGGCCCGACGGAGCCTCTGAGCCTTGTCCGCCGTGGTAGTCTTGCCGCTGCGGATTCTTGTAGTCGTGCTTCTAATGACGCTGGCTTGGTCATGGGGTCATAACAGCAGTGCCGCCGCTGACGGCGATCCTTGTTGCCATTCCCGTCTTATCAGTTAATGGCGTGCGGGGCCCGTGGGAGGGCTAGCCGACTCGTGGCCGACTCCCAGCAGGTCCGTCTTGTGGCGCTCTCGCCGTCTTACATACCCGCCGACGGCGGGACCCGCCGTCTCGGGTCGTGCAGACATGCCGTCGTGAGCACAGGCGCCGCCCACGGGCTGAAGTCGGCTGGCATGGCAGCGATGCAGCGCCGGATGGAAACTCCGTTGATACGGCGCACTATGGCCATGCGCCCGCCATAAGCAGGCGAGAATGGGCAGCGGTGGCGTACCCGTCCCATCCATCATTGCGAAGGCGGGGAGGTGGTGGAGTCGGGCCGACTCCCCATAGCTGACTTCTCTGGAAACCACCAGTTAGGAGTCGGCTTATCTCGAAGTCGTCCCTAGGACTCGGCCGTGAGGGGCGATCGGCGGCCTTGCCGCCGACTCCCAAAAGCGGCTCTTCATCTTGGGGTCTTCAGGCGCAGCCTGCCCGATGTCTTGAAAGGTTCGGGGCTCGGGTTAGCCTACCGTGGCCCATTACTCCGACGATAGTCCCGAAGCTGGTGAGGCGCCGAGGTGACATGTCGAGAGCCTCAACAGTTTCGTCCTTCGGTGGCAGAATCTGGGCCTTGCTCGCCGTCCTCCTCTAGGCCGACTAGCTTGGGCGGACTCATGAAGGCCGTCTTGCCCTATAAAGAGTTTGAAAGTCGTGGCGGGATCGGGCAGCGTGCACGATAAGCTTCGAGCGGCTGCCGTTGCGGACCCGTCGCGTGGCGCCCGCCGCGGCGGTCGATCTGCCCACGCAGCGACGGGACAAGCGATCAGGCAGGACCCGCCACTACCGCGCCTCGGCACGCGAACGGATCCGTTGCGGCCGTGCGGATGGTTGGGGTTCCCATGTCGTAACTGCACGCAGTAACTTCTTGTGGTAAATCGTGGGGGGCGTGGGGTCCTGGGCGCAGTTAATCCCACGTCCGCCCCATCGGCTTCTCAACCCACGAGCCTATAAGTAGGCGGGAGGAGGGGGCAGCGAAGCACGCGCGCCCATCTTCCCTACTCCCTTCGCTTCCTCTTGCTTCTTCTTCCTCTCGCCGTCGCCGCGCCGAACCACGCCGCGCCCGCAGCGATGAGCTCTTCCTCCGCCGCCGCACCTCCTGCCGTGCGCTCCGGCGTGTGGGACGGCTCCGAGGTGGACGACGACCACATTGGGTTCCTTCGCAAGACACGTCGTCTCCCGGGCAAGAACCTAGTGCGGGCCCGTGCCGCGCCGGCGAGGGAAGTATCGCCGGCGCCGGAGGAGGGCGAGCGGGTCGTATTCCGCTCGCACCTCATCACGGCCTAGGGCTGCCGGCGAGCGGTTTGTTTCGCTCCTTCTTGGAGTTCCACGGGCTCCAGCCGCACCACCTTACTCCGAACACGGTGGTGCTGCTGGCTGCCTTCGCCACCTTGTGCGAAGGCTTCCTCGGCGTTCTCCCCACCATCGAGCTATGGGGGGAGTTCTTCCAGTCCAAGCTCGGCACGCACGTCGCCGGCGTGCCAGCCCAGTGCGGTGCCTTCATCGCGATGCGGAGATCGGTGGCCAACAACCCGTTTCCCACCATCTCGCTGATTAAGTCGGTGAAGATGTGGCAGCGGTCTTATTTTTATGTGAAGAACGTCGCCCCAGAAGGCGATTGGGTCAATCTGCCGCCTTACGAAGCCGGCGCACCGGCTGGGAGGCTGCCCAACTGGTCCCACCAAGCCAGGACGCTGACTCCCGCTGGTGCCGCCGCCGTCACATGACTTCGAGTCTTGCCGACGATCGGAGGGTTTGACCGGGCCGATCTGCTGGCCGCCTTCGTGGCGCGCCGAGTCCTCCCGCTCCAAGGCCGACCTCATCTGATCTGCCAGATGAGCGGCCACCGGGACCCAAGTTGGATGTGCTCCAAGGACATGCCCCACGCGGAGGTGGTGGACACGGTGAACTACATCGCGAACTGCAATCTCACGGCAGATTGGCGGTTCGGCAAGGAGCCGTACTCACGCACCAACCCCCCGCCTGCTGTAAGTCGTCTCTCTTCTTCTTCTGTTTTCTTTTTCAGCTGAATCCGACCTCTGATCTTTTTTTGGTTTTTCGAGTCAGAACCCCCTCATCCAGCCTTCAGCTGGCACCACGAGACCGGCCCGTCAGTTCGTCCCCGACCGAGCGGAGAGCGACGTCAACGACCCTGACTTGGGGGCGGCGGTGATGGAGGCCGACGCCGAAGGAGGAAGAGGAGGAGCAGGCGGCTTTAGGCCCTCGGCCACCTTTGCCGACTGGCCTGATGACGAGCCATGGGGGAAGTTGCCCCGCGCCACCAGTCAAAGGTCGGCCAGCCAAGCGCGAGTTCCTTCGCCGGCTTGGATGGTCAAGGCGGCGCGAAGAAGCGCCAGGCCGGGCCGAGCTTGCTTGGCGGCCGGTCGAAGAAGTTCAAGGGGGCGGCCGCCGCGACCAAGCGGGAAGAGGCGGTCGCAAAGGACAACCGCTTCCGCAAGGAAGTGAAAAAGCCGCCACTGGTCTCTGCGTAAGTGCTTCCGCCTTTTGTCTTGTTTTCTTCTGGTGAATCTTGTTTTTCTTGTTCTTCTCTGTGGAGGCGCGCCAATGCACCCACTGGGTGTAGTCCCGAGTTCGGGCGGCTGCTGGCGGTGACTCGAACTCCATCTAGTGAGTTCCAAATATTTACCTTTGTCTAAAATACTTATCACAGGAGTATCACAACCTCCGCGTCACTGCCTTCAACCGTAATGTTGAGGAGCTGGGCAAGCGGACTGCTGACTTGTCGGAGAGCCGGAGTGAGTCCTCCTTCTTCTTGGGGCGCTATTGGCGCCACCAGGCTGTAATCCCGAGATTGGGCCGGCTGCTGAGCGGTCGGGCGGATCTTCAGCGACCTTCTTTGTTGGCGACTTAACGTCCTTTTCTTTTTATTCTTGAGAGATTAACGCCACTCTTGGCGGCAGCTGGCGAAATAACACCGCCTTGCGTGCCAAGGGGAGGAGTGCAACAAGCTCGCCACAGAGCGCGACCTGCTGGCTGCGGTGGCGAAGCAAAGGAGCTGCTTAAGAAGGCGCAGGGCGAGGCGGAGAAGAAAGAGACTGCTCTCTGGCCGAGTTGAAGCGGCGCTCCTCTGGACCGACAAGGAGGCCTGCTGACCTCCGGCTTCCATGAGATCGAGGACATCGTCGATGGTGAGTTTCTTCACTTTCTTTCTTTTAGCCGCTGACTATAGGTCGGGCTGACTCCTGATTTTTTGACTTGCTTCTTTTTCATCTTGGAAGATTTCTTCCTGGCCACACGCAGCGCCACTCAAGCCATCGAGGCTGATCGCGGCGCGGAGGGCAAATGGTGCGGAGATTGCCGCCCCGGACCCTTGATGAGCAGCTTCGAGCATCGAGGCTCGTCTGCGCGCCGCCCATCGGATGCTTCGCCGGCTTCAGCGTGTCGGCGCCAGCGATTGCTGCCTGTGGCGGACATGCGGTTCTGCGCCTCCCGGTCGGTGCCGACCGGTGGAGGTCGCGGCTGGCCGTCTTGAGGCCTGGAAGGGTTCCTCGGCCCGGGCTGGAGCGCGCCGGGCCTTGGAATTCGTCAAGGCGTGGTATCCAGGGCTGGACCTGGACCGGCTGGCCACGCACCGGTCAGAGGCCCAGGCGGAGCTGATAGCTGTGGAAGACGCCCTCGTCGAGCGTGCGGCAGCGATCGCCGACTACACAGACACCAGCGTCTTCGTCCCTGAGCGGGCTGAAGATGGCGGGGAGGCGCCGCCGGAGTGGTTCGGGATGAACCCGGATTATGACGAGGACTCGGCGGAGGTGATCGGCTCCAGCGCCGAGGAGGAAGGCGAGGCGGAGGACGGAGGTGAGACGGAGGTGCCAGAAGACGGAGCGGGCGACCAGCCTCAGCTCGACCGCGCCTCCAGCAACGAGCCGCGCCCGACCGAGCCGGCTGCCGCCGGAGACGATCAAGCCGAGACTGCCCAGCCGGCCGCCCCGGCGCCTGACACCGCCGTCTCTTTCGACCCTCCGAACCCGTCTGCCACTTCCTAGGCTGCCGTCTTGCCTTTATTTTATCTTCTTTAGTAGTCTTTGAAGAACTTGTTAATTCGCACAATTCCACCCGCGGGGTGTATTTTGAACTTCTGCTTGAAGATTCAGCCAAGGGTCTATGTTATGTAAATATTTATCCGAATTCTATCTTTCCTTGCTCATTGCTCATTTGGCTTTCCCTTTGCCGCCTTCCCTTAGTCGCCGCCTTGCCAGTCGGACAACCATTCTGCGGACTGCCGCTGGATCAAATGCTTGGCTACTTTTGGGAAGGCAAGTACTTGGCCATTTTTTAGAGTATTTATAACAAGTTGGATAGAAAGCGGCAAGCCGACTACTCAAGAGTCGGCTTTGCGAAGAGAGGCTGGAAGCCGGCTTAAGCTATGTTTATGCTTTGAGTCCTTAGCCAATTTTCATGTGGGCGCCCATTCTTCCTTACTCCTGCCCACCAAGCATTGCGCTCTGCGCTGCGGCTTCTGACAGGAGACGGCTTAGGCACCACACACTACTTGTCCGACTGCAGGAAGCATTCCATAGCGCGAGGCGGCGAGTCCCCGGGCCGACTAGTCGAACCCGGTGCCAAGCGGCATAATTAACAAAGAGTAGCATAATCGAAGGCATAATTCTTATCATATAGATAACAAAAAGGGCAGTCCCCGAGCTCGTCTCGGGGCCCAAATCTTAATACTTTAATACAAAGGGTAGCGTGGTACATACTGCATCAACTGTAAAATCTTCGGAGAAGATTTGCATTCCATGGCCGTTCCGTCTCTTTGCCGGAGTCGTCCCTCTTGCATGCTCGGGGCTTCTGAGCATCGATCAGGTAGTAGGAGTCGTTGCCCATCACTTTGCTGATAATGAAGGGGCCTTCCCAAGGCGCCGAGGGCTTGTGCTGGCCGGCTGTTCGCTGGATCAGTCGGAGCACAAGGTCGCCCTCTTGGAAAGATCTTGGCCTGACCTTTCTGTTGTAGTATCGGCGCAGGCTCTGCTGGTAGATGCTGGACCGGCTGAGTGCCAACAGCCGGCCCTCTTCCAGCAGATCGACACCGTCTTGACGTGCTTCTTCTGCTTCCTCCTCGGTGTACATGGTGACTCGTGGGGAGTCGAACTCTATGTCCGTTGGGATGACGGCTTCAGCACCGTAGACGAGGAAGAAAGGTGTGAAGCCGGTTGACTTGTTTGGAGTCGTGCGCAGACTCCAGAGGACGGCTGGCAACTCATCAAGCCAACGATCGGCGAACGCTCCGGTTGTTCGACGATCGAGGCTTGATGCCGACAGATGAGGCCGTTTGCTCGCGCTCCACCTGGCCGTTTGATGCGGATGGGCGACGGACGCTAAGTCCAGTCGGATGCCCTGTGTCGCGCAGAAACGGGCCGCGTCGAGGAGCTGCTGGACTCGCTCCGTCATCAGGCAGAGCTCTTCACCCTCGAAGTTGTCTAGCTCGTCCGCCGCCGCCTGGGCGGCGCGGATGTTCTCCGCAGGTGCGGTGTACACAGGGCGATTGGCCCCGAACAGGTTGGCGATGGCCACGCCGCGCTGCTGGACCGCACCTAGGCGGCTAGGCCCAGTTGGGGCCGGCGAGCTTCCCACAGCGCGATCCATCTCACGCTGGTAGGCTTCTGACAAGCGTCTCATGCTTGCCAGCTTCTTCGCGCCTTCGACGAGCTGAAGGCGACGCGCCTCCAGCGTCTCCGCGTCAGCGTCTTCCGGAATAGGCGCGGTCAGGTCTTGCAGAGCCGCGTCGAGTGGGTCATGAGCTCCTTCACCGGAATGCTCGCCATGACCGATTACGAGCACCTCTGTGACGGTGCTTCCGCCGCTCTCCGCACGAGGGAGCGGCTCGTCGTAGACCACCACGTTAGTGGGGAACGCGTCGTGCGACACGGTGTCGGAGTCGACCAGCATTGGGTCGGTGGAGCCTACGGACTCCAAGTCCATGGCAGGCTCACCGGCGACGTGGAGTTGGTCAAGGAGGCCTGCGAGGAGGCTCTCGGGGCCGCCCATGCCTGCGTCGGATGCAGGCTTGTCGGAGAGGCGAACCTTGCCGACAAGTTCGGCGAGGTAGCTGGTTGCGCAAGCGATCTCAGCGCCGTGCAGCGCGTCGGCGCAGACACCGTCTGGCGTGCCGGGCTAGCTGCGCTCGCCAGGGAGAAAAAGGGTTCCCATCCAGAGCAGGTCTCCGGACGACGGTGCACCTTGACCCACGGTGGGCGCCAAATGTCGGGGGTTGGGTGCGACATATGCCAAGGGATGGCTTATCATGGTAGGGGCGAGTAGAACGTCGCCGGTGCCTGGAAACGGGATGAGGCAAAGACATGCACGCCGGCGGATCTTACCCAGCTTCAGGGCTCTCCGTGGAGATAACACCCCTACTGCTGCTCTGCGGGGTCTCCGCATGATCACTATGGCAAAGTGGGTACAAGGTTGCTCCTTGAGCTGTTTCCTGGAGGTAAGAGAAGGCAAGGCTAGCTCCCTCCTTCCTATATGATCTGGCCTAGTGCTAAAAATGGATCCCCCTTTGCATGGGTGCCCTGGGGGCTTATATAGGCCTACCCCTTAGGGATACAATGTAATCCGGCTGGGCGAGGGTCCCAGCCGTCTGTCTCTCAGGCTGTCGTCTTCTCCGCCGACTGCTGGGGCCCGCCGACGGGCCCGGTACGGAGCCGACATGCCTTGTCCGCCGCGGGCGGGTCTTGCCGGCTGCGGATTATTGTAGCCGTGCTTCTAATGACGTTGGCTTGGTCATGGGGTCATGGCAACAGTGCCGCCGCCTGACGAGCGATCACTGTTGCCATTCCCCGTCTTGTCTGGTTAATGGCGTGCGGGGCCCGTGGGAGGGGATAGCCGACTCCTGGGGGCCAACTCCCAAAGGGTCCGTCTTGTGGCGCTCTCGCCGTCTTCTGTACCCCTGCTGACAGGCGGGACCCGCCGTCTCTGGGTCATACAGACAGGCCGTCGTGGGCACAGGGCGCCGCCCACGGGGGCTGATGTCAGGGCTGGCATGGCAACAATGCCGCGCCGGTTGGAGATCTCCGTTGATGCGGCGCCGGGCTATGCCATGCCCTTCGCATAAGCAGGCGGGAATGGGCCGCGCGGTGGCCGTACCTCGTCTCGTCCATCATTGCGAAGGCAGGAGTAGGTCGGAGTCTCGGGCCGACTCCCCATAGCCGGCTTCTCTGGAAACCGCCAGTTAGGAGTCGGCTTATCTCGAAGTCGTCCCTGGGACTCAGCCGTGAGGGGCAGTCGGCGGCCTTGCCGCCGACTCTCAAAAAGCAACTCTTCATCTTGGGGTCTTGAGGGGCGCAGCCTGCCCCGATGTCTTGAAAGGTTCAGGGGCTCGGGTTAGCCTACCCGTGGCCATTACTCCGACAGCGGGGGACATTGTTGTCGGCCCGAACGCCACCGTGGTACGCCCGACAACTCTCCGGCTCCGCCTTGCATTTGATATGTTCGACACAATGACCAACTGGAATTATTGTGATTTTGTTAGGTAAATGATGGATTTTGATGCTTCGTCGGATGAGGAGTATGGACCGACGGAGCTTGACCAAATGATTCAAGATGAGTTCTTCGATTCGTCGGATTCAGATGAAGAAGTGGACATGATCATGCTCATGAGTATGCAAGAGGAAATGGACCGGCAAGTGGAGCATATGCTCAACTTCAAGGGCTCAATCAAAGGGAGAAGAGTGATCAACCGGGACAGGGTGTCCGGAGCAAATCTACTGCACAATGACTACTTTGCTCCCACACCCGCTTTCCCGGACGATGATCCATGGTTTCATTGCCGTTTTCGCATGGGGAAACCATTTTGTTGCGCATTATGGAGGGAGTGGAGGCACACAACGACTACTTCAAGCTGAGAAGGGATTGCTGCGGCCAACTCTATTTCGTCCAAGCAGAAGTGCACGACTGCTCTTAGGATGCTTGCACTTGGTACTGCTGCAGACGCCATTAGTGAGATGGTCAGGATGGGGGAGAGCACGTGCCTGAAGACTACTGTCAAATTTTCTCGCGTTGTGGTTGAGGTGTTTGGACCGGAGTATCTCAGAGAACCAAATGTGCATGACATAGAGAAGTTGTTGGCTATTGGATAGGCAAGGGGGTTTTCAGGATTGCTCAGATTAATTGATTGCATGCATTGGCAATGGAAAAACTGCCCCCAAGATCTGCGGGAAATGTATCAAGGTCACACCAGAGAGGCCACCATCATACTAGAAGCGGTGGCATCACATGGATTTGGTATGCTTTCTTTGGAATGCCCAGTTCTCACAACGACATCAACGTGCTTCAACGATCTCCGGTGTTCAGGAGGCTTTGCAATGTGGAATCACCGCAGTGCAACTACACCATCAACGGATGGACTACAACATGGGGTACTATCTTGCCGATGGTATCTATCCTCAGTGGGCGGCATTTGTGAAGACCATATCTGAGCCGCGTGGCAATAAACAGAGCCACTTTGCAACAATGCAGGAAGCGGCTAGGAAGGACGTGGAGAGGGCATTTGATGTGCTTCAAGCTCGTTGGGGAATTGTGCGGAGCGCTGCAATGATGTGGGAATTAGAAACTTTATGGCAGTTGATGACATGTTATGTTATTCTGCAGAATATGATTGTCAAGGATGAGGGTGATGGTGTAGCCCAAACCCATGATTTCGAAGCACCCGGAGAACAAGTTGAAATCCCGGAAGATCAAGATGCGGCTCAGCTTATGAACTTTCTGCAAATGCGTCAGAATCTTCGAGATCAGCAGGTGCACATGCAGCTACTCAATGATCTTATGGAGCACATGTGGATCCACGATGGCAACCAAGGAGGCAATGCTTGAGTTTGGCACTTCAAATAAATTTTATGTAAACGCCTATGTATGCTTGATGCCAACAATTGTTATTTACGTGCGACACTGTGTTGCATGATGGACGTGCATGTATTTGCATGGATTTGAGAGTACGGATTTGAGATATGTGGATGCACGGAAGAAACTATAAGGGTCCGTCCGAATGCGCCCGCGGGCGTTTGAGGGGCCGGATTTGCCAAGTCCGGCAGTAGATGGTCTTAATGTGATGCAACTACTCTAAGGTGTGTCGTGTGTCTTTCATACACCATAGTAAACACTGACCATCTCACATTCAAAATTTAAACTTTTGCAATCACCTCAACGCAATTACACTCAATCATGGCAGGTTTGGCAGTAAATCACACTTGTTTGCATGGAAAATAAAAAGGACAATTCTTTGACCACAATAAAACCAGTAAACAAAGCAACTTCAATTATTTGAGAACAAATTATTTTAGGTATATCTAGAATTGGTTACGTACGTACACATACCATAGAAAATCATATACTTTAGAACCCACCATCAAGATATTTGTTAGATTATACACCCTAGAACTCTCTGTCAAGATATTTAGGAACACTAAAGTGAACGCTAACCATACCAATATGTAAACTATCATTCATCTAAGTGGTATAAATTAATCTGTGGAGACATATGCTTAGAACTAGGAAGATCTTAACATGTATGGTTAAATGGCAATTGTCATAAAATATAGTAACTAATGTGAGTATCCCTGGAAAACTTCAAATTGTGTGCAAGCATATTTATAGTGATAGGCGGGTACTTGTGTAACGAAGAGCGTCTCACCTTAATATGCAGCAATAATGTTACTCCCTCCGTTCCACAATACCTGTTTTAGTTCAAATTTGAATTAAAACCAGGACAAGTATTGTGGAACGGAGGGAGTACGTTGTTGCTTTTGTTTTGTAATAAAATCATATGTGACTTAGAATCGTACCTTGATAAATTGAGATATAAAAGAAAACAAATGTGGTTAATTTTGCTATGTGTAAAAATAATGTAAGATAGTTGAAACTCCATATACACAGAATGAGTTATAAATAAATATAAAATGTAATTAATTTTGCTAAGTGTAATGGACGGATCAACCAATGTTGATCGTATATTGACAGAATAAGTTATAATGAAATAAAAAATGCGATCAATTTTGCTAAGTGTAATAGAAAAATGTATTATTACCATTATATGTAGATTAAATTTGTTGTGAATAAATAAGAAGTGTATTGAATGAAATAAAGGGTAGAAGTGGTACGTTAATAACACCATTTGGGTTATTGATTTTTTGTAACTTTTAGTGCAACCCCCCCCGCATGATTCTTATACGTGTTCGCTCACTTACTCTTGCATTCCAGCAAACATCAAGAAAATAATATAACAAATTTCTCTCCCGCATCAAGTTCGGTGTTTGAAAGTAGTAATTCACAATGCCTTTCGCATTTTTCCGCAAAATTAATTAGACCCATAAATAAATGAAAACATAGCCTAGCATAGTTCACGGGGACGAGTCTCTTCCATTCTTTAGCTAGCCACTGGCCCTGCTTCGAACATTTATGTGTGTTGCAGTCGTTAGATCCTTGGAGTCTACTTGTCCTTTTCTCGTTGGTCCCAATGTTGAATGGATGCTCAATGCCTTCTCTTACATGCGATGCTATTTGCACATAGTGTATGCATACTTTGCAAAAATATGAAAGATATTTTTTAATGGTGTATATCAATTAGGGAATAAGGTGTTTATTACAATCACACAAAATCAAGTTCAACACGTAGCTTGTCATTGAAAGTACAACCATACCCCTAAGTATTGTTTGGTATTTAGGATGACAAAGGGAGTAATGAGGCAGCAAGGCGTATGAGCAGATTTAAGTCCCACGGGCGAAGAATGTCAAGGATCGATGACCATAAAAAGTTAAAGTGATCAAGAAGGACTTCATCAGGGCTAGCTTTTATAGTCTTTCTTTTGTTCTTTAGTATTAGGAACCCCACACTATTAATAGGGACCGTTGGGAGGCGAAGGACACGCTCAAGACAATCTTTAAGGCACCTTTTTCATCCACCCAAAGTACAATGCAAGTGGCCCAAATAAATCCCAAGCCAAAATCACCGATGTGCAACTGCAGCGTTGGTCAGAGCCTCTAGGCAAGCACATGTGGCTGTTGAGGAACGTTCGTTTCCACAGGAGCATACTCTTGCCCTATCGGGCTAGAGTTGGAGTCTCTGGCTCTTTCTTTGGGCACTCCCAACCTGTCTCCTGTTCTGGGCTGGTACCTAGGTTGTGTGGTGATTTCTCGGTCGGACATGCTGATGTTCCTTACGATGTTCCTGTAGCCTCTGAGTCTAGCACCAAGGATGGTAGGCACCTCACTTGGATTGCTTTATCTCAGCTATTGGAGCTAACCCAGAGCCTCCAGGCCAATTGGGATTGAGCCTTCGAGTTGCATTTTAGCACAAAATGACTAGTTTCCTTTGAACACTATATGCCTTTTTGGTAAAGGGTTGACCACTTCACTCGGGATATTCTAGATCTGAGAAGAACACCTCCCAATCTCTCTTTTTTTTTGGAAAAGGGGGTTTACCCCAGCCTCTACATCAGAAAGATGCATACGGCTCATATTATTAAAAAATCCAGTAACAAAGTCTCCAAGTCTCAAAGTAAGAAATAAAACAAAACACTCATAAGAGCTAGATCGAAAGCCACAACCGGCTGGCAAATAAAATAGGATCACTACATGCTATCCTATTACATGACCGCCATCCAAACCGGTTGAAAATAACCCGAGCTACCATCTCCCATCGGGTAGACGCAGTAGCCAAACGCCCCCTGGCCTCCGTCGGAGTGAGTAGCGACCACATACAGATCAATGTTGTGGCCCTGAAGATAACCTGTAAAAAGTGAATGTTCGGTGTTCTGTTAAAAACCAAATCATTTCTGCAGTTCCAGACTGCCCATAATAAGGCACAAACTCCAACACGAATGTGCCTCGCTATATCTGAATCAACCCCATCAAGTCACGTTCCAAATAACATGTTGATGGAGGTAGGTGGAGTAATATTAAAAGCAATATGAATCGAACGCCAAAGAATCTTAGCCAGCAGACAATCTAGAAAGAGGTGTCTGATAGTTCCGTTAAGATCACAAAAACTACACCTAGCAGAACCCATCCAATTGCGTTTTGCCAGATTATCCTTTGTCAAAATGACTTGTTTATGTACAAACCACATAAACACTTTGATTTGCAAAGGCACCTTCACTTTCCAGACATGCTTCGAGGAGGGAATGACACTAGAGTTTATGACATCCAGGTACATGGATTTGACGGAAAACACGCCGTCCTTAGTCAGTTTCCAATACAACCTATCTGGCTGTTGAGACAACTGGACATCCATCAACCTTCTTACGAGATGAAGCCAAGCCTCCCAACGATCACCAACTAGCGTCCTCCGAAAACTAATATTGAGGGGCGTGGACTGTAAAATGTTTGCAACGTAAGCTTCTAGTCGTTGAACAACGTTGTACAGAGTAGGATATTGAAGTGCGAGGGGCGTCTCCCCAAGCCACGTATCCTCCCAAAACCTCGTATTAGCTCCATTGCTGACTAAGAACCTTTCCCTGTTGAAAAATAGTGTCTTGACTCTCATCAACCCTTTCCAAAATGGTGAATCAGACGGTCGCATAGTCACATGTGCCAATGTTTTGGACTGAAGATACTTATTGCGCAAAATCTGAGCCCACGTAGCCTCAGACTCGGATGAAAGTTTAAATAGCCACTTGCCAAGGAGACATCTATTCTTGACATCTAGATTTTCAATGCCTAGACCCCCTTGGTCCTTCGGTCTACAGATGATGTCCCATTTTGCAAGCCTATACTTTCGTTTAAGCTCATCATTCTGCCAAAAGAATCGAGATCGATAAAAGTCTAACCTCTTCCTAACCCCCACAGGGACCTCAAAAAAGGATAGAAGAAACATAGGCATACTGGTGAGGACCGAATTAATTAGAATTAATCGCCCTCCATATGACATGAGCTTCCCTTTACAACATCTCAGTTTCTTTTCAAAATGATCCTCAATGCACTTCCACTCCTTGTTAGTCAGCTTACGATGATGAATGGGTATACCTAAGTACGTGAATAGTAACGAACCCAACTCACCCCAAACAATTGCTTATACGCCTCCTGGTCATCATTAGCTCTTCCAAAGCAGAACAATTCACTCTTATGGAAGTTAATTTTGAGCCCGGACAATTGTTCAAATAAGCATAACACAAGCTTCATGTTTCTCGCTTTCACCAAGTCATGCTCCATAAAGATTATAGTATCATCAGCATACCATAGTATGGAAATACCGCCATCAACTAAGTGCGGAACCAAACCACTCACCTGCCCCGCATCCTTAGCCCGTCCTATTAAGATAGATAGCATATCAACCACTATGTTGAATAGAATTGGTGACATGGGATCTCCTTGCCTTAATCCTTTGTGTGTCTGGAAATAGTGACCTATATCATCATTCACTTTAATCCCTACACTCCCTTTTTGCGTAAAGGACTCAATCTGGTCTCGCCAGGCCGTGTCAAAACCTTTCATACGCAAAGCTTGTTGAAGGAAAGGCCATTTAACTTTATCGTACGCTTTTTCGAAATCCACTTTAAAAACCACACCATCTAGTTTTTTTGAGTGCATCTCATGGATCGTTTCATGCAAGAAAACCACCCCTTCAAGGATATTTTCTATCTGGCATGAAAGCAGTCTGGGACGGTTGCACAACTGAATGTGCAATCTGCGTAAGTCTGTTCGTCCCAACCTTGGTGAAGATTTTGAAACTGACATTAAGCAGACATATGGGCCTGAACTGCTCAATGCGAATAGCCTCTGTCTTCTTAGGAAGAAGAGTTATCGTTCCAAAATTTACCTTGAACAACTGAAGCTGACCATTGAAAAACTCATGAAACATCGGCATCAGGTCTCCTTTAATGAAGTGCCAGCACCTTTTGTAAAACTCCACCGGAAACCCATCCGGTCCTGGTGCTTTATTGTTTTTCATTTGTGCAATGGCCTCAAACACCTCCTTCTCCGTAAAGGGAGCAGTCAAAATCTCATTCTCGTTCGTCTCAAGTTGTGGAACATCCTCAACCCTTGACTCATCCAAGGACACAAAATTCTTTTCCGGAGGTCCAAACAACTGCTTATAATAGTTGGTAATGTAAACTTTCAGGTTTTCCGACCAACTATCATCCCTTAAATCTTGCTCTAATTGGAAAATTCTCTTCACGATGCTTTCCATTAGTAATCATATGAAAGAATTGAGTATTGTCCCGCCTTGGACAATTTTACTGAACCTTAGCTCTCAACGCCCATTTCAATTCCTCCTCGAGAAGCTCTTTCAGCCAAGCCTTCGGCCTCCATTTTAGTCACCAGCTCACTGGTATCTAAAATAGAAGTTTCAGCTTTTTACTCAAGGGAGTGAATAAGCAGGAGGAGTCTTTCCTTCTCCGCCTTATATATCCCATGCGTATGCTTGGCCCATCCACGAAGGAACCTTCGAAGATGGCGAATTTTGCACTGCCACCGCTCAATGGGTGACTTTCCACCCGAGTCTTTAGCCCACTCTCTAGCTAACAACTCGATGAAACCCTCTCTTTCAAACCAAGCAAGTTCGAACGAGAAAATATTCTTATTACCCACATGAGTTTGAGCCCCCGAGTCGACTAGTAACGTTGTATGATCTGAGATACCTCGTGTCAACGCCTGCACCGTTACCAGGGGAAACTTCTGTTCCCAATCGACACTAGCCAAAACATGGTCAAGCTTCTCAAAAGTCGGAACCGGTAACGAGTTTGCCCATGTGAATTTCCTACCTGACAGCTCTATCTCTCTGAGATCCAAGCTTTCAATGATAGTATTGAACATAAACGACCATCTGCCGTCAAAATTGTCATTATTCTTTTCCTCCTTTCTTCGAATAATGTTAAAATCACCACCCACTAAAACGGGTAGCTGCTCGTTACCGCAAACACGGACCAGATCAGCCAAAAAATCCGGCTTGAGTTCTGGTTGCGCAGCTCCATATACCGCCACCAAAGCCCAATCAAAACCACCGGCTTTAGTTCTGACCCGAAACTTAACCGCAAACTCACCCAACACTACACTCCGAACCTCCAAAGTTTCGCACTTAACCCCAAGTAGAACCCCACCGGATCTTCCTCGAGGTGGGAGGCAGTGCCAGTCAAAATCTACCCCCCGGGATAAAGTGCTAAGAAATTGTGTAGTGAAATTGCCTCGTCCAGTCTCCGACAAGGCAATAAAGTCTAAATGATGTTCAAGCGAAGCATCCGCTAGAAACCTTCTTTTAGCCAAGTCTTTAAGACCTCTGCTATTCCAAAAAATGCCTCTCATATTTCGTCATGAATTTTTTTAGAGGTACGGATCCTAGCACTTCTACGCACAGCCGACACTGGATAAACCTTCCGTTTCCAGGTCCGTTTAGGCTTAACGCAAACCTTAGACGGTTCACCATGCTCGGGCTCTACCGCTATCACCAAAGACTCCTCCTGATGGTTAGAGGTTTCAAGATAGGCATCCTCCTCCTCCTCCTCCTCCGTCTCCGGTAATTTAGGGTCAAGATCGGCACACAAACCATCAGGAGCCCTAACCCCAAGCGCATCAATCTCCGACTCATTCATAGGCTTAACGGCAGCTATGTTACGAATCATTTCTAATGCCCGTTCAGCTTCCAAATCAAGCATATCATTAACAGACTTAGAAATTTCTACATCATTATTACCAAGTGATACTCCTAGTTGGTTGGCATTGTGCACAATCTCATCATTGGTAAAATGCATAATAGAATTTGGTTTATTAACAGACATACCAGTGGAGGTCTCGACGTCACGCAGTTTGGCCGCCCTCAAAGCACACCTTAGCTGCATGTCATCAACGTCCGGCTGCTCCTGCAATCTCCCGCTGACCCGTCTCCCCACGGAGACAGGATCCGGGATCCCTCCGAAAGCGATGAACTCCTTGCGTGAAGCTGTGTTAGGGGAAAGGCCTCCTGCCCATCCCCCAACAGCGGTGGCCAGCGCCGGGGCCACCGGAACATCACCCAGAGACGACGAAGGCTCCCTCGGCCTATCTCCGGAGAGCCCGCAGAGGCCCGAGACCGGCGACATCAGCGAAGTGCGGTCCGTGGAGTGCGGCAACGAGGCGGCCAGACCACCTGGCCCACTCTCCAAAATAGCACAAGGGGTGACGACGGCCTCCTGCGCGCCCGCACCTCCGCAAGTCGGCGACTTCAGGAGCGAGAGTACCGAGCCGACCCTCGGCGCCGGGGGCGCCAAAGGCTCAGAGGGTCGAGCCTCCTGCTCGTGGCCTCCGCACGCGACCACCGGAGCAACCACCTCGACCGACGCCGAGGGAAGGGATAGAGCCGAGGGCAAGGCCTCCTGCCTCCCGGAACCTCCCTCCTCAACAAGCTTCGTCACACACGGACTCAGCATAGGGCTCACTGAAATGACCCGATCACACGAAAACCTCGGCGGGGCCGAGAACGCCCCCAAAGAGCCAAGCTGAAGAGTGGTAGTCGGAACTGTAGCAGTAGACCCACTAGGGGAAGAGTCAGCAGAATGAGACGGACCCAAAGGACCCTTGGCCTTGTCATCATCACTCTTAGCATGATCATCTTGGTTCCCCGAAGCACCACCTCCCTCAGAAGTGTCCATGGGATTATCATCCTCAAACTCACTAAAAAGATTAGGATCCTCATACTCAACATCCAGCTGATACAAAACGCCTGCATGCGTCCAAGGCACCTAGGGATGAAAATGGAGCGGAAACTTTCTGTTTTTCCGGAGGAAAAATGGAAACAGAGAGGAAATATGAAAACGGAAATGGAAATTTGCAAAACGAAAGTGGAAATGGAATTTTTTATGCGGAAACGGAAACAAAAACGGAACGGTGTTTTCTGGTGGAACATGCATGGAAATGGAACTTTCCGTTTCCGTGAATATGGAATTTCTGTTTTTACTATAGACCTATAGCTGTTTTGTAGCCCAACCACCAAAGAGAACACAATGACACAATTAGTAGAATGGATCTAAGGCCCAACTCCTACTACCACACATGTACTCAGCTTGACCCTATACGCAATTGTCCGGTACTATTACAATACTACGCTAAGTTGCTAACATAATGATATTATTTTGTAGCCATGTTAACAAATCATTAAATTTGTTTGTTTTTGTGTGTATTTCTCTATGATTCAAGGGGTTTTTAAGTTCCGATCAATGCCTATTTCTGTTTCCGTATCCGCTCTGTATTCGCTCCGTGTCCGTTTCCGGTAGTATCTGTTTCCGTATTCATTTCCGGGGTTTCTGTATTCGTTTCTGCTTTTGCAAAGAAATGTGAAAACAAATATGATAGCACTCAGTTCCATCCATTTTCGCTCCGTTTTCATCCCTAAAGGCACCACATCTGGCAGAAACTCAATGTTAGCGACACTGACAAGAAGCCGTGCCACCCCGTGAGCACGAGTTAACGGCATATCCACCTGCTCAGTCCTGCCAATCAGAGAACCAAGGCTCCACGTCACCAAGAAGCTGTCCAGAGGAGCCGACCAGGCTCCTGAGAAGCGAACCCAAATCTGAGTTAACGGTGTGCCCTGTGGCTCTGTCTTCTTCCACTCATCAAATTGCAGCACGTAGCTAGTACCTGTGACCCTGCTCATCTCGAACTTGAGGATTCTCAGCTGATCCTCCTTAGACGGGAAATCCACCTTAAAAGAATTATCTGTGAGCTTAAGTAAGGACCACTGAAAATTACCCGGAGCAAGCTCTCGCAACTGCTGAATGATCTATGCTTCGGTCAACGGACCATGAACCACCTTCACCACCCCGGGGAAGGAAGTTTCCACTATGGGAGCCGAGGGTTCCACAGTTGGAGACTCAAAAAACATCAACTCCGAACAACACACCCCTTATATCTGAACGGATGGTTTGGGCCCCAACATCAGAGGACACTCGGCAGCTGTATGTTTAGGTTTCCGGCACAAATCGCATAACTCCGCAGTACACTGAACCAAAAAGTGTCCCGGTTCCCCACATCGAAAACAAGTGAGCTTCTTCTTTTTAGCCGCCCACTTAGAGAGCTTCTCACTCTCGGCCTTGTCCGTACCTTGCTCAGACCCAGAGTCACCAGTCTGCATGGGCTCCAGCAAAGAGACCGCAGCCAAAGCCTGCACTGTCTCCACCGCCACTTGCGGTAGATCCGATGCATCCACCTCCGTCACGGTAGCGGTTTTAGTATGCCGAGGCTAGTCTTGCCGCCGGTTCCCGCCCCGACCTCCGTGAAAACGTCCTCGGAAGGCTCGGTTATTAGGTCCAGCCGCGCCCTCGACAAAATTTCCTGGCGGCCCTTGGAACCCTCGACCGGCAGCACCGTGATCAGTCCAACCATAGCCCCGCCCACCACCGGTGGATGACGAACCGCGATGAAGGCCTTGCCCGTAAGCGTCGTAGCCCAATCTCTCCTAACCGTAAATCTTCGATTCCTATAGAGATTTTTGGGAGGAGCAAGCCCAAGCATATATTTGTTCCTCCTCTCTCTCTTGACCAACCACTTTTTTAATTTTAACAAGTTCTGATATTTTCTCCTTTGTTCTCGTTACTCTTGAAGGTTGAAGACTCTTAGGTGATAGGAGTCACCAATGAGGAATCAAGTTATGAGTTACCCCGTGGTTTGTAAAGGTTTTGGAGCTCGCCTCAAGGTCTACCATGAGTGGTTGAGCATCGCCTTAATTTGTGTGATAGTTCAAAGAGAAGAATGTGAGCATTTGTGGCGTAGGAAGCCTTTGCGGGTTTCCACCTCTCAACGTTGACTAGTTTCCCTCCAAGGAACTAAACATCTTGATATATCTTCGCCTACATGTGTCTTCAGTTATCTCTTATCCAAACTCGTACACTTTGTGTTTTACCTTGGTCCATTGACCTTGCGAGCAACATATATGCAGCTACTCATCATAGCCACACGAGGAACACTTTATATTCCGAAAAACCTAATCTTGTAAATAAAACGAGCTAACATTTGTATAGACCTATTCACCCCTGCTAGGTCCATCTTGATATCCTTTCGGTCATTGTACCTTGCAACACGCTATCATGAGGATTTTCTTTTGCGGGTAGATAACCTAGGGATTTCGATCTTATATGTAAAAAGAAAACTAGTGATCGATCATGTCAAGGTAGTTCTCACAAAAAAATGAAGGTCGAAATTTGAAAGGACTCAACTAACATTAATCTTTTGTTGTAGAACGGTTCTGCTTCAGAAATTAGTACAAGACCTTCACTGCACAGTGAGCAATGAAAAATTATGAGGAAGAAGATGAAAGAACATGCTGAACTTGAGCTCACGTAACAGAAAATAAACTAGACAATGACTATAAAAAGATAATCGGATCCGGCGGTTCTACGGGAAGAAGCAAAACACTGTTCTGTAGTACCAAAATGTTACACCATCGGCTCTTCAAAAGGAACAGAGGAAAGAACCATGGTGAGCTCACCAAAATCCATCAGGCTGTCACAAAAAAATATGAGATGAGATGAATTAACCGATCAACAATGTTAGGGCACACTTTTGTTGGATTAAGGGGATAACGATAATGACCCAGATTACATTAGCAAAATAGTACTTGTTCGTACCAAAATATAAGGCTTTTTTAGGCTAGTTTAGCCTACAAAACATCTTATACTTTGATACAGATGCAGTACGTACTGCAAGAGCCAAAAGGAAATGAATAGAAAATTAAAACATAACCCAGATTGCACACAAAGTGCATGGACAACTGACTTTATCAGCTCTGTCCCATGGCAAAGATGTTCCAAATACATCAGCCATATATCCTTATTATAGTCGTGCCGCTGTGATATAGAGAGTATGGAACCAAAAATAACAGGCTGACAGTCAATGAGAATTACCGGCAGAACCATATGAACTCTGAACATTGATCTGCGCCAGTTTGGGCAACGACACATAGTATGCTTTTAAAAAAAACTCTGAAGCCATCAATATTTCGATTCTCAGCGATATCACCAGCACGATCTTATTAAGCCAAGTTAAGAGGTTAAACTCAACATGGTGCTGCATCGATCAAAAATAAAAATAAAAAATTGGAGCCAGACCTTAAACCAAGTCTGTACACCTCATAATCCATGCAAGCATATACATACAAAAGGCTAACGTACAGACTGCTACAACTGGACCCATACAACTTGTACATGGAAAGAAGACTAGGATCTGCAAAAATAACAACACAAGCGTACGTATATGATTCAGACTTTTGCATGCTGCCTCTTCACACATCATCCTAAGTAAATCATCAAAGCCACCACAAAACATCTCTCTAGTACCATGTTATGATTAACTAACCTCAATCTGGCTTCGGCAGCGTAGATCTCAAGCCGGTCAAACTCCAGTTCCTGCTCAGCTTCTTCAAATACCTTCTTGAAACAGACACAAGGGCACACAGGCGCTGACAAGGAGCGCACCGGCTGAGAAATGAATGCATCTTCAGTGGAGCCACCTGAAACCACCAGGGACTGGTTGACTCGATTCCATGTGAGGCCGAGCCATGGATACTGGCAGGAGTAAACGGCTCGACCACCTGTCACTCTCCCGTAGGTGTTTGGCTAACATACTGCACATCTTCAGTTAGTTGCTGCTTCTTCTGTTAAAATTTGGATTCAGCTTTGTTTTGGCAGGCCTAGGTCTGTCTTCTGTTCTGGGCACGTTTGATTTGTACTCCTTGCGTCATCCTGATAGCTTCTTCTATACTGAATTTCTTCTTACATATAGGAAATGCATTTGTTGTACAAGCAGAAAGATACTTTGGCAGGCCTAGGAGAACTAAAGTTTAACATGATACCAAACTACACAACTGTGGCTGCTTCTTCACGAAACTGATACTTTGTAGGGAGCAATCCTATGTGTTCTCTATATTTCCCTTTCCCTGAAAAGAGAGAGATCAGCAGTGAAACAGTTTTAGCTTCAAGTGAGTAGCTCTTTGCATCAACTTTAGACATATAATTGCCAGCCTTGACTATCTCTCCTTTTTGCAGTAACCTTCTGATGATATGATTTAACATATAAGAGTTGGCAGTACAGCCGCTATTCTCCATCGATAAAAAAAGATTGTCAGCTTCTTCCACTGAACCTTCTTTTATAAGATTTGTCATCATTATGGTGTAGGTAACAGAATTAGGAACCAAGCCATTGGCTGGTATAGCAACAAACAAATCCTTAGCATCTTGGTTTCTCTGGACCCTGTAGAGTGCACCAATAATGATATTGACAACTGTAATATCAAATTTCACATTCATTGTGCTTAATTTCTGGAATAGTGTGACTGCTTCGCTACTGCAACTATTTCTACAAAGTCCATCAAGAACTATAGAGTAAGTACCGATGCACACACTTACTCCAGATTCAACCATCTCATGAAACTTTTCCTTTGCAGCAACAGTTCGTCCAGCCAGAAATAACCCATCCAGTATGACGTTATAATTAAAAGTTGTAGGTTTAACTCCCTTCCACAACATTTCTTTGAACAGAATCAGCCCGTCGTCAATCCTTAAGTTTTTGCAATAGCCATTAATAAGTATACCATACGTAATATTAGAAGGTTCTAAACCATATGACATCATATCATCAAATATTTTTGAGGCATCCTCCATCTTGCGGACTAGGCAGTATCCACCAATCAGTATATTAAATGTGCAAACATTAGGCCTCATACCTATGTGTGCTATCAAGCCAAGGATATCCCGTGCTTCTATTACCCTTCCTTCTGTGCATAGGTTCTGCATGATTGAATGGAAGAACTTAATATCAGGAGGAGGTATACCTTTGTTCATCATTTCAGTAACCAATTCCTTTGCTTTCACCAAATCGCCGTGTGTACAAAAACCTTGGATTAGGGAAGTATAAACAGCTGTGTCTGGTCGTACTCCCATATCAATCATCTGATTAAACTTAATCACAGCATCATCCAACCTACCCTTTTTGCAAAATGCATCTATTACGGGTAAATATGTGACTGCATCTGGACTCACTCCTTGTTTCTGCATTTCATTGAAGATAAGCATAGCCTTATCAAGCTTCCCAGATTTAGCATATGCATTAATCAGTATGCTGAAGATATGACAGTTAGGTAGAATAGAGTCTTTTTCCATTGAGTTGAAGAGATTAATCATATCAACTAAGCATCCTTCGGTGGCATACCCATGAAGGAGAATAGCATATGAAACGTTGTCAGGTTTCAGGCCCTTCATAGCCATGGAATCAAAAAATCCTGCAGCTTCTTTGCTTCTTCCATGTTTGCAAAGAAAGGTCATAAACATGTTGTAAGTATGCACATCTGCTGTAACCCTCCGACTTGTCATCTCTTTGAATACCCTAACTGCCTCCTTCCAATGGCCTGAAGAGGAATATCCATGGATGAGGCTATTATATGTGACATTATTAGGTACGACACCATTATCAACCATCTGACGAAGGAAATACTCTGCCTTGTCCATTGCTTTGGCCTTGCACAGCGCATCAATAACCGAGGTATATGTCACCAAATTAGGCGCAACGCCCTGCTGCGCCATTTCATGGAACAGGCTGCACGCCTTGCCTACTTGGCCTTCCTTGAAGAAGCCATGGATGACCGTGCTATACGCCACCACGTTAGGGGTGCAGCCCAGCTCGGTCATCCTGTGAAGCAGGACGTTGAGAGCCTCATCTGTGCGCTTTGCGTGGCAGAGTCCCTTGAGGAGGGTGCTGAAGATGACTTGGTCTGCCTCCAAGCCCGTCCTAAGGAGACCGCCGAAGAAGGCCAGCATCAGATCCACGCGGCGTGCGCGGCAGCAGCAGTCCATGAGGATGCCGTAGGTGCAGGCCGTTGGGTGCGCCACACGTCGGCGGGCGCCTTGGGATATGCGGCTGAAGAGGTTGACCGCGAGTGCAGGGCCATCGCTACACGCCGCGGACGCCGGAGTGCGGGCGAGGGCGGCAAGAAGGTTGTTGAGGGGGCGCTCCTGGACAGGATTGGCCTGCCGCAGCAATTCGTCGAACAGGTGGTGTGCGTCCTCCGGGGTGAGTTTGCCAGAGCGCGCACGTTCTGTGGCGGCGGAGAAGGCGGCGTGGCGATCCCAGGTGCGTGAGGGATGAGAGGTGGAGGAGGAGTGGCGAGCTTGGAGTCGGAGGCGGAGGCGGGGTGGCGACATTGGCGTGGTGGAGGAGAAGCGAGGCATGGCCTTGGCTACTGAACTGGGAGCAAGACGAGACGAGTGGGAGACGGAGAACGTATCCTGTGCTACGGCTCAACTCGTGCAACGGCTGCTCCGGTGGATTCTGCGCCACTGGATGGAAAACTGATGGACGTGATGTTATCACCGGGTGGCCGCTGGTACACTTTACATAAGGGACCTTGTAAAACCATTTAACTATGCAAGGAGTCCCTCAAAAATCTCAGTGTCTCCTTCCGCTGCTCTGTTCCCTTAATTGCTAGCCAAAAAAGGCTCGTGCCCCGCTTTATATATAAAGCAATGATCACCATACAAACCGACACATACAACTTATCCCCACAACACACACACTCAAAGCAAAGATACAAGGGTGTATAAGAACAGCTAGATCACCCCATCCACTCCAAGCAACTACATGCAGGCAGAGAGAGCACCACTTGGAGACCTCAGTCGTGAGCGAGTCATCGTGAAGAGAGAAAGTTGTGCACGACAAGCCGAACACCCCAAGACGGTGCCTTCAAGAAGGGTACGACACAAGAGCATCGCCACCGCCTGATCCCACAATCAAGGTTTCCCTCGAAGCAATCGGAGCATGTAGAGGAGCCGCGAAGAAGCCTTCAAGAAGGAGGCAACACCCAAAGGTGACGTCGCCGTCGGCTTTGCAGAGCCAAAGCAGGTTTTCACCCCAGCAAGTCCTCAAAGCCACCAAGGTGAGGCACAGCAAGCCAGGCACACTGCACCCACCCCTCCCGCTTGTCGCATCCTGACCACCACACCGCCCGCACGGTCATGGCAGCCAGCACGGTGATATATTTTTGTTGATCTTCTGTAGCTTAGAGAGGTGCTTGCGTCTGGGTCATCTTTTTTATTTCATTATGGATGCTTAACTGTCCTCTCACTGCAGCTTTAACATGTACAAATATTAGCTAACAAACATGCTTACGGCATTCAAGAAAATTGGAGACGCAAAACTAGTAGGATGATTAAGCTGGAGCTAAGCAGATTCTTGTCTCTTGGCCAGTGCTCGAAGATCATATTGACAAAATCCATTGACACATGATAACTACTCTCATATATTGCTGCCGCTGGGCCTCATGAGTCATGCTTGTCCACCGTCATGCATGGTGGCGATTACATCCAAGCAATCTGACTGAACCACCAGCTGATTACACCTGATCGACAAGGCCAAGCTGAACGCCTTGTCTCAACGCAGTCGCCTTAGGCATCTGCCATCCAGAAACCTGGACCAACTGACCATTCACAGCAGGTATGAATCGCCCTTTCTCATCTTGCAAGATTGCTCCCACTGCTCCTTCTAGACTACCAATGTCAAAAGCAGCATTCATGTTGAGTTTCAGATAAGTTTGCAGAGGACAAGAAGAATCCCCTTCTTTTCAATTTGGATCTGCTTCTTCATTGTTCAATTTTCATGTTGCATTAGTTGCTATCCCACACATTGCCATGAATGTTTTGGCACCTTTCCCACCAAATGAACCAAGCTGCCGTTGCTGACATCTCCTGTAACCTGATTTCGTCATTCATAGGGGTATTTCATATCACGTGAGCAAAGTAGATGTAACACCAATTGTTCTGCTGATACTGGTGCTACTGACCATATTACCCGGGAGATCAAAAGTTGATGGTACGGGATAGGTACAGTGGCAATGACCAATTCCACAATGCCAGCAGGTATGAGAATTGTCTACATTGGGCATTCTATTATTCTTACCCCTGTCACACATCTCCAATTGAAAATGTCCGCCTTCATGTTCATAAGGCCAAAAAGAACATAGCAAAGCTTTCTTTGCAATTTCATCCCTTTTCCTAATTGGTAAAGGATCATGTGTCTGGTAGCTGTTAGGTTGGGCTGAATATCTCCTTCTTCATGTTCCTAAGGCCAAAAAGAACCTTGGTTCGGTTCGTTGTTTAGCTTTAGATTACACATTTATACCAGTAATAAAGAAGGTGTGAGACCTGAGTTTGGACCGAGGTTTTAACCGGCGCCGGCTAGGAGGCAACACTGCTCTCTGACCACTGGGCAAATATTCTGACAAATGGAATGATTTTATGTTAACGTAACAAACAAAACAGAACAACACGCGCGCTACAAGCTAAGAGCAGCTCTCCACATCTTTAAAATACTAGGCAAATTCAGAACCACCCTGGACATGGACAGAATGAGAATCCGATCGAAATCAGGGACGTGTGATTTCTGCACCCAATTCTCTTCTTACTTTCCGGCTTGACCCGTCTTGCCTTGCAGCACATCAATTAATCCGTCCAGATTGGTCTCGGAGCGGCCACCCGGCAGCGTCGCCTGCGCGGCCTTGCGCTTCCACTCCGCGGCGCGGTGGCGCATCTCCTCCCCCTTCTCGCCCTCCATGGCCTCCCGTATCATCGCCGCCACCTCCGCCCGCCGCACCTCGCCGCCGATCTCCATCCCCACGCCCCACTCGGTGCGCTTGTACCGGCAGTTGGTCTGCTGCTCCGCGAAGAAGGGCCAGCTCAGCATCGGCACGCCGGCGCAGAGGCTCTCCAGCGTCGAGTTCCACCCGGAGTGCGTGAGGAACACGCCCACGGCCT
The DNA here is from genome assembly GCA_021605205.1 of Aegilops longissima. Taxonomy (NCBI): domain Eukaryota; kingdom Viridiplantae; phylum Streptophyta; class Magnoliopsida; order Poales; family Poaceae; genus Aegilops; species Aegilops longissima. Next base: position 621,240,578 of record CM038681.1, read on the forward strand.
CGTGCTCGATCACGACCTCCTGCGGGCACCACGTCGTCAGAAGGCCGCGGCCCTCGATGGCGGCCTGGAACTCCGGCGGCAGCACCGCCGCGTCGCCCTTGACGAGGTCGGGCCGGACGTTCCACAGGAAGGGGTAGCCGCTGTTGGCCAGCCCCCACGCGAACTCCAGCATCTGTTCGTTTGTCATCACGGTGATGCTGCCGTAGTTGACGTACACGACGGAGCGCGCCGGCCGGCCGTCGAGCCACTCGATCAGGCCGTCCTGCTCCTTCCACAGGTTGGACCTGACGCCGACGTCGAGAGGGGAACCCGCAGGTACGAGCCGACGGACGTGGAGGAGGAGCGGGCCGAGGGTGTAGACAGGCGGGAGGATGGCCCGCATGGCGTCGAGCGCCGGCTTCTCGAGGTCGTCGAAGGTGTTGATGATGACGGCGTCGGGCAGTGTCAGACGCGCCGACTCACGGATGAGGAAGTTCAGCATGATGTCGTCGCGATCCGTCGTGCGGATGAAGCTCGGGAAGTCGCGCAGCTGGAAGCCGTCGCACATGCCTGGGACGCCGTCGACGACCGTGTCCAGGTACCCGTCCGTGAGCTGCGCCTCGTCCTTGAGCGGCACGAGCCCGTCGTCGACGAGCTGCTTGTAGTGGTTGTACGCCATGAACCCGCATGCGCTGGCCGTCCAGAGCGCGGCGCACGGCACGCCGATCTCCTTGGCGGCCTCGTAGGCCCACGACATGACGCCGTCGCAGAGGACGCATGTCACCGGCGGCGAGCCGGAGGCGGGGCCGTTGAGGCGGGCGAGGATGGCGCTGAGGTGGGGGAGGCAGGTGGTCATGGTGGAGCGGCAGAGCGCGGGGATGTCCTGGGTGGCGTCGGGGTCGGACGGCGGGAGGCCGTCAGGGATGGCGGTGAAGTCGAAGCCCGGGCAGGCGTCGAACGCGGCCTGGCCGCGCGACTTGAGGAGGCGCGCGTAGTTGAACTCGGTGAGGACGAAGGTGACGTGGAAGCCCCGGGCGTGCAGCAGCTTGGCCACCTTGAGCATGGGCGTGATGTGGCCCTGCGCCGGGTACGGGACGCACACCGCGTGCGGCTTCTGCGCCGGATCGGTGGACGCCATGGCCATGATGGCTGGACTCGATCAGTCGCACAAACAAATCACTGCTGCTAACTAGTGTAATTTGTAGCACTAACCAACAGCCCGCTGATCCGTGGCAGCAGTGATGTAAACTGCAGAGTTGAACTCATACTTATAGGGGCGGCTAAGCTCAACCGTTGGATGGTTTATACTTAACAAGTTATACAAGTATCGCTTATGATGCGGGGCCTCCATGTGCGTCGCCATGAGAGGCAGGGCGGCAAAGTTGACGCAGCTTGTTTTTTGAGAAAACAAAATCCTGATTGGGTCTTGGGCTTCCTCATCTTTGGGGCGGTTGATTGTTTACGGCGGCTCATGGAGCGCATGGCCGGCTATTTATGCTGGTCGCCACATGATTGGACGCTCTCGATCGGAATCGGATCCGCGCCCGCGCCCATGGGCTTTTGCTGGTGCGCCGTGCTGTCTAAGCCGTTGAGCCCGGGCAACTTGCGAGTACAGTAATCGGCTCTCACTGCAAGGCCACATGGTGCTCGCAAAGCTTGGCTCTGTATGTACGCACGCACGGCCTGGGGTTAGGATTCGCCAAAGATTCAGACCCTTGGAAACAGCTGGATTTCGGGGGAATTAACAAGTGAAATGCGTTATTAGTCCATTAACTTAAATTGATTACTTACATGGTTTAGGCCAATAATTCATGAATTGGTCGATTTAGATCATAAGCTCGCTAATTTGATCAAATAAGACGAAAATCAATTCGCGGGGGCGGGGGCGAGGGGATCGGCTACGTGGCTGCCATGTCAGCGTTCGTTACACCATGAGCGAACTTTTTTTTTGCGAACCACACCATGAGCGAACTGACTATTTTTTTTCATGGATCTGTTTGCAAACTGACCAGGTTTTCCTCGCAACCTAGCTAATATGTCATATTAAGATATATAAAGGGGAAAAAACACCTATTGCATGGGACTCAAATGGTCAAACCCACAAACTTTGGAGTTTAGCAATCAGCTTGCCAACCACTAGAACACCAGCTGATTCATGTGCTAACGTGCAGCCAACTCTATGTATGCATTTCACTCTTTTTGTTTAAGTACCTTGTGTTGTCCCATGGTGCAACTTGCGTTGCTAATTGGTCAATACAAATATGGAATCCACTGAGAGCATATGGAGAGTGGACTTTGACGGAAACTTCCATGCAGTTTGGAGTCAACTTGTGGCAACGTCCAGCGCAGAATCAGGATATCCCACCCGGTCGGTTTACTTCTCTGGCGCCTCGATGGCCATGCAGAGCTGCCCAGAACTTAGGGCACTCCTAGAGTTGGTCAAACTTAAGCAAGTTAATTTTGGACAAACCTGGAACTGTAATTATTTTGGAACGAAGGGAGCATGATACTACTCACTGCGAGATTAGCGATGACTAATTTATGCTCTTGGGGTTGGAAATCCTTTGTGCAGCTCAGGCGACGTCGACTAATGCGCTTGCGTTCTTCCCTTCCTGAAGGTGTTTGCCCGAGGTGATAACTTTGGGGTTGAGCTCTTGACTAATTCAGCGACCTCGACGTATTAGTGGTGATCACTTGTTAAATTTGTTGCCCTGTTATGCTATTGTTTTGATGGATTGATCCCTGACAAATAGGCTTTTGGTATAGATGATGGAGATGTTGGCAGTCCCAACGACCAAGCCGAATATGGAGAGATCGGTGGCCTTGCTCTTCTTTTTATGAAAGAAAAGAAAAACCAGCTAGGAAGAAGCGAAATGCAAAACTTGTAACTCACGTAGAAATTCACATTATTTTTTATTGCTGGATTGCATGCGTATGTGTGTGTGAGAGAGAGATAGAGCAAAATCATTTTTTAGCAAAGATTAAAGCCATTTCTAATTTTGCGAGTCTCTATAGGAGGAGATCTACACCATGAGGGATCCGGCTTGCCTGCTCCCTCCCATGCTTCATCCGTGTTCCCCATCTTTTTTCCTTTCTAATCTAATCATCTCCCCCCTGATTTTAAGGGGATGGGGCTGGGCCTTATTTTATTCCAATCAAATCATGCCACATATGCGTGAGCACAGATGGGCACACACGTAGGGAGCAGGCAAGTCTCGTCCCACCATGAGGGGTACAAGCTAGATCACTCGTACGTCCCTACTTGATTTGATACGATTGGTTTCTTGCATCTCGAACCCACCCACTACATGACATTAGTTACCCATCTGCAGGCTACAGGTACCCTCGGACTCTCAGCATTATCTTCATTTTCCATCACTGTGGGGGTTGAATCTTGCCAAGAGTACATCGTGAATCGCCGTGTCCAAACTAACCACCACGGGTCCACTTGGCAGCATCGTCAATCTTGACAATGATGTTGCCGTAGTTGACGTATACGACGGAGCTGCCTCCACTCCAGGGAGTGGCGGTGGAAGGAGGCGCGGAGGAGCGGAAGTGGAAGTGGGCCAGCGCCTTGCGGTCGGGGAGCGGACGCAGGAGCAGCTCCTCCGTGAACTCCGCCGCCGCCGCCGCCGCAGATGACGCCGCGGTGAGTGTGAGCAGGAGGAGCAGGAGAGAGAGGGCCAACGACCGCCGTGCGTTTGACGGCGGCGACATCAACGCCGGCGCGGGGCTGGCCGTCGTCGTTTTCCCGGCGTGGGGTCGCGGCGCTGGGACCACTTGCCACTTCGTTCACGCACTTGGGCTGTAGTGGACACGGGGAGCAACTTGGGCTACGGCCCTGGCGTGCCCTTCTCAAATTTTTCAGCCCATAGTATTGCCTTAACTAGTGATTTCGATCTAATGCTAAAAAAACTATGGATTTCGATCTTATGTCAAGGTAGTTCTCACCAAAAAATGAAGGACGAGTTTTGAAAGGACTCAACTAACACTAATATTTTTTTGGGAATGTCGAAATGTGTGTGTCCATACCATCAAAATTGTTGTAGATGTTAGGGCATCTCCAGCCGTTCGGCCCCCCAGGGCGCCTAAATAGAGCGGCCTGGGAGCGTGCCGGCGCTAGTTCGGCTCCTGGGGGCGACCTAGCTCCCAGTCACGCCCCACGCTACCGCCCAGGATGTGGAAAATTTAAACTTGGTCGTTCCGCTCAAAAGACGCCGCAATCCGCGACGGACGTAGTATGGCATTACAAAAACAGAATCCGCGATCGCGGCGCAACGATTCACTCGGCGGTGTCGGCTCCAGCGTTAGCGGAGTCGGCGTCTGTGAGCTCGTCGGGTCGGAGCTGCTTCTTTGGGCTGCGCGGCGGCTTCGCACCTTGGCGGTGATGTAGAGGCGTCGTTCGGGCTTGGCGTCCGTGTGGTCGTCGGCGTCGTTGGCGTTGCCGGCAGCTCGTTCAGATGAGGCCTCGCTGCGCCGGTACCACGCCTTGAGCTTCGTCGTTGCTCTGGAGCATGTCCGCCCCGCCCATCAGAAAAGCCATGTCGGTGTTCCTCTTTTTCGCGGCGACGTTCGTCCGGAGCAGGTCGAGCTTGATGGCGTTGGTCTTCATTAGCGACGACCACCGCGCCTCGGTCTTCTCTTCGCGTGGGGACGGCCCGGCTCGGGCGTCGGCGAGGCAATGCTCGATGGACTCCTCGCAATCACGCGGTTGCCGCGTCGGCGATTTCCTTCTTTGCCAATTTGTTGCCGTCCCGCCGCCCCTCCGACGCGCCCGAGTCGCCGCGTCCGGCTTGTATGTCTCCTTGGCCTTGTCGAGGGCATCGCCGGACTTCCGCCCACTTCTCGCACTTGTCAATGCGTTTGTAGACGTGGAGGTGCTTGAAGTCGGCGTCTTGGTTGTCGCCCGATACATGGCGTAACATACGCAGCAGCTGCGCGAGGGACAAACAGTTGGCGGGCGGCGGCGAGGGACGAAGATATGCGGCGAACGGCGTGCGTACCTAATCCTCAACGCTGGCGCCGCTCTCCGGCGAGCCGCGACCTCTCGACGATTCCATGCCATTTGTTGCACGCCAACTGGACACGCCCCCAATGGTTCGCCATCGCCTTGGAGCCGCGCTGCATGTAGACGCCTTTGAAGTAGGGGTCGACGAGCTTCCGCTCGTCTCTGGTTCGTGCCGGTGGTCGGGTCGAGGCAGATGACTTTCCAAGCTTCGGCGAGGCACTCCTCCTCCTTGGACGTCCACTTGATGCGTGGTTCGCCTGACCTAGCCGCCGCTTCTTCTTCTTCGGCGCCCTTCGTCGGAACAGGCAGCTCCTCCTCCTCCTCCTCCTCCTCCTCCTCGGGTTCTGCGGCGTCGTCGCCGAGACGTAGCCGAGCTCGGCCTCCATGTTGCCGCCGAGGTCCACCACCTCGCCCCGGTGGCGAACCCGGAGACGCGGCGGCGCGGTCGATCTGCCGCGATGATGTCGTTCATGTCGGCTCCCGTGTCGTCGGCGTCGCCGAGGTGCGAAGGGCAGCGGTCCACGGTAGAGATGGGGCATCGGTGTGGACGCGTGGCGGCGGGCGGCGTAGTAGTTGTATGGAGGGTACTGCGCACGGCGACGGCGGCGGGCGAGGGCGTCTTGGCGAAGCGGGTGACCATGAGGGAAGGTCACATTTGATTGAACCCACCGTGCGCGTCGCCGCCGACGAGCCGGGCGACGATGAACCCCATGGAGATCCGCGCCTTGCGGTCCCTGTATGCGCGTCTTGGCGTACGACGACGGGTGGATTCTTCCCGCTGGTCGACCGATGAGGAAGACGCCGCCGCAGCGGCGCGTTGTCCGGGCCTTCTTGGCTATGGTTCTGTTTCACTGTCGGCGGTGATCGCTTCAGCGCCGCTGAACTTCCACCTCCACTCGGCGTTCGACAGCCGGTGGCCTTGGCGGCGCCCTCGGCTTCTCTGCCGGTGAGGCCACGGGCGATCGCGGTTACCGCCTGCTGCATGGCGACTTCTTCGGCGGCATGGCGTGCTTCTTCGCGGCGAAGGGAGGTGGTTTGGCAGGAGAAAGGAGAGAATGGCGGAGGAAGGCGGCGGCGGGAGATGCGAGGAAAAGCGCCAAGAAGCGGCGGAAAAGGCCTCGGTCGCCTCGAGGCGGGCCCACGCGCTTTATCGCTTGTGCGGCTCCCAAGCGCCCCAGGCGCTGGTTCGACCCTGGTCCGCCGGCACCAGTTTTGGCCCGAACCGCTAAAAACGGGCTTCAGGGGCGCGTTGGGGTCTTTTTGGCGCCGCGCCGTGCAAAATCGCCTGGGGAGGGCCTGTTGGGGGCGCGGCTGGAGATGCCCTTAGCTTTGCTGGACATGAGAGTGTGTAACATGATTTAATGCATTCTAAGTGGGATTTCTCGCTGCATAATCATTACATGTCTTACTTTTTATATGAATTATTTTTGTTTTAGAAATTTCTCACGTAGTTTAGACCTTAAGGGATAAATTTATATCATTGTAATAATTAAAGACGTAGTGTTCTATCGTCGCTCCTTTTTCGTCAAAATTTATGTTTTGTCTTTCCTCTCTTTTCGTTTTGATCTTTTTTCTCCTATCTCTGGTTTTTTCATCAGTTTTCTGTGAAGCCGCCTCAGCTGCCCACCTCTTACTGACTTACCAGATATTTTTTTAAGTGCATACCCATTTGCCAAAATAACAGTCCAAATAAAATTATTTTTTCACGCAATCACAATAATATGGCAACTTGCTACTCTTGTTGAAACGCACGGATAATTATCTAGTTATTTATATTATTTAGAAAATGAATCTCCAATTCCCCGGTAACACGTGAAAACATCATCCAGTAGGACTATACATCCACTTGATGGTGGCCTAGCCTCGCATTATTATTTTTCCTAATTTCAAATGGGCCCACCCTAAGTTATTTCTGCTTTAATGTGACATTTTGAGCACAGAAAAATTTATTTTGGTGCTACAACGTTGTGGGCGATCTGGTGGGCACGCAGGAGAGTCATTCATGAGCATGAATACAGTCCTCTGGCGCAGGGCCGTACCGCCAAAATTAGGGCCCCGGTGTGAAATTATAATTTAGGCCTCAATTTTAAGCCACATAAAATAGGACTTGAATATCCAGCGAATATCAGATTTTTAGGCAGGGAAAATCAAATATTTTTTATGACAAATTTTGGTCATCTAGGATGACAAGTTTAGTTCGTGAGAAAATAAATTGATACGAAATTGCCGTGCTTGTAAACTAAATTACGGCAAGTTTAGGCGGATGCAAACCATGAAGCATCGAAAGTTGGGGCTCGAACTGCTGTGTGCCACAATCATGGGCCAAGCAACGAAACATGACTCCAATCGTTCAGATTTTATGAAGGGACCGATTGAATTGAAAATGAGTAGAAAGACACATAATTTTTACAGGTCGTAGCCGAGCAAACCTGCAGTTAATTTCCATCGATGACTAGGAGGGAGCAAACTGCAAAGAATCGAGGGAGCATAGGAGGCGTACAACAGTTAATTTCCAGTAATTTAATTGAAAGAGATTGACTAGTATTTTTCTCGTTGGTAAATCACTTAACGTAGGCCTAACCATATTGTGGTGGTGGCCGAATTTCGTGTTTTGACCCTTTTTGGATAGTATTTCAGGATCTGACCCCTGTTTAAATTTTTTGGAGATTTGACCCTTTTGCTACCGCCAGGGCCACTGGCGGTAGGGTTAGATAGCCTACCGCCACGGCCCATGGCGGTAGGGGTGCGACGAGGGGACGGCGGCCGCTTGACTGCTGCTGAACGTGGTTAGCACCTACCGCTGTGAGCCCCGGCGGTGAGGCTATCTTGACCTACCGCCAGAGCCCATGGCGGTAGGGTCATGTTTGATGTAATGTTTCGTAACAAAGAATTGAAGGGCCTGGCGGTAGGCTGTCGACCCTACCGCCAGGTCCTTGGGGTAGGGTCCTGTTTTTGGTGAATGTTTCAGAACGAAGAATTGAAGTGCCTCAAGCGATAGGCTTTCGACCCTACCGCTTGAGGTCCTTGGTGATAGGGTCCTGTGTTTTATGAATTTAAGTTCAATTGCTTTCTTCTTTTCAAATTCAATATGACAGTAATATTATAGCAAGTTTCACAAATATGACAACAATATCACAGATCTCAAACAATTAAACTTGGGCATCACATACACATTAACAAATTTGAAGTGCATAGAACATTTCAAACGAACTTCAACTAATTAGTAAACGGAGTTCCACATAGTTTCACAAATAGCAAACACATAGATCCACAAATAGCAAACACATAGTTCCACGTAGCTTCATAACCACTAGAAAAGTTCAACCAAACTAAAAGAGCCAACTATCGAAGAGCATAATCAGTTGCTCCTTCCCCTCTTGGAGGTACGGTCCTCGTTACTCTTTGAACGAGTGTCTTCGGTCTCCTTCTTGGGCCGTCGAGGAACCGGTCTCTGGAAAGGTTTCGGACTCAGCAAATCCTTCATCTTCGGATTCCTCTTCTTCGGCAGCTGAGATGCTTGAGACGTTTGAGTTGCTGGAGGTCCATAATCTTCATCGTACTCCTCCTCCCCGTTGCTCTCATCCTCCTCCTCCCCTTCTTCATATGTGGCCTCCTCCTCCTCCTCCTCCTCCTCCTCCTCCTCCTCCTCATCCTCCTCCTCCCCAACCAACCTAGACGACGAGGGAGCATGGCTCGATGAGCAGATGATACCCTGTGTGGCTACAGTGATAAGCTTCAATCGACCCAGCTCCAAAGACACCCAAGCAGCCCTACCAGCTTGCATAACGCTGCACTAACTTCTGCACACACAATGAAGCAAGGTCATAATAAGTATCAGATCGACTGATTGCAAGTGAAAAAATGCATCTGTTCCGAGGAGGCTGAAAATGTACCTTCATCGTCCCCCTGACTCTGGTCTCCGATTCTATGCTCCCGGGAAGATCACCTAGTGCATCTGAGGCATCGAAGATGCATCTGTTCAGCTCACCGGACTGCAACGGCATAAGTCAGTCACAATGACGAATAAAATATTTTAAAATCAACTATTGGTTCGAACTTACCACTCTGTTGATGAGGGGTGCAAACTCCCTAAATCCACTGTGCATGTCTCTGATGCCGGTCTGGTATGCCTGTTCATCGGGGTCAGCCCACTCCAGCTCCGCAATGTCTTCCGCCGTCCATCGAGGCACGAGACGAAGACGGTGCTTCGCCATCATCGTACCACCTCATGTGTCGCCCTGTAATCATCCCGATTAGTCACTCTCCTCTCCACGTCTTTACGGTACCTCCGTCGGTTCCACTCCGTCACATGAGTCTTATGCTCCTCTCCCGATCAGGATCGATCGATTCTTCGCGGCTCATCCCGCAAGGCATAGGCAACAAGAATCATCATAAGCGCAATGAGATCATCATAAGCAACAAGAAACATGATAATCTCACGGAGAACAAAGAGCTCACAGGTGGAGCGCGTGGCCGCCGGTATCGGTGGGCTGGCCTGGGGGGGGTATGCTGATAAATCCCAAACTGCGTGGCCGCGCGTTGTGGCAAATGCCACTCGACGGCAGCATACACAGATCATGGGCACGATGCACCGCCAGAGACCACGGTCCGCTATGCACATCACGTTCAGATCAAAGTCCCACTCTCATTCTTGTCGATACAGCCACCAGATTACCTATTACATATACCTTGGTAAGTTCGCACTCTCGGTCAATAGTGGAATCAAAGAGAAAGGTGTTGGGCGAGTTCATATACCTGCGTATGCGTCAAAGCGTCCAACTCGTTGGTGTAGGTCTTGTACGAAGTCTTGTTTAGGCCCGTGTAGAGTTTGACAACGTCCCACTCGTAAGCTACGGAGTCTCGTCGCCTTCTTCGCCATAGTCTTCCCATGGGCGTCTTCGCAACTTCTCCGGACGCCCCACCGGCAGCCGCTCCCACATCCGAATGGAGAAGGCCCAGACAAGCCACCCATATTGGACTTGTCTCCCGTCCTCTGCGTTGGGTCGTCAAGCTGCAAAACATCAAATGAGGATCAGATATAAGAAAATGCCATGGACACACTTTCGTAGGTAGGTACGCAATTAGACACTCTCTTACTGAACGGTATAGGTAGGCGAGGGATGTCGTCCCCAACTGCATTCCTGCATCCCAGTCCGCTAGGAAGAACAGAATCGCCCAGTTGGCGAGTTCCGGAGCTGTCTGGAAACACGACCTCCGAGAGAATATACCAGATAGGCCCTCGCAGACAACTCCACGATCGCCTCATCTGCGCCTTGGGGCATGTCTTCCGGTGCTCCGAGAGCTGTGGCAAGCGGCACACCGGATGTACGGTTACTCTTGGCACCGGGCGATCGCCCATGAGGGTGATGACCCTCTCCGCCATTGGCCCTCTCCACTCGACCGGTGAGTGCATGACCCTCGATCGGCATTGCAGTAATCATCCCCAGTCCTCTAGGGTCACCGTCATCTCCCCGCATGGCAGATGGAAAGAATGGGTCTCCGGTCTCCAACGGTCAATCGAGCTGTGAGAGCCGCGTGGACAAGCGTCGGCCGACGCTGAACTGCAGCACGAAACCCAACAGACGGGCTCTCTTGAAGAACGGCGCGTAGCACTCGTCGTAGTCCATATGCCCATGAACCCGTGACCCCTCATGCGCGATGGCTGGAGCGTCATCAAAAAGTGAACGTAAAAAGTTAGGAAATCATTTTCATCAATCCGAGAACTTTGATCAAAATTTCTTTCATATCACTTACCTCTCCGTTCTCTATGAACGGGCACGATGACCCTTGTCGAATGCCCAGTCCAGCATGCGATACCGTGGGCGATGTTGTGCGCAAGAGGTGGCCGCCTTAATAGAGTTTCATAAACAAAAGCACCATAAGCATAAGCATACATAAACAAACAATGAACTCAAATCATATCAAGATAAATTTTAAGCATATTCCTCCAACAACATCTACTACACATGATGGATCAAATCATATCAACATGCATCATATAACATAAGGGATTATGAACTAGGGTTCATCTTCACACTAACATATGAACTATTGATTAGAGTACATATCCAATACCACTACTTACTAAAGAACTAAGAACTACAACTACAATCAATCTTAGGTGAAAAAATCAATCCAAGTTCAAAAACATAAGGGATTTCAAGCAAATAATGCGTCGAATCGATAGCAAGTTTGCAAAAACTAATTGGAGGGATCGGAGGAGCTTATGGTTCTCTCCTCGGGGCCATCTCGATCCGCCAAAACGGTGAAGACCCAAGGGGGGGGGAGTGGAGGAGATGAGAGAGGGAGAGTGGGGCGACTTGGGGGAGAAAAGATGAAATGCCGACGGGGCGGGGGAGGAGGGTGGGGAGATGGGCGGGCGCGGGGTTTGGGGCAATAACTTCCGGACCCTACCGCCAGAGTTCCCTGGCGGTATGGTTAGACAGCCTACCGCTGGGCCCTGGCGGTAGGGTGCGACGGAGGGGACGGCGCCGTCTCCTGCCACGACGTGGATAAGTTTCCTACCGCCATGGGCCGTGGCGGTAGGCTATCTAACCCTACCGCCAGAGGCCCTGGCGGTAGGCAAAAGGGTCAAGTCTCAAAAAAAATTCAAACAGGGGTCAGATCCTGAAATACTATCCAAAAAGGGTCAAAATAGGAAATTCGGCCTGTGGTGGTGGTGGTGGTGCTAGTATACTACGTAAAACAAATTGGGGCCCCCGAATTTTGGAGGGCCTGTGCAGGTGCTCCGGTTGCACCCGTGGATATACGGGCCTGCTCTGGCGACACACCTCTTTATCGAGCGGTACATACAGGAGCAGCATAAGTGTTAGAATAAATCCGAGGTACTTCGTCGATCATCCGAAAATTAAGCAATCACACAAGCACGATACCGAAATTTGTTAACGAGGTTCACCGATATGGCTACATTCCTGGGGCTTGACTATGGGCGCTCCTCCCCATGACACCGCTACAATACCGCACCCGGTCGCCCTGGACGCCGGCACATGCCGCCGGCTTCCCCTTCGTTCCGGTGCTATTATGTTGGCATAGGTTACAACGTGTGTCTAGCCCCACTATATATGAGAGACCTATGATACAAGTGTCCTACTAGGACACGACTCTATATCCTATCTAAACACAATACAACTACAAGTCCAACTGTAACCTACCTCGTACACTATATTCGACACAACTCCAACAAACTCCACCTTGGCGAATATACTCCACCACCCTGAATTTGTCCATGCGTCAAACTTCCATGTACATTGGACTTGAGCTTATCCCATGAGTACCGCTGCTACTCCAAAGATTCCATGTGACTCCACCTGCAACTTGTAGTCCCTTTTTTCTTGACCACAGTCAACAATCGAGCGAAATTTAGTTCCACATTACTCTAGCTTGCGCTCAACTTCCAGAGTATCAGTCCAATGCCATCACACACTGATCATTGACCTGCATGAAAGTGAACAACTCACATATTGGGTGTCACACATAAGAGTTACCTAAACTCAACATCACCGCTTCTTTCTTGACCGCCTGTCTGAAACATGAAGGAATTTTACCGTTGCTTGTAGTCATCCCGAGTCAAATTCGCAGTTTTCTCACCACATGTATGACCACCAGAGCCCTGGCCCGTCTCCATGTCCCGTGCGTACCACACGCCTCGCCGCTATTACCGCGTCGAGCCTCCACTGTCCCGGTCGAGTCTCAAGGGTCGTGAACCCACACCACTCAACCCCCACTTCAGAGTACCACCGATCATCATCGACCAATGACGAGTTTCACGCTTCCATCAGCCACTGGGCTCCAGTCCGAACTGTGTGTCACTCGCTTTTCCCGCCCGCTGAATAGGCTTCGACCCCGTCAACTTACGCCGTAGCCCCTCAATCCAGCTCCACCTTCAACATGACTCCATGGTAGATGATCAGTCCACCCCTGCGCCTCATCGACTTCAAGCTCCGTGTATACACCACCTTGAATCAATCCCGCGCCATAGTCTTGTCGAAGCCGCACAAGCCTCGGGCATGTGCACCACGTGTTTCCACTCCCTGAAGTCGGTCGCCATCAGCATCACGCTCCTACGTTGCTATCGCCGATCCCACACCGTCTTTTGTTCCAACCGACTCACGTCGATCCGTCAGACTGTCCAATCCAACTCAGCCGAACTTATCCGATTGCAACGACACGCTCAAGGCTCCCAAATCGTCTTCCTCGAATTTCCATCCATCACATGATAACTCCATCTCAGCTGACATGACTTCCTGCAACGCCTTAAACATCCCTGTTATGTCAACAAATCTTTCACTCATGTCTGCCATAACCCAAGGTTTTTAGTTCCGTGAACTTCTTCACCTCAAACCACGCACCCTGGCGTCATGGCTCTTCGACACATGAAAAATTAACCAAAGCTGCTACCAGATGTGATGCCCTGCAGTCCGTGTATATCTAGTAAAGCCCAAAGTCTCCAGTACCCTTCCCGTGTGCAAGTAGCAAAATACCAGGTTGAAAATTGACCAAACTTGCTACTCACGGGAGCTACTCTACTCCTTGATGCTTAGCCAGAACCTCTCGTACTTCGGCCTGGCTATTCTGCTTGCTGCCACGCGCACGACCCTATGCAAACCGTTGCTTTTCCAATGCCCCAGCCCCTGATGGATGCATACTCCACCAGGGGCGAGGGCTTTAACAGGCTCAAGCCCTCATTCCAGTGCTGTAAAATTTGTATTTACTACTAGTTTTAAGGCCCAGCTCAGCTACTTGCAGGCCAATCCAACACATATTTGCATGACCCAGACAGCCCAGCCCCCCCTCCATTATTTTCTAGATTCGCCACTGTACTCCATGATGTATGTTTTCTTCCGCCTAATTGATCTGGCTACCTCCGCCTATGCATCTCCCAGATGCAGAGGCCGGGGGTCATCCTCCTTTTCTAAAAAAACCTCCGCCCGTGTCGCACACACGAGGACTCGTCCTCCTTTTGGTCCAAAACAAACCTCTATCCGATCAATTGCCTCTTTTTCCGCTCGACCGCTACTCGAATCGAAAGCGATCGCTCGTCTTGCCGACCGCCGCTTGCACCCGTCTCGCTCTGAGCCGCGCCCACCGCTGCGGTTGCACGCACCTGGACCTGCCACACGATTCCGAAGCTTGCCGAACTCGCCAAGATCAGTCTGGATCGCTGCCGCTCCGTGATCGCCTCGCAAAGATTACAACCGCCGACACGTCTGCTGCATATCGCTCCTGGCAAACTCCAATGACGATATCTTCCACCTCCACTAGATCAACACCACGGCCTCAAATCGAACCTTGCTCATGATACCACTTGTTAGAATAAATCCGAGGCACTCCGTCGATCATTCGAGAATCAAGCAATCACACGAGCACGACACCGAGATTTGTTAATGAGGTTCACCGATATGGCTACTGAAGGAAATATGCCCTAGAGGCAATAATAAAGTTATTATTTATTTCCTTATTTCATGATAAATGTTTATTATTCATGCTAGAATTGTATTAACCGGAAACATGATACATGTGTGAATACATAGACAAACATATAGTCACTAGTATGCCTCTACTTGACTAGCTCATTAATCAAAGATGGTTATGTTTCCTAACCATAGACATGTGTTGTTATTTGATTAATGGGATCACATCATTAGGAGAATGATGTGATTGACATGACCCATTCCGTTAGCCTAGCACTTGATCGTTTAGTATATTGCTATTGCTTTCTTCATGACTTATACATGTTCCTGTAACTATGAGATTATGCAACTCCCGTTTACCTTAGGAACACTTTGGGTGCTACCAAACGTCACAACGTAACTGGGTGATTATAAAGGAGTACTACAGGTGTCTCCAAAGGTACATGTTGGGTTGGCGTATTTCGAGATTGGGTTTTGTCACTCCGATTGTCGGAGAGGTATCTCTGGGCCCTCTCGGTAATGCACATCACTATAAGCCTTGCAAGCAATGTAGCTAATGAGTTAGTTATGGAATGATGCATTACGTAACGAGTAAAGAGACTTGCCGATAACGAGATTGAACTAGGTATTGGATACCGACAATCGAATCTCGGGCAAGTAACATACCGATGACAAAGGGAACAACGTATGTCGTTATGCGGTTTGACCGATAAAGATCTTCGTAGAATACGTAGGAACCAATATGGGCATCCAGGTTCCGCTATTGGTTATTGACCGAGAATAGTTCTAGGTCATGTCTACATAGTTCTCGAACCCGTAGGGTCCGCACGCAAGGTTTCGATGACGGTTTTATTATGAGTTTACAAGTTTTGATGTACGAAGTTTGTTCGAGTCCGGATGTGATCACGGACATGACGAGGAGTCTCGAAATGGTCGAGACATAAAGATTGATATATTGGAAGCCTATATTTGGATATCGGAATGGTTCGGGTGAAATCGTGATTTTTTGGGAACACCGGGGTTACGGAACCCTCCGGGGATAATGGGCCTTAGTGGGCCATGAGGGAAAAGAGGAGGGCGGACAGGGCAGGCTGCGCGCCCCTCCCCTAGTCCGAATAGGACAAGGAGAGGGGGCGGCGCCCTTCCTCTCTTCCCTCCCCTTTCCTTCTCCAACAAGGCAGAGGGGGAGTCCTACTCCCGGTGGGAGTAGGACTCCTCAGCGCACCCCATGAGGGCCGACCGCACCTCCCCTCCCTCCTTTATATACAGGCGCAGAGGGCACCCTGAACACACAAGTTGATCTACGGATCGTTCCTTAGCCGTGGCGGTGCCCCCTCCACCATATTCCACCTCGGTCATATCGTCGTGGAGTTTAGGCGAAGCCTGCGCCGATAGAGCATCATCATCGTCACCACGCCGTCGTCTTGTGGAACTCATCCCGACACTTTGCTGGATCGAGTCCGGGATCGTCATCGAGCTGAGCGTGTGCTGAACTCGGAGGTGCCGTACGTTCGGTACTTGGATCGGTCGGATCGTGAAGGCGTCGACTACATCAACAGCGTTGTCATAACGCTTCGCTTACGGTCTCACGAGGTGCGTGGACAATACTCTCCCTCTCGTTGCTATGCCATCACCATGATCTTGCGTGTGCATAGGAAATTTTTGAAATTACTACGTTCCCCAGCGGTGGCATCCGAGCCTAGGTTTTATGCGTTGATGTTATATGCACGAGTAGAACACAAGTGAGTTGTGGGCGATACAAGTCATCCGCTTACCAGCATGTCATACTTTGGTTCGGCGGTATTGTGAGATGAAGCGGCCCGGACCGACATTACGCGTACGCTTACGCGAGACTGGTTTCACCGCTGCGAGCACTCGTTGCTTAAAGGTGATTGGCGGGTGTCTGTCTCTCTCACTTTAGTTGAACCGAGTGTGGCTACGCCCGGTCCTTGCTAAGGTTAAAACAGCACCAACTTGACAAACTATCGTTGTGGTTTTGATGCGTAGGTAAGAACGGTTCTTGCTCAGCCCGTAGCAGCCACGTAAAACTTGCAACAACAAAGTAGAGGACGTCTAACTTGTTTTTGCAGGGCTTGTTGTGATGTGATATGGTCAAGACGTGATGCTATATTTTATTGTATGAGATGATCATGTTTTGTAACCGAGTTATCGGCAATCTGGCGAGAGCCATATGGTTGTCGCTTTATTGTATGAAATGCAAAACCATGTAACTTTACTTTATCACTAAGCGGTAGCGATAGTCGAGAAGCAATAGTTGGCGAGGCGACAACGATGCTACGATGGAGATCAAGGCGTCGCCGGTGACGATGGTGATCACGACGGTGCTTGGAGATGGAGATCACAAGCACAAGATGATGATGGCCATATCATATCACTTATATTGATTGCATGTGATGTTTATCCTTTATGCATCTTATCTTGCTTTGATTGACGGTAGCATTTTAAGATGATCTCTCACTAAAAATTATCAAGACGTGTTCTCCCTGAGTATGCACCATTGCCAAAGTTCGTCGTGCCCAGACACCACATGATGATCGGGTGTGATAAGCTCTACGTCCATCTACAACGGGTGCAAGCCAGTTTTGCACAAGCGGAATACTCAGGTTAAACTTGACGAGCCTAGCATATGCAGATATGGCCTCGGAACACGGAGACCGAAAGGTCGAGCGTGAATCATATAGTAGATATGATCAACATAGTGATGTTCACCATTGAAAACTACTCCATCTCACGTGATGATCGGTTATGGTTTAGTTGATTTGGATCACGTGATCACTTAGATGACTAGAGAGATGTCTGTCTAAGTGGGAGTTCTTAAGTAATATGATTAATTGAACTTAAATTTATCATGAACTTGGTCCTGGTAGTATTTTGCAAATTATGTTGTAGATCAATAGCTCGCGTTGTTGCTTCCCTATGTTTTTTTATATGTTCCTAGAGAAAATTATGTTGAAAGATGTTAGTAGCAATGATGCGGATTGGATCCATGATCAGAGGTTTATCCTCATTGCTGCACAGAAGAATTATGTCCTTAATGTACCGCTAGGTGACAAACCTATTGCAGGAGCAGATGCAGACGTTATGAACGTTTGGCTAGCTCAATATGATGGCTACTTGATAGTTTACTGCACCATGCTTAACGGCTTAGAATCGGGACTTCAAAGATGTTTTGAACGTCATGGACCATATAAGATGTTCCAGGAATTGAAGTTAATATTTCAAGCAAATACCCGAGTTGAGAGATATGAAGTCTCCAACAAGTTCTATAGCTAAAAGATGGAGGAGAATCGCTCAACTAGTGAGCATGTGCTCAGATTGTCGGAGTACTTCAATCGCTTGAATCAAGTGGGAGTTAATCTTCTAGATAAGATAGTGATTGACAGAATTCTCTAGTCACCATCACTAAGTTAGTAGAACTTCGTGATGAACTATAGTATGCAAGGAATGACGAAAAAGATTCTCGAGCCCTTCGTGATGTTGAAATCAACGAAGGTAGAAATCAAGAAAGAGCATCAAGTGTTGATGATTGACAAGACCACTAGTTTCAAGAAAGCGGGCAAAGGAAAGAAAGGAAACTTCAAGCAGAATGACAAGCAAGTTGTCACTCCCGTGAAGAAGACCAAAGCTGGACCAAAGCCTGAAACCGAGTGCTTACTTTCGCAAAGGAAATGGTCCTTTGAAGCGGAAAAGCCCTGAATATTTGGTGAAGTAAGAAGGATGGCAAAGTGAACAAGGGTATATTTGATATACATGTGTTTGATGTGTGCCTTACTAGTGTTTATAGTAACCCCTGAGTATTTGATACTTGTTCGGTTGCTGAGATTAGTAACTCGAAACAGGAGTTACAGAATAAACAAAGACTAGTTGAAGGGGAAGTGACGATGAGTGTTGGAAGTAGTTCCAAGATTGATATGATCATCATCGCACACTCCCTATACTTTCGGGATTAGTGTTAAACCTAAATAAATGTTATTTGGCGTTTGCGTTGAGCATGAATATGATTTGATCATATTTATTGCAATACAGTTATTCATTTAAAATCAGAGAATAATTGTTGTTCTGTTTAAATGAATAAAACCTTCAATGGTCATACACCCAATGAAAATAGTTTGTTGGATCTCGATCGTAGTGATACACATATTCATAATATTGATGCCAAAAGATGCAAAGTTAATAATGATAGTGCAAGTTATTTGTGGCACTGCCGTTTAGGTCATATTGGTGTAAAGCGCATGAAGAAACTCCATGCTGATGGGATTTTGGAATCACTTGATGCTTGCGAACCGTGCCTTTTGGGCAAGATGACTAAAACTCCGTTCTTCGGAACAATGGAACGAGCAATAAACTTGTTGGATATAATACATACTGATGTATGCAGACCAACGAGTATTAAGGCTCGTGGCGGGCATCGTTATTTTCTAACCTTCATAGATGATTTGAGCAGATATGGGTATATCTACTTGATGAAACATAAGTCTGAAATAGTTGAAAGGTTCAAAGAATTTCAGAGTGAAGTGGAAAATCATCGTAATGAGAAAATAAAGTTTCTGCGATCTGATCGTGGAGATGAATATTTGAGTTACGAGTTTGGTCTTCAATTAAAACAATGTGGAATAGTTTCATAGCTCACGCCACCTGGAACACCACAACATTATGGTGTGTCCGAACGTCGTAACCGTACTTTATTTGGATATGGTGCGATCTATGATGTATCTTACCGATTTACCACTATCGTTTTGGGGTTATGCATTAGAGACAGCTGCATTCACGTTTAATAGGGCACCATCTAAATCCGTTGAGATGACACCGTATGAACTATGGTTTAGCAGTAAACCTAAGCTGTCGTTTCTTAAAGCTTGGAGTTGCGATGCTTATATGAAAAGGTTTCAACCTGATAAGCTTGAACCCAAATCGGAAAAGTGCGTCTTCATAGAATACCCAAAGGTAACTATTGGGTACACCTTCTATCACAGATCCGAAGGCAAGTTATTCGTTGCTAAGATGGATCCTTTCTAGAGAAGAAGTTTCTCTCGAAAGAAGTGAGTGGGAGGAAAGTAGAGCTTGATAAGGTAATTGTACCTTCTCCCGAATTGGAAAGTAATTCATCACAGAAATCAGTTCCTGTGATTCCTACACCAATTAGTGAGGAAGCTAATGATGATGATCATGAAGCTTCAGATCAAGTTACTACCGAACCTCGTAGGTCTTCCAAAATAAGATCCGCACCAATGTGGTACGGTAATCCTATTCTAGAAGTCATGTTACTAGACCATGATGAACCTACGAACTATGAGGAAGCGATGATGAGCCCAGATTCCGCGAAATGGCTTGAGGCCATAAAATCTGAGATAGGATCCATATATAAGAACAAAGTGGGGACTTTGGTTGACCTGCTCGATGATCAGCAAGTCAAGTTAAATAAATGGATCTTCAAGAGGAAGACGGACACTGATAGTAGTGTTACTATCTACAAAGCTCGACTTGTTGCAAAAGGTTTTGACAAGTTCAAGGTGTTGACTACAAATGAGATTTTCTCAACTGTAGCGATGCTTAAGTCTGTCCGAATCATGTTAGCAATTGCCACATTTTATGAAATCTGGCAAATGGATGTCAAAACTACATTCTTTAATGGATTTATTAAAAAAGAGTTGTATATGATGCAACCAGAAGGTTTTGTCAATCCTAAAGGTGCTAACAAAATGTGCAAGCTCCAGCGATCCATCTATGGACTGGTGCAAGCATCTCGGAGTTGGAATACACGCTTTGATAAGTTGATCAAAGCATATGGTTTTATGCAGACTTTTGGAGAAGCCTGTATTTACAATAAAGTGAGTGGGAGCACTACCGCCTTTCTGATAAATATATGTGAGTAACATATTGTTGATCAGAAATGATGTAGAATTTTTTTCTGGAAAGCATAAAGGAGTATTTGAAAGGAGTTCTTTAAAAGAAAGACCTCAGTAAAGCTACTTACATATTGAGCATCAAGATCTATTGAGATAGATCAAGACGCTTGATAAGTTTTTCAATAAGTACATACCTTGTCAAGATTTTGAAGTAGTTCAAAATGGAACAGTCAAAGAAAAGTTCTTGCCTGTGTTGCAAAGGTATGAAATTGAGTAAGACTCAAATCCCGACCACGGCAGAAAATAGAAAAGAGAATGAAAGTCATTCCCTATGCCTCAGTCATAGGTTCTATAAAGTATGCTATGCTATGTACCAGACCTATTGTATACCTTGCTCTGAATTTGGCAAGGGAGTACAATAGTGATCTAGGAGTAGATCACTGGACATTGGTCAAGAACATCCTTAGTGAGGACTAAGGAAATATTACTCGATTATGGAGGTGACAAAAGAGCCCGTCGTAAAGAGTTACATCGATGCAAGCTTTTACACCGATCCATATGACTCTAAGTCTCAATCTGGATACATATTAAAAGTGGGAGCAATTAGCTAGAGTAGCTCCGTGCAGAGCATTGTAGACATAGAATATTTGCAAACTCCAATGACGATATCTTCCACCTCCACTAGATCAACACCACGGCCTCAAATCGAACCTTGCTCATGATACCACTTGTTAGAATAAATCCGAGGCACTCCGTCGATCATTCGAGAATCAAGCAATCACACGAGCACGATAATCGAGATTTGTTAATGAGGTTCACCGATATGGCTCTTGAAGGAAATATGCCCTAGAGGCAATAATAAAGTTATTATTTATTTCCTTATTTCATGATAAATGTTTATTATTCATGCTAGAATTGTATTAACCGGAAACATGATACATGTGTGAATACATAGACAAACATATAGTCACTAGTATGCCTCTACTTGACTAGCTCATTAATCAAAGATGGTTATGTTTCCTAACCATAGACATGTGTTGTTATTTGATTAATGGGATCACATCATTAGGAGAATGATGTGATTGACATGACCCATTCCGTTAGCCTAGCACTTGATCGTTTAGTATATTGCTATTGCTTTCTTCATGACTTATACATGTTCCTGTAACTATGAGATTATGCAACTCCGTTTACGGAGGAACACTTTGGTGCTACCAAACGTCACAACGTAATCGGGTGATTATAAAGGAATACTACAGGTGTCTCCAAAGGTACATGTTGGGTTGGCGTATTTCGAGATTAGGTTTTGTCACTCCGATTGTCGGAGAGGTATCTCTGGGCCCTCTCGGTAATGCACATCACTATAAGCCTTGCAAGCAATGTAGCTAATGAGTTAGTTATGGAATGATGCATTACGTAACGAGTAAAGAGACTTGCCGGTAACGAGATTGAACTAGGTATTGGATACCGACGATCGAATCTCGGGCAAGTAACATACCGATGAGAAAGGGAACAACGTATGTCGTTATGCGGTTTGACCGATAAAGATCTTCGTAGAATATGTAGGAACTGAAGGAAATATTCCCTAGAGGCAATAATAAAGTTATTATTTATTTCCTTATATCATGATAAATGTTTATTATTCATGCTAGAATTGTATTAACCGGAAACATAATACATGTGTGAATATATAGACAAACAGTATGTCACTAGTATGCCTCTACTTGACTAGCTTGTTAATCAAAGATGGTTATGTTTCCTAACCATGAACAAGGAGTTGTTATTTGATTAACAAGGTCACATCATTAGTTGAATGATCTGATTGACATGACCCATTCCGTTAGCTTAACACTTGATCGTTTAGTATGTTAATGCTTTCTTCATGACCCATACATGTTCCTATAACTATGAGATTATGCAACTCCGTTTACGGAGGAACACTTTGGTACTACCAAACGTCACAACGAATCGGGTGATTATAAAGGAGTACTACAGGTGTCTCCAAAGGTACTTGTTGGGTTGGCGTATTTGAGATTAGGTTTTGTCACTCCGATTGTCGGAGAGGTATCTCGAGGCCTTCTCGGTAATGCACATCACTTAAGCCTTGCAAGCATTACAACTAATGAGTTAGTTGTGAGATGATGTATTACGGAACGAGTAAAGAGACTTACGTAACGAGATTGAACTAGGTATTGGATACCGACGATCGAATCTCGGGTAAGTAACATACCGATGACAAAGGAACAACGCGTGTCGTTATGCGGTTTGACCGATAAAGATCTTCGTAGAATATGTAGGAACCAATATGGGCATCCAGGTTCCGCTATTGGTTATTGACCGAGAATGGTTCTAGGTCATGTCTACATAGTTCTCGAACCCGTAGGGTCCGCACGCTAACGTTCGATGATGTTCATAATGAGTTTATAAGTATTGATGCACGAAGGTTGTTGAGTCCGGATGTGATCACGGACATGACGAGGAGTCTCGAAATGGTCGAGACATAAAGATTGATATATTGGAAGCCTACATTTGGACATCGGAAGTGTTCCGGGTGAAATCGGGATTTTTCGAGTACCGGAGGTTACGGAACCCCGGAAGTCCATGGGCCTTAATGGGCCATGGGAGAAGAGGAAGGGCAGGCCAAGGTGGGCTGCGCCCCCCCTCTAGTCCGAATAGGACAAGGAAAGGGGGCGGCGCCTTCCTCTTCCCCTCCTCCAATCCTAGTCCAACTAGGAGGGGGGAGTCCTACTCGGTGGGAGTAGGACTCCTCCTTGCGCGCCTCCCCTAGGGCTGGCCACCTCCCCTTGGCTCCTTTATATCTGGGGGCAGGGGCACCCCAAGACACACAAGTTGATCTACGGATCTTTCCTTAGCCGTGTGCGGTGCCCCCTTCCACCATATTCCACTTCGGTCATATCGTCGCGGAGCTTAGGAGAAGCCCTGCGCGGAGAAGTCATATCGTCGCGGAGCTTAAGCGAAGCCCTGCGTCGGTGGAGCATCAACATCGTCCCACCACGCCGTCGTCTTGTGGAACTCATCCCGACACTTTGCTGGATCGGAGTCCGGGATCGTCATCGAGCTGAGCGTGTGCGAGAACTCGGAGGTGCCGACGTTCGGTGCTTGGATCGGTCGGATCGTGGGGACGTCGACTACATCAACAGCGTTGTTATAACGCTTCCGCTTTCGGTCTCACGAGGGTGCGTGGACGGACTCTCTCCTCTCGTTGCTATGCCATCACCATGATCTTGCGTGATCGTAGGAAATTTTTGAAATTACTCGTTCCCCAACAGTGGCATCGAGCCTGGTTTTATGCGTTGATGTCATGTGCACGAGTAGAACACAAGTGAGTTGTGGGCGATACAAGTCATACTGCCTACCAGCATGTCATACTTTGGTTCAGCGGTATTGTGAGATGAAGCGGCCGGACCGACATTACGCGTGCGCTTACGCGAGACTGGTTTCACCGCTCGAGCACTCGTTGCTTAAAGGTGACCGCGGTGTCTGTCTCTCTCACTTTAGTTGAATCGAGTGTGGCTCGCCGGTCCTTGAGAAGGTTAAACGGAGTCTATTTGACGAAATATCGTTGTGGTTTTGATGCGTAGGTAAGAACGGTTCTTGCTCAGCCCGTAGCAGCCACGTAAAACTTGCAACAACAAAGTAGAGGACGTCTAACTTGTTTTTGCAGGGCATGTTGTGATGTGATATGGTCAAGATGTGATGCTATATTGTATGAGATGATCATGTTTTGTAACCGAGTCATCGGCAACTGGCAGGAGCCATATGGTTGTCGCTTTATTGTATGAAATGCAAACGCCATGTAATTGCTTTACTTTATCACTAAGGAGTAGCGATAGTCGTAGAAGCAATAGTTGGCGAGGCGACAACGATGCTACGATGGAGATCAAGGTGTCGCGCCGGTGGCGATGGTGATCATGGCGGTGCTTGGCGATGGAGATCACAAGCACAAGATGATGATGACCATATCATATCACTTATATTGATTGCATGTGATGTTTATCCTTTATGCATCTTATCTTGCTTTGATTGACGGTAGCATTATAAGATGATCTCTCACTAAAATTATCAAGAAGTGTTCTCCCCGAGTATGCACCGTTGCGAAAGTTCTTCGTCTTTGAGACACCACGTGATGATCGGGTGTGATAGGCTCTACGTTCAAATACAACGGGTGCAAAACAGTTGCGCACGCAGAATACTCAGGTTAAACTTGACGAGCCTAGCATATAACAGATATGGCCTCGGAACACGGAGACCGAAAGGTCGAGCGTGAATCATATAGTAGATATGATCAACATAGTGATGTTCACCATTGAAACTACTCCATCTCACGTGATGATCGGACATGGTTTAGTTGATTTGGATCACGTGATCACTTAGATGACTAGAGAGATGTCTGTCTAAGTGGGAGTTCTTAAGTAATATGATTAATTGAACTTTAATTTATCATGAACTTAGTCCTGGTAGTATTTTGCAAATTATGTTGTAGATCAATAGCTCGCGTTGTTGCTTCCCTATGTTTTTATATGTGTTCCTAGAGAAAATTGTATTGAAAAATGTTAGTAGCAATGATGCGGATTGGATCCGTGATCTGAGGTTTATCCTCATTGCTGCCTGAAGAATTATGTCCTTAATGCACGCTAGGTGACAGACCTATTGCAGGAGCAGATGCATACGTTATGAGCGTTTGGCTAGCTCAATATGATGACTACTTGATAGTTTAGTGCACCATGCTTAACGGCTTAGAATCGGGACTTCAAAGGCGTTTTGAGCGTCATGGACCATATGAGATGTTCCAGAGTTGAAGTTAATATTTCAAGCAAATACCGAGTTGAGAGATATGAAGTCTCCAACAAGTTCTATAGCTAAAAGATGGAGGAGAATCGCTCAACTAGTGAGCATGTGCTCAGATTGTCAGGTACTTCAATCGCTTGAATCAAGTGGGAGTTAATCTTCCAGATAAGATAGTGATTGACAGAATTCTCTAGTCACCATCACTAAGTTACTAGAACTTCGTGATGAACTATAGTATGCAAGGGATGACGAAAAGATTCCCGAGCTCTTCGTGATGTTGAAAATCGGCGAAGGTAGAAATCAAGAAAGAGCATCAAGTGTTGATGATTGACAAGACCACTAGTTTCAAGAAAAGGGCAAAGGAAGAAGGGAACTTCAAGTAGAAAGACAAGCAAGTTGTCACTCTTGTGAAGAAGCCCAAAGCTGGACCATAGCCTGAAACCGAGTGTTTACACTGCAAAGGCAATGGTCCTTTGGAAGCGGAAATGCCCTGAATATTTGGTGGATAAGAAGGATGGCAAAGTGAACAAGAGTATATTTGATATACAGATTATTGATGTGTGCATTACTAGTGTTTATAGTAGCCCTGAGTATTTGATACTTGTTAGGTTGCTAAGATTAGTAACTCGAACAGGAGTTACAGAATAAGCAGAGACTAGTTGAAGGGAAGTGACGATGAGTGTTGGAAGTAGTTCCAAGATTGATATGATCATCATCGCACACTCCCTATACTTTCGGGATTAGTGTTAAACCTAAATAAATGTTATTTGGTGTTTGCGTTGAGCATGAATATGATTTGATCATGTTTATTGCAAAAGCGGTTATTCATTTAAAGTCAAAGAATAATTGTTGTTCTGTTTAAATGAATAAAACCTTCAATGGTCATACACCCAATAAAAATAGTTTGTTGGATCTCGATCGTAGTGATACACATATTCATAATATTGATGCCAAAAGATGCAAAGTTAATAATGATAGTGCAACTTATTTGTGGCACTTGCCGTTTAGGTCATATTGGTGTAAAGCGCATGAAGAAACTCCATGCTGATGGACTTTTGGAATCACTTGATTATGAATCACTTGATGCTTGCGAACCATGCCTTATGGGCAAGATGACTAAAGACTCGTTCTCGGAACAATGGAGCGAGCAAATGACTTATTGGAAATAATACATACTCGATGTATGCGGTCCGATGAGTGTTAAAGCTCACGGCAAGTATCGTTATTTTCTGACCTTCACAGATGATTTGAGCAGATATGGGTATATCTACTTGATGAAACACAAGTCTGAAACATTTTGGAAAAGTTCAAAGAATTTCAGAGTGAAGTGAAGAATCATCGTAACAAGAAAATAAAAGTTTCTACGATATGATCGCAGAGGAAAAATATTTGAGTTGCGAGTTTGGTCTTCAATTAAAACAAATGTGGAATAGTTTCACAGCTCACGCCACCTGGAACACCACAACGTTATGGTGTGTCCGAACGTCGTAACCGCACTTTATTTTGATATGGTGCGATCAATGATGTCTCTTATCGGTTTACCACTATCATTTTGGGGTTATGCATTAGAGACAGCTGCATTCACGTTTAAATAGGGCACCATCTAAATCCGTTGAGATGACACCGTATGAACTATGGTTTAGCAGTAAACCTAAGCTGTCGTTTCTTAAAGTTTGGAGTTGTGATGCTTATGTGAAAAGTTTTCACCTGATAAGCTCGAACCCAAATCGGAGAAGTGCGTCTTCATAGAATACCCAAAGGTAACTATTGGGTACACCTTCTATCACAGATCCGAAAGCAAGATATTTGTTGCTAAGATGGATCCTTTCTAGAGAAGAAGTTTCTCTCGAAAGAAGTGAGTGGGAGGAAAGTAGAACTTGATGAGATAATTGTACCTTCTCCCTTATTGGAAAGTAGTTCATCACAAGAAATGGTTCTGTGATTCCTACACCAATTAGTGAAGAAAGTTAATGATGATGATCATGAAACTTCAGATCAAGTTACTCTTGAACCTCGAGGTCTTCAGAGTAAAATCCGCACAGAGTGGTACGGTAATCCTATTCGGAAGTCATGTTACTGACCATGATGAACCTACGAACTATGAAGAAGCGATGATGAGCCCAGATTCATAAAATGGCTTGAAGCCATGAAATCTGAGATGGGATCCATGTATGAGAACAAAGTATGGACTTTGGTTGACTTGCTCGATGATCGGCAAGCCATTGAAAATAAATGGATCTTCAAGAAGAAGAAGGACGCTGATAGTAGTGTTACTATCTACAAAGCTCGACTTGTTGCAAAAGGTTTTCGACAAGTTCAAGGGGTTGACTACAATGAGATTTTCTCACCAGTAGCGATGCTTAAGTCTGTCCGAATCATGTTAGCAATTGCCACATTTTATGATTATGAAATTTGGCAAATGGATGTCAAAACCACATTCTTGAATGGATTTCTAAAGAAGAGTTGTATATGATGCAACCAGAAGGTTTTGTCAATCCTAAAGGTGCTAACAAAATGTGCAAGCTCCAATGATCCATCTATGGACTGGTGCAAGCATCTCGGAGTTGGAATACACGCTTTGATAAGTTGATCAAAGCATATAGTTTTATCTGACTTTTGGTGAAGCCTGTATTTACAAGAAAGTGAGTGGGAGCACTACAACATTTCGATAAGTATATGTGAATGACATATTGTTGATCGGAAATGATGTAGAATTATTCGCAAAGCATAAAGGAGTATTTGAAAGGAGTTTTTCAAAGAAGGACCTCGGTGAAGCTGCTTACATATTGAGCATCAAGATCTATAGAGATAGATCAAGACGCTTGATAAGTTTTTCAATGAATACATACCTTGACAAGATTTTGAAGTAGTTCAAAATGGAACAGTCAAAGAAAGAGTTCTTGCCTGTGTTACAAGGTGTGAGATTGAGTAAGACTCAAAACCCGACCACGACAGAAGATAGAAAGAGAATGAAAGTCATTCCCTATGCATCAGCCATAGGTTCTATAAAGTATGTCATGCTATGTACCAGATCTATTGCATACCCTACCACTAAGATTGGCAAGGAGTGCAATAGTGATCTAGGAGTAGATCAATGGACATTGGTCAAAATTATCCTTAGTAGAACAAGGATATGTTTCTCGATTATGGAAGTGAAAAAAGGTTCGTCGTAAAGGGTTACATCGATGCAAGCTTTTAACACTAATCTAGATGACTCTAAGTCTCAATCTGGATACATATTGAAAGTGGGAGCAATTAGCTAGAGTAGCTCCGTGCAGAGCATTGTAGACATAGAAATTTGCAAAATACTTACGGCTCTGAATGTGACAGACCCGTTGACTAAAATTATCTCACAAGCAAAACATGATCACACCTTAGTACTCTTTGGGTGTTAATCACATAGCGATGTGAACTAGATTATTGACTCTAGTAAACCCTTTGGGTGTTGGTCACATGTCGATGTGAACTATGGGTGTTAACCACATATAGATGTGAACTATTGATGTTAAATCACATGGCGATGTGAACTAGATTATTGACTCTAGTGCAAGTGGGAGACTGAAGGAAATATGCCCTAGAGGCAATAATAAAGTTATTATTTATTTCCTTATATCATGATAAATGTTTATTATTCATGCTAGAATTGTATTAACCGGAAACATAATACATGTGTGAATATATAGACAAACAGTATGTCACTAGTATGCCTCTACTTGACTAGCTTGTTAATCAAAGATGGTTATGTTTCCTAACCATGAACAAGGAGTTGTTATTTGATTAACAAGGTCACATCATTAGTTGAATGATCTGATTGACATGACCCATTCCGTTAGCTTAGCACTTGATCGTTTAGTATGTTAATGCTTTCTTCATGACCCATACATGTTCCTATAACTATGAGATTATGCAACTCCGTTTACGGAGGAACACTTTTGGTACTACCAAGCGTCACAAGCGTAATCGGGTGATTATAAAGGAGTACTACAGGTGTCTCCAAAGGTACTTGTTGGGTTGGCGTATTTGAGATTAGGTTTTGTCACTCCGATTGTCGGAGAGGTATCTCGAGGCCTTCTCG
The DNA here is from genome assembly GCA_021605205.1 of Aegilops longissima. Lineage (NCBI taxonomy): Eukaryota > Viridiplantae > Streptophyta > Magnoliopsida > Poales > Poaceae > Aegilops > Aegilops longissima. The sequence goes on from CM038681.1 coordinate 621,269,747, forward strand.
GTAATGCACATCACTTAAGCCTTGCAAGCATTACAACTAATGAGTTAGTTGTGAGATGATGTATTACGAACGAGTAAAGAGACTTACCGTAGCGAGATTGAACTAGGTATTGGATACCGACGATCGAATCTCGGGTAAGTAACATACCGATGACAAAGGAACAACGTATGTCGTTATGCGGTTTGACCGATAAAGATCTTCGTAGAATATGTAGGAACCAATATGGGCATCCAGGTTCCGCTATTGGTTATTGACCGAGAATGGTTCTAGGTCATGTCTACATAGTTCTCGAACCCGTAGGGTCCGCACGCTTAACGTTTCGATGACAGTTCATAATGAGTTTATAAGTATTGATGCACGAAGGTTGTTGAGTCCGGATGTGATCACGGACATGACGAGGAGTCTCGAAATGGTCGAGACATAAAGATTGATATATTGGAAGCCTACATTTGGACATCGGAAGTGTTCGGGTGAAATCGGGATTTTACAGGGGGAGTACCGGAGGTTACGGAACCCCCGGAAGTCCATGGGCCTTAATGGGCCATGGGAGAAGAGGAAGGGCAGGCCAGGTGGGCTGCGCCCCTCCCCTCTAGTCCGAATAGGACAAGGAAGGGGGCGGCGCCTTCCCTCTTCCCTCCTCCAATCCTAGTCCAACTAGGGAGGGGGAGTCCTACTCGGTGGGAGTAGGACTCCTCCTTGTCGCGCCTCCCAGGGCCGGCCACCTCCCCTTGGCTCCTTTATATCTGAGGCAGGGGCACCCCAAGACACACAAGTTGATCTACGGATCTTTCCTTAGCCGTGTGCGGTGCCCCTTCCACCATATTCCACTTGGTCATATCGTCGCGGAGCTTAGGAGAAGCCCTGCGCCGGAGAAGTCATATCGTCGCGGAGCTTAGGCGAAGCCCTGCGTCGGTGGAGCATCAACATCGTCACCACGCCGTCGTCTTGTGGAACTCATCCCGACACTTTGCTGGATCGAGTCCGGGATCGTCATCGAGCTGAGCGTGTGCAGAACTCGGAGGTGCCGACGTTCGGTGCTTGGATCGGTCGGATCGTGGGGCGTCGACTACATCAACCACGTTGTTATAACGCTTCGCTTTCGGTCTCACGAGTGCGTGGACGGACACTCTCCCTCTCGTTGCTATGCCATCACCATGATCTTGCGTGATCGTAGGAAAATTTTTGAAATTACTACGTTCCCCAACAGGAACCAATATGGGCATCCAGGTTCCGCTATTGGTTATTGACCGAGAATAGTTCTAGGTCATGTCTACATAGTTCTCGAACCCGTAGGGTCCGCACGCTTAAGGTTTCGATGACAGTTTTATTATGAGTTTACAAGTTTTGATGTACCGAAGTTTGTTCGGAGTCCCGGATGTGATCACGGACATGACGAGGAGTCTCGAAATGGTCGAGACATAAAGATTGATATATTGGAAGCCTATATTTGGATATCGGAATGGTTCCGGGTGAAATCGGGATTTTACCGGAACACCGGGGGGTTACCGGAACCCTCCCGGGGGATAATGGGCCTTAGTGGGCCATGAGGGAAAAGAGGAGGGCCGGACAGGGCAGGCCGCGCGCCCCCTCCCCCCCTAGTCCGAATAGGACAAGGAGAGGGGGCGGCACCCCTTCCTCTTTCCCTCCCCTTCCTTCTCCAACAAGGCAAGAGGGGAGTCCTACTCCGGTGGGAGTAGGACTCCTCAGCGCACCCCATGAGGGCCGGCCGCACTCTCCCTCCCTCCTTTATATACGAGGCAGAGGGCACCCCAGAACACAGAATTTGATCTACGGATCGTTCCTTAGCCGTGTGCGGTGCCCCCCTCCACCATATTCCACCTCGGTCATATCGTCGCGGAGTTGAGGCGAAGCCTGCGCCGGTAGAGCATCATCATCGCTACCACCACGCCGTCGTCTTGTGGAACTCATCGAAACTTTGCTGGATCGAGTCCGGGATCGTCATCGAGCTGAGCGTGTGCTGAACTCGGAGGTGCCGTCGTTCGGTACTTGGATCGGTCGGATCGTGAAGGCGTCGACTACATCAACAGCGTTGTCATAACGCTTCGCCACGGTTCACGAGGGTGCGTGGACAATACTCTCCCCTCTCGTTGCTATGCCATCACCATGATCTTGCGTGTGCGTAGGAAATTTTTTGAAATTACTACGTTCCCCAACAGCTACATCCCCGGGGCTTGATTATGGGCGCTCCTCCCCATGACACCGCTACAATACCGCACCCGGTCGCCTTGGACGCCGGCACATGCCGCCGGCTTCCCCTGCGTTCCGGTGCTATTATGTTGGCATAGGTTACAACTGTGTCTAGCCCCACTATATATGAGAGACCTAGGATACAAGTGTCCTACTAGGACACGACTCTATATCCTATCTAAACACAATACAACTACAAGTTCAACTGTAACCTACCTCGTACACTATATTCGACACAACTCCAACAATGAGTGGGGAGGCTGGCTAGCATGACATCTCCAAGCCGTGCAGCAGCATGGATTCCACTGTCTGTGGGGCAGGCAAAACTGAATGTGGATGCATATGCTTGTAGGGAATGGTCTACCGTAATGTTGAAGGAAGTTTTCTTGGTGCATATGCTTGCAGGGAAGTGCTCGCGCTAGCAGAGGATTTTGATAGATTGAGATATTGGAGAAGTAATTGTTGTATTGATTGGGGCCTCAAAGGCTGTTTATATAGATTACAAAGCTTGGGCTCCAAGACTAGACTAATAGAGATAGATTACAATACGAATAGACTTTATACTCTAAGATCCCCCCGCAGTCTCAACGTCAGGTGAAACAATGTTGAGACTGGAGCGTATGTCGGTGAACGATGCAGTCGGGAGTCCTTTGGTAAAAATGTCAGCAAATTGGGCACTTGTAGGAACATGAAGAATGCGAACCTCGCCAAGAGCCACCTTTTCACGAACAAAGTGAATGTCAATCTCAATGTGCTTTGTGCGACGATGTTGAACTGGATTGGAAGCCATGTATACTGCAGAGATGTTATCACAGATAAACAATGGTAGCGTGGGAGCGGATGATGAAGTTCAGCGAGAAGCTGCCGTAGCCACACCGCCTCGCCACAGCGTGAGCAACCGCCTATACTCAGCCTCGCAGAAGACCTGGAAACTGTTACCTGCCTTTTAGAACACCAAGAAACAAGATTATCACCCAAATAAGCGCAAAATCCGGATGTAGATCGTCGAGTATCTGGACAACCTGCCCGATCGCATCGAATAAACTGTGAAGCTTGTAGGTGAAGAAGAATTAATAAGGAGACCATGATCAAGAGTGCCTTTTAAATAGCGGAGAATCGTCGACATGAGCCGATGAGGAGCACGAGGATCATGCATAAAGAGACATGCTTGCTGAACTGAATAGGAGATTTCAGGACGAGTAAGAGTGGCATATTGAAGAGCGCCGGTGATGCTACGATATAAAGTAGGATCAGAAAGAGGATCACCATCAGCCGACAGTTTAGCACCAACGTCGGAATTTGGAGTACGAGAGGGTTGACAATCAGACATACCGAGCGAGAAAGCAAGTCCAAAATGTATGACCGTTGAGAAAGAAAGAGGGAAGATTTTGTGCGAGAAACATGAATACCTAGAAAATGATGAAGAGGACCAAGATCAGTCATGGAAAACTCCCGATTGAGAGAAGAGATGGTATGTTGAAGAAAAGAATCAGAACTAGCCGTGAGAATGATATCATCAACATAAAGCAAGAGGTAGGCAATGTGAGTAGAAGACTGATAAACAAAGAGAGAAGAATCGGATTTGGAGGGAATAAAGCCTATGGTTTGAATAAAAGTAGCAAAGCATTGAAACCATGCACGAGGAGCTTGTTTAAGGCCATAAAGAGATTTGTTGAGGAGACAAACAAAATTTGGAGATGAGGATTCTCAAAACCATAGGGTTCTTGACAATAAACAGTTTCATTGAGAGTGCCATGAAGAAAAGCATTTTAACATCAAGTTGATGAATAGGCCAAGAAGAGGAAACAACAAGACTAAGAACAACACGAATAGTGCTTGGTTTAACAACAGGAGAAAAAGTCTCATCAAAGTCAATACCAGGCTCTTTGGGAGAAACCACGACACACCCAACGAGCTTTGTAACGAGCGAGAGTGCCATCGAATGAAATTTATGACGAAAAACCCATTTGCGAAACAATGTTAACACCGGAGGTTTGGGAACAAGAGTCCATGTATTATTTTGTGAAGAGCTTCAAATTCATCGCAAGAGCAGCGAAAGCCGAGAGGGTCAAGAAGAGCTCGCTTATAACTGGTTGGAATAGGAGAGATGGTTGGGGTGGCGGTAAGATTGAGGCGTTTGGTGGGAGAAGAAATCCTCGTTTTCCACGGGTGCACATGACATGATCATTGGTGGCGGTGGTATAAAACGGCATTGGGTGGCGGTGGGTTTTCGGTTGAAGAGGACGGTGAGGAAGAAGAATCAGAGGTGGTGGGTGTCGAAGGGTTGCTGTGGTAGGATGTGGTGAGGAAGAGCGGCTGGGGTAGAGGATGCGATTCTTGGGAGAGGTGGGGACGGGGGCAGGAGGGTGGCTAACGTTGGGCGATTCCGGCTGAGAGGCGGAACAAGATTCCATGGCAGCAGAGATGACCGAAGGCGAACTAGGGAAGGGGTTTTGGTGGTGGCGGATTGTGGTGGAATTGGTGTTGTGGTTGTAGTGACAGAAAAAGGAAAAGTATTTTCATCGAATGTGACATGACGAGAGAGAATGATCGACCGGAAGATGGTTGAAACAACGATATCCTTTGTGATCATCGGAAAGACCAAGGTGAATGCAAGGTAGTGGCGTGGTTCTAGTTTGTTGGAGGCGGTAGAGGCGATGTTGGGAAAGCATAGACAGCCAAAACACAGAAAAGAATAGTCAGGGTGGGAGAGAAAAAGAGATTGGAAAGGCGAATAAAGAGGGCAAGTTTTAGTTGGTCGAATATTAAGAAGGAGTGTGGCGGTGCGAAGGGCTTCAACCCAAAAACGGGAAGGAAGAGAGGCTTGTAAAAGCAATGTGCGAAGAACATCATTAATAGAGCGAAGACAGCGTTAAGCTTTACCATTTTAGAAGATGTATAAGGGCATGAAAAGCGAAGAAGAATGCCTTGGGAGAGAAAGAAGGTGCGGTTTTGGGTGTTATCAAATTCACGACCGTTATCACATTGAATAAATCGAATTGGCAAGCCAAAGTGTGTGATTACATATTGTCGAAAGTTGAGAAAGATTGCAGGTACTTCAGATTTAGCGCGGAGAGGAAAGGTCCAAGTATAGTGAGAATAATCATCCAAGATCACAAGATAATATTTATAACCAGAAACACTAGGGACTGGGGAGGTCCATAAATCACAGTGAAGTAACTCAAAAGGAAAAGTACTAATGGTAGTAGAGGTTCCAAAAGGTAATCTAACATGTTTGCCGCATTGACATGCATTACAAAGAGAGGATTATGGGGACTGCTAGAACTAGGGATACAAAATTCTTGGAGTAAAGGCGTCAAAGTGTTTTTGCTGGGATGACCGAGGCGACGATGCCATAGATCAACGGATGCGAGCATGGCACGAGGGGTGGATGTGGTAGCGCCATGAAGAGGATAAAGATCGCCGTGCTATTGTACCGAAGCGAGGACCGCCCCGTTGTCGATTCTTCACAAACAAACCAAAAGGGTCAAAGGCCAGGATAACTTTGTTGTCAATGCAAAATTGTCTAACAGAAATAAGATTTTGATGATGGAAGGAACTACAAGAATATTGCGGAGAAGAAAATTGGCATGAGAGGAAGGGATGTAAGAGTGACGGTGCATGAAACAGGATGGTGGAGCCATCGCCAATGGTGATAGTGGAAAAGCAGAAGGAAAACAAGCTGACAATAAATTCATATTTGAAGACATATGCATTGATGCACCAGAATCGAAAATCCAATCCGTACCTGCGTCGTTAAGGACAAAATTGTTCATGGCGTTGATGAAGGCGGCTTGGTCCCAAGCCGGCTGTTGGGCAGGAGCAGAGGGGCCAGGAGCTTGCATGTTGACGTAGGGGATAGCGGATGGGTAGTATGCGATTGGGGCCTGCATGTTGCCGTAGAAGACCGGCACGGTGTTGGAGGGCGACGGCGGTCCTGGCGTGCTGGTAGGCGGAGTGGGAGTGGCTGTGTGAGCGTCGCGCGCGGCCTGGGTCCAAGGAGTCCCGGAGGCGGTGGCTGGGCGAGACCGGGGCTCCACGTGCCTGTCGCAGGAGGGGCACCATCTGGCGAGGGGCCGACCAAGGCATCGACCAAGCCTGGGCGAGGCCAGTCTAAGGATCATCTTGAGGAGGCCATGGCGACGGAGCTGGTGGCGAGGAGCGGTGGATGACAGGTTTGGGGGAGGTGTTTGGGTAGTTGTAGAGGAAGAGGTAGGGGATGGGGCGCCGGCGGCGCGGAACTCGGGCATGGAGAAGAGGGACCGAATCGGCCGGGGCGGTGGCGCGGGTGGCGGAGCCATACCAGGTGCGGAAAACCTAGGCGTCTGATACCATGATAGATTGAGATATTGGAGAAGTAATTGTTGTATTGATTAGGGCCTCAAGGGCTGTTTATATAGATTATAAAGCTTGGGCTCCAAGACTAGATTAATAAAGATAGATTAGAATACAAATAGACTTTATACACTAAGAGATTTGATCATCACAAAAGCCCGTATAGCATCTAACTGTCTGAGAGTTATTAATGGTCTCAAGAGTGCTAGATACCTTGGTGGATATCGCATGATCCTACAGGATATCAACCACAGACAGACGAAGCTTCATAGCTGTGAGTTTGTTCATGAGCATTGCGCAAGTAATGGCGAGGCACACAAACTAGCTAGTGGAATGAACACTTTGAACAGTTATATAAGATGAATACTACATCTCATCATTTTTATTTCAAATAACGATTGTCATGACATACATTATTCCTCACAGTAATCCAGACACATTGCCCATGGCGGCCATGCCAAGGCGTCAGGGGAGCGCAGCGGCAGGGGGTTGGCAGCCACAGCCGACCACGCACTGCGGTCTTGTCGGAAAGCAAGGCTCTCCCGCTACATGCGAACAGCAGTAACACAGATTATTCGGGCAGCTGGGTGAAGGGATCTGCGGGCATATGCACATTTGGAGCTTGCTGCCATCCATCTGACCGCTTGTTCGACCTGCACCAAAGCAAAGAAAGGTCGATTAGACCAGGCTGTCAGCAGGTGATCAAATAATTTCCAAAAAGTTTCCGAGAATCTTCTTGGATTCACTTTGTATGCAATTCGTCGAAACTAGGCGGCGGTGATCGAATGGTTTTTGAAAACAACTAAACTTTTACAAGAATTCAAACGATTACTTCCGAGGTACTACGACTACACTCTGAAAGTATTGTGGTGCATGCGAGGATGATCATCATAAGCATCACACAGCTCAGTTTCCCTTCATCGTAAAGCTTTGCCTTGCTGCGGTTCAAGAATATGTATGTGCGTTGCTGACTGTTTTACAATTAGATCTCTTCCTGATTCAGATCGCTTGTGTGTGTCTAGCAAACATACACTGGAACCACGGTTCATATATCTCTACTATCTAAAAGAAACGTAACGTTCCCTCTCCCCTCTTACGTCGTCCAACCTTTCGTCCGCCCCTCCACTTACGAGAGCCCCCGCTCCCACCGATTTTTCTCCCCCTTCCACCGATTTTTCTTCCCCTTCAACTGGTTTTTCTCTGTTACTGAGTTTTTTTGTCTCGCGTGAAAACCCAGCGTATCTCAAATATGGTAATCAATCAATTCATTTATGGTAAGGCATAAATTCACGAAAATCTCAAATATGGCAATTATGGTAATAAATCAATTCACATATGGTAAGGCCATAAACTCACGAAAATCTCAAATATGGCAATTATGGTAATAAATCAACTCACGTATGGTAAGGTTATAAATACATGGAAACCAAATGATCAATCAATCTCTGCCATGAACTCACCGAATCTCTTATATATGTATAAGGCCATAAACTCTCTCTTCTATGGTAAAAAGCGGCAGGCCATCAGCTTTGCACCGTCCTCATGAGCACAAGATCGCCGGAGCCACCACCACCACCACTATGGACCAGGGCGAGAAGCAGACTGGCAGCCACAAGTAGTCACATCTGGGCACAACCACTCCAGCAATCACGGCGGGGCAAGGCGGGGCGACTCCGGCAACTTCGCAGGAGTCGCGATGTTCCACGATGACAACGGTGGCAAGGACAAAAGCCTGCAACGGCTGCTGCCGCTCCGGATGGGTGTGACTAATATGTTGTCCTGGGTCTCTTTGACAAGTTTCTCCACAAAGCGTGAATGTCTCATCCTCTGATTGACCAACACATTGAACAAAAAGAATGTGCTTCTCCAGCAACTCTTTTGACATGCCTTCAAGCTCTATAGCATCCAGGAAGATTGACGCTAAGGAAGAAAAAACACTGAAATTTTATTGCATTAAGATGATAGGCTGATTTCAATGATGTGATGACTTATTTTAAATTAGGAGATGTGAACTCTGAATCATTTGTTTGTTTTGTGTGGCAACTTGTGATAAATTGTGAGATGTGAACTCTGAATCATTTATTTTGTGTGAAAATTTGCATTAATTCTAAGATGTGAACACAGAGTCATCTATTGAATGACATATGACTCCTATCTAACAGGCAAAAAAATCATTTAACTGATTGTCCATGTATTCCTGTTCAAGACAGAAACATTAGTAACTGATGCAGAACCTATGCTTACATGTGCTAATGGGATCTCTCAAAATTCTATGCACAAGTTCAGAGTAAGGGATCAGAGGAAAATGCTCAAAATGCACTGGTCAAACACTAAATCTCTCCCCTGCTGTAAGCTGCATGCTGCCTTGCGGAGGAATCGAGAGGAGCAAGGAAATACAGGGCACTTGGTCGCCGGGTGGGTGCCGTGTCACCGAGCACGAGCAGTAGAGGGAGCGGCTGTCAACCAAGCAGCAACATGAGCCCCCCGGGTGCAGAGGGAGGCACTGGGCCGTCGAGCAGCACCGGGAGCCGCCGGCCGTCGAGCAGCATGGGGAGCCGCCGGACCGCCGAGCAGAAGTGGGAGCCACTGGGGTGGAAAGGAAGCTGCCGGGCAGTCGAGCCGTCGGGCAGCAGCGGGAACTGCCGGGCCTCCGAGCGGCAGCAGTAGCCGCCGGTGTTAAGAGTAGCGAGTAGGACGAGCAGCAGGTTCAGTACGAACTATGAAGGGTCGAACCAGGTAGATTAGGCATAGAAATTGCAAAACTAACATAGGGGCACAAAGGTCATTCCATGTTGATTCTTTGAATTAAATTAATTAGAATACATATTAGGGCAAATGATCAAAAGATAAAAGAAAAATGGGGCAAATCATCTAATCCTAACTAAAGCAGGGAGAATCCAGCGGCCGTTCTGCATTTAATTGTTGTCCGCAATCGTCCAATATTATCATCCATGTAGTACTGCTCATTTTATTTTCATGGAGCTATCGTACAACTTTTGGAAAAGTTAGATGTTAACCGTATTTTGGGAAAGTATTATATTGCTAAAGGAATTTGATGTGGTAGCATGCATTAGTCTTCGTTGAACTTGTACAAATCTTTAACCTCTAGAATATATTTTTTCTGTTTTACTGTTTCTGCTTCTGGAATAATATAACTCTATTGATCCTTGGCTTCTTTCTAATCATCAATTAGGATGCAATATAGGAAATCTTGAAATATCAAAACCTCCATCAACCACGCCTTGCTAAGACAAGCACATTGTGAAATATACCCCAACTACATGGTTGCGTGCTTGAAATTCCAGTGTGTGTGGGTGAGGGGGAAGTGGTTGAGGATGCGACCCGGATGCGCTATTGAGAACCGTATGGATAGATTGGACTAAGGAGGCTACTTGGAGTAGGGAGACGAAGAGGCGGAAATAGTGGTGAAAATAGAAGAGTGTGATTGAGTGGTGAAGCAATAGTCAACAATTGTGTCTGTTTTTTTTTTTGAGAGAACAATGTTGTATGTTATGCATGAGTATCCTATAGGTATACATGATTGATGTTATATTATTGGAATATGTATAGTTCGTTTGCAGCATACGGGCAAATAGCTATATATATATATATATATATATATATATATATATATATATATATATATATATATATATATATATATATATATATATATAATTCAAACCAGATGATTTATTTTTAGTAGTTAGTAAATGCGCGCCCAGCCTGCTGACCTGTCTCGTAACCTTGCGTGCTATATTTGGATAGACATAATTGGGTTCAGGCTGGCAAATGTCTCAGTTGGTAGCCTGGTGCTGGTTTATTTTTGTCTGATTTTATTTCGCCCCACCTCCCACCACCCCCGTACCACTGATTTTTTATTTCTCCCATTAAAGGGTAGATTTTATTTCATGCTTGCTTTGACAGGTGCTGATTCAATTCAATCATGTAAATAATAGGAAATTAAGAATTCAGAAATCACATTGAGATTACCTTCCTAAAATAGAAATATAAGATTTTTCTCGATAACCTTCCAAAAACAAATCAGATATTCCCCATAAAATTTTATATCTACTACTATTAATTGACAGTCACAAATTTCCTTTTTATTAACACAGCACAGGCACAAGCGTTTATATACACGCGCATACACTCATCCCTATGAACGCACATACGCACACCCTACCCTTATGAGCGCCTCCAAAAGACTGAGCCGGCATATCACCTTGAAATTTACGAAGTCACCGTAGGCACCTCGTCGTCGACCGGAACGTCTCCTCCCACTGAATGCGCATCGCCAGAAATCCTGAGAACCAGGACTTGAACCTTGGTGGGCTGGGCATACCACAGTCCCTCTAACCATCCAAGCACAGGTTGATTCGCCTAGTCACAAGTTTCCTAATACAATAAAAATAACATATTTTTCTTATGGGCGTACACATCGGCGCGCCCTGCATAGGGATGCCATGCGCGACACCTTCGAGGACACCATCGCCGGGCCTAAAACCTGCGTGATGTCGAAAAAGCCAGTGCATGGATTCGAGAATGGCCGTGGTGGAAGGCGAGTCATCAGACAAGCACGTACAAACATTTGTGGACGCGGTCATATTATATTTTTTTTCAGTCATACAGAGAGTTAGACAGGCTACGTTCTCAAATCAAGTGTGTCCATTCAAATGTCAAGAAATTCGTTAAGGAAATGTGTCCTACAATACTCGGTAGTCATCATCGTTCATCGCATCCATTCATGTGAAAATATATTGAAAATCAAGCGTTGAATCAATTTGGAAATCAGACCATTCAGAAAATTAATTAACTCACACTGAATCAATTTGAAAATCAATTTAGTATGCAATTAATTAAGTACAATTAAACCATATTATTTGCGCGTTGAATCAATTTGAAAATCAAGTCATTAATGCAATTAATTAATTAGGTTGACAGTTAATTTTGCCTATAGATAATTGGAGGTAAGGATTTTTTCCAATTAGGCAGATAATTAATTGATTTGGTTGGTAATTAATTAAGCATGCAGAGAATTAAGTAGGCCGTAAATTATTTGTATACTTAGTTAATCATGCAAGTAGTTAATCACGCTGAATCGTTTGAAAGCGCTCGTGGGCAACAATCTCACCAATAGGCTCTCAGCGACATGGCCGAACACCGCTTGCCAACATGGACAACGGGCACCATGCGCTCGCGACATGGGCGACCTAGCGTTCACCAAGAGATGGATGACGACCATATTGCTCTACAAGATGTCCACACGCTGATGGTTGCCGACACGTTCGCGGAGGAGGACAGCGCGACACAACATTGGTCGATGGTTCATGCTTTAGGAGAAAGAAAGAATGTTCCAAGAATAAGAAGTTCAAAAAAAAGAACTAAAGCCAGCAAGTGGTCCATGGTGTTGGAGAAGAAAAGAGTGTTTCAAAAAAAAAGAAAAAAAAAGAAAGAAAGATTATTCTAGAAAATAAGTAGGAACGAGAACTAAAACTGACGAGGAAGGAGGAAGAAGAAGATGAGGCGTCACTAACAAACACACTAATGTTGACGTGGTACTAGTTGGCGCCAACAAAACAGGTTGGCGAGGAGGCTATGAGTAGAAGATGTACGGAAGGACGAGGAAGAGAAGAACAACAATTATGCCTTATAGCAATGAATGGTATGTGGGCTCGAGGTGCAGCTTATTGGTTTGGTAACTAGGAATACATTCAGGTTGCCACTCGCCTCCAACGTCATTGTGCATTTGCAAAGTTGAATTGACCTTTAAAAATGATTTGTATAGTTATTTGTTGTTTTGTGTTGATAGTATGTGTTAGTTTAACCCACTTTGTTATATTGTAAATATGAAAGATTTCACCTCTGTTGCAATGCACGACGATGGTGCTGTGGGTGTTATCTGGTTTTAAAAGAGGTGGCTCCAGCGAGAAATGTCCCACTATGGTGGGAAACTGAGAGGGAAGGGGAGGGCCCGACAGAAAAAGGAAATGATGCATCGTCGGGTGGGGTTTTGTGTCAGGCTCGGGGTGTTGCAGATAACATGGCGAATAGCTCGGAGCAATGCACGTGCGTTCTGCTAGTATATTATGGGACAGAGGGAGTACTTCACTTCAGAGTGGATGACGTTTAAACCACTTCACAAATGGGTCAAATCATGGCCAGGCTGATCACTCCATGTTTTGTTTCATACGACATTATTTTTTCAAAACGGAGGCAAACGAGTTGCCTCATCGACTAATTAAGAAGAAGAGAATTGCTCAGTTAATTTACGGAAAACCGGACTAAAATCGATACAATCAGACCATAATTGGACTACTAATCAATCATGAGACCCCACGGGCACACCTGCAACCCACCATATCCTCCCAAAACACAATAACTCCTAACACTTGTACACCACAATTCAAGTCGACAAGAACATCCCAACAAAAGATAGTGGACCACATCAAAACCACAATAAAAACCAAACCGTGAGGATGAGCCGAGGGACCGAGAATCATCCATTAAGCAGATGCGGGCGCCTTACCTATAACGCCACTCTTCTTGCCTTTGCACCTTAGTGACTTCTTCTTCACTATACCGGTCCGAGGGCAATCACTCGCCTTCTTGCATTTGCACCTGAATGTCGTCCCGGTGCTCGACTTATTTCCCATTCGAAGCTGCAGCAGTATTGACGACCCTAACTAAAATGTGGTCGATGCTTGGTCATTTGCTTCATGAGAACTGTTTTTAGGGAATATATATGCACAAGATATCAGTAAGATATATCTTTTCACTCTTATTAGGTCACATAAAAGTTGAAAACCGTAGCCTAACCTTTCCTGCTAGAGGGCTAGTTACTTAAACGATGTTGCACGCACTTTTTTTTTGAGGGACACGTTAAACGTACAATTAATATGGAAAAAAGCTGTGGTTTATGTACTACTCCCTCCGTCCGGAAATACTTGTCGAAGGAATAGATGTATCTAAACATATCTTAGTTTTAGATACATCCAATCTTATTCATTTCTCCGACAAGTATTTTGGGACGGAGGGAGTACCAACAAGGTTAAATATAACATGTAAGCAAAATATATCAGCTGGAAAATGATGCTGAACTGCTCCTCAAAACCAGTCGTAAGCAACAGTAGCAGAACCAAAAGGAGCTATGACAAGCAAGTGAAGCTTGAACTGCAAAAACGTCTTGTATTATGGTACAGAGGTAGTAACACTGTAGCTACACTGAGGGCTAAAACATCATCACTTTTGCGTCCGATGTCGGAACAAGCATAGCTCGTGATTCTCAGAAGAAGAAAAAAGTATATCTAACAGAAGGTATTTGCATACACATCCGTACATGCAGGCTTGTATATAACGCACGGTTCGCGCACATGCACAGGCAAAGAGGAGCATTGCTTCATTGCTTGATATGTATGCCATCAAAAGAACAGAAGAACAGCCAGTCTAAGTGAACTAGCCAAATATAGGTGCAGTGCAACAGCCATCCATGCATTAGAAACAAGCCCCGTTATGCAGATTATGCCCTGCAATTCAATTCGACAAGATGCCACTGCTGTTAGACGTAATTGAAACATCTGCCTTTGAGACCTACAAGACAAAAGGTAACTATGCTGAAAAGGCGAGCATGCAGTTTGGTTCAAATGTCAGTCCATGAATGAGCAAAACTACACTAACATGTTAAGCTCCAACCAAGGAATGTGGTTCAAGAACAGACACTTACCGAAAAAGGCTTTCGCCCCGCTTTATATATAAAGCATTAAACCACAAGCATCCAGTACAATCACACGCCACGCCACCGCAACACACGCACACACCCAAGACAGGATACATAGGGCTGAGCGCAGCAACACCACTCCTAGCACTACCGCCCCGAAGAATGAAGCTACATATGACGAACCACGCGCTCCAAAGCGGCGCCGGGAAGGATACGACGCCGGGCGCCGCCACCGCCGATCAAGGATCGAGTTTCCCGAGCCGCATGACGGCAATGAAAGCCGCGACGACGCCTTCAAGAAGGGAGCGATCTTCGCGCCGTCGGTCCGTCCGAAGATAGAGCAGGTTTTCACCTCGGCCAACAATCACCGCCACCCCGGCAACCACGCCGCCACACGACCATGGTGACGGGCAGCACCAAGGCACGGGCTTTGTCCAAGAGCACCGCGCAACCACCACCACCAGGCCGCCGCCCGACATCAAGACCTCGACACCACCTCGCCCGTGACCGCCGCTTTTAACGAAAGAGACGAGCGGAAAGGTCCCACCTTCGCGCCTGGCAACCCCCAGCGTCGAGACCCAATAGGTCGGCCAGAACTGGCATCCACCGACCATCCTGCTGCCCCAAGCGCAAGCTGAGCTCGGTCCTGCAGCAATGAGAGGGGGACGAGGTCAGTCCTGCTGCATCGTGCGCGAGACGAGCTCGGTCCTGCTGCATCGTGCGCAAGACGAGCTCTGTCCTGCGGCATCGGGCGCGAGACAAGCGGTGGACTGCAGCTGGGAGAGGACCAACCCTTTGATGGGAGTAGCGCCCGGGCGACGAGGAGATGGGGTGACGGTCGAGACGGCCCGAACGCAGACAAACCGACGCCGGAGAAGCCGGCCGTTGCCGCGGCCAGATCCATCGAGCCACCGTGAAGCCGCCACGACACTGGTAGGCCACCGTGACCTACCCATGCCGCCGCCCACGGCCGGAGCAACAGCCACGCCCGGCCGCTGCCCATCCGCGTCGCCCGGCAAGCTCCAAGCGCCGGAGCCGCCGGGCACGCACCACCGGAGCCACGCACCTAGCCGCCCCCTCCCGGAGACCATCGCCACCACCACCCGCGTCGACCGCACGGGCTCCACCGCAGCCACCACCAGATCTGCAGCCCCATGCCCGAACAGCCACGCCCGCCACGAAGCGCACCACCGCACGCCGCACCATGCCGGAGGCCGCCGATCTAGCAGACACCGACCCCAGCCGCGCCACCGCGCCCCGCCCTTGTGCCGGATCGACGAGGAAGCCCCGAAGCCAGCACTCGCCTCCCCACACGCAAGCCGCGCCACCGAATCACGCAGCCGCCGCCGCTCGCGACGGCCGCACGGCTCGCGGGAGCCGTGCGGCTTGCGCGCGGGGAGGGCGAGGTGCCGCTGGGCTTCGCCGATCCCGCGCAGGGCCGCGGGCCGCGGTGGCGCTGGCCGGGTCGGTGTCCCGCTAGGCTGGGCCGCTTCCAAAGATGGTGCGGCATGCGGCCGGTGCGCTGTGGCGGGCGCTGCAGCGTGCGGGGCTGCAGATCCGTGGTGGATGCAGCGGCGCCAGGCGGTCGACGCGGTGGTGGTGGCGATGGTCTCCGGAGGGGCGGCAGGGCGCTGGTTTCGTGGTGCGTGCCCGCGGCTCCGTGCTTGAGCTTGCCGGGCGACGCTGGATGGGCAGCGGCCGGGCGGGTTGTTGCTCCGCCGGGCGGCGGCATGGGTAGGTCTCGTGGCCTACCGTGTCGTGGGCGGTTTCACGTGGCTCGATGGATTCGCCGCGCAACGCCGCTTCCCGCGCCGGTTTGTCTGCTGTCGGGCCGCCTCGACCGCCACCCCATCTCCTCGCCGCCCGGCGCTACTCCCATCAAAGGGTTGGTCCTTCCCACGCGGCGCGTCCACCGCCGCCTCGCGCCGATGCCGCAGACAGAGCTCGCCTCGCGACGATGCAGCAGGACCGAAGCTCGCTCGCGACGATGCAGCAGATCGACCTCGCCCCTCTCGCTGCTGCAGATCGAGCTCGCTTGCGCGCTGGGGCAGCAGGATGGGTCGGTGGATGCCGCTCTGGCCGACCTATTGGGTCTCGACGCTGGGTCGCCAGGCGCCGAAGGTGGACCTTTCCGCCGCTTTTGTTGGGGTGCGCGGGTCACGCGCAGGTGGTGTCGAGGTCTTGGATGCCGGGCGCGCCCCGGTGGTGTTGGTTGCGCTGCGTTTTGGACAAAGCCCGGCCTTGGTGCTGCCCGTCACCATGGTCGGTGGGCGCGTGGTTGCCGGGGTGCTCGTGGCGGTGATTGTTGGCCGAGGTGAAACCTGCTCTATCTTCGACGACCGATGGCGGCGAAGATCGCTCCTTCTTAAAGGCGCCGCTGGGCTTTCATCGCCCGCCATGTGGCTCGGGAAACTCGATCCTTGATCGGCGGTGGCGGCGCCCGCATCAGATCCTTCCCAAGCGCCGCCTTTGGAGCGCATGGTTCATATGTAGCTTCATTCTTCGGGCGGTGGTGATAGAGGTGTTGTCGCGCCATCACTTATGTATCCCGCCTTGGGGTGTGCGCGTGTGGCGTGTATGCATGGTTGTTGCTGATGCTTGTGGTTTGATGCTTTATATATGAAGCGGGGCGAAAACCTTTTTCGGTAACCAATACCTGCATCATATCACAATGTATGTCCTACCATATGGCATATGCAAAATACAAGCAAAGACTGGGAACAAGCTTACTAACCACTTCAAACAGTTGGTGGCGTCAAGGATGGTGGGAAACCAGCATACAGAGGGGCACCCCCAATCATGTACTTATTTGCACAGAACCACTCAAGCTGCAGTGAAAAACAGTCAAAATCTGGCCTTTCCGGCAAAGGGGCCGAATGCAGGTTTTCTGGAATCCCTTGCAGGAGTAAGTATCCCCCAGCTACATCCATGATCGTATATCGGTAACCCAAGGGCAAGGAGATTATCGCCACCGGATGCCATTTGTTTGCACCATCTCCATCTTTTTGCAACTTGGTATAGCGAAGGAAATACCTGTCATTATCAATTCGATTCATGAGAGTAAACATCCCAAGCCTTCCTTCCCCTGCCTCTACAAAAGCCATCATTGGGATCATCTGGCCGGGGACATGTTGACGTGGGAGGTCGACAGCAGAGAACTCCATCGTGCGCGTGTCAAGCATGAGCAACTTGTTGGACGGAGAAACAGCCCAACAGAAGCATTTGTGCACATAGTAGCGCTCTGAGGCCCATGTCAAGTGAGCGTCTGGAACCTGGTTGCCAGGACTTGTCACCAAAGCGATCCAGCCGTCAAAGGTAAAAGCATGCCATTCGCCGGCACCCGAAGAGAAGACGAAGAGGACCAGCTTGGTTGTGCACTGCGCCAGGCACATTACTCTGAATGAAGTAGGGTCTTCAACATCGCCAGGAGGAGCAAGGAAGGGCTCGAAGTTGACGAATGACGATATCCGGCTGATGAACTAGCACCGCTAGTTCGTCGGAAATGGGAGGTAGCAGACGGTAGCGCCGGTATAGGGGGTCGCAGACGGCGAACTCCCCGGCGAAGTCGCGGGGATCGTAATCGCCAGGAGCGTAGCTGCTCCCCTCGGGGACACCAGAGAAGAGGGCGCGTCCGTCACGGAAGTCGCGGTGGCGCCAACGCTCGACGGAGGGGAGGAAGGAGCACCAGAAATCGACTTCCACGGCCGCGAAGGCGCGGGCGGCGGCGGCGGAGGGATGGGGGTGCTGAGCCGGGCGGAAGGTGACGGCAATTATGCCGAGGAGAGGCGGCGGGTGGAGGGTGCGGAAGCGGCGGAGGAAGGAGTGGTCGGTGATGACGCGGCGCAGGGTGGGGCAGGCCGTCGAGGCGCGGGCGAGGTCGGCGGCCTCGGTTAGCCGGAGGAGGATTTCCTCGAGGAGCTCGTCCTGGAGCGCCGGCTGCTCCGGCGGCGTGGCTTCGACGTCGCCCGGCGGCGCCATTGGGGACTGGAAATGCAACAGGCTGAAGCGGATTTGGGGATTTAGGGTTCTGTACCTTGCAAATCTCACCGCTCCGATAAATGGGCCAGACCGGGGGCATTGGATTTGGGCGCTGCTACTCGCTTGTAGTGAGTCCTAATGAAACGTGTACCGGTCCAGGCCCAGCAACACCACCAATGAGCGGATACAAGTTGCATTAGTCTGCAGAAGAGGTGATGATGGACGATATTTGGGAAGTGATCGGCAGCTAGCTACGAAGCAATCATACATGAAATCAAGGAACATTGTGTATTCCCAAAAAATTCATTGTGTATTAAAATGTTCCAAAACAGTGTTCATGTATACATACTAAAATGTTCTTGTAAATAGAAAAGTGTCTACATACTTTATAATTATATTTAATAGTAAATAATTAAAATTGTTCACGACTTAAATAAATCTCATGTATTTTTAAGTGTTCACACATTAGTAGAAAACTTTTTTTGAACTTCACATTAGTAGAAAACTGTTTAGTTCGTTAAAGGATTTTTTCACACATAACAATTTTTTCATAGATATAGAAAAATATTCATTTATTTAGAAAAATGTTCAGTGTGTCAAAAAAAAGTGTGAAAAGAGCAAATAGAAAACGAAGGAAAGAAGAAATAATAAAAGGGAAAATAAAAGAACACCAAAAGGAAAGGAGGAACAAAAAATGTGAATGAAAAAAAAAATCAAACTTGTGACTTAATGTAAGCAAATAGTACATCCTAAGCAGGCTAGCACTACCATTTTTTTTTTTGAACTGCTAGCACTACCAAAGTGATACAATAGAACAGACTCCCTTTGTTTTGAATAATTGAGCATTATCGAAACAAACTTCAAATTGTTGAAGCTAGTCATGCAATCGAGAACATAAGAAACATGTATCATATCCATTTTTTTACGATTGCTACTAGTAGCAAACCAAATGTTAATCCTAACAGAGGATAACATGACATACAGATTGGTGGAACAAGATGCAGAGACTCCATTCGTCATGTTGCCGAGGAGGTAGTCGATGTTGGGGAAGAAATAGTTGCTGGGGAACTCGTCGTCGGGGATGTCGATTTTTGCAACCACGATGAAGTAGAATCCAGCAATCGCGCTAGGGCGCTCCCCAAAAACCTGTTGTGTCACTCCTCGGTCCACACCGAGAAGCGAGATGGGAAAGCGGTGGGCGGCGTAAAGCTTATAACCAGAGGTAGAGATGAAGTAAGTCTCGTCGAGGAAGAGGAGCGACCTAGGGAGACGAAGGGAAAACCATTCGAGTCCATTCACATTCGTCTCCCACTAGCAGGCCAAATGTTTCAACTTCTTTCTTGCGTGACAAAAATAAAGCAGCACGTACACATGGCATAGGTCCTAGCTCAGCTCGATCACCATTATTAGAAAAAGGGTCTAATGTGCAGCTCATTAGTCCCGGTTTGTATTTGAGCCGGCACTAATGTGACCATTAGTGCCGGTTCCAACGGCTAGGGGGGCGGAGATCATTAGTACCGGTTCAGGCGAACCTTTAGCACCGGTTCGTGTCACGAACCGGTACTAAAGAGAGTGGTGGCAGAATGTTGTCAGACTGGGGCCGCTCCAGCACCTTTAGTACCGGTTCGTGCCACGAACCAGTACTAAAGGTCATCCTGCATATAAACCCTTCGTCCAGCTTGCTTTGTTCTTCCCCCCTTTCCCCTCTCCTCCTCTCTGTTCTTCCTCTCCTCCCCTCGAGCTCCATCACACATTTTGCCCAAATTTTGTCAAGATTTGAAGGCCCCCATCCATTCAAGTGATCACAAAGGTTAGTAGTTTTGTCCTTTCATCTCTCATTGCTAAATTAGCTCTTGCAATGCTTTATATAGTGATTAATTTGTGGGTTTTAGCAATTTTGGATGAATTATATGTGGTATTTTATTTGATTTATATGCAATTTGAGCTTAAAATAACTATTAGTTTGCATATATAGGTGTGGTTTACTTAGTGCATTCCCGTCTCCGTCGTAACCACCGTCGATCGTCCGCACCGACCCGTCACCGGCACCACCTTGTGGTGAGCCTCTTGTTCTTATCCATATATATATATATATATATATATATATATATATATATATATATATATATATATATATATATATATATATATATATATATATATATATATATATATATAAAAATATATAATCATGTTTGTGTGATTTAGATATATAGTTACTTGTATAATTATCTTACCCGTACGTTGTTTGTTATACATAGTGCCATGGTTTTGATATCCGTCCCCATCGGCCCTCGTCCGTGTTATGATTCAGATGTGGTATATTCTCTTTTAAAACTATTTGTTGCATTTCATGTTTATGACAAATTGTGCCCATCAAGTTGACATAGATATTTTTATCTAGGAGGTATGTGCACCGGAAATTCCAACCGACCCTATTGTCAAGAGGTTAAATTTAGTTGAAAGAGAAAACGGGTATTTGAAAGAAAAATTGAAAAGGATTGAGGGGGAGAAGATGGAATTGGAGTTGCATGTTGCCGATCTCGTCGATGATCACAAGATCAAGATGGAGAAAATGCGGTTGAAGATTAGAAAGATTAGAAAGTATGCCATTGATAGTGTGGGTTGGTATCATTATGCTGTTGGATCAATTGTTACCTTAGTTGCGATCTTGATAGCATTTGTTGTTGCATTTAAATTCTTTAGCTAGAGAGTTAATTGTATGTTGCATTTAAGTGTTGTATGAACTTTATGTATGAACTTGTATTAATTTGGTCTATTCGGTGGTGTGTAATGAAGATGCGCCGGCAATGGATGTACGATGACCGATGCTCTCCCCAGTTCGTTGATGGCGTGCATACTTTTCTGATTGCGGCTCAGGCAAACAAGCGGGTGGATGGTTTTATGCTTTGTCCATGTGCTGGCTGTAAGAATAGTCACAATTACTCTAACTCAAGAACCATTCACGTCCACCTGTTTGAGTCCGGTTTCATGCCTCACTATAATGTTTGGACCAAGCACGGAGAAAGAGGGGTTATGATGGAATACAATGAAGAAGAAGAGGACGACGATAGCTATTCTGGCCATGGGTTCCCGGAATACGATGATACAACAATGGGGGAAGAAGCTGAGCCAGCCATGCGGGAAGAAGCTGAAGAAGAGGCATCAGATGAGCCCCCTGATGATCTAGGTCGGGCCATTGCCGATGCAAAGAGAAACTGCGCAAGTGAAAAGGAGAGGAAGAAGTTGCAGCACATATTAGAGGATCACAAGAAATTGTTGTACCGAATTGCAAAGGTGACAAGAAAAAGCTGGGCACCACACTGGAATTGCTGCAATGGAAGGCAGAGAATGGTGTATCTGACAAGGGATTTGGAAAGTTGCTGGTAATGATAAAGAATATGCTTCCAAAGGACAACGAATTGCCCGAGAGTACGTACGAAGCGAAGAAGGCTTTCTGCCCTCTAGGTTTAGAGGTGCAGAAGATACATGCATGCCCTAATGACTGCATCCTCTACCGCGGTGAGTACGAGGATTTGAACGCGTGCCCGATATGCGGTGCATTGCGCTATAAGACCAGCCGCGATGACCCTGGTGATGTTGAGGGCGAGCGCCCCAGGAAGAAGATTCCTGCGAAGGTGGTGTGGTATGCTCCTATAATACCACGGTTGAAACGTTTGTTCCAAAATAAAGAGCATGCCAAGGCGATGCGATGGCACGGAGAAGACCGTAAGAAAGAGGAAAGTTGAGAGTACCCGCTGACGGGTCGCAGTGGAGAAAAATCATGAGAAAGTACTGGGAGGAGTTTGCAGGTGACCCAATGAACGTATGGTTTGGTCTAAGCACAGATGGCATTAATCCTTTTGGGGAGCAGAGCAACAACCATAGCACGTGGCCTATGACTCTATGTTTGTATAACCTTCCTCCTTGATTGTGCATGAAGCGGAAGTTCATTATGATGCCAGTGCTCATCCAAGGCCCTAAGCAACCCGGCAACAACATTGATGTGTACTTAAGGCCATTAGTTGAAGAACTATTACAGCTGTGGAATGGGAAAGGTGTACGTGTGTGGGATGAGCACAAACAGGAAGAATTTGACCTAAAGGCGTTGTTGTTCGTGACCATCAATGATTGACCTGCTCTCAGTAACCTTTCAGGACAGACAAATAAGGGATACCGCAGATGCACGCACTGTTTGGATGATACCGACAATATATATTTGGATAGTTGTAGGAATAATGTGTACACAGGACATCGAGATTTCTTCCAGCAGCATCCAGAAGAAAGAAAGGCAAGCATTTCAAAGGTGAGGCGGATCACCGGACGAAGCCTCGCCACCGTACTGGTGCTGACGTACATGATATGGTCAAGGATTTGAAGGTAATATTTGGAAAGGGTCCTGGCTGGCAACCTGTTCCGAAGGACGCTTACGGACGCGCACCCATGTGGAAGAAGAAATCTATATTTTGGGACCTGACCTATTGGAAAGACCTAGAGGTCCGCTCCGCAATCGACGTGATGCACGTGACAAAGAATCTTTGCGCGACCCTGCTTGGCTTCTTGGGCATGTATGGGAAGACAAAAGATACACCGGAGGCACGGGAGGACCAACAACGTATGCACGGAAAATACATCATACATCAGGTTTAGGCCAGCTACGCTCTTACCAAAGAAGAGAAGGAAATCTTCTTTGAATGCGTGCTCAGTATGAAGGTACCGTCTGGCTTCTCGTCGAATATAAAGGGAATAATAAATATGACAGAGAAAAAGTTCGAGAATCTAAAGTCTCATGACTGCCACGTGATTATGACACAACTGCTTCTGGTTGCATTGAGGGGGCTTCTACCGGAAAACGTTCGATTAGCCATTGTGAAGCTATGTGCATTCCTCAATACAATCTCTCAGAAGGTAATCGATCCAAAATCATACCAAGGTTACATAATGATTTGGTGCAATGTCTTGTCAGTTTCGAGTTGGTGTTCCCACCATCCTTCTTCAACATCATGACACACGTCCTAGTTCACCTTTGCGAAGAGATTAACGTTTTGGGTCCTGTATTTCTACACAATATGTTCCCCTTTGAGAGGTTCATGGGAGTCTTGAAGAAATATGTTCATAACCGTGCTAGGCCAGAAGGAAGCATCTCGAAGGGCCATGAAAATGAGGAGGTCATTGAGTTTTGTATTGACTTTATTCCTGACCTTAAGCCGATTGGTGTTCCTGAATCGCAGCATAAGGGCAGACTGGATGAAAAAGGCACGCTAGGAGGGGATCAAATAATATGTATGGACGGGCATCCTCTCACTGAAGCACACTACACAGTTCTACAGAATTCCGCCTTGGTGGCTCCGTATGTGGAGGAACACAAGAATTTTCTACAATCCAAACACCTGAAGCAGTCTCACGATTGGATTACACGTGAACAAACGAGGACTTTCGCCGGTTGGTTGCAGACATGTGCCATGCATGATGGCTATATTGAAGATGACCTGTACTTGCTGTCCCAGTTACCATCTTCGAATATATATAATGGCTTTCAAAGGGTACGAGATAAATGGGAATACATTTTACACGATTGCCCTAGATAAGGAGAGCACCAACCAAAATAGTGGTGTCTGCCTTGATGCAACAACCAACACGGGAAAGGAAACATATTATGGTTACATAGAGGACATATGGGAACTTAACAATGGAGGTGGTTTGAAGGTCTCTTTGTTTTGGTGCAAATGGGTCAATATGGCACAAGGCGGGGTAACGGAAGACCCGCAGTACGGAATGACAATAGTGGATCTCAACAATCTTGCGTATGCAGACGAACCATTCGTCCTAGCCAATGATGTGGCGCAAGTTTTCTATGTGAAAGACATGTCTACCAGGCCGAGAAAAAGAAAAGATAAGGAAGCGAATGGATCATATGATGAGCCAAAGCGCCACATAGTTCTTTCAGGGAAAATAAACATTGTGGGAGTGGATAACAAGACAGACATGTCAGAAGATTATGAAAAGTTTGATGAAATTGCTCCATTCACAGTGAATATTGATCCGAGCATCCAGTTAAATGATGAAGATTGTCCATGGTTACGGCGCAAAGGGACACACGTGAAGAAAAAGTGTGACACCCAAAGATCCCACACTGGCATGTGATAGGCTTCACCGTCATCACTTTCTTCTGTAGTGACTTTCCAGACTTATATATCTGGAAAGTGCCGCTTCGAACAAACCGGAGGGAATCTTTGTAATAGTTAGGGTACTTATGTGTTTTGGTATTTGAAACGCGAAGAAATTTTATGTGCAAAAACTGGATGCACTTTGTCTACAAATTAGTTCGTCAAATAATTCAAATTTAAACTATTCAAATTTGAAAACTACTGGCACTAACAGAAAGTTAGTAATTTTTTGTAACTATAGAAAAAATATTCAGAAATAACTAAATGAAAATAAATAAAGTAGAAAAAAAAACTAAATTTTTGTTGAGACAAAACTAAATTAAAAAATTAAACTATTCAAATTTGAAAACTACCGGCACTAACAGAAAGTTTGTAATTTTTGTAACTATAGAAAAAATATTCGAAAATAAATAAAGTAGAAAAGAAGAAAAACTAAATTTTTGTTGAGACAAAAACTAAATTAAAAAAATTAAAGTATTCAAATTTGAAAACTACTCGCAGTAACAGAAAGTTTGTAATTATTTGTACCTAAAAAATTTATATTCAGAATTAAATAAATGAAAATAAATAAAGTAAAAAAGAAAAAAATAAATAAAAAAGCCCACCTACAGGGCCACAGCGGCCTACATACGACTAGATACCCAACCTGTAGTTGGGCCAGGATGTAGGCCCGCTAGCCCAGTAGGCCCAACAGGGAAGAGTAGAAAGGTAGGCCAAGAAGGCATGCATTGGAGAGGAGCTCAATGCAGCACCTGCGCCGGGGCTTATAAACTGGCCTCGGCGCTCCTCGACTAGCGAGGTGGGACTAAACTTGCGCACCACCTGGAGCCAGCGCACCCCCTTTAGTACTGGGTGGTGGCTCCAACCGGTACTAAAGGGGGGGCTTTAGTACTGGTTGTAGCCACCACCTGGTACTAAAGGGGGTGCGCTTCCCGCCGCTTCGCTTGGCCAAAACAGACCTTTAGTATCGGTTAGTGGCTCCAACCTGTACTAAAGTTAGGTTCTATATAAGAAAACACTTCAAAATTTCATCAGTTCTGCCGCTGCTTCTTCTCCTCTGCCCCGTCGCCGCCGCCCCTCGTTGCCGCCCTCGTCCTGCACCGTCGCCGTCCCGCGCCGTCACCATCGCCGTCGCGCCATCGCCCTATCCCGCGCCATCGCCGTCCGGCCCCTTGCCTCGCCGTCGCCGTCGCCTTGGATCGACCTCGCCTCGCCGTCGCCGTCGCCTCGACCTCGCCCGCGCATGCTGTGAGCCCCTCCCCGACCTCTCCTCCATCCAAACCACCACGCCGCCGCCGGCGCTGGCCGCGCGCGCGCGCACACACACACACTACACGCGCACACACACACTCACACTACACGTGCGCGCACACACACACACACACACACACACAATTTTTCTGTTTTTCATACAAAGTTTTAGATGAATTAAATATTAGATTAGATTAATGTCAAATAGTATATAGAAATGTTATAAATGTTATAGAAATGTCAATTTTTTTAGAAATGTTAGTTTTAGCTAGATGAATTAGATTAATTTCAAATTGTTATAGAAATGTTATATAAATGTTAGTTTCTTATAATTTTAGTTAGATGAATTAGATAAATTTATAATTTAAGTTATACAAATTTAGAATTTGCATATAAGAAATCACAATCCAATTATTTAAAAAATGTTACTTTTGTGGCGTATAGTATTTGTTCTCGACGATGCCCGACCCGCATCCTCGCCGTCGACCCGTTCGCGATGACGTCCTGCTTCCGAGGACCCGTGTCTGGGACTGGGCTCCGCCGGGCCGGCACTGGAAGGTGCTACCTTCAGGGGCTCGCCGCCTGGTGAGGAACCCGGGTCCCGTTGTCGGCCCTGAGCTCCTTTGCTAGCGTTCCCGTGGGCCACTTTCGGTGCGGAGGGAGCCGGCCCCGCCGGAGGTGGTGCGTCGTCATGTCAGGGAGGAGGACGAGCACGTGCGTCGCTACATGGCTGCTATGGACGTCAGGTTCTCCAATACCTGGCAGAGTCTTTGGGGAGATCACCGGAGCTATGATCCTGTGATGGTTCCTTCTCTTTGGGTTTCCATAGCCCGCGCCTCAGGAACCGCGAGTGGCCTAGATTATTCTGTAGTATTCGATCTTTATTAGCTAGCTAACTAGTGATGTATTCGATATATAATATCCGAGACGATGTATACGAGATTATATATTATTCGAGACGATGCATATTATGTACTATGATTCAAGATTTCCTATTATTGATTGATTGCATGGATGCATATTGTAATTTGAATACTAAATTGTTTTATATTTCTTTTAGATTTGTTAAATAAAAGCTATGGCGGACAATACCTGCAGAGAGGGATAAGCGGCCCTGTTCGAGATCATACGCTCCCCTCCACTAAAAAAATACACTTCCTTGATGATACGTGTTTGTCACAGTAGGTCGTGTTTTCTGTCATGCATGTGCATCCATGACAAATTTATAACAGAATCAAGATAGTCATACATGTGCTGTCGTAGAAGTGTTCCATGACATTACCAAAATTATCATCACGGAAGTGCCCACTTCCATGAC
The DNA here is from genome assembly GCA_021605205.1 of Aegilops longissima. Taxonomy (NCBI): domain Eukaryota; kingdom Viridiplantae; phylum Streptophyta; class Magnoliopsida; order Poales; family Poaceae; genus Aegilops; species Aegilops longissima. The sequence goes on from CM038681.1 coordinate 621,296,721, forward strand.
GATAAATCACGCGTCACAGAAGTGCTTTCGTCAAGGGTGACGACACATGGCATCCACTGTAATGGAACGCCGTTAAGCTATCGGGTAGGGTTTTGGATCCGATAACCCGTTAACAGCCCCGACCAATGATGATTTTCCACGCGTAAAATTCTGATTGGCCGAAGGGAACAGCTGTCAGCTCGTCAGTGGGCCAGATGTCGCCCGTCCATTGGAGGAGACATGCCTATGATACGTCGACACGTGGCGGGGCCCAACAGAGGCCCATATAGGTTAAAAAGGCCGGCCCAGTCAAAGGCCCGTAGTACTTAATCAGGTACTAGTGGGCCAGCCCAATAATGGCCTGCTTAATAAAGGCCCATTTACGGCCCGAAGCCAGATCTGGCCCATTAATTGTTCGCCCAATAATTGGGCCCGTTTGCGGCCCGAAGCCAGATCTAGCCCGTTAATTGTTCGCCGAATATTTGGGCCCAACTACGGCCCATTGAGTTTCGGCCTGTTAGAGGCCTGATGTAGACATGGGTCCATTTCAGCCCGGTGTGACTTTCGGCCTGTTAGAGGCCTGATGTAGACATGTGCCCATTTCAGCCCGGTGAGACTTTCGGCCTGGGAATGGCCCGTGCTGCCCATGGGCCATATATGATCCGACGGGACATCGGGCCCACTAACGGCCCGTGATAAAGGTGGCAACAGTTAAGCCCAACGTGACTTTGGGCCTGTTAAAGGCCTGTCGCGTAATTCGGCCCGTTGATACCTGTACTAAGCTTTTGGCCTCTTAAAGGCCCATGATATCAGTGGGGCAACTAAGGCCCGAGATATGTTTCGGCCTGGTAACGGCCCATGAGCTAACTGGGCCCAAAAAGGCCCGGTCTACATTTCAGCCTGCTGAAGGCCCATCGACGACTAGTGAAAATTGAGGCCCAACATGCATTTTGGCCTGCTAAAGGCCCGTGGTTTCATCTCGGCCGTAACATGCCAGTATAATATTCAGCCTGTTAATGGCCCAACGCTACCTCGGCCAAACTAAGCACTGGGTCGACAAAAGGCCCAACTAAAATATAGGCCGGTGTAAGTTTGGGCCTAGCACAATGTGTGAAGGCCCCAATCATTCGGTCCCAAGAAAGACGCAGGCCGGCTCAATTGTGGCTCACTAAAAACCAGGCCCGTTAGAGTCAAATGTTTCGGCCCGGTCGACTACATCTGATTTTTTTTCAGATAGCGAATGATGGCAGTAACTAGTAGGAATTAAGAACAAACCTACTCTATACAATAAAGAAATTACGACATAGTAACTAAGAATAAACCTACACTATACAATAAAGGATTTAAGGTATAGTACATCCACTGCGCATCGAAGTTCGCCACCAGTGATCATAAAGCGCAACGAAGAAGCAGATTACAAAAACTGGGCACCATTGCAGCGTAACAAAATAATACTGAACCGAGACCACTTCCAAGACAGTTCAAGAAAGGTTAGCCTTGCGGGGGAACTGCTGCGCAAGCTGCTGAGCAAGGCTGTGAGACCGGCCTAGCATGTCGGTCATAGCTTCCAGGTGTAGCTGTTTAGCGATGAGGTTCTCATTGGTGTTCTCCGCAATCTTTCTTAGAGATAGGACTTCAAGTCGAAGTTGAGTTGCAGAATGCCTTTCTGCTAGAACTTGGGACTGAAGAAGTCGAACTGATTCAGACAACGAATTCTGTGAGCTTGTCCGACTGCTAGTCTCAAGTAACTTGAACACTGCATCAAGACAAGACTTTGGGGTTGTCTCGCTATCTTTAAGATGTTTTGCCTTATTTGCTGCAATATATGTTGGGTTTGTCTCACAGCCTTCAGCAGACTTGTGCATGCCATCAGGCATATCACCCTGAAACAAAGCAGAGAGATGACAGGTTTTGCACGTGTATAAACAAAGATGATTATTGTGCTGTCAATTCTATCCAATTTCAAATTAGAAAATAAAGAGTAAGTTCAAAATATCAATAGCATAATTTGGCATTGTTCATAATGCGGGGAGCTTCACCACACTACTGGATTACCATGTCAACATAACAATCATAGATGAAGGGCAAAGAAAATCATTGTATCTATTTTGGATAATGTGCACGGCATGTTGTTCGTATCATCAGCCACATCAGTAAGATAAAACAGGAGATGACAAGGTGCAAACGTGGGCTGCTTCACCACACACTGGATTATAGATCCACAAAAAAAAGCATACATATAGGGAGTATTAAGTAATGTGCATGGTATGAATAAGGAATTTGGTTTTACAAGTAAAACTTAGAACTTACGGTTCTTGTGAACATGCATTTTGGTAGAAACAGCAAACTAAACAGCAGTAAATGATAGGGAGTATGAGCAAATTAAACAGCAGTTGAGGATAAAGGCTTTAGAAGGACTGAATTACATTAACAGTTAACACCGGCTCTATAATGCCCTTCTCCATGTCAAGGGAAGGATAACTCAAGAATTTCAGCACAGAATCTTCTTCATAAGCATTGCTTGTACTCTACATTTTGTAGAGAGTAATTATAGATATGATAATACCGAAAGGATAGAGGATAATGAAGATAAGATGCAGATTGATGCTACATAATCAACTACCAATCCACGAAGTACGAAAGCTGAGGACAAAATGTCCGACAAGAGCAATGGGCTACACTTCTACCTTTGTCATTTTCAGTATTCTACTTGTTGGTAAGATTAAATATAGATCTGATCTTTTTTAGTAAATGGTGGGCGGGGGAGATAAGATGCAGAACGCTACAGAATGAACCAATCCCTCTTCCCATAATACAAGAGTGTTTTGAACACTGGTGTACTGTACAAAACATTCTTATATTATGGGACGGAGGGAGTAGTTGTTAATGTAACTACAGTGATAGACCACGTTCAGTTCTTACAAGAGGACTGCAGAGCTAAACCTCTTCAAAAGCATTGGGTTGATTCTAAATTTATGTAAGAGTCCATACGGATCTTATAATGTCCACCAAATGGACGATTACAAGGCTAACATGTGCAGTGATGCTACATAATCAAACAACTATGAAAGTAAGTATGGTCATACAGGGCAAGAGGTACTCACAAGAGCAATGCAGTGTGTAGTATAGTTGCGAGATTCTGTGGTCCCTTGGGAACGAATGTTCTTCTGCTAACAGTTTTCGTACAAGTGAGACATTAAGGCAAATGCCGAAATGTAGTTCAAATTGTGATGTGATATCATAGACAGTACCTTACGCTGCAGCCGAGACCAATGTGTAACAAGGTTATTCCAGTCACCGTCGGATAAATGTAGCACCGGAGACTTTACAGAAATTTCATTCAGAGGCTTGCCATTGAAGTGCGCTTGCCTCAGGTAGGAACGATACTTCATCAACGAGTGCTTGAAAAGCGCAACCAACCCTTGCTCGTCTTCACAATCCAGTTTGCTCCTCGCCTATTTAAAAGAATGAAGTCTTGTTTCTTCTGTCAGCAGAAACATATGCAATAATGACCATGAATAACATTAGTACATTACTTACGCGCAAGCTGCAGAGGAAGACTGGAAATTGTTCTGTGTCTGCGGTATAATCTTTCCATGAAGGAAAGATGCGGACAAAGTTCCTGACAACAACATAAGCTTCATCTTCTAAATTGGGAAGAAATGGAACAGGGGTCCTATTTGCTGCAATTGGGGCTCTCTACGGTTGAAAAGGATTTGGCAACTGGATTTGGTGTACTCTTTCTGGAATGGGGTTTTGTGTCGTAGAGTCGGTGCTATGTCAAGCGGCATAATCATACTGTTTCTTTGCAGTTGGGTCTGCTGAGTTGGGGCATCAGAAATGACCAGTGTAGTAGGGCTAGATCTGCTAGAGTTGGGGTGTTTTGTGGGTCAGGTGATATTGCAACTACACCTAATGGGATATTTGATTTATCAGGTGCCACTACCTTTTCCAAATACTTTGCTTGTGCTCCTCCATGATCAGCAATCGCCCTCTTCCTTTTGAACGTCTAATACACAAGAACAACATTTGAATGGATAAATATGGTATGATGATAGATGGAATATGTCTTGAAAATGGATAGGCAGGGTATTCACATACGATGTGTAAACTAAGCTAATGGCAGTTCAACAAAGTAGAAGCAATGCAAAGCATCGGTTGCAAGATATGTGCGAGCAATGTAACCTTGGAAAGTTAGAGCAAGTACCTTGATGGGTGAATAAGACAGGGCATCTTCCTCTGACTCCTCCACTAGGGAGCTACATTGACTTAGGTCTCCCTCTAGCTTAGAATCACTGTTAGGATCATATTCTGAGTATGAATCTGTAGGTGGAGAGCGTTTGCATTGCATTGCATCCAGACTTGATTTCAGTCCCTTAATGCCAAGTTTGACAGTGGCATTGTTCTGCTTTATTCTTTTCATGCGCGCAAGCTCATAATCATTATGATGCTGTTCAGAATCTGAGATTCATGAAAACATAAAAAGTAGTCAGATTATTTATGGAATGCATTGCGGATTCAACTCGAAGAATGTCTCCCTATAAACCCCTGCATATGCAAAGTTCACCCCCCCAACCATGCTGATCAGACCACACACAAGAATACAAACCCCTTATGTCTTTATAACAGGCATGCACACATTTCAAAACTGAAGTAGGAACATTAGAATCATATGAAATTCGTATTTGAACAAATAAACTAAGCAATTTTTTTGATAGAAAGACTGTAAGGGAACCCCCTACAGTATAATTGGTGCAACAAACCCAAATTGCAAGTACCATGCCTTGAACCTGGGTGGGTGGGAAGGCATCAGCCCCTTCCCACCACTAGGCTACGCCTTAGTCTGCCAAATAAACTAAGAAATTATGAGTGGCATAATGTTTAGCTTCAAGGGTGGAGTGTTTGTAGTGCGACACAAAGTAAGGAGGGATGCATTAGGCTTAACAAGAAAACGCTTTTTTGGAATGATGGCTCTCCTCTCCTCTCCACCTGCTCTCCCACTACCCTAATGGCGATCTTCACCGGCGGCTTCAATGGAGGGTCTTCTACATTGGGACTTTAACCCCGGCCTAGCGGTCGCGGACCAGGTGCGTCGGCGTTTTCGATCTACGGTGCATTTCTTCCCTGCCAATGGAACCAAGGAGTTTTTCTTGGTCGTCTACTTCTCGTCGGCTTCCTTTGTCCCATCGGAAGAGTCGGTTGGTTTAGCGTTGGAATGCTGCATTGGAGGTTTACCCTCTGGCCTCAAGGTGCAAACCCTAAGCGAGCAACGTTTTCACTTCTCGGTGGCATCTAACAAAGTTGGCCATTTCATCTACCACCTCAAGGATCGCATCTGGCCGGACTTCATATGTCATTTTCAACTTTTTCATGCCAGCGATCATAGTGTTGACCACCTCGATAACTTCTGGCACTCTGATGAGACTGCCCAGGAGATTTCAATCCATTCCCCAGTGGCTATCAGGTCGAATCTGAATTTTTTACGTACAAATAGCCATTGGAATCCTGCTCCGAGACATACTCTGCATGGCCAGGAGTCTAGTTCGTGTCTTCGAGACCTGCCGGAATCCGTGCCGCCGGCGATCACCTCTGTCATTCCGGCCACCAATCATATTTTTGGCAACACGGTACGAGAAGTTAATAAAATTAATGATAATAATGACCCTATATCTGTTGTCGGACTTTCTATTGGGGACATGTCTCTGGCCAATCAGTTTAATGACTCTGCGGCACCTACGGACAATCATCATTCATTGCCAGATAGATTATGTTTGGGCGCAATTAATTGTGATTTGGGCGGACGTGCCACTCTGGATATGATGCGATTCGAAGGACAGTCTTTTAAAAAACACTATTGGGATTCCCTACCAACTTTCATGATTCTCTACATTTTGGACCAATTGCGATTTGGGTATTCTTCTACGCATATTGCTACCATTTGGGATATCAAGTTAACACCAACACTGGAATACATTTACACGCGATTAAAGATCTGTGCAAAATGCGATATAAGGGGTCATTTATCAGACAATTGTCCGTAGCAACTGTGTGACACTTGCGATGATTCGAGCTGCCATTGTGAACCCATCGTGACCGAAGGCCCACAAAATAATACAACTATTCAATGCAATCACTCTGAGGTTACTGCTTCTATTACAATGAATTGTCCAACGTGCAATTCGACGAGTCACACTTATTTTCATTGCCCGGGCCTTAAGTTTGTTCCATTTGTGGTTGGCTCGGCCATTTTTCTAAAGCTTGCTTCAGAGCCCAGGTACCTCGTTTGAAATGGGCTCCCAAAACTGGGCTTGATAGCCGGCCCGAGATTATCCGGACTAACCAGGATTCTGATTTATTGCCATCTGAGGGCCCAATCAGATCAATTTTGACGGATTCAGTTCTAAATAATTTTGGCATCTTATCTCAGTCAATCCCAGTCAATATCGACCAGCGGCATCCAATCAACCTGGCGGATTTTAATGATACACTTCCCCTCAACCATAATGTTGCCTTGGAAGATTGCAAACAAAGTAACACCGTTAGATGCCGATCGTGTGGAGACCAGGGACACGTGGCAACAACCTGCTGGGGCAAGAGGAGGCAAAGCCGTCGAGTTTGGGTTCCCAAGAGGCAAAATACCCCTGCCGATACGCCTCCCTCTCTATCACCTGTCACTGCATGGAACCCACCCCCAGCTCCTCCACCAAGCTCGCCCATGGCGAACTATCCAGTTAATGTCATACCCTACCTGCCGCATGGCATGACCATCGAGCTTGGGCCCGAAGATCGCCTGGTCAGAGATGAGATGGTGGTCGGTCCGGTACCACCACTCCGACATGATTTCTTGGCCATTGCCGAGGTGAACCGCTTCGTCCCTTTCCATCAGAAGGCTCTGTGTGACGCCCCCGATTTAATCGTACACTAATCATGCACGCAAATGTGTACGATCAAGATCAGGGACTCACAGGAAGATATCACAACACAACTCTAAAACATAAATAAGTCATACAAGCATCATAATACAAGCCAGGGGCCTCGAGGGCTCGAATACAAGTTCTCGATCATAGACGAGTCAGCGGAAGCAACAATATCTGAGTACAGACATAAGTTAAACAAGTTTGCCTTAAGAAGGCTAGCACAAACTGGGATACAGATCGAAAGAGGCGCAGGCCTCCTTCTTGGGATCCTCCTAAACTACTCCTGGTCGTCGTCAGCGGGCTACACGTAGTAGTAGGCACCTCCGGTGTAGTAGTCGTCATCGACGGTGGCGTCTGGCTCCTGGGCTCCATCGTCTGGTCGCAGCAACCGAGTAGAGATAGGGGGAAAAGGGGGAACAAGGCAACCGTGAGTACTCATCCAATGTACTCGCAAGCAAGGAGCTACACTACATATGTATGGATATATGTGTAAAGGGCCATATCGATGGACCGAACTGCAGAATGCCGAATAAGAGGGGATAGCTAGTCTTATCGAAGACTACGCTTCGTCACCTTCGTCTTGCAACAGGTAGAAGAGGGTAGGTTGAAGTCCTCCAAGTAACATCACATAGCAATAATCCTACCCGCCATCCCTCCTCATATCCACGAGAGAGAGCGACCACCGTTGTATCCGCACTTGGAAGGGTGTGTTTTATTAAGTATCCGGTTCTAGTTGTCATAAGGTCAAGGTACAACTCCAAGTCGTCCTGTTATCAAGATCACGGCTATTGAATAGATTAACTTCCTGCAGGGTGCACCAACTTACCCAACACGCTTGATCCCATTTGGCTGGACACACTTTCCTAGGTCATGCCCGCCGCTGAAGATCAACACGCCGCAGCCCCACCTAGGCTCAACAGAGAGGCCAAGACGCGGTCTAAACCTAAGCGCACAGGGTCTGGGCCCATCGCCCATAGCACACCTGCACGCTATGAGGCGGCTGAAAGCGAACTAGCCCCTTAATACAAGAGCAGGCTTACGTTCCAATCCGTAGCGCGCCACTCGATCATTGGCGTCACGAAGTGCCGGTGATACCACCACGCCGAGTGCCCATATCTTTCCACGAGTTGGTTAGTGCGTATAGGCTCAGAGCCAACTCAGATCAAATACCAAGATCTCGTTAAGCGTGTTAAGTATCCGCGAACGCCGAACAGGGCCAGGCCCACCTCTCTCCTAGGCGTCTCAACCTGCCTGCCGCGCTCCGCCACAAAGATCCACTCATGGTGCTCCACCACCGACCCGACTTTAGTCTCCACATGTATCATGTATAAGTATATAGTATATACCGTGATCACCTCCCGAGTGATCACGGTCCGATAGTATAGCACAGCAGAGCGGACAAGAATGTAGGGCCACAGATGGAAATACTAGCATCCTATACTAAGCATGTAGGATTGCGGGTAAAGGTAACAACAGTAGTAGCAAGGACAGGCTATGCAGCGGTATAGGATTAAGCGAAAGCAAGTAATATGCTACACTACTCTAATGCAAGCAAGATAGAGTAGAATAGGCGATATCCGGTGATCAAGGGGGCTTGCCTGGTTGCTCGGCAAGAGAGAGGGTCATCAACTCAGAGGCGAACAGGGCACCAAAGGCGGTGTCAGTCTCGTAGTCTACCGGAGAGAAGAGTGGGGAAGAAATAGTAAATACGGAGCAAACAAAGCATCTCAAAATATAACAAGGCAATACGCGGTGCCAGGGGTGATCTAACGTGGTAGTAAGTGACACCGGTGAAGGGGGGGAAACATCCGGGAAAGTATCCCCGGTGTTTTGCATTTTCGGGCAGATGAAACGGAGGGGGAAAGTTGCGAGTTCGATAGGTTAGGGATGTGCGGAGACGAACGGGTTGCGTGATCCGAATCGCCTCATCGCTCGAGCAACTTTCATGTACAAAGTTTTTCATCCGAAGTTACGGTTTATTTTATATTAATTTACAAAGCTTTAAAAGATTTTCTAATTTTCTGGAATTAATTTAATTCGAAAATAAATTAATATTCAAAAGCTAAGTGTACACAGGAAGTGTACACAACAAAGGGTATTAGAGGCTGATAGGTGGGGTCGGTGGGGTGCTGAGTCAGCAGGGTCAATAGTCAACGTTGACTGGGTTGACTGGTCAAAACTAGGCGATGGGGCCAGGTGTCATAGGGTCATTTGCTAAACAGATTGTTTATTTAGTCTACTAGTGGTGGGTGGTTAGTAGTAACTGATTAGGCAGGGGTTAGTGCTAATTAGTAATTGGCCGCCGTTTGGTAGTGGCTCAAGCCACGCCGCCAACACGCATGACACAAAGGCCACAGTGGCCATGGCTAGCTAAGAGTGGCTGCGTGCGAAGTGGCGCACGAAGCGCGGCATCAGCAGTAAGTAAGTAGAGTAGTCAGCAGCGGCAGGAGCAACAGGAGTGGGGAAGGAGGGCTGGGCACGTGCAGGGCGAGGCCCCGAGCGAAGCGCTGGCGGGCGACGCAAGGCAGCGGCGGCTGCACGGCAGCGACAGCGGGCGAAGCGGGACGACAAGGCCAGGGCGCTGCCTCGACGAGCAGCGGGCCGTGGTTGGGCGCGGCAGCGCAGGGAGCAGCAGCGTGGGTGCACGCGAAGCGCGGCCAGCGGCAGAGCAGAGCAGGCGCGCGCGCGCATATTCGGAGGCTCGAGCGGCCATGGACGAGGACGACCAAGCTCGGGACGACGTCAAACGGCGATAAATCAAAGGGGAAATGTGGGGAATCGACAGAGGAGCTCACGTTGAGGCCGTGGGCAGCTCGAGGACGCCGGGATGGCCGGAGCAGCGGCATCTGGCGACGGACGATGGTGTACACGAGGAAGACGACGGCGATGGCGGGCGAACGAGGCCTCGTAGCTCGACACCTTTTGTCGGGGGTGAAGAAGACGACGACGATGAAGCCCCTGGATGTATTCTCATGCGCCAGGTAGGTTGTCGGCCGCGACGACGATGATGGTCATGGCGGCTACGGCGCTGTGGGGAGTGGGGGGAACTGTGAGGGAGAGGCGAGGGGAGAGATGTGAGGACGCTAGGGTTCGCAGGGGGTCGAGACGACCTTGTAGGACGCCGGCGCGTCGCTCGATGGCCGGCACGTGGCCGATCCAGCCATGGACGCCGCGGGCACGTCCAGCGCGACTCCTGTGAACAAGAGGTAGGAGGAAACCTCCTGGTGGGCTAGGCTAGCTACTGGCCCTTTGGGCTTTAAGTGTACAGTAGCTAGGTTTCCCCCCCATTTGTTTATTTTTCTGCTTCTATTTATTCTCTAATTTCTTTTATTCACCACAGTTTTGCACTTCCTTTAAATACCGATTGAATTTTATTCATCATGAAACTTTTCACTTAAATACTTAACAATATTTTGGAATGACATACAAAGTTTGAGTTCAAGTGGAATTGTATAAATATTTTCTTATTTTGAAAATGTTACTTTATTTGCCGTTCGACTACTTAATAAATTCCTAGGGGTTAATTGGTGGGTCAAATAAGGTTGGGTTCAACATGAAAAATGATCAATGGAATTATAGAACATTGCAAACATTTTAGTTTTAAATTTTGAAATATTTTTGATGTTTCTCAAAAATTCAAATTTGAATTCGAATCATTTTGAACTAATGCGAGACTATCAACAGTAACCGAGGTGACGTGGCACCATTAACGTGGGATTACTCTAGCCTAATTATCCGGGCGTCACAATTCTCTTCCACTACAAGAAATCTCGTCCCGAGATTTAAGAGGGGAGTAAGGGGGGAGAATAGGTTATGAAATTCTAATGATTCTTCTCGTTCTTGGTTTGCTCTTCTCGAAGTGGTCAATCCATTACATTGATGTTTTCATTTTTCTGCTTCAGGTCATTAAGATGAAGTCGGCATCCTTTCTTCGGAAATTCCATCGTACTTACGAAAGAATAAAGGGGGAGCATTCCGGGAGAACAGACCTCTGGAAGGTCGACTATCTGATCAATAATATCGAGGAAGGTGGCGGAAGTAACTCTCAATTGAAACTTATGAAAATATCGAGAGCAAAGTAAGGAGGTATCATGGGAAGTTTCGAGCGGGCAGGCAATCGTTCGATGCCTGAAACGAAGTGTTGAAGGGGTTTATAGCAATGTAAATAAGCATTGCATCTGATACCTGAATAGATCAACAGGCAGGTGGCCCGTGAATTACCTACAAAGTCAAGCGCGAGGAATAACTTTGACAACAGGGTGTACAGGAGAGTCAGGTTTCGGTCCTGTGGAACTGTGGGATATGGGCCCACCATGTGGGTTAAAAATAGGAGCGGTGACATCTCGCACGGTCACAATAGCAAGGCATGTCAGAGGGTAGCCTATCAGTTATGTCGGCAACAATGTCGGTACCAAGGGCGAGGGACGAATAGAACCATTTTCCTGCTCGTTGAACGAGGTGGACCAATAGGCAAAGTTCTCGTCCACCGGTGGTGACCGGAATGCTATCGACAATTTCGACGGGGTCTTACTGACACGGTTGTACAACAAGGTGTTTACATAAGCAGAGAATATTACTGCTTAGATCATATAGATCACAAGAAAGATTAAATAAAACAATGGAAAGGAAATGTGATCAGCAGATTAAACAGAAGAACGCAAAGGAAAATGTGTTTAAACACATATTTCAGGGGTATATCCTTCCCAAGGTCAAGCATAGCATGATATCCATGTCAGGATATAACGTAGAAAACCATTTAGGTAATGGGGAGAGGAATTTTCATGACATTACCCATACAACGGTGTTTTGGATAATTGATGAAGAAAACATAACATTTTGTTTCAAATGTTCTTATCGGAGATCGGAGTATCACAGACATGCTTCGAGATAGCATTGACAAGGTCTTCAAGCAAAGATCGGACCTTGGATACACAAAGGATCCATCAGGAAAAACTTATTAAACAAGTCATTCAATTTCCTCATGGAAGAATGGTTAACCTTGTTAAAAAGGAAACTATAACACTAGGTCCTCCGGCCAGGTGTGCTAGGCATGGCATCACCTTACCGAGTCATAAGAGGACCAATGTTATAACTCTTGAAAATGTGCTCCAACCATCATATCTGACCGAGATTCCGATCTGATCGGTGTTAGGAAACCTCAGACTCATGATGCCTGAGAAGGAAGGGGTGTAGCACAATTTGACTAGATGACAATGTAAGATTCTCGAGAAATGAACTATGGAAGCGATTTCTGAAACAAGAGTTCATCAGTAAACCAACGAGAGGATGAGGAGGTGGCTGATGGAATCAGCGATAATTCATCGAGATTCACAAAAGATGGATTTCCACAACTATGTGAACAAGGAGATGACAATTGTTAGATCAAATGATACAATGAGGTATGCTCGAGGAAACATACCCAATTAAACATTGGTTGAAGGGTGCACCCAAATATGGGCCTAGGTAGCACGATCAATGTTAGAATGGTGATTCGATAACCAATGGTCTAAGAATGAAATATCGACCAGTAACTTCAAAGCAATAGGGTTGCTAGAATTTTGAAGTCGCACAACATAGTTCAATTGTCGGTTTTCCGGTTAGAAACAACACGGGAACCAAGGAATGATCGGAGATGGCAGGAAGTATCACTTGTACCAAGAATGCATAAGGGGTGGTGAAATTCTCACGACATTATTGATATAAAAGATGGTAATACTCCAAGGTAGGGAAGAACAATTGCTGGATAGCATGGATCTCAAGGTATAACACGAAACACGAACAAGTTTGTGTTGAACGGGAGGCAATAAAGTGGTCGATGATAATATAAATCATCGAGGGCAAAGGATGCTATTTCTCACCAAGAATTCGATAGATATCTTGGAAGGCCTCAGAATGTTGATGATGATCACGACACATTTGTCGAGAGGTTTCGAGAAGATGTAATCGATCGATGGCGATGACACCAAGTCAACGGAATGATGAAGCAAAAAGTTATTGGAACCATGGGTACGCACAAAATTCAAAATCAAGCCTGTTCAAGGAGAAATGATATGACGAGGAAGATCACGGTAGATTAGCTTATTATCTAAATCTGTGCTCCGGAAAGAGGGCCCGTAGCACGCTTAGAAGTTTGCACGATAATGATATAGCCGATAAGGCTAGGAATGACTTGAAGGATTAATAAAATCGTAAGCAACAAGAATTACTTAGAGTTATTGAATCAGAGTGCGGAATTGATGCACTTATCGGGGTTCTCGGTGGACGACAACCCAGAACCCAGGAAAATTAGAATCGGTGAGAAATAACAGTTGATGAAGAACCCATAAGAAGTTATGTAGTTCCATGATATTCTCGCGGTACCAGAGGGTATACTCAAGGGTAGAGCGGGATAGAGGTTGGACAAGTGAAATCATTTGCATAAGGCAAGCACTTAAACTTGTCCAAGAAATGGGATCAAAGAAGAACAATATGGTCGAAACCACGGTCGCAAAAGACCAAGCATAGATAAGAGAAGAAGTTATAACAAGGGGATTATTATTACTACGAGAAGCTTCCATGATAAGTTCCACCTCGGGTCCATGGGCATGAACACAAAGTTCAAGGTCGACTCCCACTTCTCCAAAGCATAACCTTACATTCACTTCTCGTTTCAATAATGGCATTAGTGTTGAAAGTTTTACCTGGTGAAATACCAGATGAGTATAACCCGTGAAAACTTCCGAGTTCACACATAGTAAGGAAGGCATAGGTTCAACCCATCGGGTCATCTTACGAACATATACCACAAACTTTGGGGTAAATAATACAAGCTCGAAAGTAGAGCATTGTTCAAAAGCAGATGATACAATTTACCAAAGGCATTATATACCCATGGAAAGGCTCTCAAGTTTATTCAATATGAAGGACACTGTCGGATAAAATCCAACAAAGGAACCGATGGTACACAAGGGATCGATGTGAGCATCAAGACTCAACCGTGAGGTAGAAGAATGCATGGGCATCATATTATAGAACATCTGAATAATTCGATGCTTAGATAACAAAGGAATTTCGATTTCCAAAACAAAGGACCAGAAGCAGTCGCTCTGATCAAGGATGGATAAGTTGGATAGACCAGAGGCACAATTGACGATAAATAGTTTGGTCGAGAACCAGCTCATGTTCAAAAAATGATGTCTGAGCCGGAAGGATAATCCTAGGACTCGACTGATGATTGTGAACATTCACAACGTATTGAATCAATGGACTCAAAAATGATAATGACAAGGTATGCCATTAAGATTACGAGACTTATGGGATTAATCATAATGCAAGCAAGCAAGAATTTCAAGAGCAATAGGCTGCTCAGGATTTTCGGAAGATCGGGTAGTATTTGAATGTATTTTTGTGAAACACATGAACAACTTTGGACGAACGGATACTCGGCAAGCGCGAGTAATTATCCGTAGGGGTATTCAGGTGACAAGGAACAACACGGCAGTAAGCTCAAAGGATTATCGAAACAACGACGAAGTTTTAAGGGTATCTTGTAATAACAAGACCAATCGATGAGGGTAAGAATAACAACTACAAGTCGTTATCCATAAGGGTTTACGGTGGAAGGGGAATTGCAAACGCGATGAACGCAAGTTCTCGAGTTAACAGTGGAGAGTATCTTCGTGGTCTTCGGTGTAGCGTATTTATCATCGTAATAAGGGATCTCCGGGTGAAAGTGATAACGAGATCCTAATGTTAGATTTAGTAAAATTCATTTAACCCGAATAGAAGAGAGTTCGAGTCCCGAGTAAAGGTCGAGGAGTAAAAGATTCTAATACCACCCAATGGCGACGTAATGTGTCGCACAGCCATGTTAGTAAAAAGAACTTTTCAATGACTAGACTCGACTTCGCCAAGGAGTTGGAATGAGGATTCCTACAGCAATCGGCTCGATACCAATCTCAGGACGCTTCGATTTAATCGTACACTAATCATGCACGCAAATGTGTACGATCAAGATCGAGACTCACGGAAGATATCACAACACAACTCTAAAACATAAATAAGTCATACAAGCATCATAATACAAGCCAGGGGGCCTCGAGGGCTCGAATACAAGTGCTCGATCATAGACGAGTCAGCGGAAGCAACAATATCTGAGTACGACATAAGTTAAACAAGTTTGCCTTAAGAAGGCTAGCACAAAGCGGGATACAGATCGAAGAGGCGCAGGCCTCCTTCTTGGGATCCTCCTAAACTACTCCTGGTCGCCGCCGTCGGTGGGCTGCACGTAGTAGTAGGCACCTCCGGTGTAGTAGTCGTCATCGACGGTGGCGTCTGGCTCCTGGGCTCCATCGTCTGGTCGCAACAACCGAGTAGAGATAGGGGGAAAAGGGGGAACAAGGCAACCGTGAGTACTCATCCAAAGTACTCGCAAGCAAGGAGCTACACCACATATGTATGGATATATGTGTAAAGGGCCATATCAGAGGACTGAACTGCAGAATGCCGTAATAAGAGGGGATAGCTAGTCTTATCGAAGACTACGCTTGGTCACCTTCGCCTTGCAACAGTAGAAGAGGGTAGGTTGAAGTCCTCCAAGTAACATCACATAGCAATAATCCTACCCGCGATCCCTCCTCATATCCCCGAGAGAGCGACCACCGTTGTATCCGCACTTGGAAGGGTGTGTTTTATTAAGTATCCGGTTCTAGTTGTCATAAGGTCAAGGTACAACTCCAAGTCGTCCTGTTATCAAGATCACGGCTATTCAATAGATTAACTTCCCTGCAGGGTGCACCAACTTACCCAACACGCTTGATCCCATTTGGCCGACACACTTTCTGGGTCATGCCCGGCGCTGAAGATCAACACGCCGCAGCCCCACCTAGGGTCAACAGAGAGGCCAAGACGCCGGGTCTAAACCTAAGCGACAGGGTGCGGGCCCATCGCCCATAGCACACACCTGACGCTATGTGATGCGGCCGAAAGCGTAATCCAGCCCACTTAATACAAGAGCAGGCTTACGCTCCAATCCGGTAGCGCCACTCGATCGCTGGCGCCACGAAGTGCTTCGGCCGATACCACGACGCCGAAAGTGCCCATATCTTTCCCACGAGTTGGTTAGTGCGATAGGCTCGTAGCCAACTCAGATCAAATACTAAGATCTCGTTAAGCGTGTTAAGTATCCATGAACGCCGAACAGGGCCAGGCCCACCTCTCTCTCGGCGGTCTCAACCTGCCTTGTCGCTCCGCCACAAAGATCCACTCGCTGGTGCTCCACCACCGACCCGACTTTAGTCTCCACATGTATCATGTATAAGTATATAGATATACCGTGATCACCTCCCGAGTGATCACGGCCCGATAGTATAGCACATGCAGACGGACAAGAATGTAGGGCCACAGATGGAAATACTAGCATCCTATACTAAGCATGTAGGATTGCGTAAAGGTAACAACAAGAGTAGCAAGGACAAGGCTATGCAGAAAGATAGGATTAATCGAAAGCAATAATATGCTACACTACTCTAATGCAAGCAGTATAGAGTATAATAGGCGATATCTGGTGACCAAGGGGGGCTTGCCTGGTTGCTCGGCAAGAGAGAGGGTAAATCAACTCAGAGCGAATGGGGCACCAAAGCAGCGGCTACCTCGTAGTCTACCGGAAAGAAGAGTGGGAAGAAATAGTAAATCTGAGCAAACAAAGCATCTCAAAATATAACAAGGCAATACGCGGTGCCAGGGGTGATCTAACGCGGTAGTAAGTGACACTGGTGAAGGGGGGGAAACATCCGGGAAAGTATCCCCGATGTTTTGCATTTTCGGGCAAATGAAACAGAGGGGGAAAGTTGCGAGTTCGATAGGTTAGGGATGTGCGGCGGACGAACGGGCTGCGTATCCGGAATCGTCTCGTCGTTCTGAGCAACTTTCATGTACAAAGTTTTTTCATCCGAGTTACGGTTTATTTTATATTAATTTACAAAGCTTTAAAAGATTTTCTAATTTTCTGGAATTAATTTAATTCGAAAATAAATTAATATTCAAAAGCTAAGTGTACACAGGGAAGTGTACACAACAAAGGGTATTAGAGGCTGATAGGTGGGGTCGGTTGGGTGCTGAGTCAGCAGGGTCAATAGTCAACGTTGGCTGGGTTGACTGGTCAAAACTAGGTAGTGGGGCCCTGTGTCATAGGGTCATTTGCTAAACAGATTGTTTATTTAGTCTACTAGTGGTGGGGGTTAGTAGTAACTGATTAGGCAGGGGTTAGTGCTAATTAGTAATGGGCGGCCGTTTGGTAGTGGCTCAAGCCACGCCGCCAACACGCATGACACAAAGGCCACGGTGGCCATGGCTAGCCAAGAGTGGCTGCGTGCGAAGTGGCGCACGGAAGCGACGGCATCAGCAGTAAGTAGAGTTGTGCAGCAGCGGTGCAGCAGGAGTGGGGAAGGAGGGCTGGGCACGTGCGAAGCGAGGCCTCGAGCGAAGCGGCCAGGCGGGCGACGCAAGGCAGCGGCGGGCTGCACGGCAGCGACGCGGGCGCAATGGGACGACGAGGCGTGGGCGCGGCCGTGACGAGCAGCGGGCCGTGGTTGGGCGCGGCAAGCGCAGGGAGCAGCAGCGTGGGTGCACGCAGGGCGCGGCCACCGGCAGGAGCAGGCGGGCGCGTGCGCATATTCGGAGGCTCGAACGCGGCCATGGACGAGGACGACCAAGCTCGGGGACGACGGCAAACAGCGACAAATCAAAGGGGAAATGTGGGGAATCGACAGAGGAGCTCACGTTGAGGCCGTGGGCGAGCTCGAGGACGCCGGGATGGCGGGAGCAGCGGCATCTGGCGCATTTAACGATGGTGTACGCGAGCAAGACGACGGCGATGGCGGGCTTAACGAGGCCTCGTAGCTCGACACTTTTTGTCGGGGGTGAAGAAGACGACGACGATGGAGCCCCTGGATGTATTCTCAAGCGCCGGGGAGGTTGTCGGCCGCGACGACGGTGATGGTCATGGCGGCTATGGCGCTGTGGGGAGTGGGGGGACTGTGAGGGAGAGGCGAGGGGAGAGATGTGAGGATGCTAGGGTTCGCAGGGGGTCGAGACGACCTTGTAGGACGCCGGCGCGTCGCTCGATGGCTGGCATGTGGCCGATCCGGCCATGGACGCCGCGGGCGCGTCCAGCGTGACTCCTGTGAACAGGAGGTAGGAGGAAACCTCCTGGTGGGCTAGGCTAGCTACTGGCCCTTTGGGCTTTAAGTGTACTGAGAGCTAGGTTTCCCCCATTTGTTTATTTTTCTGCTTCTATTTATTCTCTAATTTCTTTTATTCACCACAGTTTTGCACTTCCTTTAAATACCGATTGAATTTTATTCATCATGAAACTTTTCACTTAAATACTTCACAATATTTTGGAATGACATACAAAGTTTGAGTTCAAGTGGAATTGTATAAATATTTTCTTATTTTGAAAATGTTACTTTATTTGTCGTTCGACCACTTAATAAATTCCTAGGGGTTAATTGGTGGGTCAAATAAGGTTGGGTTCAACATGAAAAATGATCAATGGAATTATAGAACATTGCGAACATTTTAGTTTTAAATTTTGAAATATTTTTGATGTTTCTCAAAAATTCAAATTTGAATTCGAATCATTTTGAACTAATGCGAGACTATCAACAGTAACCGAGGTGACGTGGCACCATTAACGTGGGATTACTCTAGCCTAATTATCCGGGCGTCACACTCTGCTTCGCCACACCAGTGAAGTTTTGCTCCACGAGTCCAATTTCTTTCCCACTGAAGTAGATGATTACCCGCTTGGGATTGGCATCTTTGGATTCGTGGATTCTGTCGTTAGAGATACTGTGGTGGGTACTACTTTTGAGCTTGATGAGGATGATGATAATCAGGGTACTGTTGTTTCCTTTATTCCTCAGGATGCTGCTATCAATATGCGCCAAACTTGCTTTGGACCTCAAGTATGGTTGTTGTACATTGGATTTCCCCATGATTATCAAACCTCTCACTACATCCATAAGTCTGTCGATAAGTTTGGGGAACTTATCACTTGGAATAATCCTAGAGGGGACAAGAAATTTGTTCTGATCAAAGCCAGAGTTCTTAGCTTGCGCTGGGTGCCAAGAAGTTTTGTTATGCATCAGCTGGGTGGTGAGTGCCGATGCTGGACTGTGTGCGTCACGATTCTGCACAACAGTGATTGGAATGCACATATCCTGGATGTGCCGCCTGCAGATATTGAACCACCGCCTGCTGATGGGATTCCCCATCTCCTCTTCGGTGACACTCTCAATGCGGAGCAGATGTACCATGCCCAACTGCATAATTGGCTCGCTCAGAACGCCGCGCCAAACATGCCTGATGCAGCTCCACAACACAATGCTCCTCGTGGACACGACGCTCACTTCCAAGCGGGATGGGGTGCTTGGCCACCTTTGCCGCCTCCTGATCAGATAACTTTCGGGCTTGGTCGACGGCGGTGAGGGTCCGCAAGTGCAAGATGGGATTTTACCGCTAATAATCTCCAGGATAGCCCAGGACAGCTTGGAATGATTCCATTTCAGCTTTTGGCAGCTCGATTCCGGTGCCACAGCCTCTCGATAGATTATGTCTTGGTGCCAAGTAACATTTTTAACAATCTTGTTAGGGAGAAAGCTCGGCTGCACCTGAAAGTATTGTGGTTTCTAGTCCGCCCCTCAAAGATAATGCATTGGACATTTAGATCTCTCTTTTCGCATCTGGTTTGCAGCTTGCTATGTCTGCTCAGGTACTATAATCAGCTCGATGATGATTAATGAAGGTTTTCCCATTGTCAGGCTTAACACCTTCCTCAGGTCTGCAATCATGCCTATAGTTGCAGCTTATGGCCCATGGAGCTCTGGCTATGGTCTTAGGGATGCTAGAGTGGAGTTTAAAGTGGCAATTACTAAAGAGGAGGGAATGCTAATTGTTACTGAAGCCACCAAGACCACAACTCTGCATAACTCCAATGATGTTATTGTTGAACAAATGTCCGTGGAAGCTGATCTCTCTCTGTTTGATCTGAATGTTGGGGATCCAACGGCTCCTGTGAGTGTCTTTCCACCTCGGCTGGTGCACTTGTCGGACACACTTGGTCCTGCTGCTTCTACTGAACTGCCTGCACAGGTGTCTGCGATGACTGCTTCTGCTGTTTCTGATGACCTGCATGTCCATGAGCCTGTGGTGAGTACTCGTCATGGAAAGGCTCCTGCTCCTGAATCCTCCGTTAATCTACGGCGGAGCACTTGCAAGAACAAGTATGATGGATTCAAAGTACCGACACTCTCGGAAACAAAGAACAGAGCCTCTAAGGTAAAACCACGGGTCGTTCCTTCTGCTGCAACTGCCATCACCATAACTGAGCTTTCTAATGAAGCAGAACTACCACCTCCCACCCTGATCCCTGTCATTCAGCAGATTGGCAGTGTTATGTGTGGGATCCCCGCTGCTGAACTCTCGGAGGAGAAGCTCCTGGCTTGCAAGGACGCAGGGCCATCTTCTGATGCGGCCTGATCTCCTTATTTATCCTTATTATGCCTCTTTTGGTTAGTTGGAATGTTCTATGTTGGAATGTACGTGGGCTAAACTCTGAAGCCAAACAGCTAGCACTTTCTAATGCGATCAACTCTAGTGGTTGCGCAGTTATTTGCTTGCAGGAAACAAAAAAACAATCTTTTGATAATGCTTTCATTAAATCTTGTTGCCCACGAAGATTTGATAAGTTTGATTTTGTCCCCTCCCGGGGCGCATCAGGAGGAATTGCCACCATTTGGAATAGTGCGGTTTTCTCGGCTACTACAGTGGCCTCTGAAGACTTTGCACTGGTAACTCGTTTTCACTCTACCCAGTCGGCGCAATCTTGGACCTTAGTTAATGTGTATGGGCCCTGTCAAGGGGACCCCAGAAACAATTTCATTGCCCGGCTATTCTCACTTGATATACCTACTAATGAAGATTGGCTATTATGTGGAGATTTTAATTTCATTAGAGGCCCTGAGAATCGTAACAAACCAGGTGGCCACTTTGGAGATATGATAACTTTTAATGATTTCATCAGATCCCAGGCCTTAATTGAATTGCCCATCAAGGGAAGAACTTACACATGGAGCAACATGCAAACTGATCCCCTCCTAGAGCAAATTGACTGGTTCTTCACTAGTAATCATTGGACCAGCTCCTACCCAAACACGGTTGTTAAACCCCTTGGCAGACCGGTCTCAGATCACATTCCTTGTGTCATCAATATTGAAACAAAAATCCCACGTTCCAAGATGTTCAGATTTGAATCTTATTGGATCCATCACCCGGGGTTCTTAGAAACTATGAAAAGGGCTTGGGCCATACCTGTGAACTCTCCAAACATGGCGCCTAATCTCTGCAAAAAGCTCAAGCACCTTCGGCATGAACTAAAAAGTTGCAGTAAGAACATTTCTAAGCTATCAATTGCTATTGAGAACACTAACAGGGCCCTTCTAGAAATTGATGGTTTGGAAAACAGGAGGCTTCTCACGACACCGGAAGCAAATTTCAGAAATATTCTCAAGAACCATTTATTAAGACTCCTGTCCTACCAAAAGCTATACTGGAAGAAACGCTGCACGGTTCGTTGGGTTTAATTCGGCGATGAAAATTCCAAATTTTTTCAAGCAATGGCGTTAGTACGATATCGCAGAAATAACATAGCCTCCCTCATGACTGATTCTGGCTTTTGTGCAGAGGATCATGCAAGCAAAGAAGCCATTATATTTCAGACTTTCAAAGATCGTCTTGGCACGAAAACCAAGCACGACATGAAATTTGACTTGCCCAGAATCATCAAAAAGATTGATGGCCTTGATGAACTCACAGTTCCATTTACCATGGCTGAAATTGACCAGGTGATCAAAACAATGCCACTGGACCGGGCCCCGGGACCTGACGGTTTTACATGCATATTTCTGAAAACTTGTTGGGAAGTGATCAAGTAGGATTTCTATAAGCTTTGCAACCTGTTCTTCGAGGGCAACCTCAACTTAGAGAGCATTAATGAAGGTCTAATCACTCTCATTCCAAAAGTTCAGGCGCCGTCAACAATTAATGAATACATGCCCATCACAATACTTAATTGTTGTCTCAAGGTAATTACTAAGCTCCTGGCCAACCGTTTACAAAGACTCGTGCTCAAAATTGTGCACCGCAACCAATATGGTTTCCTCAAAGGGCGCACGATCCAAGACTGCCTGGCATGGGCCTTCGAGTACATCTACCAGTGCTAATCTTGCAAAAAAGAAGTTGTCCTGTTAAAACTAGATTTTGCTAAAGCCTTCGACACCATTGATCATGATGCAATGATTGAGATCATGAGAAACATGGGCTTTAACGATAAATGTCTTGGTTGGATTAAATGCATCTTTGCCTCGGGGAAATCTGCTGTCCTCCTGAATGGCGTACCGGGAAGACAATTTCATTGCAAATGTGGAGTCCACCAAGGTGACCCTTTGTCCCCCCCCCCCTAATCTTTGTCCTAGCCGCAGATTTATTACAAGCTGCTATTAATGATGCTTTTGCCAAAGACCTCATCAAGTTACCCTTCCCATGCGCTACACAAAAAGATTACCCGGTCATTCAATATGCGGACGACAGGATTCTTGCAATGCCAGCTTGTCCTCTACGGGCTACAACTATCAAAAATATTCTGTCGGACTACGCCACCTCTATTGGACTCAAAATTAATTTCCATAAATCCACACTTGTCCCGATCAACTGTGATGAAGCACTCTATACCAACTTGGCGAATATTTTTGGATGTGTGGTGGGAAAGATGCCTTTTACCTACCTAGGCCTTCCACTGGGGACTACTAAACCTACCATTCATGATCTCATGCCTTTGGTCTGTCGACTAGAAAGAAGACTATCAGCAACACTTAATATGATATCATATGGTGGCAAGTTATCACTGCTCAACTCGGTCATTACCTTGCTCCTAATCTACGCCATGTGTACACTTAAACTCCCAGCAGGAATCATTGAACTCCTTGACAAGATTTGCCGCAAATGTTTATGGACAAAGAAAACTGATCAAGGTGACAAGTGCACCTCACTGGCTGCTTGGGACATGGTTTGCAAACCAAAGAAATGTGGTGGTCTGGGAATATTAAACCTGAAAATCCAGAACGAGGCCTTGCTTCTCAAGTTTCTTCACAAGTTCTACAACCACTGGGACCTGCCCTGGGTTGAGTTGATTTGGAACACCTACTACACCTCCAAGATACCCCATGCTACCGATCCTTGTGGCTCCTTCTGGTGGCGAGATATCTCAAAGCTAATGCCCACTTATAGAGGAATCATGATGGTCAATGTGAATAATGGAGCAACCACTCTCTTTTGGAAAGATATGTGGCTGGGTGAGATCCTGGCCGAAACTCATCCACGTGCTTTCTCGTTTGCTAAAGATGAAGACATCTCTGTTCGCTGTTCCTATGGGCCACCGGTTTGCGAGAAACGTTTCATACGCCACTATCGGAGCAAGCCCATGCAGAGACCAGAAATCTGCAAAGCCTTACCTTGGACGTCAAATTGGTGGCCTATCAACACACGATGATTGGACATACGTTTGGGGATCCACCCACTTCGCAGCCAACAAATTCTATGAGTTTTTGTTCAGAGATGTCCAAGCTCACCCTGCCTACTCCTGGCTATGGAAGTCCAAAACAACTTTGAAGATCAAAGTTTTTGGCTGGTTACTACTCTCTGACAGGCTAAACACCAGAAATATGCTCAAACGACGTCACTTCAACATTGGTAACATGTTTGGCTGCATGCTTTGCCCAACATGCATGGATGAAACGGTGGAGCACCTTTTATTTGAATGCCCTTTTAGCTTAAATTGCTGGGCCAAGCTTGGAATGCAAGCATCTACTCAAGGGAATAGGCTGGATTGGGTGGAATCAACCAAGACATCATGTAATAGACCATTATTTGTGGAAATCCTACTCCAATCTGCTTGGAGTATTTGGAAGGAAAGGAACAACAAGCACTTCAGAGGAATTACTCCATCCACAAGCTCTTGGCTCTCTAGACTTAAAGAAGACCTGTCCCTCCTCACCTATAGGGTGGGAGATAAGAATAAACCCTTCTTACTTTCATACTTAGCTACATTGTAACTTAGCCCTTTACCCTCCCCCCTCCACCCAGAAAGTGGGATGGCCTTGTAACATACAAACCATGTACAGTTGCCGATTCTTTAATTTAATTGCAGTAGGAGCCTCTCCTACTGTTTCAGCGGTTCAAAAAAAACACAAAGCAAGTAGGCAAATTGTATTCCATGTAAAAGATCGAAACCTATGTAATAGTGGGAAATGACACTTTCTTTCTATACAATCCCTGTTCAAGAATTCATCCGATTAACCAGTTAACTTGCCGATTAATCCCTACTCATACGGTCCCCGAGTAGCCGATAACCCGATAAATCCTCCGATTAATTGATTAAATGACCGATTAACTTGCCGATTAGCCTATTAATCCCCTACTCACCAGCCGACCGAGCAGCTACCAGTTAACGATTTCCTCAACAATGCAGTGTTCATTGCCCACACATGACGGAAGAGATCACATAGAGAAATACTATTCACTCATGTCTACGATTCCAGTATTTACAAACAGGGTGGTCCACCCTAAAACAATATTGACAACAAATATGACAAGGCAAGCATAGATGTAGTGAATCAATCATTTACTTGTGAGCTTACTAGGACAAGTATGCAGAATTGTAACTGCAGTAAGAGACCGTCCAAAATCTGAATGAAGAAGTTTGTCTAGCACTTATTGTTTGCAACTAATTGACGTGAATAATTGGATATTATATCAAATGAGTAAGAAAGAGAAGTAAAATTGTCAACAAACCTGGCTTGCAGTAGTAATCTGGGTCAATGTCACTACGACCAACAATCTAAAATGACTAGTGTCAGTTCCGAGGGCCGGAATTTTGAAAACCCTGTGAACTTTAGAGGTACTAAAGATTACCGAAATACATCTGAACCAGTAAGTGTAGGTAGCACTGAGCACACAGCAAACCCTAATGACAGTCCTGCCTAATGAGTAATGAATCAATTAGAAAATGGGTGATAACGAGTGGCTGCTGAGTGTTGAGGAAGTATCTCAGGATAAATCGGGTTGGCTTGGTGGGTGCTGCACGCCTGAGCCCTGAACGGATTGGGAAGGTAGGCACGGTGGCGCGCCCGGGCAGCAGTGACGCTGTTGGGCGAGCGGCTCCTGGCCTCCTGTTAGTCCGGCGTCTCCTCCTAGAGTCATGCCGTCCGGGTACGGCAAGTCGCCGGTGAGGCAGGCGGCTGGGGGTGAGTAGAGATCGGAAGCGCGCAGCAGAACAGAGGGGAATCAGGGCCTGGGACGACCCAAAATCCTAGGGTGGGCCGGCTCACCGTGGGCACCCTGTAGAGATACACACCCGAGTGGCGAACATGCATTTTCGAAACTAATTTTGGAACATTTAGCTGACCAATTAAACAACTCTGTTTTAATAATATCAGATTCATATTTGAACAACTAAGCTTGTTTAGCTTGATGGGTGGAGCAGTGTTATTATGACACGAAGCACGTATTCTGATCAGTATAGTGATCATAAAGGGGAAACTCTAAGCATATTTTTTAGCAAAGAGGGTTTCCTCCGATTTCTATTAAAGAAACCACCACGGAACCAACATGATCAATTAAACCCTAAGCATGATCAATTAAACCGTATTATGGCTGTGCCATGGAAGATTTGAAGCTGCAAACCGAAGAAATGATATTTAGCATCCATTGTTTGCTTCGAACTAAGAACTAAATTCTAAGAGCTGAAAAGAAAGTAGAGTAACCAAGTTAAGATCTATTTTCTGGTTGAGATCAAAAAGTTGAGAAGATATGAAGTACCACCTCTCTTGCGGCGCCGTGTAGGCATCCGTGGTGCGATGGCTGTCGGTGGCGTTGAAGCAGATCTGCGACGGTAGACGGGTGCATCGGGGGATAAGTCCCGTTGCGGTGGAAGAGAAGGTCGTGTGAGCGGCCCCGGCAAAGAGGACGACGGCGCCGATGAAGCGAGAGGACGCGATGCAAGGCTATTGGTCCGTCGCCGTGGATGAGAAACGTCCATCTCTAGAAGTGGTACGGCGCGGTCTTGGTAGGCGCTCCAGGATGGTGGAGGACGGTGGCGATGGATGTGGTCGAGGACGGCGGCGATGGATTGGGTGGCGGACGAAGGCTGGTGTGGGGATGGGGTGTTCTAGCGCGGACGATGTATGAATCGGAAAATGGAGGGAGAGGTACGGGGAACCATGTTTTTGGGACGCGTCTGTCTGAAATATGGGAAACTTACAAACTTAGCCCCCGTTTAAAATTTGGACGTCTCGTCGGCTGGGGATAGGACGATAATCTCGCATCTCGCCAATATTTGCCCAGAGCGATTTCGGGCGAGGAGAGGGTGGTTGGCGCCCACGGTGTATGAACGGGACTGACAGGTAGGGCGATTGTGTCACGTCTGAGTGAAGTTACAAACCTGTCCCTATTGAAAATATTTGCCTACATCGATTTCGGCTGAGTCGAGTTTGTTTTGCCGCCCACCGTGTATGAATGGGGAATGGAGGGAGAAATAGAGATCTTTCGGACGAGCTTGAATCAAATGTGTTTTGCCGCCCATGTTTGACGCCCATCATGTCGGAATGGGCTCAGAGGCGGTCGTGTCACGTCTAACTGAAGTTACTAACCTACCCCTATTTAGAGCAGTGGAAATCGGGCCGATGGATTGTCCGTGTAATGGGTAGACAGTAATTTCCATCTCCCAAACACTTGGCTTCGGGCAGCCGACATGGGAGTGGACATTTTGCCGTTTCTTTCGAATTTTGGGACAATAAGCATCCACGTTTACCCTGGCAACTAAATTCAAATCCATTTTGTATTCCTATAAATCATTCTACGTGTTTTTATATATCTTCAAAAGGACGACAAAGATGTATGCCACTGTCATATATGAATATGGTTTACAAATGCCGATACTCAAATTCAGAAGCTAGAATCCAGTTTAAGGTGAATTCAAATATTTGGAACACTTCATGTCCAACTCAAATGTCACACGCAACATAATGTGTACTCCCATTTAGATATGTACACAAGCGATGTATCAAGATTCAAATACCGAGTCAATTAACCAAGAATGTACAGAACTAACAGACATATAAACACTTATAGAGTATATGGATCAATTATATCAACTAACATACATAAGCCAGGCCGTTGTACTTTTTTTTTGGCTACAACAACATCCTTTTTTTAGCCAGCATCTTGGCCCTTTCCGATGCGTGCCACTTATGGTCCATCTATACTACTACTATTGCTGAATGCACATTCAGCCCGATTGGCATATTTGTAGGTCTGGCACAACAATCAAAATGAAATGTCTCCGAGTCTTATCGATTAATACAGACTTGTGCTCAAATAAAATTACAAACCAAAAAAACAAAAAAAAACAATTATTACAAGATCTCTAAAACAAATGGTTTGATTGATTACATGAACAGACAACACAAAGGTTATTCAACGATGGAAAGAACATTTCACCTATGATTTACCAAGTAGGAATTTAATTTCCTTTTTTCCTTCAGGACCTTAACAATCTGGTCAGTCTCAGCTTGCTTCGTTTTGAAATCCACCAAATATTTAATGGTTGTCTTGAGTACTGCTTGTGATTGTGTTGTTTGCTTCCTCAACATGTCAACTTCATCTCTAAGTGCAGAAGCAGAATCTCTTTCTACCACTAGTTTAGCCTCTAGAGCATCAGCAGTTGGCAATTCATAATGCACGATTGGGCCGGTGCCACTGCTGTGGGATGATGCAACGTCCATGGTGACCTCGCTCTTTGATCTTGGGCTAACCTGTTTTGCCATTAAAGTTCCGATTGGATTCAGAAAAGTTAAAGTTAGCAAAATATCTCAACTGGGAGTTATAACAGCAAACCAGTTAAACAAACATGGAATTAAAGAGTTTCAATTGGATGCTGAAAAGTAGTTATTAACATCATTGTAACCCGCTGTTGCAGCAGCAAAGCAGTTAAACAAACAAGTAGATATTTAAGTTAAGGCAAACAGGTAATTCTTAACAGTAAGTATCAAAAACATATATAGGCGTAGTCTACAATATGATTAACAGGCTATGGCATTATGTAATCAGTAGCAAACTAAATTAAGCCAAGCAACGTAATTGAACAATTTTGCAATAAGTGGCTAACTAAAATTCCGAGAAGCAGGTAACTGAACTTACGCTAGTTCTTTGTACAGGCACACTGCAACTTCTTTTTCGCTTACAAGGTTGTACGAAGGAGTCCATGGCATCAATTGCTTGGATACGCAGTCCCAATACTTCTTTCTTCCCACACTGTATTGGTAAGTCGAATGGTTAATCTGGTAAGATGGTGCGTCCTTGATATGTTATATGAGGACGTGTAGTCAGACTAGTTGTAGCCACACACATCACACTGGCTTTTACGGTATATTTTTTATGCGATTACTTTTGGCATGTCGAGATCTAAGCAATCTACAATAGGATGAAAAGACTGGCATCCTTCACATTATTGGCGAACTCAGTTCATAGAAACACGCAATTCAACCATTCTGTGGGTAAATCAAAAGCGCCACTAGAATATTTTTCACTACCCAATCATACACGCAAAAAGGGGCGACACCATCATAGGGGCTGGTATGGGCGGCCGCCTCAGGTGGCTGGAAAGTGTGCACCTAGTTTGAGTCGTCCAGGTTGGCCCAGGCTAGTTTTGTTTGTCCCAATGCACGAGCAGGCAATGTAAAAAATGAAGAAAAAATGTTTCAATTTGGATGGGCCAATAACATAAGTGCAAGGCAGGCCCTATAGCAGGCTCGCGGCCCAAACGAGCTCCTCCCATATCGATCGATAGCAGGAAAAATCCCAATTGATTCGCTCCAGCCTCCAGTTTGGTTCGCTCCTAACCTAGCCGCCGCTGGACAAACCGACACAGCACTTCCTTGCGCCCTCGTTGGAGGGCGGTCGCCGGACTTCTAGCGAACGGAAGGACAAGAAGATGAAGATCCAACCCTGGGTGTAGCCTGCGTGGGAGGCAGCGGCGGCAGCACGGTCATGGCATCGAGCTTGCGCAAACGGACAGTCACAGCTTGCAAGAGTAGCATGCACAACGAGCAGGTACATCACATCCCTGATTATATCTAATTCAACCCTTCAATTTCTGGCCAATAGTTAAACCTGACGGTGTTGTAAAACTGCTTGTATGTAGGGAATCTATGAGAAAATGAAACCAATTTCTACTTATTTTATAACTCCCCCAATCAATACTGAACTGACTGAATCTGATGTATCTAATCAAGTTTCCGATGCAAACATACAAGCTCATGTTGTTCTTGAGCTTGAAGTGTCTAATGAACAGACTGCTAATGAAGAATTTGATGCAAACATTTTACATGCTCCTGGTGATGAACATATAGTGTCTAATGAGGGATATAATGCAAGCATTTTGCAAGCTCATTGGAGGATTTAGTGTGTAATGATGATCTGCTATGTTGAGAGAGACAGAGATTTGCAGGCATTGATGAAAAGCAAATTAGTGCATTTTCATAGCTTGAGGAAACGATGAGGCCATCTACCAGAAAGTCCCCGTATCATGACAACATAGCATAAATAATTTTCTAATATGTTGTTTGAAACTATTGGCATACTTTTGCAGGATAGATATATTGACATGCAGTTTGCGCACTGGTTATAGGTGCAATTACACTTCGATATTTTCAGCCAGAGACGAATAATTCAAGCAGGTACAAACCATGTGTGTAGTCCTTGTACACCATGTTGCATTTTGTGTTTTTTGGTGCTTGCATCATTTAGTGTTTATAATCTGAACTACTTTGGATCATTAGCTGGTTTTCAAAGTGCATGTAGCTTCACATTTCTTAAGTTATGTTGATTTCCGGAGTGCAAGTGCCTTCGTATTTTTTAAGTTAAATGTTCGCCCCTGGTAACTTGAATTCGTGGATCCGCCACTGCACACAAATCATACACGAATGCCAGTATGAATTAAATGAAATGCAGGGATTTACGCTAGCTTGTTGTACAGGCTCACTGCAGCTCTGTTTGCGCTTGGGATGTTCCATGTACAAGTCCATGTTACCACTTGCTTGGATGTGCAGGCCTTGTGCTCCTTGCATCCCCCTCTGCATTTTTGACACGGCGAATGGTTGATCAAATAAGAGGAATCGACCTTGATGTTGTACCGGAGGACAGATACTTACAAGGTTATACGGGTGTGCAGGATGTGTACCAGATCCCGTAGCACCGTCATCCTTCGTTAAAAAATGGATTTCCTTGTTTCAGATGATATCTCCAGAAGAAATAAGAGTTAAAGTCAGAGTTGCATAGGCGTGTAAGCTAAGACAGAAGTGAAAGGATATCCAAACATCGCCGGAACAGTGCACAAGGGAGTGACGTGTGGATACCTAGTTCGGGCCGGCGTTTGGGCATGCTCGCCTAGCTAGAGTGCGGATCACTTCAGAGCCATTGAGGGTGATGCGCTGGCGTTGGCTGGCCGCGCACGGATGCAGATCTTGAGGGGCAGCGGAGCGCTACGATGCGGTGGACGAGACTGTGGGTGAAGCCCCAACGGCCTCGGGGGGCGGAGGTGCGACGATGTGCTCGGTGAAGTAGCCCCGGTGAGCTGGGAGACGGTGTCGGTGAAGCGCACCTGATGCAATGGAACTCGGTGTCTGTGAGGCACATCGGTTGCGGTGGCCGACGTTGTCGGTGGACCACCCGGTGCGGTGGACGAGGGCGTAGATGAGGTAGCTCCGGTGCGGTGGTGAAGCGCGACCGTCGTCTTCGTCGTCGTCGTCCGACACAGAGGTGGGGAAAGAGACGAGACGAGGGGCGATTGGAACTTTACTTGGGTTGGCGGTGAAGAAGACGGTGGAGAAGAGAGATTTTACAGGGCTGGAATTGGGGCCGCCAGATATTTCAACCCGAAACGTGGAACAGCAATCTTATTTTATCGTCGTCCTTGGGGGGGAGGGAGGGACGAGGGAGGGAGTGGGGGAGGGAGGGACGAGGGAGGGGGTGGGTTGCTGGGTGCTACGCATCCGTCTGACACACATGACCACCCTGACAGGACTATGCTTCGGTGCCTTAAGGCACCTGCCTTTGTGTCCACGACATGTGGGCCCAACAGGTGGCTGGCCCACATGTCAGTGATCCAAAGGCAGGTGCCTCTAAGGCACCGAAGCAGCGCCCACCCTGACACGACCCTGGTCTGCCTGGTGCGCCTACATTTGAGAATGCAAACGAATCTTCTTTCATTTGCAAACAAATCTGTATGTATTACCATGCCCGTGTATTCCTTGCAATAATTAGTCATTCGAAACGAGATACTCCCTCCGTTCACTTTTGTAAGTCGTTTCAGACAACTTAAAATGAACTGGTTTGCACATTGTCTGAAATGACTTCAAGGTCTTATAAAAGTGAACAGAAGGAGTACTATAAATTAATTAATGAGGAGTTATTTGAAAAAAAATCAAAATGATATCCACGCTAACGTGGATTAGAGTGTGTGTCACATAATTAGTTATTTGAATTAGAGTGTGTGTCACGTAGCGATCTCCAATTCTAATGTGGATTTCACATTTCACTATATCCACGCTACTTTTTTAATACAAATTCATATGTATATGATGAACACCATGGTAGTGAGAAAACTTTTGGATGGATTCAAACATATGACCTACAAAAGAGCACAACAAATTGAGTCAATGTCAACTTTTCGAAACTTAGTATGGCACGAATTCGAAATAATTACTCGTATGCATGGTCCTCAGTTCAATTCTTACAATGTAGACCGAATTGAAACATCGATGTTAAGTCTCGTACTATGTACATTCAAACCCCCCACACGCTACATACTTCATGTATCGGTCAATCTTCCTCTCTTACCACCTTAGGAAGCTATCGATTTCCAACACACGTTCATTCTTTCTCTCCATGTTTCGATCTCTAAGTCTCTCAACTACACAATCCCTTTTTCCACTCTGTTACCAAATGTATTTACCTCACACACCCGCCATTGCACCCCGTGCTGAGCTCTCTCTCTCTCTCTCTCTCTCTCTCTCTCTCTCTCTCCTCTCACCCTCTCGCGCTAAATACATGCATTGCCTATCTAGCCCCCCCAACGTCTCGTGCGCACGCACGCACGTTGTATATCTAGGTCACTCCCTCGAGAATGTCTCACTCTTTCTTCCGCACGGCGGGCCACACTCGCTCAGTCTTGCTCTCTTTATCTGAATCTCGTTTAACCTCCTTTTCTTTCACACACAAATGATATATCTCCCTGTTCGGGCCTCAATCGACACACTCTATACTCTCTCACGCAGATTGTCTATCTAGGTCAGTCCATCCAAGCCGCTGCCACTCTTTCGACCTCATGGCGGGCCACGCTCACTCAATCTCTCTCTCTCTCTCTCTCTCTCTCTCTCTCTCTCTGTCTCGATTGACCTCGCTCTTTCTCGGACAAAAACGATGTATCACCATGTTTGAGCCCAATTCGACCTATTCACATTGTATACTCTATCACGCACATTGTGTATCTAGGTCACTCTCTCCAACCCGTCTCACTCTTTCGATCGCACGGCGACCCTATGTGATCGATTGACCTTGCTTCCTCCCACGCACAAAATATATCTACACGTCTGTGACTGGATCATCTCTCAAGCTCTATCTTACAGCCCTCACCCTTGCCAAAAGCTCAATCGGACAATATCTCTCCAGAGCATATATATCTGTTCAATGAATGTCAGACCACACTCACTTTGTCTCTCTATCTATATGTCTCTTGATTGACCTCGCTTTCTCACACTGTATCTTCCACGCATTGAAGCTACTACCTCTCCATCCCTCGCAAAGCCGGAGCTATTTACATTGCGAGTGGCACTCCAACCTTGGATTAATTTATGTAGGCATTTATTACGATCGGTTTAGATTATATTTTTGTAGCATTCGCCCACAACTACTCCAAACACCGCAACCCCCATAATTCCCTAGTTGATTTCCCTCTGGCTCGGTCATCGCTCTCGCACGTCCTTTCTCGCCTTCAACGTCGCACCATGGTATTATTGCAAAAAACTATGTTGTTCTCTTTAATTATTATAAATAAGCTACAAAACTACACACCGATAGTCCACTTGGAATGGAACAAAATTTTACCCACAAATTAAAGTGCTACAAACTACACACCGAGGGGCCCAAATGTCATGAAACAAATTTGGACCCATATACAAATTAAAAAATAAATGACGAGGATCGAACATGCGACCGGGCCTTCAAGCCGCACGTCAATAGGCAACAAACTAGAACAACAATGTTTGTTGTACCCCCCTTTGTTCACATAATGTTTCTATATTACCACAGCCTATTTAATGGATAACATGTAATATTATTTTTAGTACTATTCGCCTTCACTTACTGGTGGGTTCCATGTGCGCTCTCTCTCTCTCTCTCTCCTCCCCTTCTGCGTTTAGACGCACGGGCAAACATGAAGAACTCGCGGGCGATGTTGCCGTTGACCATATCTGAACACGTTCACAAGTCACGGCACCAGTTTCACGTACTAGCAGCACTAGTCAGTGTGTATGTGCAATGCACGTTAATTTGGAAGTATATTAAGTGCATGCAGATATTAAGTAGGATATTATTTGCGTGTTATTATGTGATTAGCACTATTTTTGGCATGAAATTAACTGCACGCTAAACGTGTTGAGCACTCGACATTGAAGCAGTCTAGGTCGTTGGATGACAAGGAATACATGTGGCTTGATGACTTTTTATATTTAATTTGATACGGCTCTAGCAAAACATTCAATCGATCAAACCATAGATTTCGTTCAGTCTGACTCCGACTTTAAATTATACGACGATCGATATAAAATAAACGGAAATGATAAACGTTCGGATTTTAAGAATGGCAATCCGAACGTTTTTCATGGCAAATTTAGATTACGCGGCGGCGGCGGGGGCGTCTTGCGGTGGGAAGCGGCTCCTCTGCCGTGATCTGTGTGTCGTCGGGCCACTGACCGACGGCGACAGCGGCGTCTTGCGCCGTTGTTGGCGTACTCCTGGACGTTGGCCTAGCTTCAAGGAATGCCAAAATGTTCTGGACTTTGGAGCGAGTCAACTGGCGGGAGGAGGCGACTGGCGTTGGTGCAAGGAAGCGGTCAACTACGGGCACTGGCACCCGCGCGGGGACAGGCGCTGTCAACGGCGCGGCTGAGACATTCGTGAGCACGGGCACCGCACGGCAGGCACGCGTCAGCACGCAGCGTGGCGCATCGCTGGCAGGTGCACGGGCACCGGCATGGGCGTGCGCGTCAGTGCACGCGCAGGCGCATGCGCTGGCAGGTGCATCGGCGCATGAAAGTCGGCGGGGACCTCGTGGAACACCGTGGGATCAAGCTCGGCGACAATGTGTGGCTCGCAACCCATCAATGCCATGGGGATGGGCGCTGGCGCAGTCGGGGCGACGGGAGCCGGAACTGGAGCGGGGACAGGCGCGGCGTCTTCCCGCAAGGCCAGTTCAAGGTCGTTCCAAAGTGCCTTATGTTCTTAAGACTCCGGCTGGGTGTCTTCCTCAGGAAACTGGAACACTAAGGGCAGACCATCATGATGCGGCACAGCGTACGTTTAGGTCAGGCTAGTTGGAGGTAGACAACAGGAGAATCGGAGAGGAAGAGAGAAGATTGTAGCGATACTGGGTAGTGCGGGGTTGATTTTAAACTGCGGCGCCGGCGGCATTAAAAGTGGGAGCAGTTGGGACGAAGGTGGGGCGGCGGAGCCTGGTTAAAGGGCTCGCCTCCCAGTGAGCCTGCACAACGGTCTGGTCGCACGCCTCACTGTCAGCCAGCGCAGTGATCTACTCGCACACCTCCCATCTACTCATCACACACTTGCTCGTACGGCACTTGCCGATGAGAAGCGGGGACTCGTGGCGGCACGAAACGACCACGCTTTCAATAGTGAAAACGTTCACCTTAACGTGAAAGGTCTTTATTCCAAAATACCTTGGCTCTTCATTTGTGCAACTTGTCATAAGCAGCTTGTCTCAAATTGAAGAAAAAACTTATGAAGTAATATTTGTGCCATATCACGTGACCATGCTCAGTTTCAAGAATTCATGCTCACTTTTGGATTTTCTGAAATTTAAGATCCAGGATTCGAAACAATATCTTAACCTGCATCATGGAATAAATTTTCAAGACGTACATCTGTCCTGTTGTATTTCTTAAGAAAGGATTTGGTCAAACATTTTGCTTAGTTAGACTTCAGACAAGTTATATATGCAGAGTAAAAGGATAATCCTTCCATACCAGTGCATTTCCTGGTATATTAACTCAAGTACTAGGCAGGAACAAACGGGCTCAATTTTGTGCTCATCCTGGTGTAGTAGTAGTAGTACTAGGCAATGCAGTTGACGGGTGACCTTGACGAGCGGCGACCGAGGGAATTGAACCGTGCTCGACACGGTAGGTAACATTGTCTAGTTACTAAAGCATCCCTCTGTTGTTCATCGGTAGTCATTATGGATCGGGGACATGAGGGGAATTTCCTAGGGCTGGAATTCTGGCCGCCAGATATTTCGACTTGAAACGCTGAGGCTTGACTGGTTGGGGTTGCCTAATGTGCGTACCACACACGCCACCAAAGGACACGAGCCCGGTTTTTTTTTTATTTACTTTTTTAGGATCAACAGGAGCCAAGGTCTGGCTGGTACGCCGTTGGGTCCTACCATTCGAGAATACAAAAGCAACCTTTTAAATTGCCGAATGAATCTATGTGTATTACAATACCCGTATTTTCTTTGCAAATACTAATCTTAACGTGGTAATTGATTTATGACGAGTTGTTGAATTAGAGTGAGTTTGTGATATAGTGATCTCAACGTGGATTTCACATTTCATGGCATCCCTAGTAAGTTTTCCAATGCAAATTCAAATTTAAAAGATGAACAATATGGAGGTGAGAAAACTTTGTATGTATCAAGCATATGACCACACACACACACACACACACACACACACACACACACACAGACACACACGCACGAACACAACAACAATCCAATAACTATAGTGCATCTATTTTTCCAAACCATGCATGTATGACACGAATTCAAAAATACTCCTTCTATTCCTAGATATTAGTCTTTTAGAGAGTTCAACAAGTGACGACATACGGAGCAAAATGAGTGAATCTAGACTCTAAAATATGTCTATATACACCCGTATGTGCCAGTCCATTTGAAATCTCTAAAAAAACTAATATTTATAGGAACTAATGGAGTAAAATGTAAGACATGCATGGTCCTCCGTTCAATATTTAAAATGAACATGAGACTGAAACATGAATATTAAGTCTAGTACTACAGTACATGTAAATGTTGTGTTTAGGCGGAGCTATGATTGTCGGGGGTCAACCCCTCGACCTTAGATAAAATTGTGGAACTCTGTTTAGGGTTGTTTAGATTATATTTGTCCCCACCCTCCCAACCACCGATTGGTTGTGCACCCCCACCCCTCCTCCCCGGGAGAATATCATGTGCCCCCATACCTTAGATGCTATATGCCGATATGAGTTGCTTGGAGCTTGTAGATCTGAGATATAGCAGCTCACATGATGTGTCTTAATATTTTAACAGGAAACCTTGATTAGTTTGAGAATTGCACACAATTTGTACAAAAACTACTCAGATGCCCATGGATCCCATATCCAACGACCTCGAAACTCGTATCACCGTAGCATCTAAGATGAAGGAGGACATCATATTCTCCTGTATGTAAGAATATCATGTGCTACCACACCTTAGATGCTTTGGCGATACAAGCTCTTCGGAGCCGTTGGATTTGTGACCCAACACCTCCTCGGTGGTTCGTATGGTTTTTTTGCAGAAAAGCTCCAAAAGAGTTCGGCCACTGCTTACAAGCACAAAGACTGCTCATATGCCATTGGATCTCAGATCAAATGACCTCGAAGCTCGTATCACCGTAGCATCCAAGCTGCGATAGTATCGTATTTTTTCTCACACGGGCACTAGTGCAAAACCGGCCTTTAGTGCCGGTTCGTGACGGCCTTTAGTGCCGGTTCGCCAACCGGCACTAAAGAGTGGGGACTAAAGGCCCCCCCCTTTAGTACCGGTTAAATCACGAACCAGCGCTAAAGTGCAAACACGCGGCACGAGCCAGGCCCATGTCTTGCGTAGGTCTTTAGTACGGTTGGTAACACCAACGGTACTAAATGTTTGGGTGTTTTTTTAATTTTGCTTTAATTTTGTGTTTTCAATTTGGCTTTATTTTCCATTTTATTCTTTTTGTTTGCTGGTATTTCACGATACTACAAATTGTACGTTTATGCATATATATAAATAGATTTTCTCAAATCGTAGAAGAACACATATATATATATATATATATATATATATATATATATATATATATATATATATATATATATATATATATATATATATATATATATATATATATAATATCATCGAATGTCTCACAGCCAACACCATTAACTATTCACACATACACATGTATATACATATACAATTTCTCCTACATGTTCCCTTGGTGCCTGCGGAGCATGCACGATGACAAGTGGTTCATGGGGGCGGTAGCGGGTAATAGTATTCTCCTTTGGGATCTATGACCTGGTCGAGCAAAAATCCGGCTATTTCCTCTTGAAGTGCTAGTATGTGCTCCTCGGGTAGGAGCTTATCCCGCACCTCTCTGAACCGTTAAGAAGGAGATCAATATGCATGTGTATTAGTTGTGTTACAAGATATCGATAATGGTGTGAATAGAGTTCTGACAACGTACCCATTCCTGTCTTTGAGATCTGCTCCTTTTGAACGCCATCATGCGAATGTTCTCGCAAACGTAGAATGCACAAAGATCATTCCCCGGCGCCTACTTCAGGGCCTTTACGAGAATGGAATTGAATCAGATAATGATTAATCAAGCATGATAATTAATTAATGGTATTGAAACAAGAATTAAAGAGATGGCTAGCTAGCTAGTACTACTTAATTATTTACCCTTGGTCGATGCCAAAGCAACTTTTTTGGCCAATTGCCTGGACTCACCTTGATGAACTTTGCCCAAGCCCTGCCCGCCAGCATAGAAAATCAATAAAGGGGTTATTAAATAGTTCATATCAAGAAATGACGAACTAATAATAGGCTGAGATATAGTTAATAATGATTGAAATTACCTGTTGACTATCCCCTTCATGATGGTATAGTCTTTATCTTCTTTAAGTAGCGAGTTGTATAAAATTAATCAACTATATATCATAAACCGTATACACTTAGTTATTAACATCTAGCTAGCTAGTAAGCAAAAACAGAATTTGTATTAACTCACGTGAAGTTGTAAGGAAGTAGTATATCTTCATTGGTATTGAGGCACTTCAAGAACTCTAGCATGCTTTCCTCTACACCTGCTTTAGAAGTTGCAAGATTCCATGTGTACTCATTAATGGTATTTGGGTCAATGAACCCAATGCCATAGCTTCCCAATTTTTTCATTTCATACATCTTCATCCTGCATATAATACCACAGAAAAGAATATATAGTGAGGATAATTACATGTAATGATTGATCAAAAATTATAGAAAGAAATCACTTACAAACAATAGCAACTGACGAGAGATTTGTCGAGTGCGTCTTGATTGTATAACTGATATAGTTCTGAATACTCAATGCGCAGAGCTTTATCATGGTAGTAATGCTCCTTCTTGACATTCACCATGAGGGACTCTTGATTGGAAATCTTGTTAATGTTCATGTACCATTGATGCAATTCATACATTCTCGTTGGGAGGTTCTTGACCTTGTCTGGGTGGACCAAAGGTTTGCCCTGGGCATATTTCCATTTTATTTCCTCCTCTCTAAGCGGAGACATGGGCTCAATTTCGATGAGTTGTCCAACAGAGATCTTGAGCATTTCAGCCTGCATTATATGCCCCTCCGTTATTACCATACCGCCTAGCTGGGGAACTTTAACGGTTTGCCCACAATAATATTGGGCGCGCGGCCTCCTCTCATGTGTTGTTGTTGGCACAACAAGCGGGGAGATCGATTGCGCCGCCTGTTCTCCCAGCTGGGGAACGGTTTTCCTGCATTTTTGCCCGCTGCTTGTTGGGTCGAGCTCGAGCTCGCTTCCTTCTTTAGCCGTTCTCGATGTAGTTTCCTGATTTGGCGCTCATAGTCCGAGTTAACAGGCTTGGGAGCTGGTTCTCTAGCCATTTTAATGAAGTGGTCAATTACTTTCTCATGCACTTTCTCCTTTGGCGACGATGCCGGTTTCGGTCCAAAATGGGCGTCCACTTGGGCCTGCACTATGGCTGCGTTTTGCTCCTTAGTCATGTCGTAAGGCCTCTGAGGAAGAGGAGCGAGGCTTGGACCATATTTACATCGATTGTCTCCGCCTGTACTTCCTGAACTACCTCGACTCGTACCGCTACGCACCATAGCTGCGGCATGTCTCTTCTGCGATTGCTGAGACGGTAGAGACAACTGACGTGGCTGAGTTGGACCAGGAGAAGTGGCCTGACGATGTGCCGGACTTGAAGCAGGAGGTGTGGCTCGACACGGTGCGGACTTGAAACCGGAGAACTGGCATGACGCTGTGCCGGACTTGAAACCGGAGGAGTCAGCTCACGCGTTCAGGGACTTGGAGGAGGTGGCGGACTTCGAGGAGGAGTCGGCTCACGCGTTCGTGGACTTGGAGGAGCGGGAGTCTGCTGACTCGGTGGCGGAGTCGGCAGACGACACGGTGTCGGTGGACTTCGAAAGATGTTGCAATCCTTTCTCCATAGGATGATACGATGTATGGCCTCTCCCAGTGTGCGGTCGTCTTCACCTCCAGGAAAGTCAAGCTGTAGCCCCGAATATTGGTCCACCACTTCATCAACCATGACACGAGCATAGCCCTCTTGAATCGGGATTCAATGGAAGGTTGCTTCGGGGTAACTGGAAAAGCAACGCCGTCCGCCACCTTCATGGATATGTTCTTCATTTTGGAGTGTTGCTCACGATTAGTGTTACGTATGATGTCATCCACGTGGTATGTATCCAGCAGTGTGTCGCCTGGGCAGAACCAACGCTGCTTCTCGGCATGGATGGGACGGTGCTATCCAATGCT
Source organism: Aegilops longissima (assembly GCA_021605205.1). NCBI lineage: Eukaryota > Viridiplantae > Streptophyta > Magnoliopsida > Poales > Poaceae > Aegilops > Aegilops longissima. The sequence continues at coordinate 621,336,872 of CM038681.1, forward strand.
GGGCGATCATCCGCTTGTTGCTGCCGCTCTTTGAGACCCCTTTCTTGGCTAAGTGAGTCGATCTGCTGCTGTTGCTGCTGGAATTTGAGTGCCAGGTCCGCGTGCCTTACTTCTAGGCCTTGAAGGCGTTCTGCGACCTGCTTCCTCTGCTCCTCCTCCAGCTTCCTATTCTTCTCCTCCATCTTCCTTCTTGCACGGGTCTTGTAGTCTTCGTTCCATTCTGAAAAGCCCTCATACCAGGGAATAACGCCCTTGCCTCATGTTCTTCCCGGGTGTTCAGGATTTCCCAGGGCGCGCGTAAGCTCGTCGTTCTCTCTGTTGGGCGTGAACACCCCCTTTCGAGATTCTTCTACTACGTCAATTATTTTTTGTTCGGCTCCTTTTAGACTTGCCTTCCGCGAAACTTCGCCTGTCTTCGGGTCCAACGCACCCCCATGAGCATAGAACCAAGTTCTGCACCTGGGGGGCCAGTTCCTAGTAACCGGTGTGACCCCTGCATCTGTTGGGGAACGTAGCAGAAATTCAAAATTTTCCTACGAGTCACCAAGATCTATCTATGGAGAGACTAGCAACGATAGAGAGGGGAGTGCATCTACATACCCTTGTAGATCGCTAAGCGGAAGTGTTCAAGAGAACGGGGATGAAGGAGTCGTACTCGCAGCGATTCAGATCGCGGTTGATTCCGATCTAAGCACCGAACAACGGTGCCTCCGCGTTCAACACACGTACAGTCCGGGGACGTCTCCTCCTTCTTGATCCAGCAAGGGGAGAGGAGAAGTTGAGGGAGAACTCCGACAACACAACGGCATGGTGGTGATGGAGCTCGTGGTTCTCCGGCAGGGCTTCGCCAAGCACTACGGAGGAGGAGGTGTTGGAGGAGGAGAGGGCTGCGCCCGGGGAAGGTGCGGCTGCCCTCTCTCTCTCACTATATATAGGGGAAGGGAGGAGGGGGGGCGCCTAGGGTTCCCTAGGGAGGCGGCGGCCATAGGGGAAACCCTAGATGGGTTTTGGCGCCCCACCCCTAGCAAACTTGCCCCCAAGCCGGGAGGCGGCTGCCCTAGGGGTGGCGCCCCACCTCTCCAGTTACGTGAGATGGGGTGGGAGGCGCTCAGCCCCTTAGTGGGCTGATGTGCCTCTCCCTTGGCCCATAAGGCCCCCAAAGCTTACTGGGGCCTCGAAACCCCTTTCGGACGTCTGGTCATCACCGTACCCCGGAACAATTCTCGACTCCAATACCCTTCGTCCAATATACCGATCTTCACCTCCGGACCATTCCGGAGCTCCTCGTCATGTCCGGATCTCATCCGGACTCAACAACCTTCGGTAACCACATACTATTTCCCATAACAACTCTAGCGTCACCGAACCTTAAGTGTGTAGACCCTACGGGTTTGGGAACCATGCAAACATGACCGAGACGTTCTCCGGTCATTAACCAACAGCGGGATCTGGATACCCATGTTGGCTCCCACATGTTCCACGATGATCTCATCGGATGAACCATGATGTCGAGGATTCGATCAATCCCGTATACAATTCCCTTTGTCTAGCGGTATTGTACTTGCCCGAGATTCGATCATCGGTATCCCGATACCTTGTTCAATCTCGTTACCGGCAAGTCTCTTTTTTTTCTCGTTCCGTAACACATCATCCCGTGATCAACCCCTTGGTCACATTGTGCACATTATGATGATGTCCTACCGAGTGCGCCCAGAGATACCTCTCCGTCACACGGAGTGACAAATCCCAGTCTCGATTTGTGCCAACCCAACAGACACTTTCGGAAATACCCGTAGTGCACCTTTATAGCCACCCAGTTACGTTGTGACGTTTGGTACACCCAAAGCATTCCTAAGATATCCGGAGTTGCACAATCTCATGGTCTAAGGAAATGATACTTGACATTAGAAAAGCTTTAGCATCTGAACTACGATCTTTGTGCTAGGCTTAGGATTGGGTCTTGTCCATCACATCATTCTCCTAATGATGTGATCCTGTTATCAACGACATCCAATGTCCATGGTCAGGAAACCGTAACCATCTATTGATCAACGAGCTAGTCAACTAGAGGCTTACTTGGGACATGGTGTTGTCTATGTATCCACACATGTATCTGAGTTTCCTATCAATACAATTATAGCATGGATAGTAAACGATTATCATGAACAAGGAAATATAATAATAATAACTAATTTATTATTGCCTCTAGAGCATATTTCCAACAGTCTCCCACTTGCACTAGAGTCAATAATCTAGTTCACATCGCCATGTGATTAACACTCACAGGTCACATCGCCATGTGACCAACATCCAAAGAGTTTACTAGTGTCACTAAACTAGTTCACATCATCATGTGATTAAGACTCAATGAGTTACGGGGTTTGATCATGTTTTGCTTGTGAGAGAGGTTTTAGTCAGCAGGGTCTCAGTAACATTCAGATCCGTATGCACTTCATAAATCTCTAGGTCATATTGTAAATGCTGCTTCCACACTCCACTTGAAGCTATTCCAAATGGTTGCTCCACTATACGTATCCGGTTTGCTACTCAGAGTCACTCGGATAGGTGTTAAAGCTTGCATCGACGTAACCCTTTACGCCGAACTCTGTATCACCTCCATAATCGAGAAACATGTCCTTATTTACTCCAAGGACAATTTTGACCGCTGTCCAATGATCCATTTCTGGATCATTCTTGTACCCCTTGACTGACCCATGGCAAGGCACACTTCCGGTGCGGTACACAGCATAGCATACTATAGAGCCTACGTCTGAAGCATAGGGGACGACCTTCGTCCTTTCTCTCTCTTCTAACGTGGTCGAGCTTTAACTCTTAACTTCATACCTTACAACTCAGGCAAGAACTCCTTCTTTGACTGATCCATCTTGAACACCTTCAAGATCATGTCAAGGTATGTGCTCATTTTAAAGTACCATTTAGCGGTTTTTTATCTATCCTCATATATCTTGATGCTCAATGTTCAAGCAGCTTAATCTAGGTTTTCTATTGAAAAACACTTTTCAAATAACCCTATATGCTTTCCAGAAATTCTACATCATTTCTGATCAACAATATATCAACAACATATACTCATTAGAAATTCTATAGTGCTCCCACTCACTTCTTTGGAAATACAAGTTTCTCGTAAACTTTGTATAAACCCAAAATCTTTGATCATCTCATCAAACCGTACATTCCAACTCCGAGATGCTTACTCCAGTCCTTAGAAGGATTGCTGGAGCCTTGCATGCTTGTTAGCATCTTTCAGGATTGACAAAACCTTCAGGTTGTATCACATACAACCTTTCCTCAAGAAAATTGTCGAGGAAATAATGTTTTGACATCCTATCTGCAAGATTTCATAAATAATGCGAGAATCGCTAATCCAATTCCAACAGACTCTTAGCATCGCTACGAGTGAGAAAGCCTCACCGCAGTCAACTCCTTGAACTTGCCGGAAAACATCTTAACGACAATTCGAGCTTTCTTAATGGTGATACTTACCATCATTATCCGTCTTTCTTTTAAAATCCATCTGTACTCAACAGCCTTACGACCATCGGGTAGTTCTGCCAAAGTCTACACTTTGTTTTCATGCATGGATCCTCTCTCGGATTTTATGGCCTCGAGCCATTTGTCGGAATCCGGCCCCACCATCACTTTTCCAGAGCTCGTAGGTTCATTGTTATCTAGCAACATGACCTTCAAGACATGATTACTGTACCATTTGAAGTAGTACGCATCCTTGTCACCCTACGAGGTTCGGTAGCGACTTGATCCGAAGTTTCATGATCACTATCATCAACTTCCACTTCAATTGGTGTAGGTGCTACAGGAACAACTTCCTGTGCCCTGCTACACACTGGTTGAAGTGATGGTTCAATAACCTTATCAAGTCTCCACCATCCCCCCACTCAATTTTCGAGACAAACTTTTCCTCGAGAAAGGACCCGATTCAAGAAACAATCCCTATTGCTTTCGGATCTGAATTAGGAGGTATACCCAACTGTTTTGGGTGTCCTATGAAGATGTATTTATCCACTTTGGGTTCGAGCTCATCAGCCTGAAACCTTTTTCACATAAGCGTCGCAGCCCCAAACTTTTAAGAAACGACAACTTAGGTTTCTCAAAACCATAATTCATACGGTGTCGTCTCAACGGAATTACGTGGTGCCCTATTTAAAGTGAGTGCGGTTGTCTCTAATGCGTAACCCATGAACGATAGTGGTAATTCGATAAGAGACATCATGGTACGCACCATATCCAATAGGGCGCAACTATGATGTTCAGACACACCATCACTTATGGTGTTCCAGGCGGTATTAATTGTGAAACAATTTCCACAATGTCTTAATTGCGTGCCAAAACTCGTAAGTCAGATATTCATCTCTATGATCATATCATAGACATTTTATCCTCTTGTCACGAAGATCTTCAACTTCACTCTGAAATTACTTGAACCATTCAATAATTCAGACTTGTGTTTCATCAAGTAAATATACTCAGTATCTACTCAAATCATCTGTGAAGTAAGAACATAACGATATCCACTGCATGCCTCAACACTCATTGGACTGCACACATCAAAATGTATTACTTCCAACAAGTTGCTTTCTTGTTCCATTTTACTAAAAACGAGGCTTTCAGTCATCTTGCCCATGTGGTATGATTTGCATGTCTCAAGTGATTCAAAATCAAGTGAGTCCAAACGGTCCATTTGCATGGAGTTTCTTCATGCATATACACCAATAGACATGGTTAGCATGTCTCAAACTTTTCGAAAGCGAGTGAGTCAAAGATCCATCAACATGGAGCTTCTTCATGCGTTTTATACCAATATGACTTACATGGCAGTGCCACAAGTAGGTGGTACTATCATTACTATCTTATATCTTTTGGCATGAACATGTGTATCACTACGGTCGAGATTCAATAAACCATGCATTATAGGTGCAAGACCATTGAAGGTATTATTCAAATAAACAGAGTAACCATTATTCTCCTTAAATGAATAACCGTATTGTGATAGACATAATCCAATCATGTCTATGCTCAACGCAAACACTAAATAACAATTATTTAGGTTTAACACCAATCTCGATGGTAGAGGGAGAGTGCGATGCTTGATCACATCAAGCTTGGAAAAACTTCCAACACATATCGCCAGCTCACCTTTAGCTAGTCTCCGTTTACTCCGCAACCTTTTATTTCGAGTTATTAACACTTAGCAACCGAACCGGTATCTAATTCCCTGGTGCTACTAGGAGTACTAGTAAAGTACACATTAACATAATGTACATCCAATATACTTCTATCGACCTTGCCAGCCTTCTCATCTACCAAGTATCTAGGGTAATTATGCTCCAGTGGCTGTTCCCCTTATTACAGAAGCACTTAGTCTCGGGTTTGGGTTCAACCTTGGGTTTCTTCACTAGAGCAGCAACTGATTTGCTGTTTCATGAAGTATCCCTTCTTGCCCTTGCCCTTCTTGAAACTAGTGGTTTCACCAACCATCAACACTTTGATTCTCCTTCTTGATTTCTACTTTCGCGGTGTCAAACATCACGAATATCTCAAGTATCATCATATCTATCCCTGATATGTTACAGTTCATCACGAAGCTCTAGCAGCTTGGTGGCAATGACTTTGGAGAAACATCACTATCTCATCTGGAAGATCAACTCCCACTCGATTCAAGTGATTGTTGTACTCAGACAATCTGAGCACAAGCTCAACGATTGAGATTTTCTCCCTTAGTTTGCAGGCTAAGAAAATCTTCGGAGGTCTTATACCTCTTGACGTGTGCACGAGCCTGAAATCCCAATTTCAGCCCTCGAGACATCACATATGTTTCGCGACGTTTCGAAATCGTCTTTGGTGCCTCAACTCTAAACCGTTTAACATTACTGAACTATCACGTAGTTATCAAAACGTGTATGTCAGATGTTCGCAACATCCAGAGATGACGTTCGAGGTTCAGCACACCGAGCAGTGCATTAAGGACATAAGCCTTCTACGAAGCAACGAGGACAATCCTCAGTTTACGGACCTAGTCCGCATAATCGCTACTATCAACTTTCAACTAAATTTTCTCTAGGAACATATCTAAACAGTAGAACTAAAGCGCGAGCTTACGACATAATTTGCAAAGATCTTTTGACTATGTTCAGGATGATTAAGTTCATCTTATGAACTCCCACTCAGATAGACATCCCTCTAGTCATCTAAGTGATTACATGATCCGAGTCAACTAGGCCGTGCCCGATCATCACGTGAGACGGACTAGTCATCATCGGTGAACATCTTCATGTTGATCGTATCTACCATCGACTCATGCTCGACCTTTCGGTCTCTTGTGTTCGAGGCCATGTGCGTACATGCTAGGCTCGTCAAGTCAACCTAAGTGTTTCGCGTGTGTAAATCTGTCTTACACCCGTTGTATGTGAACGTTAGAATCTACCACACCCGATCATCACGTGGTGCTTCGAAACAACGAACTTTCGCAACGGTGCACAGTTAGGGGGAACACTTTCTTGAAATTTTAATGAGGGATCATCTTATTTACTACCGTCGTTCTAAGCAAATAAGATGCATAAACATGATAAACATCACATGCAATCAAAAAGTGACATGATATGGCCAATATCATTTTTGCTCCTTTTGATCTCCATCTTCGGGGCTCCATGATCATCATCATCACCGGCATGACACCATGATCTCCATCATCATGATCTCCATCATCGTGTCTCCATGAAGTTGTCTCACCAACTATTACTTCTACTACTACTGCTAACGGTTTAGCACTGAAGTAAAGTAATTACATGACGTTATTCAGTGACACGCAGGTCATACAATAAATAAAGACAACTCCTATGGCTCCTGCCGGTTGTCATAGTCATCGACATGCAAGTCGTGATTCCTATTACAAGAACATGATCAATCTCATACATCACATATCATTCATCACATTCTTTTTGGCCATATCACATCACATAGCATACCCTGCAAAAACAAGTTAGACGTCCTCTAATTGTTGTTTGCATGTTTTAGGTGGCTGCTATGGGTTTCTAGCAAAACGTTCTTACCTCATAAAACCACAACGTGATATGTCAATTGCTATTTACCCTTCATAAGGACCCTTTTCATCGAATCCGATCCGACTAAAGTGGGAGAGCGGCACCGCTAGCCACCTTATGCAACAAGTGCATGTCGATCGGTGGAACCTCTCACGTAAGTGTACGTGTAAGGTCGGTCCGGGCCGCTTCATTCCACAATACCGTCGAAACAAGATTGGACTAGTAACGGTAAGCATATTGAACAAAATCAACGCCCACAACAACTTGTGTTCTACTCGTGCATAGAAACTACGCATAGACCTAGCTCATGATGCCACTGTTGGGGAACGTAGCAGAAATTCAAAATTTTCCTACGAGTCACCAAGATCTATCTATGGAGAGACTAGCAACGAGAGAGAGGGGAGTGCATCTACATACCCTTGTAGATCGCTAAGCGGAAGCGTTCAAGAGAACGGGGATGAAGGAGTCGTACTCGCAGCGATTCAGATCGCGGTTGATTCCGATCTAAGCACCGAACAATGGTGCCTCCGCGTTCAACACACGTACAGCCCGGGGACGTCTCCTCCTTCTTGATCCAGCAAGGAGGGAGGAGAAGTTGAGGGAGAACTCCGACAGCACGACGACATGGTGGTGATGGAGCTCGTGGTTCTCCGGCAGGGCTTCGCCAAGCACTACGGAGGAGGAGGTGTTGGAGGAGGAGAGGGCTGCGCCAGGGAAGGTGCGGCTGCCTCTCTCTCTCTCACTATATATAGGGGGAAGGAGGAGGGGCGCCTAGGGTTCCCTAGGGAGGGGCGGCGGCCAAAGGGGAAACCCTAGATGGGTTTTGGCGCCCCACCCTAGGAAACTTGCCCCCAAGCCGGGAGGCGGCTTCCCTAGGGGTGGCGCCCCACCTCTCCAGGTTACGTGAGATGGGGTGGGAGGGGCGCTCAGCCCCTTAGTGGGCTGATGTGCCCTCTCCCCTTGGCCCATAAGGGCCCCCAAAGCTTGCCGGGGCCTCCGAAACCCCTTTCGGACACGCTGGTCATCACCTGGTACCCCCGGAACAATTCCGGACTCCAATACCCTTCGTCCAATATACCTATCTTCACCTCCGGACCATTCCGGAGCTCCTCGTCATGTTCGGGATCTCATCCGAGACTCCGAACAACCTTCGTTAACGACATACTATTTCCCATAACAACTCTAGCGTCACCGAACCTTAAGTGTGTAGACCCTACGGGTTCGGGAACCATGCAAACATGACCGAGACGTTCTCCGGTCAATAACCAACAGGGGGATCTGGATACCCATGTTGGCTCCCACATGTTCCACGATGATCTCATCAGATGAACCACGATGTCGAGGATTCGATCAATCCCGTATACAATTCCCTTTGTCTAGTGGTATTGTACTTGCCCGAGATTCGATCGTCGGTATCCCGATACCTTGTTCAATCTCGTTACCGGCAAGTCTCTTTACTCGTTCCGTAACACATCATCCCGTGATCAACCCCTTGGTCACATTGTGCACATTATGATGATGTCCTACCGAGTGGGCCCAGAGATACCTCTCCGTCACACGAAGTGACAAATCCCAGTCTCGATTTGTGCCAACCCAACAGACACTTTCGGAAATACCCGTAGTGCACCTTTATAGCCACCCAGTTATGTTGTGACGTTTGGTACACCCAAGGCATTCCTACGATATCCGGGAGTTGCACAATCTCATGGTCTAAGGAAATGATACTTGACATTAGAAAAGCTTTAGCATACGAACTACACGATCTTTGTGCTAGGCTTAGGATTGGGTCTTGTCCATCACATCATTCTCCTAATGATGTGATCCCGTTATCAACGACATCCAATGTCCATGGTCAGGAAAACGTAACCATCTATTGATCAACGAGCTAGTCAACTAGAGGCTTACTAGGGACATGGTGTTGTCTATGTATCCACACATGTATCTGAGTTTCCTATCGATACAATTATAGCATGGATAATAAACGATTATCATGAACAAGGAAATATAATAATAATAACTAATTTATTATTGCCTCTAGAGCATATTTCCAACAGCATCCTCCATCTCTTGCTCAGACTTATCCCACTTAGGCAATCCCACCGCGTAGCCACCTGGACCCAACCTATGGAACTCCGTCTTTTTTGCGGCATTTGCCTTGTATTTCATCGACCGTTCCTTAGCTAATTCTGAATCCTTGAAGGTCACGAAATCGTCCCAGTGCTCTCTTTGCTTCTCCAGTGTTCCTGTGAATTCTGGAGTCTTCCTTTCATTAGCGAGGTAGTTGGCCCATACAGTTTTCTTATGGGTGTTGAATGCAATTGCCATCTTCTTAAGAGCAGCGCCCTTCACTTTGTCCACATCTGCTTTAGTGAAATGATCTGGTAGGGTGAAATGTTCCATCAGAGATTTCCAAAGGACTTCTTTGGCTCTGCCGTCGACCCAAGTAACACCTGGACATTTAGTCTTTGGCTCTTTCCATTATTGAATAGAGATCAGGAGTTTGTCCTTCACAAGAACTCCGCACTGACGAGTCCACTTGTTCGCAATGTTCTTAGGCGTGAGGGGTTCACCACTAGGTTTGATGGATTCGATGTTGTACTTTACACCATCCTTCAACAATCTGCCTGGGCCTCGCTTTGTCCTGCTGTCTGTAGAAGCAGATTTGCTCGATCCAGAGGGCTGAAAGAAGAATGATCAATTCGTTAATATATATTCAATAAAAAAACATGTGATGATCACCATGATGCCTGCTTATATAAATATACCTCGCCGTTAGTCTTTGTTATTTGAAGATCAGCATTGTCTGTGTCATCACAAACATTGTCTTTGTCATCATAATCATAATCATAGTTCATGACTTCATCAGCTTGGTCATCGAGATCGAATATCTTCTCATCACCCTCTCCGGTATTGTTCAGATATTGGGAGCCGTCATTTCCTTCATTCATATCATCTAGCCTGTGAGGGCTGCGTATGATGTCGAACAATTCCTCTTCTCTCTCTCTGCCAGTATTGTCCGCCATAGCTTTTACTTAACTAATACATAAGAAATATAAAACAATTTAATTAGTATTCAAATTACGATGCATGGTGCAATCAATAAGGAAAAACTGAATCTCGAATACATCGTCTTAATATATATAATCTCGAATACATCATCGTCTTAATATATATAATCTCGAATACATCATCTCGAATATTATATATCGAATACATCACTGGCTAGGTACCTAATAAAGATCGAGTACTACAGAAGAATCTAGGGCGCCACTCGTGGTTCACGGGCGTGGGCGGTGCACACCCAAAGAGAAGGAACCATCACAGGATCATATCTCCGGTCATCTGCCCAAAGAACCCACCAAGTAGTGGAGAACCTGACGTCGTCCATAGCAGCCATGTAGCGATGGACATGCTCATCTTCCTCCCTGACACGGCAACGCACCACCTCCGGCGGGGCCGGCTGCCTCTGCACCGAATGTGGCCCACGCGAACGCCACCAAAGAAGATCAGGGTCGACGACGGGACCCGAGGTCGGGTTCCTCACCAAGCGCGCCCCTCCAGAAGCACCTCCGGTGCCAGCCCGGCGGAGCCAGTCCGGACATGGGTCCTCTGAAGCAGGGCGTCGTCGTGAGCGGGTCGACGGCGAGGATCTTGGGCCTGGCATATCGTCGAGAAGAAATACTATATGCCCATAAAAAGTAACATTTTTTAAATGATTTGATTGTGATAACTAAAATTCTATATACATGCAAATTCTAACAATTTGACATTAATCTAATTCATCTAACTAAAACTAATTATAAAATTTAACAAATACTATAGGCCCATAAAAACTATTTATATAACTAAAAAACAAAAAAATTGCTAACATTTCTATAAATATTTCTATAACTAAAAATAGAAAACATTTATAACATTTCTATATAACTAACAATTCTAATATTTATATAACTAAAAACAGAAAAATTGCTAACATTTCTATAAATATTTCTATAACTAAAAAACATAAAGCATTTATAATATTTCTACATAACTAACAATTCTAATATTTATATTACTAAAAAAAGAAAATTTGCTAACATTTCTATAAATATTTCTATAACTAAAAAACAGAAAACATTTATAACATTTCTATATAACTAACAATTCTAATATTTATATTACTAAAAACAGAAAAATTGCTAACATTTCTATAAAAAATGGCGTGTGTGTGTAGTGTGTGTGTGTAGTGTGTGTGTGTGTGTAGTGTGTGTGTGTGTGGACAAGTAGACATGGCGGCTGGGGCGAGCTCACCGGCGAGGCGACGACGGGGCGGCGACGACGGGGGCGGGGCGGCGATGACGGCTGACGGACGGGCGGCGACGACGACAGGCGGCTGGGCGGCGACGACGGGGCGGGGGCGGGACGGCAGGCGGCGACGTCGACGGGCGGCGATGAGGCGGCACGGCCGGGTCGGCGACGAGGCGAAGCGGCGACGTCGACGGGACGACGTCGATCGGGCAGGCGGCGCGATGGAGGGAGAAGCAGAGGAAACTGAAATTTTTCAAGTGTTCTATATATATGATGGACCTTTAGTATCGGTTGGAGCCACCAACGGTACTAAAGGTCTGTTTTAACCAGCCAAGCGGGGAAGCACCCACCCTTTAGTACCAGGTCGTGGCACCAACCGGTACTAAAGACCCACCCTTTAGTACCGGTTGGTGCCACGACCGGTACTAAAGGGGTCTTATTGGCTTGATGTGGTGCGGCAAGTTTAGTCCCACCTCGCTAGCGAGGGCTACCGCACTGGTTTATAAGCCCGGTCGGTAGCTCTCTCGACTCCTCTCCTAAGCAGGCCCTCTGGGCCTACCTGTTCTCTTCGCCTAGTGGGCCTCTTGGGCCTTTCTTGCCTGCATCCTGGCCCAACAAAGGTTGGGTTCCTAGTCGTATGCAGGCCGCTTTGGCCCGAGGGTAGCTTTTTTATTTTCTTAATTTTTTTGCTTCATTTATTTTTGTTTTATTTATTTTGAGTTGTTTTTTGCTGTATTTAGAGTTTATTTGTGAATATTTTTGCTTTAGGTACACAAAATTACAAACTTTCTGTTAGTGCGGTAGTTTTCAAATTTGAATAGTTTAAATTTTGAATTATTTGAAATTTGTGTGAATCACTAGTTTGTGAATAACTTAACTTTGAAAAAGATTTTTCAGTGATTCTTTTTCTTATGTTTAATATTAGTGTGTTTTATCATTATGTTCAATTTGGTAATGCTTAGGTTATTTAAAAAATGAAATGCCTTTGTAACAGTTGAGTTTTCGTCGGAAACCCTGATACTTTGAAAGAGATTGTCCATTTTGTACACGAAGTGCATCCAGTTTTTGCCGTAACCCTCTCTACTTTTGTTTGCACATAAAATTTCTTCGCGTTTGAAATGCCAAAACACATAACTACCCTAACTATTACAGAGATTCTCTCCTGGGTGTGAAACACAGAAGAAAGTGATGATAGTGAAGCCGATCACATCCCAGATCTTTGGGTGTGAAAATTTTTCTTCGCGTGTGTCCCTTTGCCCCGTAGCCATGGAAAATATTCATCATTTAACTGGATGCTTGGGTCAATATTCACTGTGAATGGAGGAATTTCATCAAACTTTTCATAATCTTCTGACATGTCTATCTTGTCATCCACTCCCACGATGTTTCTTTTTCCTGAAAGAACTATGTGGCGCTTTGGCTCTTTGTATGATCCATTCGCTTCCTTATCTTTTATTTTTCTCGGCCTGGTAGACATGTCTTTCACATAAAAAACCTGCGCCACATCATTGGCTAGGACGAATGGTTCGTCTGCATACGCAAGATTGTTGAGATCCTTGTTGTCATTCCGTCATTGCAGGTCTTCATTACCCGCCTCGTGTCATATTGACCCATTTGCACCGAAACAAAGGGACCTTCAAATCACCTCCATAGTTAAGTTCCCATATGTCCACTATGTAACCATAATATGTTTCATTTCCCGTGTTGGTTGTTGCATCAAAGCGGACACCACTATTTTGGTTGGTCCTCTTCTTATCTTGGGCGATCATGTAAAATGTATTCCCATTTATCTGGTACCCTTTGAAAGTCATTATATTTGAAGATGGTAACTGGGATAGCGAGTACAAGTTATTTTGAATATGGCCATCATTCAGGGCACGTTTCTGCAACCAACTGGCGAAAGTCCTCGTTTGTTCGCGTGTAATCCAGTCGTCAGACTTCTCCGGGTGTTTGGAGTGTAGAAAATTCTTGTGTTCCTCCATATACGGAGCCACCAAGGCGGAATTCTGTAGAACTGTGTAGTGTGCTTCAGTGAGAGAATGCCCGTCCATACATATTATTTGATGCCCTCCTAGCATGCCTTTTCCTTCCAGTATGCCCTTATGTCGCGATTCAGGAACACCAATCGGCTTAAGGTCAGGAATAAAGTCAATACAAAACTCAATGACCTCCTCATTTTCATGGCCCTTGAGATGCTTCCTTCGGCCTAGCACGGTTATGAACATATTTCTGCAAGACTCCATGAACCTCTCAAAGGGAACATATTGTGTAGAAATACAGGACCCAAAACGTTAATCTCTTCGCAAAGGTGAACTAGGGCGTGTGTCATGATGTTGAAGAAGGATGGTGGGAACACCAACTCGAAACCGACAAGACATTGCACCAAATCATTACGTAACCTTGGTATGATTTCTGGATCGATTACCTTACGAGAGATTGCATTGAGGAATGCACATAGCTTCACAATGGCTAATCGAGCGTTTTCGGTAGAAGCCCCTCAATGCAACCGGAAGGAGTTACGTCATAATCACGTGGCAGTCATGAGACTTTAGGTTCGGAACTTTTCTCTGCCATATTTATTATTCCCTTTATATTCGACGAGAAGCGAGACGGTACCTTCATGCTGAGCAGGCATTGAAGAAGATTTCCTTCTCTTCTTTGGTAAGAACGTAGCTGGCACGACCACGATGTATGCTGTCTTTTCCGTGCATCGTTGCTGGTCCTCCGTGCCTCTGGTGTATCTTTTTCTTCCCATACATGCCCAAAAAGCCAAGCAGGGTCACGCAAAGATTCTTCGTCACGTGCATCACGTCGATTGCGGAGCGGACCTCTAGGTCTTTCCAGTATGGCAGGTCCCAAAATATAGATTTCTTCTTCCACATGGGTGCGTGTCCGTCAGCGTCCTTCGGAACAGGTTGTCCGCCAGGACCCTTTCCAAAGATTACCTTCAAATCCTTGACCATATCATGTACATCAGCACCAGTACGATGGCGAGGCTTCGTCCGGTGATCTGCCACACCTTTGAAATGCTTGCCTTTCTTTCTTACGGGATGCCTTGTCCAGAGAAATCGACGATTTCCCAGGTACACATTCTTCCTACAACTATCCAAATATATACTGTCGGTATCGTCCAAACAGTGCGTGCATCCGCGGTATCCCTTGTTTGTTTGTCCTGAAAGGTTACTGAGAGCAGGCCAATCATTGATGGTCACGAACAGCAACGCCTTTTGGTCAAATTCTTCCTGTCTGTGCTCATCCCACGCACGTACACCTGTTCCATTCCACAGCTGTAATAGTTCTTCAACTAATGGCCTTAGGTACACATCAATGTCGTTGCCGGGTTGCTTAGGGCCTTGGATGAGCACTGGCATCATAATGAACTTCCGCTTCATGCACAACCAAGGAGGAAGGTTATAAAAAGATAGAGTCACAGGCCACGTGCTATGGTTGCTGCTCTGCTGCCCAAAAGGATTAATGCAATCTGCGCTTAGACCAAACCATACGTTCCTTGGGTCAGCTGCAAACTCCTCCCGGTACTCTCTCTCGATTTTTCTCCACTGCGAACCGTCAGCGGGTACTCTCAACTTTCCGTCTTTCTTACGGTCTTCTGCGTACCATCGCATCGCCTTCGCATGCTCTTTGTTTTGGAACAAACGTTTCAACCGTGGTATTATAGGAGCATACCACATCACCTTGGCAGGAATCTTCTTCCTGGGGCGCTCGCCCTCGACATCACCAAGGTCACCGCGACTGATCTTATAACGCAATGCACCGCATAACGGGCAAGCGTTCAAATCCTCGTACTCACCGCGGTAGAGGATGCAGTCATTAGGGCATGCATGTATCTTCTGCACCTCTAACCCTAGAGGGCAGACAACCTTCTTTGCTTCATACGTACTCTTGGGCAATTCGTTGTCCTTTGGAAGCATATTCTTTATCATTAACAACAACTTTCCAAATCCCTTGCCAGATACACCATTCTCTGCCTTCCATTGCAGCAATTCAAGTGTGGTGCCCAACTTTTTTTTTGTCAGCTTCACAATTCGGGTACAACAATTTCTTGTGATCCTCTAACATGCGCTGCAACTTCGTCCTCTCCAGGTCACTTGCGCAGTTTCTCTTTGCATCTGCAATGGCCCAACCTAGATCATCAGCGGGCTCATCTGATGCCTCTTCTTCAGCTTCTTCCCACATTGCCGGCCCAACTTCTTCCGCCATTGTTGTATCATCGTATTCAGGGAACCCATGGCCAGGATAGCCGTCGTCGTCCTCTTCTTCTTCATTGTCTTCCATCATAACCCCTCTTTCTCCGTGCTTGGTCCAAACATTATAGTGGGGCATGAAACCGGACTCAAATAGGTGGACGTGAATGGTTCTTGACGTAGAGTAATTGTGACCATTCTTACAGCCAACACATGGACAAGGCATAAAACCATCCGCCCGCTTGTTTGCCTCAGCGGCAAGCAGAAAAGTATGCACGCCATTAATGAACTCGGGAGAGCATCGGTCATCATACATCCATTGTCGGCTCATCTTCATTACACAACACCGAATAGACCAAATTAATACAAGTTCATACATAAAGTTCATACATAAAGTTTATATACAACACTTAATTAAATGCAACATACAAATAACTCTCTAGCTAAAGAATTTAAATGCAACAACAAATGCGATCAAGATCGCAACTAAGGTAACAATTGATCCAACAGCATAATGATACCAAGCCACACTATCAATGGCATATTTTCTAATCTTTCTAATCTTCAACCTCATTTTCTCCATCTTGATCTTGTGATCATCGACGACATCGGCAGCATGCAACTCCAATTCCGTCTTCTCCCCCTCAGTTCTTTTCAATTTTTCTTTCAAATACTCGTTTTCTCTTTCAACTAAATTTAACCTCTCGACAATAGGGTCGGTTGGAATTTCGGTTCACATACCTCCTAGATAAAAATATCTATGTCAACTTGATGGGCATAATTTGTCATAAACACGAAATGCAACAACTAGTTTTAAAGAGAATATACCACATCCGAATCATAACAAGGGCGAGGGCCGGCGGGGCGGATATCAAAACCATGGCACTATGTATAACAAACAACGTCTGAGTAAGATAATTATACGAGTAACTATATATCCAAATCACACAAACATCAATTTGGTAATGTAAAACATTCATGAAAAGAGCCTCACCACAAGGTGGTGCCGGTGACGGACGGTGCAGGCGATCGGCGGTGGTTCTGACAGAGATTTAGAAGGCACTAAGTAAACCACACCTACATATGCAAAGTAAGTGTTATTTTTTACCTCAAATTGCATATAGATCAAATACTAGCACATATAATTCCTTCCAAATTACTAAACTCACAAATTAATCACTATATAAAGCATTGCAAGAGCTAATCTAGCAATGAGAGATGAAAGGACAAAGTTGCTAACCTTTGTGATCATTTGAATGGATGGGGGCCTTCAAATCTTGACAAAATTTGGGCAAAATGTGTGATGAGCTCGAGGAAGAGAGGGGAAGAACAGAGGAGGAGAGGGGAAAGGGGAAGAACAGAGCGAGCTCGGGTGGACGAAGGGTTTATGTACGTCGACCTTTAGTACCGGTTCGTGCCACAAACCGGTACTACAGGTGCTGGACGGGCCCCAGACTGACAACATCCTGCCACCACTCTCTTTAGTACTGGTTCGTGGCACGAACCGGTGCTAAAGGTTCACCATGAACCGGTACTAATGAGAGCGGCCGGCTAGCCGTTGGAACCGGCACTAATGGACACATTAGTGCCGGCTCGAAATCAAACCGGCGCTAATGTGTCTCAGATTTGCCCCTTTTTCTACTAGTGCGGAGTATATGAGGTGCTCCCGCACCGTAGATTCTATGGTGATACGAGTTCACTGAGATCTAACGGCCCACAGTAGGAGGTTTGAATGTTTTTACAATATACGGCTGATAGAGTTTGGGAAATGCGCAGAAAGTACAAGTACTACGCATGTGCCATCTGATCACTGATCAGACGACCTAGATGCTCATATCACCGTAGCGGGTAATTAAGCTACGGGGAGCACCTAATATGAGCAACGGGGAGCCGTTGGATCGAAGATGCAGCGGCACATACGAGGCCTGAATGTTTTATTTGCAAAAAAGCCTTTGGAGGGTTTGGAAATTGCGCATAATTACAAAGACTACTCCCAAGCCATTGGATCTCACTTCCAACGTGTAAAACTTCGTATCACCATGGTATCTAAGCTGCGGGGTGGATGTGATATTCTATGCGCTGTCATTTTTGTTCGTAAACTTGCAAAATACGTGTAACTCGTGCCGTTACTTGTCTAACCGGGCAAAGTGTTTGTTCAAAAAAAAAACCATCCTACACTGAAATATCAGAACAACACACGGGGGTCCCACTTGTCATTAATCAAATTTGGACCTAAAACTAACAAATCTGAAAGAGGAGATTCGAACTGGCAACCTGGACTAAAAAGCGTAAGTCGATAGCCTGAAACAACAACGGCTGTTAGCTTTGTCCCATAACTTGATTTTATACAATATTACGTTGAGTAGAGTAGAGGGAGTGCCTCGTCAACACGTGCATGACCGTTGTCTAACATACTGGTGGGTCCCAGGTCTGCGATCTCAATCTCTCTTCTTTCCATCATCTAACCTTTGCACGGGCACACACGAAGAGCGGCGCTAGCCTGCCGTAGTGTTATTACAACAACAAAAAAAAAGCTTGGAAAATAGAAGAATCGCCTAGAACAAGAGACGTTGTGGCTGGTCGAGACAGAGCTAACCACACCTATCCTCCGTGCCACGTTTGCACGATGAAGCTGTGTGGCTAGTGGGGTGTTTTCGACCGACTGGCTGGGTCCCGAGGTCGAACCATAGGTACTAGAGTTACTGCCGACGTCTGATACAGTACTCCCTCCGTCTAGGTGAGTAAGTCACCGTGACCAAGGAGGAGGGGAAAACGAGAGACCTTAATGTTTATTTGCTAATTAATAACATTGCATGCAATGAACTAACCACTGCATGTCGTGTTTGGTAGTCTCAAATCATTAAAAGCATGCACACCCCTTATCTCTTATTGGTTGATATGTCAAGAAACAAGAAACGAGATAGAAGTTAATGCACCGCGCCTAAGTGTTTTGGGATTATTTGATTTTCGTAAGATGACTTACACACCTAGATGGAGGGAGTATATTTTTACACGCACATTTTTCCTCTGTGCCGATACGTGGCATGCCCTACCGCGCGGTTTCGGGGTCCTCCCGGGTGGTGCATGCATATATTCTTCCTGACGTGGGACGCCCTACCGCGCGTTTTCTGGGTCCTCCTCGGTCGTAGCGCCGAAGCAAATAAATGAGTCGTCAAATCACGAAAGACCACCTTTCCCGCCGAGTACATCAGTGAAGCACGGTGGCTAGCTAGTTGGGCTAGTTCGACCGATTAGCTAGGCCGCCGCCACATTTGTTTTTTCACCCCTTTTATTATCTACTTGCCGGCAGGTAAATTTAAATATCCACCGCGGCGTTGCTCTGGTGTTTGGGTGCGGCAGGATTTTTAATTTTTGATTGACAGGAGCAGGCGCGACAGGATTTTTAATTTTTTGATTGACGGGAGCAGGCGCGGCAGCAATTAGTCACGATGACTCCGCCTATAAAACCCACTGCTCCCTGATGTGAGAAGTCGTCGACTGGTGTTTTACCGTGGTGAAAACCAAAAGATTCCCCGCTCCTTGGCTTGCTCCCTGCCTCCCTCCGCCTTCCCATTGATTGCATTGCCTTTTAGCCATTTCGCCCCCTTTGCTTCCTCTCCCCATTGCTTCTACCTGGTGCCATGGCGGCGCAGCAGATCACGGAGTCCAAGGTGAGGCGCTGACTCAGAGCTCCATGCCAGGATGCGGAGCTCGGGGCCAGGGCGTGGAGCTCCGTGAGCTCAAGGAGGAGAGGAGTGCCATGCTCCTCCGTTATGTGCGGGAGTTCACGGAGCTTCAAAAGCGGCAGGCGTCCACCACAAAGATGCTCGAGGCGTCGGTGGTGTTGCTGCAGAAAGCGGGAGATATGATAGGCTGTCAGGGGAGCCGGCTGGAGCGCGAGCGGGCCGTTCGTGACGAGGTCCAGGATCTCCTCAGCCACTTGGTGAACCAAGTTGCCAAGCACGTGTTGCGGCTGCATGATGCCTACCGTCGTGCCAGCGCGACGATGCCGGTCGTCAGGCTAAACCCGTTCGACCACCCGGTCGACTTCAACGAGTTGTGGCTTCCTGATCTGATCTCCTTCTTCACCTATATCTCCGAGGAGCTGAGCCATCTCCGCGCGATGGTGGGGGTTGAGCTGGACAAGGAGGGGTTGCGGGTTGCCGTCGCCGTTGCCGAGCGAATCCTTTCAGGGCTCCGTCACCGGAATCCATTTGTGCCATTGGACGCCGTCTTTGACGAGCTGGCTCCCGTGGACCGGGAGCGGGCTCTGTGGGCGGTTGCACCCTGCATCACCAACTGTGTGCGCCTCGAGAAGCAAAGGGACTTCAGTGGTGTTTAGGCGCCCTCTGCATGGGCATGTCCATGTCTCAGCGCAACATGACCGTTGGATCAAATTCAGACGGTGCAGATCAGTCACTGTAGCACAAAGCGTGTGGGTGTGTTTGGTTGCATTCTCATCTCAATATAGTTGTTTCCTCTTCGTGTATTTTTGTTAACCTACTAGTGTGGACTCATGCACCCTTCATGCACTGTGCCAAACACCCGAAAGTGGGTCGAGAAGGGAACTTTTGCTCCCATCCCGTGCACCCTTCATACGGAATTCCCCTTCATACACCCTGCCTAACACTATTCGTGCTTCATATGGTTCATGTTTCGTGGAGTACTGTAGCACCGTACTCTCCGTGCGCTGTAGACCTACTTCTGTTAATATTGATCTCACCGTTCATTCTCGACCGGATAGTCGAAAAAGCGGTACTATGTTACATATAGGAGTAGTTGACATGCGCACAACATCATTTGTTATCGTCATATCTTAGGCCTCCTTTGGTTCATAGGGTAGGAGAATCATAGTAATAGGAAAGTTATAGGAAATGAGATGACATGCTTCCCAAATCCTATGAATAGGAATAGGAAATGAGATGTCCTTTGTTTTACATCATAGGATTTTTTCCATTGAGTCTACCCTAATGTTTATTTTCCTATGAAATGTGAAGGATAGGAAGAATTCCTCCATAGGAATAGGATTCTATTCCTACAAACCAAAGGGCAGTAAAGTAATTTTTCCTACAGAAATCCTATCCTATGAAATCCCTACAAAATTCCTCCAAACCAAAGGAGGCCTTACTACACTAGCAACCAGATTGTCTAGTACTGACGTATGAACCACTGCACATGCCTAGTAGTAGGAGCACTGTGTATGTTCAAGTGGCTACTGTGTTTCGCACTCCTCCATCATAAGAGTGGAAACGCTTGCTGTAAACATTTTTTTTCTTCAGAAAAACAATGGTCACGATCTACCGTGCGGATCCTCCTCCAGTCATGCGCTAAATTACTCACTTTCGCCGACGTGTGGGACAGCCAGCACCTGGGTCCACCAGCCATGCACTAAATTACTCCGTAGTAGAGTGGCGGTAGACTACCCCGATCAGGCGCCGCATGATAATGGCCAATGAGCCATCAAATCACAAAACCCCTCCTTTCCAGTGATAAGTTGGACGGACGAAGCAACCATCATTTCACTCTTCTCTCTCAGCTTCCTCTCTTGAAGAAAACCCCACTCGCCGCTTCTCCCTCATCTCGTTCCTCCTTTCACTCTTCTCTCTTAGCTTCCTCTCTTGGATGGACGCTGGAGCACCGCCAACGTGATGTCTATGGCTCTGGTCAAAACCATCGAGGCTCATGGTGCGAAGAAAGCGCAACCCTTGAGACTACATGAGACAAGCTCAAAGCCATCGCCTGTCCAAGCCCCCTCTCCGGGATCCCTCATTAAGCAAGTCTAGGTAATGTCTCTTGTTGACGATCTTTTTCTTGATCTTGATCGTGTTTTTTCATCTAACATGCAGTACTAGTACTGGTAGTACAACTTTTTGGGTGATCTTGCATGCGATTTTAGTGTGCCAAATGACGATTCTAAATTCCTCTTTTAACCAAAACATGCGAGAGGTTACCACTGATTTCTTATAGATTACTTTCAACTACTCCCCTTGTTCCAAATTTCTTGTCTTAGAATTGTCTAGATACAGATGTATCTAATACTAAAATGTGACTTGATACATCCGTATCTAGACAAATCTAAGACAAGAATTTTGGGACGGAGGAATACTTTATGAACATCAATGCTACCTTTGAAGAGGTATATTTGCCTCAAGTAACTTGGGTTATGGATATTGCAAGTAATCCTCTGCTCTCATGCCTTTGAAGACATGTTCTAGTGTCTTTGTTCACTCATTTCTGTGCGTATATGTAGTCATATATGGAGTATAATATCGAAAATCATCTTATATTTCTGAACAGAGGTAGTATTAAAATATGGTTTCTGTTTGAATTAGAACCAGGTCCGCGGTGGAGATGAAGTTCTCAAAGTCATGCCGTGTGAACTGGAAGACCTGGGGATGAGTTTTACTGCTAAACTATCCAGCTGTTGTGTCCTTGTCGCCACGTGTCCTGAACTAGTGTTTTCCTGTAGCATAGTTGTCAGGCGTGTTCTCGAGGCTGTACTTGACCACAACAATTTCCTGGTTGTGCCTTCGATTAGGAAGGGTGTGGTTCTTGTAAAGCTTCCCAACAAATCTGATGCAGCATGTTTTCATCATCATGTTTATGAGTGGAAAGACCACTCTGTTAGGTTCTCCAAGGTTGACAAGATGGTGATGGTGCATGTAGACATCTCTCACGAAGTCCATGGCCTAGTCAGTTATGCGGGGTTCATCCCATAGGTCGGTGGCAAGAAATAGTCTGCAGAGTTTAATTAGTGCAGCTTTGCTTGTCTGTAGTAAGTACTATTGTTCAGTACTTGATTTGTGTTTGTGAACCCTGTATTGTTTATTATTACTGCCGCTTTTGGTGTATGGTCAGTCCTGAGAACTGTCTATGTTAATGTCTATCCACTCAATTCAGTCTGTATATTTTGAAGTATCCAGATCATCTTTTTTGTGAGGACGGTTTATCAATTATGGTTACACTCCAATATCTATATGCATTGTAGGGTTTATCGCACCCACCCACCAGGATTTCCAGTCCCATGGATGTTTGGTCCATACGATTTGTCATGACCTTTGGACTGTCCTGCTTGTGGGAGTAGGAGGGGCCCCTGCATGCCAGCCGTAGTTGGACGATCAATCTTCTGTTTAGTACTTCAACATAGTGACTTCCTGGTAAGGATTCACTTGTGTCACATCAAGTAAATCTTATTGATTTACTGTCTAAATCTTATTGATTTAATGTCATGTTTTCTTTCTTTTCCTGCAATTTTAAGATGCAGGTTTTGCCATGTGACATTCATCACAGAATAAACCATTTGGTTTGCTCTATGATGGCTATTTTTGCAGGTTTGACTTCTTATGTCGTGTCAGTAACGAAGGCACTGTCCATCACTTATATTACTGGAAAAAATTGGATCAGTCTGTTGTCTCAGTACAAGCTAAATCCCTATGATGAACTGCAGTTTGGTTTAACAAAAACGCCACAATTAGTCCTTCTCGCGTTTAGAAGAAATGAAGAAAAAGACTGGATCAAGGTCACGGATCCTAGTCAAGTTAGAAAGCTGATCATAGTAGACCAGACATGATCGCCGCTGTCTCGCACATCGGTACCACCTTCAGCAACGGATCGAGCACCGGCAGTTGCTCTAGCACTGATAGCAGCAGCAGCTCAGTCTGATCTGGCTGAGGATTGGGCACCGACCGCGTCAGCGGATCAGTCTGATCTACCGGAGGATCGGGCATCGACACCGGCACCTGCTCCGACACCGGCACCAGCTCTACAAGGAGCACCATCTCCGGTAGCAGCAGCGGCTTCGGCACCTGCACCAACACTTGCACTTGCATCTGCTTCGGCCCGTGCAGTTGCACCGGCAACAGACTGGGCTGCAGTTCGCACTTCATATACCAAAGTCCTTACGAAAACCGTCATGTCCACCTTCTTGGTAAGCATTGGCCGCCCAAGTGCTTCGTTCTTTTTTCTTTTCATGTTGTTTCACATGATTCACTGTGTTGATCTAACTGTTTGGGTATGTCTTCTTGTTTGCAAACAAAGAATTCCTAGAGCAACCAGGAAGTCGTTCAACAATCCGGGCGACCGTGGCCGAGTTTCTCTTACCATGGGCAGCCTTGGTGTGAATGAACATGCTCAATATACCATAAGTACAAAGGATGGTCGCATGATGATTGATGCTAAAGGATGGTCAAGGTTCAAATCTAAATCATATCTTGCGGTAGGGGATGATGTCAAAATCGAACTTTCTCGGCAAGGACAGCTAGTCCAAATCAACTTTGAAATTCTTGAGAGCAACGCAAGCTGCCGAACTGATCTATCCTTGAGAGATTTTGGTGTAATAATCGGCATGGTGAAACAAGTGTCTTGTGTGTATAAGTAATCGACAGTATTATTTATCACATGGTATATCGTTGATAAATTGCAACTCGATTGCTGGTTAGGAGCGTCGTTCGATTTCATTCCAACAACTGTTGTGTGTTATTCAATTTTGTGTATTAAACTGCGACAAAGACATCTAAAACCAGCGCCCGTGCCGATCGCTTGCAATATGAAAAGCGCTGAGGTAGAACACATGGGCCCCAAACAAGCAGGGTGGGCCTGCGGCCCAAAGTCCGAACCGTGAGCTGTCTCGAGTATTATATTCTCGGTGAACCCCATAAAAAAGCTGAACCCCCATAATGCCCGTGCGTTGTACGTAACATCAAGATGCATTTGTATGAGTATTTTATCTTGTGAGAGAAAAGGATGAACGAGGGAAGGCCTTATTTGCAAATGTGGAGAGGAGTGTGGGTACCTTTTTGCAAAATTGCCATAGTTTCCTTCCTATCCGTCAGATATAAATCGGACGGCCTATATTGCAGGATGGCAGGCACACCATCATCACCAACTCGTCTATACTGTGTTAAAAACAACTCTGTTTTTTATAATTATATATGTTATATATATTCCCCTTGATTGTTCTTATGTATAAAGTTGCGATATAAAAGATTTGTATATTTCTTTACAGAGGGAGTATCTCTCTGTCAAAAAATATATTTATGCGTAACTAGTTACTCCTGTCTTTATACTTCCTTTAGCTGATATGTGGGACAACAGGCAACGGGGTCCACGTGCCATATGCACAAATTAGAGTGAACAACTGGACAGTAGACACACCCCGGTCGTAGCACATGATAATGCCAATGAGCTGTCAAATCACAACCCCCGCCCTTTTCCGGCTTTAGCAAGAAGCTGACCAGACGAAGTGGCAATATTTCTTTGGGCCTGAATCTCCTTCTCCTAAATGCCTTGTTTAGAAAACCCGCTCTCGGCGATTGCATAGGGTTTTCTCATGGAGAACCAGTGCAATTCTTCATCCATCCCGATAAATCCAAGTCCCTTGGTCGCGAGTAATCCTAGGATGGCAGCCGCCTGCGTTGATGCATTTTCTTCCTCTGAATCTAGTGTGTTTCATTTGCAGTGCCCAAAGTGCGAGTACCCTACAGGTTTCTGCGCCCTCGGCGAGACGCCACACTTGTTCCTTCTCATCCTAACACATGATTTTGAAACGCGCACAGTATGTTCCTAGAATCCTCTTTTCTGTCTGGGAGGGTGGGGATTTCTTGAACATGCTATCGACTAATTTGGAAATTTGGATTGCTATATTTGGATAAAAGGTACTACTAGTACGATGGTCAAAACTGACGTGAAGGAGGAAGTTATTTCTAGATTTGGATAGGGAATACATTGTGTTCTCATATTATTTTTCATGTAGTGCATTATTTGCTCTTCCAGAACACATGTACTCAAGATGCTCGGCCTTGCCATAACTGAATACACTATTTTAATGGTCATAGTGAAGACAAGCCATGGATATAAGTTCCGAGTTGGCTTCATGAACCAAGAAGATTGCTGCTTTTTTTAGGGCCGAAATTGGATAAACTTTCTCAAGTGTTATGGACTGAAAGTTTGCACACGAATGTTGATGGAAATAGCAGAACCTGGTCTCATCTTCACTGCGATCTTCCACCCCGACGTTGTTCCAATTGTTCATCCATGTTAGTTTTGTATCTGGTTCTTGCTTGTTGCCTCGATTACTTCTTAATCCACCTATTCTGTTTAACTAATAACAATTTAACTTTAGAAGTATCAACGAATCTCTCACGAAGATGCTACTTCTAACTAATATTTTCCTATAATTGGTGGCACGTGTAGGTTTTTCCAGAGTTAAGCAGGCTGCTTGTTTGTTATTCTGTAGTAACTCGGCTGTTACTGATGGCACTGAAGTTGACTGGGACGACATCCACAAGTTCCTACACTTTATTGATCGTCTTGAGGTCCTTGTGGGGCGTTTCAATGGTGGAAGGCCACGTGGGATATGTGTGCCACTGCTACACTCGTTGAACAGGTCCAACTGTGTCGAGAAACTTATGGTACGAGCTGTTTTCTGTTATATATGTGTTCATAAACTATTGCTTATACACAGTTTTACAGCTGTGATCTTCTTGAAACGGAAACTGCCCAGTTCTATTGTTCCTATACAGATGCCTGACAATGGCTGGGTCAGACTTGCGCTTGGTCACAACATGATGTTTATGTCGACCTACTCAATTCCCCTTGGAGGTGAAAAGATACTTATTCATGGGTGGTCTCAAATAATGAAGGCCCGTCCATCTTGGAGAATAGGACATAAGATTATGTTCATGCTTTTCCATGGCTCTAAAGCGAATATCATGTTTATTGACCACATTGCGAGATGAAGCCGCTTTCAGAAGGTTGTGGATGAACGGGGTGGCGCCTGGGCCTTGTCCTGTCGCTTGGCAGCCTCACCCTTGGTTAACTGTAGGCAAAGTAGCACTGTTCGAGGCGTGCTTTGTACGGTTGAACCTGTATAAGTACTCATACTGCTTTCAGCTTTGGTTGTTAAGTGCCCCTGCTGGTTTCAGTTAAGGTTGTTAAGTACTGCTGCTGCTTTTACAGTCTGTCGTGTTTCTTCAGTCCTGTCTTCCTCCAGCCACCAAAATTAAACCAGCGCCGGCGGGGCCGCCTGCTTCCGCCTCCCACGGCTAGCTGCGCCTCAGCACACGCATCACCGCCCCACCGTTTTCTAAATCGTTAACGCCGAAGTCCTCCGCGCGGTTTGGTGCGCTCGCCGCGATGCCGCCCTCTCGCGTTGTCAACATGGTCAACAAACAACAGGAATCGACAGAAGTACGTGGATAGGATGAAAGTAGGGGCCCACCATGTTAGAGTATGGAAAAATAAAATGCTTCCTCCTAGTGTTTTCCTGGCATCTGGGACCCACGACATTGTGAGCGTATATAATCAATAGACAAGAGAACAGCACAAGATCGGCTGACACCTGGGACGTAGCTGCTCGAGCAGTATTTTTTTTGTTATTGTTGAGGCGGAGCAGGGTTTGAAATGGGTTGTGGCCCGTCTAGCCCAGGCTTATATTTTATGTTCACCATGTGACCAGCCCAGCTATTTTTTCTTTGTGAAAATGAGCCTAGTTTATTTTTTCTGAAGAATACCCAATCCAGGCCTACTTATTTTCTACATACGATGGGCTGCAACTCTTTCAAGGCGCTGCAAATCTTGAAAGTAATATGAAATGGGTTGTAAATATAAAAATAGATGACAAATTGGCAATTACTTTATAAATTTTTTCACATTTTCAGATTCCTATTTCACTGGGCATTAACCTAATTTAAATATATCTTCAAAGTACTTTAAATCTGGCTCGACATTTCGGTATTAAAAATAGTTTGGAACCCACAGAAACATGCGAAATTTGCCATGGCCAACAAAAAAAAGACTGCAATAAATTGCATAAGAAGTTACCATGAGCTATATATAGATTATTAAAACAAAGAAGGAATGGTCTGACTTATGGGCCTGTTTAGTTCACGCGTATGCAAGATATTTTTTAGTTATTATATACGTCAACAAACGATTCTAGCAGACGTAACCGTTGGATGTCAATCCAACGGCCGTCGTGTTTCTTCAATCTCTGATCTTCTTGCTCCAGCCGCCAAAGCAGCACCGGCGTGACCGCCTGGTCCCGCCTCCGTGGCGGTTCTTGCTGCAGCAGCGAGCCTCAGCGCCCCTACTACTCCCACCGCTGGGCGGTATCCTCTACTCACCCACACCCCCTGTTATTCTGCGGCGACAGCAGCCTCACACCGCAGCCGAACCGGTGAACCCTCGTACTCCTCTCGGCGCGGGCTTCCACTGCGGCGTCTTCCCCGGCTCCGCATCGTCCCCTTCCTAGGCCTCGCCGTCGTCCACCGCTGTGGTGCTCTCGGCGCGGCGTGGTCAATGTGGTCAACGACCGACTTTCATCGGAAGAGTAATATACGTGGATAGGCTGACAGCTGGGTC
Source organism: Aegilops longissima (assembly GCA_021605205.1). Taxonomy (NCBI): domain Eukaryota; kingdom Viridiplantae; phylum Streptophyta; class Magnoliopsida; order Poales; family Poaceae; genus Aegilops; species Aegilops longissima. Next base: position 621,364,800 of record CM038681.1, read on the forward strand.
CATGACGGCCGCAAGGAAGTGCCTCCTTATTACGCGCAAAAATAATTATTCCTCCACCTGACAGCTGGGACCCACCGGACGGGCCACCATATATCACGAAAAAAACGTTTCCCCCCTGACTGCTGGGACATACCAGCTACACCTTCGCACGCAAGGAAGTGTGTCCGGGCAAAAAAAACAACAAAAAAATCGCCAGCTGACTGCTGGGACCCACCAGATACACCTTCGCACGCAAGGAAGTGCGTCCGGGCAAAAAAGAAAACGATTCGCCCCCCTGACTGCTGGGACCCACCAGCTACATCTTCGCACACAAGGAATTGCCTGACAGTCAGGACCCACCTGGTCGAAGCGTACGTAGCGTTGTCATTCTGGTCGCGAACGTGTACATACATACTGGTGGATGTAGAGGCGCGCACGTGTCGTAGTAGAGGCGCGCATGTGTCGTAGTAGAGGCGCGCACGTAGCATGTACACGTACGTACAGCGGCCAGGGTGCAAGAAAGAAAATACGACCACATATGTGTACATACGGGCGGGGTCTCGAACGCCTACTCGTGCATATATACGTACGGCCAGGGCTCGTGTACATTGGCTGGGTCGGAACGGAGAAACAACATCGTCGTCGTGTTCATGGGGAGCCATCTGGCTGGGTCGGAACGGAATGCGTGGTCGTGTTCGCCGGGAGGGCTTGGGACGGAACAGGCGATGGAAGCGAGGCTGGCGTCTGGCGAAGCGAAGAAGCGGCCTTGTGTTCGACCGCCACGTTCAAACGGGATCCTGTTCGCCGGGAGAAGTGCAGCGTACCGCCAAAGCGGAGGAAGCGGACCTCCCACGATCGAAGCGGGTCTGTTGATCGGGAGGGTGTGGCGTGCCGCAAAAGCGGATTTAAACGGACTTCCTACGGTCGAAATGGGGGTTCTGTTGATCGGAAGGGGTGTGGCGTACCACAAAACGGACGAAACAGACTTGTGTTGGAGCGCTAAGGTCGAAACGGGGGTCCTGTTCATCGGGAGGGGTGTGGCATACCGGAAAACGCAAAACGGGACTCCACGGGATACTGTTGATCTCCACCGTTGACCTTCTCCAGCCTCCACGGGCTACTGTTCATCCACCGTCGACCTCCTCCAGCCTCCACCTGCGACTGTTCATCTACGCGCTCCTGTTCATCCAGCCTCCACCGTGCGCTACTCCACCGGCTACTGTTCAACCACCCCTCTCCACGGGCTCCTGTTCAACCACCCCTCCACGGGGCTACTGTTCATCTACCCCTCCACCATCTACTGTTCATCCAACCCTCCACGGGGTCGTCCTGTTCATCCAGCCCTCCACACCACGGGGTCCTATTCATCCAAAGGCAACGCCGCCGCTCACTGTTCATCCAACCCCCCCCCCCCCCATGCTCACTGTTCATCCAGAGAGGTAGCATCCATCGGCTTGATTAGCAGCGATGGCGAAGAATCGCTCGATCGGGTTCGATTAACGACCATCGATCGATCGCTCGGGTTCGAGAACGCGTAGCCTGCACTATAATCGCTCGGGTTCATTTAGAGCCCAACGCCTCGCTTCGGGTTCGATTAGAGCTAGCGCCTACACTTTTGCAGCGTCGTGTACGAGAGAAAGCAGCGCATCACTCGCCCCGACCTCCCACCATAACAGGAACTCCCGAAATCCCCCCTCGCTTCTACCACGGTTTTTCCGTCATGGGCGGCCCAAAGAATGTCATGCAGCTGCGTCTCCGGCCCGCCGGACGAAAAGCCCATTTTCGTCATGATTTTTGTCATAGAAGTAGGAGCCCACCAAATCTATGATGATACCGGGTTTTGTCACAATGATCGTCATAGAAGTGTCATATGTATGACAGAAAAAAATTTCGTTCGGTCCAAAATGTCACGGATGTGTCTTTTTTTTGTAGTGCTCGCTCGCCAGATAATCGAAATGAAGAAGATGACGGCTCTCAATATCTGAAAAATACCGGGGAGGGTGATGATATGATATTCGATCGCGACGACTGAATTGATGAAGTCGTGGATTATGATGGCAAAGAAATTAATGATTATGATGGCGAAGAAATTAATGATTATGATGGGGAAGAAAATGTTGAGCTTGATATAACAGAGACGGGCGAGGTATATTTATATAAGAAGGCATCTGGTGATCATCACATGTTTTAAATGATTTGAAGATATATATTAACGAATCGATCTTTCTTCTTTTCAGCCCTCCGGATCGAGCAAATCTTCTACAAGCAGAGTAGTGCGAGGCCCGGGAAAAAAGTTGAAAGACGGCGTAAAGTACAACATCGAGGCCATCAAAGCTAATGGCAAACCAATAGCGCCTAAGAACATTGCGAACAAGTTCGTTCGTCAGTGCGGAGTTCTTGTCAAGGACAAACTCCCGATCTCCCTTCAAGAATGGAAAGAGCCATCAAAGCCCCGTCCAGATCTTACTTTTATGGATGAGAGAGAGCAAAAAAGCGCTTTGGGAAGATCTCATGGAACATTTCACCCTAGCAGATCATTTCACAACTGCAGATGTGCAGAAAGTCAAGGACGCTGCTCTAAGGAAGATGGCAATTGCATTCAACAACCACAAGAAAACTGTATGGAGTAAATACGTCAAAGTAGGAAAGAAGACTCCAGAATTCAAGGGAACACTGGAGAACCAAAGAGAAAACTGGGACGATTTCGTGAAATTCAAGGAATCAGAATTATCTAAGGAACGGTCCAAAAAAAAACAAGGCCAATGCCGCAAAAAAGGAGCAATTCAATAGCCTGGGACCATGTGGCTACACATTGGCAATGCCTAAGTGGGATAAGTCTGAGCAGGAGATGCAGGCTGCACAGGTCACTCCAGTTACATTGAGCTGGCCCCCTAGATGCAGAACTTGGTTCTATGCGCATGGGGGTGGTGGACCCGAACACATGCCTGGTTTCGAAGGAGGCATCTCTTAAAGGAGCCGATGTTAAGTTAGTTCAAGCAATAAAAGAAGCTCGAGAGGGGGTGTTCACGCCCAACAGAGATAAGATGAGCTCACACGCGCCCTGGGAAATCCTGAACACCCGGGAAGAACACGAGGCAACGGCATTATTCCGTGGTATGAGGGATTTTCTGACTGGAACGCCGACTACAGAAGTCGTGCGAGAAGGAAGATGGAGGAGGAGAAGAAGAAGAAGCTGGAGGACGAGCAGAGGAAGAAGGAAGCATAACGGCTTCAAGACCTAGAATCAGCGCACACGGAATTGGCACTCAAATTGCAGAGGCAGCAGCAGCAGATCGACTCGCTTAGCCAGGAAATGGGGTCTCAGCAGCGGCCGCAGCTAGGGGATGATCCAGCATTGGATAGCACCGTCCCATCCATGCCGAGAAGTAGTGTGGGTTCTGCCCCGTGCGCCGCACTGCTGGATAGATACCCTGTGGATGATATCATGAAGAACACTAACTGTGAGCTACACTTCAAAATAAATAACATATCCGTGAAGGCGGCGGACGCCCTTGCTTATACCTATCCCCCCCGGAGCAACCTACCATTGCAGAGCGATTCCAGAAGGCTATCCTCATGTCGTGGTTGATGAGGTGGTGGACCTATATTCGGGGCTAGCGCTTGACATTCTTGGAGGTGACGAGGAGCACACACTGGGAGAGGCCATACATCGTATTATCCTATGGAGAAAGGATTGCATCATCTTTCGAAGGCCACCGACACCGCGTCAGATCTTGAAATTTCAGGAGGTGACGAGGAGCAGACGACTCACGCTCCTCCTAGTCCGGCACAGCTTCAGGCCATTCCTCCTGCTTCAACTCAGCCAACGCGTGAGGCCACTACTCCTGCTTTAACTCAGCCAACGCGTGAGGCCACTCCTCCTGCTTCAACTCAGCCAACGCGTGAGGCCACTCCTCCTGCTTCAACTCAGCCAATGCGTGAGGCCACTCCTCCTCCTCCAAGTCCACCAATGCGTGCCACTCCTCCTCCAAGTCCGACACCGCATCAGCCGTCTCCGCTGCCTCAGCAATCGCGGAAGAGAGCCGCCGCAACTATGGTGCGTAGTGCTACAAGTCGAGGTAGTACATGAGATACAGGCAGAGGCAAGAGATTTCAATATGGTCCAAAAAGCCTCGCGCCTCTTCCGCAGAGGCCTTACGACATGACCAAGGAGCAAAACAAAGCCATAGTGGAGGCCCAAGTGGAGGCCCATTTCGCACCAAAACCGGCACCGCCGCCAAGGGAGAAAGTTCCCGAGGAGACGATTGACCACTTTATTCGTATGGCACGACCACCAGCTCCCAAGCCTGTTGACTCAGACTATGAGCGCCAAATCAGGAAGGCACATCGACAACGACAACAAAAGGGGTCGAGCTCGAGCTCGAGCCAAGCAGCTGGCCAAAAATGCGGGAAAACCGTTCCCCGGCTAAGAGAACAGGCGGCGCAATCGATCCCCCTCGCTTGTTGTACCAACACATGAGAGTACCGGCGTCGGTCAGCTGGTAATAACCGACGAGCATAGACGAAACGCTGAAATGCTCGGTATCACTGTTGAACAATTCCTCGAGATTGAGCCCATGCCTAAGCTTAAAGAGAAGGACATAAAATGGAAATATGCACGCGGCCAACCTTTGGTAAGGCATGAGGAGGTCAAGAACCTCCCAACGAGAATGTATCAATTGCATGATTGGTACATGAAAATTACCAAGAGTAACAATCAAGAGGGCCTCATGGTGAAAGTCAAGGAAGAGTATTACTTCCATCAACTAGCTCTGTCCATTGAGTATTCAGAACTATATCAGTTATTCCATCAAGACGCACTCGACAAATCTATCATTAGTTTGTATTGTCTGTAAGTGATTTCTTTCTGTAATTCAAGTCTCAAGCTAGCTGTAGTGCTCATTGATCGATCATTACCTGTAATTATCCTCACTATATTCTTTTCTGTGGTACTATGCAGGATGAAGATGTATGAAATGAAAAAAGCTGGACACTATGGCATTGGTTTCATTGACCCAAATTCCATTAATGAAAAAACATGGACATATGCATGGTATCAAAAAGATGTAGATAAAAACATGCTAGAGTTCTTGAAGAGCCTCAATACCAATGAACATATACTATACTTCCTTACAACTACACGTGAGTCACGTTGTCTTGTACTACAAATTCCGTTTTTACTTACTAGCTAGCTAGATGTTAATAATTAAGTGTATAGGGGTTTAGGATAGTTGATGAGTGTTATGCAGATGCCCGCTCAATTATAACATGCAAACGTGTGTGTATGCAGTTACCATTGGATCTTGTTAATCATTAAAGTTGACGAAGGAGCAGTTGAAGTACTGGACTCACTACTTAAAGATATGAGAGACTACTCAACTATGAAGGGGATAGTCGACAGGTAATTTCAATCATTATTAACTATATGCCGGCCTCTTTAGTTCGTCATTTCCTGATATCAACTATTTAATAACTCGTTTATTCATTTTCTTTGCCGGCAGGCAGGGCTTGGGCAAAGTTCAGGAATTCGAAAGAGGTTCCAGGCGAATGGAAAGAAAAGTTGTATTGGTTTTGATTCAAGGTATAATTAATTAAGTAGTACTAGCTAGCTACCATGCATCTCTTTAATTCCGGGCTATAGAACCTGCACTAAAGCCCCTTACGAACCGGGGCTATAGCCCGGTTCTGCACTAGTGCATCTCTTTAATTCTAGTTTCAATACCATTAATTATCATGCTTGATTAATTATTATCTGATTAAATTCTATTCTCGTAAAGGCCCTGAAGCAAGAGCAGGGGAGAGATCACTGTGCATACTGCGTTTTCGAGAACATTCGCATGATGACGTCCGAAAGGACCAAAACTGATAGACAGCTATGGGTACGCGCTATTGACAGAACACTATTCACAATTTTTACGTCATTATCGATATCTAGTCACGTAACTAATACACATGCATATTGATCTCCTTCTTAACAATTTGACTCGGTGCGGGACACGCTCCTATCAGAGGAGCGCATACGAGCGAAATAGCAGGATTTTTGCTCGACGAGGTCATAGATCCTAAAGGGGAATTCTACTACAAGCTACCGCCCCAATGAACTACTCCCAAATTGTCATCGTGCTCCGAAGGCACCAAGGCAAATGCCACTGGCTCTGAAGGCTACATGTAGGAAAAATTGTATATGTGTGAATAATTAATTAATGGTGTACATGCATGTGGTTGTGAGACACTCGATGATATATAATTGGTTCTACGAGAAATTCTATTTATATATATGCATAACGTGTACAATATATAGTATCGTAAAATACCAGCAAACGAAAAATAATTAAATAGAAAACACAAAATTAAAGGAAAAATAAAAAATAAAACCAAAAAACCCCAAATTTTTAGTACCGGTTGGAAACACTAACCGGTACTAAAGCTCTCCTGCCACCCGACCCCGGCTCGTGCCACGTGGTTGCCCTTTAGTGGCGGTTCGTGCCGAACCGGTACTAAAGGGGGGGACCTTTAGTCCCCACCCTTTAAACCGGTGCTATAGCCCGGTTCTGCACTAGTGCACGAAACCCGACGCGCGTGCGAGGTGTGGTGTGGTGGGTGGTGGCAGAGGAGAACGTGTGTATGTGCTCTTTTCTCAAGCTCTTAGTGGTATGTGTAACAACTTCCTTTATAAGATGGTCTTGACGGTGGAGGTTGAGCCCTCCCGCGTGCCGACGGTGCTACTACTTCTAGTCTCGGCTTCTGTTCATCGGTGCGTAGACCTCACTTTGTGGTGCTGTGGTGAGACGACGTGAGTAGCTTCAAGACCATGTTGGCGCAGGATGGTGGTCGGTTTGGTGGTGGGCTCTGGAGTGCCCGAGGTGATGGTTGGGATCGGTAGAAATTCCTGTCGGCATGGCCGGCACCGACGCGGTGGCACTTGAGGGTGTCACCGGACCTTCCTGGAGGGCGCCGGGGGCTACCCTTCTTCTCTCCTTGTCGAGTACCAGGGGAACCCTTGGCAGCAGCGTCGACATCGTCGCGGCCCTTCTTGAAGGTGGTGATTGGTACCGGCGCTTTGGAGTCTAGGAGCTTGGTGGGAGATCTACCGTGGGCGCAGTGGTCGTGAGGCTTTTCCGTTTTTGTCGATCCGCCGTTGTCGGCATTTGTTCCTTTTGTTTTCTCTCTTGTTTCTTTTGGGCGTGTCTGTGCCGCTTCCGCCCGAGCACCTATCGTTGGTTGCTTTGTAATACAAAGCAGGGGAAACCCTTTCTCGTCATAAGTTGGTCTTGAACATCCTTCACTGGCGTGGTGGGGTTAATTTTTTCACACCCTCTTCTCATGCATGCACTAGTAGAAAAAGGACATAATGTGAGACACATTAGTCCCGGTTCGATTTTGGCCCATTACTAATGGTACCATTAGTGCCGGTTCGAACGGCTATGCATTAATGTCGGTTCGTTTTGAACCTTTAGTACCGGTTCGTGCCACGAACCGGTACTAAAAAATGGTGGCAGTGGCGTCGGGCGGGGCCATGATCACCTTTAGTACCGGTTCGTGGCACAAACCGGTACTAAAGGTTTGACCTATAGTCCGGTTGGAGACACAAACCGGGACTATAGGGCAATTCAAACTCTACCCCCGTTGTATCGCCATTTCAGTTTTCAAAATACAAAAGAAAATGATAAAAAATTTAAAAAATAAAATTCTTCGAGATGTAGTTATATTACTACATCTACTAGTTAGGAAAATTAATAAACTTAAATTTGGACATGTTTTGCAAAAAGTGTTGGGAAAATGTAAAACAACTATAACTTTTGCATACGATGTCGGAAGAAACGTATAATATATCAAAAAATGCAGCACGAAAATCCGCATCCGATTTTGACCGCCTACGGCCTGTTTGCCATTTTTTAGAATCCTCAAATTCCAAAAGGAAAAAAAGATATGCTCAAATTTCATTTTTTTTAGTTTTGGTTAAATCTGGCCAAACTATGGTCAAACTACTTATTCAAGAAGTATTAATGTTGCTACATAATTATTCAAGAATATTAGTGTTACTAAATAATTATTTCAATTTTTTGAATTTTGGTCAAATCTGGTCAAACTATGGTCAAACTGTGGTCAAACTTATTCAAGAAATATTAGTGCTACTAACTATTTGTTAGAATAATAGTTCCAAACTCAAACGGTGAAACGTGTGACCTAATGCTCAAGCTAAACTGCTGAGGGTTAATAGGATTGGCAGCTTGAAAAGTAGGGGGAATAGAACCCGGAAGTTAAGCGTGCTCAGGCTGGGGGAGTGAGAGGATGAGTGACCGGACGGAAAGTTAGACGATTTGGATTGAGTGATCCACACTTGAGCAGTTAAGAGAGGTGATTAGAGACTAAATCATCAAATAATTCAAAAAATCAAAAATAAAAAAAAAATCAAATATTTTTTACAAAATTTTCAAAAAAAAATATATCTTTAGTACCGGTTGGTAACACCCCAACCGGTACTAAAGGTCCCCATACCATGGCCGAGCTCACGCCACGTGGTGGGCCTTTAGTGGCGGTTCGTGCCGAACTGGTACTAAAGAGGGGGGGGGTGGCTTTAGTCTCCACTCTTTAGTGCCGGTTCTTTCTACTAGTGATGAAAGAGCAGCATAGGCCTATATGATTTATTATGAATAATTGATATTATTCTGAAATATTAAATGCAATATTAAATGCATTAGGCAAAATATTAAAAGCATGCTGCGGTTGGCTTTGTGCGATTACCGAGCAAATCTATCGGTGGCACTCTACAGTCTACACCTTTCCACTCGCTCCACCCAGTATATAAAACTGAATCTTCGAAATTTTAGGATACGATCACGATTACCACCCAGACCCAGGCCGTTTCTAAGCTATTTTTTTCTAATCTAAAGTTGGTTGACGAGCAGGGAAGCGCCGTGGACACACCTGAGCCGAGCTATTCACGAGCCATCCTTTTACGCGGGAATGACACCGCCCTTTGATGTGCTGACAGGGAGCGTCCCCTGGGCCGATCTTTTCTCTCGTGTCCAGCCTACTTCGTCAACATCGACTCCGCTCCACTAACGCGGCAGCAAAGCACGTGACCTCGATCGTCTCCTGGCTGAGATGGCCGGCCGCACTATCTTCAATAATCGCTTCCGCTAGTAATATTTTTAGAACAAAAGGCTCTCAGGCTACGTTCATTTCATTGAAAAATAAGACCAAGGTAAGGTGGAGTATCTGTGTCAGTTGCCCTCGCCCCTCGCGCACTCACGATTCCCTTTCCGTGCAAAAAGTTCGCATATTCCCTGCCCAATTTAACCACCCTAGCCGCGTTTCTCGAATGTCCCATCCTATGTGTTAACCGATCGACGACTAGCTGCAGCTGCAACATATATAAATCGGCGCCACTCTTTCACGAGGCCGGGCACACGCGCCCGCTCGACGTACGCGCAGGGTGATCGGTCGAGAGGAAGGACGATGGGGATGGTGGCGGCGCTGTGGGACGTCCTGGGGAAGGCCGCGAACCTGGCGCAGATGTCCGGCCTGCACGCCGTGATGCTCGTCGCCGCGGGCGCGAGCCTCATGCGCATCCCGCAGAGCAGGCGGGAGTGCGCCAAGCTCGAGCGGTGCTGCCGCAGGCTCCACGCGCTGCTCAAATGGCCGACGGGCTGCGGCGCCGCGCTGCTCTGCTCGGAGATGGGAGGCCCCGTGGTGCAGGCGCTCGTCGACGCGGCCGGCCTCGTCGACTCCTACCACCGGAGCACGCTCTGGCGGCGCGTCCGGAGCGGCAGGAGCATGGCGATCCGGCTCCGTGACATGCGGGACGTCGTCGACTCCTACTGCGTGCTTCTGCTCTTCATCAACGCGCATCTCCTGCTACGACATGCAGCTACTAATCATGATCAGCCCCCGGCGCGGCCTACGTACGTGTACGTGAGATGCAAATTATGTTTTATCCGTCGATGCAACTCTGTCGGATGCGGGCTACGTAATCCCTCCGCCCACGAATTACTTGCCGCATAAATGGGTCTATTTACATGTAGTTTTAGTCCTATATATACATCCTTTCTATCATTTCTGTAACAAGTAATTTGGGACAGAGGGAGTACTTACTTACACCTAATTACGTCTCTGATACTATCATGTTGATTTGATTGGTGACGCAGGATTGTTGAGGTTAATGATTCATATGAGAATCAAAGTGTACAAGCAGAAACAATTGTACCGAAGTCGCAGCAGGTCATGATACTCAAAGGGCCAACGGTACTGGCGATGGAGGAATATGAAGTCAGACAGAAGCGTGTCTGCTCTAGTGATGATTTCCCATGCATAATGTACAGGGGTTAGGGAGGAGACGTGTCCCAATAGGATCGATGGTATTGGGATCGATGGTTGGTAGTGGATTCTCAGGCGAATTAGACCCTTATTAGAACCCTAGTCTTGTCATTTGCTGCAAAGTGAAGAATGCAACATCTGTGTACATAAGCTCACTAGTAGTGTTCTTTTTTGTAAAGGTCAGAACTCAGAAGCTTGGAAGCTGGTTCGCCGTGCTCCTGCCCCTCCGAACACAGTACCGGAGCATGAAAAATGTTACACATGTACTTGAAAAATGTTAACCATGTATAAAAATAATATTTCAGATGTGTACAAAAACTGTATAATGTGTATGAGGCATCAAAAACATATAAAATTATAAGGTTGATTAATTTAGATTTGGTCTTTTCAACAAGGACTTGGAGCCTGATTGTGAAGGATCATACGTCTGGTCTCCTAAATCGGCCAAATAGGCTTCCTTTTTGGAGTGACATAGCCTTTTCCGTGGATCACTCATCAGTGAGTGATGAGTAGTTCATAATGCTGGTCTTATTCAAGGTTTGTTTTTAAGAATCTAGTAATATAGATTGATACGTAATTACTCGTGTGTTGCAATGGGGATATTCATTGTTAAAGCGCTGACATGGCAGCGAAAACAAGCCAACTGACCATTTTATTGTCGAAGGAGGATTCACGAGAATTCTCTGGGAATTAATATTTCCATACATATCCACCTCATGCTTTCTTTCTTGCCGCTCATGATTTTCTATGCTTCTAGTGAAAAATAACACATACAGTGATTTTTATAACTAAGATGAAAAGATAGCAAAACAAAGAAACAGGAAAGAAAGGAAGATGTATCTCTCTTTCAAACCAGGCAAGCACTTTTCCATTAAAATCAAAAACGACAATTAGCAGTACCATTACATAGCAGAGGGGACAGGAACGAGGGATGCAAGTTGAAGTATATACTCTTTTTTGTCTAAGCAGTTGCTGGGACATAAATTTAGTATACATGTAGGCCATTAAACTGTCCGTCTAAATAATAATTGTAATACCCTAACTAACGAACCTCAATCCGATGTGTTGGCAACCCAACCCACATTCAAATGTTGATCTACCTCATGCTCATTAGCGAGAGCGTCTACCCAACCGCTTTTGATATTAAAATATTCTTACATAGAGAACACAGCTAATAGTGAATAAGAAAATCTTGTGAAATGGTTAAAAATCATATGCATATATGTCCATCTGCACACATGAGTATGCTTGCATAGAAAGAAAGAAAGACATAAATCACATAAAGGGAGAGAATTATGTGCATGTTGATGTGAGTCTCGACAGGGAATAACCTGAAAGTCAAGATACAAGTACCATGGAAAAAATGAGCAGTGCATTGTCCAATACAAACCGCCAAACATTGGGGCCATATCATCATTTGAATCATTCCGAATGACTTGACAATTACATAGAGGGGTTCATCATTGTGCTGGAGTAACAAACAAGGGTAGTACTAGGCGCCGGCGCGCCGGCCAAAATTTGGGCCGGTCACACGCTAGCCACCGGATGCCAATAATCCTGGCCGTCAGATTTAGCCCCAAAAAAAATGGTCCGCCCCAGAGACCTTCCTCACTCGTATGTCTTGCCCTCACACACCTCCCCTATGTCTCCCGTCTTGCGCAGCTCCCGCCGTTGACTCCCCCCCCCCCCCCACCCAACCGCTCCCCTGTTGCATCCATGGATGATCCCTTTCCAGCGTCGGCAGCAAAACACATGTCCTCGCTGGTGTTGCCGTCGCTCCGGTTGCAACATTAATGCGGCCACGGCGTCGCTCGCCAGCCGAGCTGTTGGAAGCAAAAAAAGACACTAGTTCCAGCAAAAAACCAAGATGGAGGTAGCAAAAAATCGTTATCCCAGCAAAACCCAAAAGATAGTAGTAACAAAAATGGATGTTCATTCCTGCAAAACACAAAGCCGGTAGTTGCAAAAAAAAAGAGGGGATGGTTTCTAGCAAAAATCGGAAATGGTTCCAGCAAAATCAAATGTTGGTTCCAGCGAAAATAAAATATGGTTCCAACAAAAAAAAATTGTAGCAAAAATCATGGTGGCGACGGTAACATCTTCTCAATTGCAGCAAAATAGAAAAGGGGTTCCAGCAAAACACTGAAGTGGTTCCAGCAAAAACAAATTGATGCAGCAAAAAATCACGGCGACGACGGAACCACCATCCTCAATTGCAGCAAAATTGAGAGAAGGTTCCAGCAAAAGTAAGAAGTGATTCCAGCAAAATATTCATGGCGGCCACCTCCGTCTCCGCGCACCACCATCCCCCCAGTTGAAGCAAACCCCCGGCCGGTCCCCGGCACCGCACCTCATCGGCGTCCCTGGCCATGTATTCCCTCTCTTGCCTCGCGCGGTTGTGGGTGCCCCTCCCAAAGTAGCGCCCAATTGCAGGGGAGGTTGATGCGTGGATGGAGCTGGATTTGCGTAGGGTCATACTGGATCAGCGGCGGTCATTGCTGGCGAGAAAGATGCAGATGGAGGCAGCAGGGGAAGAAGACGTGTGAGAGATAAGGAAAGCTACGCTGGAATGAATGGCTAGGAGCGTTCCAGGAGAAGGGATAAGGAAAGGCTTAAGCGGTGTGTGTGGGGCCCATCACCAGCTTGGATCTGACCGGCGGAGTTTCAGCCGGTCGACCGGCTCCAAGCGTTTTCCAACAAACAAGCAACAAAAGATAATCATCATACAATTATACAACATGTACACAACACAATCTCACTTTCCCCAACCTCCCCCCTTCTGTCTCCCTCCCCTCCCTCCCTCTCTGTCTCATCTACACATCACTTGAGAATAGAAGAAGCAACATCGGCATAGCATAAACTATCGGATCTCGCTTCTCTCTTCTCACTTGGATCTCTCCCTTTCACCTCTGATCCATTTCTTCTCTCAGCGGCAGCAACAACGCAACATAGAAAAATGCTCTCTCTCTCTCTCTCCCTCTCACACACACACACACACACACACACACACACACACACACACACACACACACACACACACACACATCGGTGTAGCAGCAGTAGCGTCACGAACAACAACAACAACAACAACAACAACAACAACAACAACATAGACACAAAAATCTCTATCTCTGTTTCTCTCCCTTTGAAAATAAGAGCATGCAACATGCTTAGATGAACTCTGCACTTGTACTTCTGAAACCAGCAACCGGACAAGGAAGAGAAATCTACAAAAGAAAAAAAGTGTTCAACAATGGGGCATCGGTTCTAACCGCTAACACCAGGATTAACAAAGCACCCTACTTAAGTATAGAATAAACACAACACACCAGGATTAATAAAATGACCGTATGCATCATTCTGATGCAGAGGCAGGGGGATAACCTCCTTTTAGAAAAAAAGAATAAACACATCACATATTGGCAACTTTAGCTTATGATTGGTAAGATTTTAGCGTATAATGTGTAAATGATTCAGAAAATAATTTCAAGTCCAAGAGGAATAAACCAAACAAAAACATGTTGCCCTTGAACTACTCCCATCTGCTTTGGCCTCCCGGTTGCCTTACCAGATCGTGGCGGTCAAGCCGCGATGCCCGCCGATCTCGTGCTTCTTGGCAGTCATTGGCAAGGGCTGCCCCTCCCCCCATCGTCCTTGCAACGCACACTGCTTCGGCGTAGACGCGAAAACATTGGGTGCGCTGGTGAAGCTCCAGCGTGACTGCTCGCCGTGACTTCGTGAGGTAATTTGAGATACTACAAACAGTGAGTGCTTGAGAGAAATCGGGTTAGCCTAAGACGTGAACGCATACTGGACACAAATTGTGTTCAATCTAATGTAAAAATGCCCGCGTAAGTTTTGAAAGTGTTCACACCTTTGAAGAAATTTTCACATGTTTCAATACGATGTTCATGCATATAGACTAAAATGTTCTTGTAAATAAAAAAGTGTCCACATAATTCATAATTATATTTATATACAATTAAAAAGTGTTCATCTAATTTTAAAATTGTTTCATGAGTTAAATAAGTTTAATGTACATTTGAAGTGTTCACACATTAGTAGAATATGTTCAGTATGTTAAAACTAACTGTTCACATATACCGAGGTATGTTCACGAATATAGAAAAATATTAATTTATTTAAAATTATTTAGTGTGTCAAAAAGTGTGAAAAGAGCTAGTAGAAAAATGAAGGAAGAAGAAATAATAAAATAGGAAAAAGGAAAGGAAGAACAAAAAAGTGAATGAAAAAATTAATGTAAGCAAATATAAGCAGGCTAGCACTACCCAAAAAAAATTATAACCGCTAGCACTAACAACAAAAAGGCAAAGTGATACAATAGAACAGACTGCCTTTGCGTAGATAAACCGAGAAGCTTGGCTTATGTGGGCAATAGCTCGTTACAACTCGTACTAAGTGGGAGGTAGTCTTTGTGGGCGAGATACGTTAGCACTCAGAAATGTGCATATGGAACTTTTCATGGAGACAACGACCTATCTGCGGATTGGTCGGAGAAACGACCTTGAAGTTCTAAGCATGCTCTTGAAACCAAGAGTTCAATCAAATCGCATGGGCGGTCGGCTCCTGGCAAGAGTATCACTGCCGACCAATGATATGAGAGAAGATGGCTAAGGGAGCGGCTAATAGAATCAACTCTTATGGTGAAATAATCCAAAAAATCAGTTTGATTCGTCGGATTGACGATTCACGGCGCAAGTTGGTCTTCAAGTTTTATAACTTGTCGGTGCAAGTGTTGAAACTTGTTGATTTAAGTTTTAAAGCTTGCAATTTTTGAAATTTGCATTTGTGCTATTTCATATCTAATCTAACAATCCATGTTAAACTTTCTCTATTCTTCCACCATAAAGGTTCTTCTATCGTAGTCGTCCTCAGATGGTTACGAGTTACAACGGTTACGGGTTGTTGAGTTTGCCAGGCTACGGTGGACGACGTTGTGCACCCCTGAGTGTGGGGTGCAGTGTTAAAAGCAGTGGCAGGTATTATGTGATTTCTGAGCAAAACAACCGGTGACACTCTGCACTTTTGCACTCGCTCCGACCATGCCAGTATAGAAAATGGGATATTAGAAATTTCAGGATACGATCAAGATTACTGTCACCCAGGCGCATAGCTTCCATAGAATAATTAATAATAAAGCTGGTTGACGGGCCTCAAAAAGAGGTAAACACCTGAACCGACCTATTCACTTTTCCACCCTTTGTACCCCTTGGCCGATCTTTTCTCGGGTGCCCAGCCTACTTCGTCAACATCGACTCCGCTCCACTAACCCCAGCCAGCAAGCACGTGACTTGGATCGCCTTGAGATGGCCGGCCGCCCGGCCGCACTATCTTCAATAATGCCTAATCGCTTCCGCTAATACTACTATAATTGTCCCCGCAAAAAAAAAATTTACTATAATTGTATGGGTCAAAAGGCCCCTCGGCTGGCTGGCTGGCTGGCCGGCTCCGTTCCACTTTTCATTGAAAAATGTGACCAAGGTGACAACAAGCATTAAGATCCATTGGCATCAGCTATCCCAGTCCTTTAACTAGAAAAGCAGCAATCAAGATATTGCCTGCGGACGACGGCCGTCGTGGTCGTTCTCTGAGAATGTCTGGAAGAGCAGGAACGCCAAGGTGTTTCGTGACCAACACACGCCCCCGGGCCGTTGTGGCACGCAGCATTGTCACGGACATCATGCTTTGGCACTGGAGTTGCTCCCACTCCATCGCAAAGGAACCACATGCTTCTTGATGAATGGCCATGAGTCTCTTCGGCAGTGGCGGAGCCAAGGGGGGGCGAGCAGGGGCCTGGCCTCCCCTAACGATCGAGCGATGCAACGTAATTACCGATCGGAACGCACATATTCCTCAGGTTTATACATACTCGGCCCCCCCTAATTTTAGAAACAAAGGAAAAGGCCCATGTGAAGCCCACTAGTGGCCAGATTGGCCGATTGCCTCTAGTCTCCTGGCCTCCTGGGCGTTGGGTTCTCACGTGTGATTGGCCTCTACGTTGGTTAGTACGCGAAATTAGTCTCCGCCGTTCCTTGCCCTCGCACGCCCGGCCGCCTCTGCTCGCTCTCCCTGCCCTGCTTCTGCCGATCCTATTCATACCCATGACGGCGCGACGCAGCCTCCTTCAGTTGTCAAATCATCCGGATCCAACAAGCGGGAGGTAGCCAAGAACCCAAGGTTGGACACATCAGTACATCACACCATGCATCTACTAATCTAAATCCCTAATTCCTCATCTTGTATCATTGTTGAACTTATACACGAGATTTGTGTTGTTTATTTGTTTTGGTTTTGTGATTTGTGATGCTATGATTCTATGATTCTATGAAGAATTTCTATCTTGTACGTGTCCTAAAAATTATCATGATCGTCATGCAAATTATCTTGCATTAGTTCTTATTTGTGATGCAAATTTTTGCTATGTCCAACTTGTCCAATATACAGTAGCTTACTGCGAGACTGCAATTTGGCAGCTATGAGGAGCAAAACACCAGTAAGATTAATTCATTTTTAAGCCTGTTGCTTCAAATTCTCATCCTACTAAAATTATTAATGAGGTTGATGTGCAAGTTACAAATCCTGATCCAATTGACACTAACGATCAGGATATGACGGACATGGTTAATGTTGGAGAACAAGCAAAAACATGTCAAATTGGGTGGTGCCACCGGAGAAGCAAGATAAATCTCGATATTTTTATATATCTAAGAGACCATATCAGCTAGGAAGTGCCCCTAAACACTCTAAATATCAATCTATCTTTTAAGCGCCAACTGGGAGACTTTCTTTGGCATTGCATGATCATATACGTCAAAAAATATTAGCAGGTAAGTTCTCTTCATTATTAACATTATGTCATCTTATTGGCAATGGTAGAGGTAGATTCAAACTCATACAACTGTATCCATGTCGCATATTACGGTATGATGATAGTTATCTTTTCGGTCTAGAAAAGAAGTTATGAACTTGACTTGGCCCCCCCTATACCAAAATCCTGGCTCCGCCCCTGCTCTTCGGTGGTCTTTATGGCCTGGCTTGTCTCCTTGGAATTGGCAATGCTCGTGGTCTTCGGTCGAGGTGCTCTCCTTAGAGGTTTCTTTGCGATGTAGTAGTGTGATGGTTGGTGGTCATTGCGTGTTGGGTATGGTTGCAGGGTTGATCGTGTGCTTCTAGGGTTGCATGATATGTGAATAGTTTGCATGTGGTTGGTTTGTATCGGTTTTTGCCCGACTTTTCGCCAATTAACTGGGAAATTCTCTTTTGTAAAGTAATCGATGAGGCAAATCTTTTGCCTCCATTTCAAAAAAAAAAAAAACTGAGCAAGAAAGAGTTTACTACGCAGGCTTGGAAATCATCTGCATGATTGGATCTCGAGCACAACCTCCGGATTCACGCCCACTATAGTGTTCTTCACCATGATAGTACTGGGGATATGGCAGCATACATCATTCTGATGTAGAGGGCTAGGGATTATTCTCCTTTTCAAAAAAAAAGAGTATTGGGGCTGCCATTGTTTTCCTCTCTAGGTCTAGTAAGCACCATCCAGTGCTGACAGATTACTGTTTGGGCAGAGTGGACCCCATCTCTTCATTATCTTCTCCAGCTGATGCCAAAATAACCTAACGTGCATCGACCGAAGGACAAGTCATTCAGAGTTTCGACACAGACCACATGACAACAACGAAGATCATATACTCCCTCTGATCTATATTAATTGTCGCCAGTGACAATTAATATGGATTGGAGTGAGTGGTATTTCTCCTGTTGTTGTACCATAAAACGGGCAAACGATTTCCATCCGAGACGAAGCCAACATCACCCTCTGGGAGGGACACTATTTTCGTTGCCTTCGGCCCTAGCGCACTCACAATTACTTTGTTAACAGAAAGTTTACATATTTCTTTAATCAAATTAATCTCTAAAGATGTGATGTCCTAATCAAGATAATCTTCTAACCGCGTTTGTTTTCGTTGGATGAAATCTAACCGCGTTTGTCGACTGTTCCATCCCGGCAATGCTACACTTACGTAAAATTGTTACGTACCATACGTAATAGTCCACGTGGACAAGTGGGATTGGATTAAAGAGGATTGAGGGGCCCGCCCCCCTGAAAATCAGTGGAAGGAGAGAATTATGGTTAGGAAGGTTACGTTACTCTACGTAGCTTCCTTCGTAGATGGAGCATTATTGGTTCCATCCCACGTGTTAACCACCGCTGGAGCAGTGCTACATGTCTGACGATTTTTTATACAACGCCGTTTCGATGGAACAGTATTACATTGTGCGATGCGGATCGTATTAATTGACGCAGGCTCTATACAACAAGAGTACTATAAATTGGCGCCGCTCTCACAGGACCGGCTAGACAGACGCGCGCGACATACGATACGACCGTGTGAGTGCGAGTGCAAGCAGACGATGGGGATGGTGGCAGCGCTGTGGGACGTCCTGGCCAAGGCCGCCAACCTGGTGCAGATGTCCGGCCTGCACGCCGTGATGCTCGTCGCCGCGGGCGCGAGCCTCATGCGCATCCCGCAGAGCAGGCGGGAGTGCGCCAAGCTCGAGCGGTGCAGCCGCAGGCTCCACGCGCTGCTCAAGTGGCCGACGGGCTATGGCGCCGTGTTGCTCTGCTCGGAGCTGGGAGGCCCCATGGTGCAGGCGCTCGTCGACGCGGCCGGCCTCGTCGACTCCTACAACCGGAGCACGCTTTGGCGCCGCGCCCGGAGCGGCAGGAGCATGGCGATCCGGCTCCGCGACATGCGGGACGTCATCGACTCCTACTGCGTGCTTCTGCTCTTCATCAACGCGCATCTCCTGCTACGACATGCAGCTACTAATCATGATCAGCCCCCGGCGCGGCCTACGTACGTGTACGTGAGATGCAAATTATGTTTTATCCGTCGATGCAACTCTGTCGGATGCGGGCTACGTAATCCCTCCGCCCACGAATTACTTGCCGCATAAATGGGTCTATTTACATGTAGTTTTAGTCCTATATATACATCCTTTCTATCATTTCTGTAACAAGTAATTTGGGACAGAGGGAGTACTTACTTACACCTAATTACGTCTCTGATACTATCATGTTGATTTGATTGGTGACGCAGGATTGTTGAGGTTAATGATTCATATGAGAATCAAAGTGTACAAGCAGAGAGCAATTGTACCGAAGTCGCAGCAGGTCATGATACTCAAAGGGCCAACGGTACTGGCGATGGAGGAATATGAAGTCAGACAGAAGCGTGTCTGCTCTAGTGATGATTTCCCATGCATAATGTACAGGGGTTAGGGAGGAGACGTGTCCCAATAGGATCGATGGTATTGGGATCGATGGTTGGTAGTGGATTCTCAGGCGAATTAGACCCTTATTAGAACCCTAGTCTTGTCATTTGCTGCAAAGTGAAGAATGCAACATCTGTGTACATAAGCTCACTAGTAGTGTTCTTTTTTATAAAGGTCAGTGTTAAATATATGGTTTGTGCATGTATATTGTATAGCCTGGCCCACCTCCTAATCATTGTATAGTTAAGATTGTGGCCCACTTTGTACTCCATATATACGTGCGCTTTGCACCGATCAATACATCGTGAACAGGGCCGACCCGAGGGGGGCAGCAGGGACGGCCGCCCCGGGCCCCCGATGTGACGTATGCAGCTAGCCCATGGCCCAGGCCCCAGGGAAACCAAGCACGAAGTCGATAGCCCACGAGTATGTCTACGGTCGTCATGTTTTCTTCCCCGTCGAGTTCGCCTGTTGACTAGCTCGCGGCGGTTTCAGAAGATTTGTTTTCGCCCCGGACGCGAGTCACATGCCGGCGACTCTAGGCTCGTGCAGGGCGTTCTCACCATCAACCCCACGTCCCGCCTCCGGAGACCTCACGATCTACAAATCTTAAGATTGTATTTTGGGGGCCTCATAATCTACAAATCTGAAAATTTGTAGATGGGTTGTAGATCGTGAACTCCACAACCAATTTCTTCGATGATGTTGCGCAGGTTGGAGTCCACACAATGAAAAGATTGATCCATGCATGGTTTTTTCAGTCCAATGTTGATAATTAGTTGAGTTTTTATTTATCTGGTATATTTTTCATGGCAGAGGCAGTCTGAATTCTATTATGGGGTCATGGGGATTATGGGAGTCAAG
Organism: Aegilops longissima; assembly: GCA_021605205.1. NCBI lineage: Eukaryota > Viridiplantae > Streptophyta > Magnoliopsida > Poales > Poaceae > Aegilops > Aegilops longissima. The sequence continues at coordinate 621,385,266 of CM038681.1, forward strand.
GGCCTCACGATCTACAAATATGAATATTGATTTTCAGGTGTGTATGCGTGGACATAATTAGGTTTTTGTTTGAGTGTAATCTCTCTCTCTCTCTCTCTCTCTCTCTCTCTCATGCGTGGTCTGATACGTGATTCCATTTAACTCACAAATTCATGCTAGGGAAACAGCAATAACAGTTTGGTAATCACCTGGTCACGGATGCTAAAATTGTAAGATCTAATACTTATTAAATTGACATGCATATTGATGCTTTTGTGTCTATATCATTTTAGTTAAATATCTGGATGAGACTGTCATAATTTTACCTTTTTGAAATTCATATCATCCTTATTTAAATAATAAACTTTGGGATACAAAGGCCATTAGACGAAGTTGTCGGACATACACGTCGACCAACATCATCTCTTAGCAGTCAGTGCACTAGCATATGCGCCTCTTTATTGAAAGATATTCTCTTGCAAAGAAAGGGGCTGTTTTCTAAGCCTTGCTAGCCGCCGTAATCTTCTCAGTCTGTCCATAATGGCATAAGGAACCACCGTGGGTAATGGTTGAGGGCTCGAAATGCCATCGACGATGACTTTGATGCTCCCATAAAAACACTCCCATGGCTCATTGAGACCTCCACCACCATAGCTTTGCTGTCGTGCTTGCCCAACCCGGCGTCTATGTTCACCTTCGCTCAACCAAAAGGAAGAGGAGTCCAGGATAAAACCGTCATAAGTGACATTTCATCATCGAATACTAGAGGAAAATTTTAAGGGCCCCCGAGTTTTAGTTTCGCCCCGGGCCCCTCAAAACTCAGGACCGGCCCTGATCGTGAGGCATTGCCAAAACAATCGTTTCCAACATGGTATCATACCTACGATCCTAACCCTAACCCGTGTCGCCACCGCCGCCGCCGCGATCCCATCGCCGCCGCCGCCGCCCCTCCACCTGCCGCCGCCGCCACCTCGTGCCGCCGCCGCCATCGCGAACCTGCCGCTGCGCGCGCGCCGCCCGGTGTGCCGCCGCCGCCAGCGCTTCCGCCCGCCCAGCCGCGCCGCCCTCTTTCTGCCGCGCGCCGCCGCCGCGCCGCCGCACCACCCTCTCGGCCATGGCCTCCCGGTTCCACCGGCACCACCCGCAGCCGCCGCACCAACCCGTTCGAAGGCCCGATCCGTCGTCATCCGCGACCTCAACATCCTCGCCGGGTTCCCGTCGTCCTCGACCACCTCACCTCCATGTACTATGCCGGAAGGCGTACTTCTCCCTCGTGTTCCGTGAGTACAATCTCCGGGATCACATCGATGGCTCCGTGGACTCCGCTTTATGGAGGGCGATGAGGGCGGGCGTCCATCGGCGCCACTCTCATCCGTTGGTTCTACACCACCATCTCGAAGGACCTCTTCCACACGGTGGTCTCCGCCCGACGATGGCGCTCACGCCGTTTGGACCAAGCTCAGCGGCCTCTTCACCGACAACGTGCTCCAACGCAAGGTCTTCTTGCACGGCGAGTTTTTTGGGTGCCAGCAGCTTGACTCGTCTGTTGGCGACATTGCATGCGCCTCAAGAAGCTCGTTGACGAGCTCCGTGACCTCGGCGAGAAGGTCTCCGATGAGCTTCTCCTCAGCACCCTCATCGCCCGGCCTGAGCAGCGACTTGGGAATGCCGCCTCCAACATCCCCCTCATCACCAACCCGACCTTCCCCAAGATCGTCGCGTACCTGAAGCTGGAGGAGCGGAGGATGCGGATGTCGCGCACCCGGGCCACCCACACTGCCATCACCGCAAGTACCCGTGGCGGTGCGCCGCCCACCGCCCCGGCCCCACCGCGCACGCTCGGGCCCCTTCCAGCGCCGCCGCCCGGGTTTCCCTACCGGTGCCGCCGCGAGCCCTCCGCCCTCGCCAAGCAGCAGCAGCACCGGGGCGGGCGTCGCGGCCGAGGTGGCCACAAACAGCAGCAGCCGGCTGCCCACGGCTGGGCGCCTCGGCAGCCGCAGCACCAGCTACCGCCGGCGCCCTGGCAGGCCGGCCAGAACCCTTGGACGGGGGTTGTGCACACGTATTCCATGCCTATACCGCGTGGCCCCGTCCCCGACTCGTTTGGCGCCCGCCCGGCCCCTCATCAGGCTCTGTACGCGGCCCCTCAGATGTACCAGCCCGCGCCGCTCTACGGCCCCTCGGCCTATGGGTTGCCTCCGGCCGGTGGGTTTGTGGCGCCACCGCCTCAGCCGGCGCCGTCTGCCCCGGCCCTCCCGCCGGCGCCTTGGGACCCCGCGCTTAGCGGCTCTCCATACCGCCCCCACGCCGCAGCAGTACACTGGCGGTGGCGACTGGTATATGGACACCGGAGCCACGGCTCACATGGCCGCCAACCCCGGTAACCTTCTTGCCGCTCACCCCGTTCACACCGCTGCTCGCATTACCGTGGGTGACGGTTCTTCCATGCCCATTACTCATGTCGGCCATGCTGCTTTTCCTTCTAACTCCATGCCATTATATCTTTCTACTGTGCTTGTTTCTCCTGACATCATTAAAAATCTTGTTTCCGTTCGTTCTCTTACACGTGAAAATCATGTTACCGTTGAATTCGACATGTTTGGCTTTTCTGACAAGGATGCACGTACCCGGATGGTGCTCCACCAATGTGACAGCCCCGACGAGCTTTAACCGGTCCACTCACCTACCTCCTCCGTTGCTGCACCCTTGGCGCTTTCTGCCGGAGTGGACCTTTGGCACGCTCGTCTCGGTCATCCCAACATCGCCACCCTTCGTCATATTCTTTGGAGTTTTTCATTCACGTGTAATAAAATCGAGGATCACACTTGTCATGCTTGTCGCCTCGGCAAACATGTTCGTCTTCCTTTTAGCACTTCCTCGCATGTCGCATCATACCCATTTGAGTTAATTCATAGTGATGTTTGGACCTCTCCTTTTGCAAGTAACACGGGCTACCTTTATTACCTTGTCATACTTGATGATTTTTTGCACTATGTGTGGACCTTCCCGTTGCGGCGAAAGTCGGACTCTGTTGCCACTCTCACCGCTTTCTACTCCTATGTCTCCACGCAGTTTGGACGTCCCATTCATGCGTTGCAAATAGACAATGGGAAGTAGTTCGATAACCTTGCAATCCGCAACCTTCTCGCCACACACGGCACGATCTTTCGTCTCACTTGCCCGTACACTTCGCAACAAAACGGCCGCGTTGAGCGCGTGCTTCGCACTCTCAATGACTGCGTTCACACCCTCCTCTTTCACGCCAACGTGCCCCCACGTTTTTGGCCCGATGCGCTTGACACCGCATCACTACTCATTAACATTCATCCTTGTCGCACTCGCGGGAATTTTGCACCTCATCACCTCTTGTTTGGCACGCCACCCTCCTATGCTGAGCTCCGCATCTTCGGTTGCCTGTGCTACCCCAGCATCGCTTCCACTGCTCCTCATAAGCTTGCACCTCGGTCTGTGGCCTGCATCTTTCTCGGTTATCCTCCTAACACCAAAGGCTACCTGCTATGATCCTATCTCACATCGGTGATCACCTCACGACACGTTTACTTTGATGAGATGGTTTTTCCATTCCAGCAGGTACCTTCGGATGTTGCGGCCTTGCCCGCTCCCGGTGACGGCCGCCCACGTGCCTCTCTTGGGCCGCCTCCCGGCTTTGAGGGTGCCCCCCGCGCCACGGGTCGACTCTCTCCCCTGTTGGTTGCCCCAGGGGCCGCACCTCCCTCGGCGCCCGCGACGCCCCTGGCATCCCCGGCCTCGACCCTGCCGGCGGCTTCGCCCGCCGCCTCGCCCGCGGCGGTCACAGCGGAGGCGGTTTCTTCTTTGTCCTCGCCCGTCTCCCCTCTGGACCCGCTGCCCCGCCCGATGACTCGCTCTCGGGCTGGCACCCTTCGCCCGAGCACGCGGTACCCCTGCGATGAGTACCTTCTCGCTGCTTCCGCCTCTGAGCGTCTCCTCTCCCATCGTCGGCTCGAGCCGCGCCGGGATCCTCATTGGCTCGCTGCGATGCAGGAAGAGTTCGACGCGCTCCAGCGGAACCGTACCTGGCAGCTCGTCCCTCGACCGCCCCGTGCCAACATCATCACGGGCAAGTGGGTCTTTCGACACAAGACTCGTCCGGATGGCACTCTCGAGCGCTATAAAGCTCGCTGGGTGGTTCAGGGTTTTCGGCAACGCGCGGGCGTGGACTTCACCGACACATATGCCCCGGTTGTTAAACCGGGCACGATCCGTGCCGTGCTCCAGCTAGCCGTATCCCGAGCATGGCATGTGCATCAGTTGGACGTGTCCAATGCCTTCTTGCACGACCACCTGGCTGAGCAGGTGTTCTGTGAGCAGCCCACCGGCTTCGTCGATGCCACGCATCCTGTTGAAAATATGCCCTAGAGGCAATAATAAAAGGGTTATTATTATATTTCCTTGTTCGTGATAATTGTCTTTTATTCATGCTATAATTGTATTATCCGGAAATCGTAATACACGTGTGAATAAATAGACCACAATATGTCCCTAGTGAGCCTCTAGTTGACTAGCTCGTTGATCAATAGATAGTCATGGTTTCCTGACTATGGACATTGGATGTCAATGATAACGGGATCACATCATTAGGAGAATGATGTGATGGACAAGACAATCCTAAGCATAGCACAAGATCGTGTAGTTCGTTTTGCTAGAGCTTTTCCAATGTCAAGTATCTCTTCCTTAGACCATGAGATCGTGTAACTCCCGAATACCGTAGGAGTGCTTTGGGTGTACCAAGCGTCACGAGCGTGGCGGGTGACTATAAAGGTGCACTACAGGTATCTCCGAAAGTGTCATTGGGTTGACACGGATCGAGATTGGGATTTGTCACTCCGTGTTACGGAGAGGTATCACTGGGCCCACTCGGTAGTGCATCATCATAATGAGCTCAAAGTGACCAAGTGTCCGGTCACGGGATCATGCATTACTGATGCGAGTAAAATGACTTGCGGTAGCGAGATTGAGCGAGGTATTGGGATACCGACGATCGAATCTCGGGCAAGTAACATACCGATTGACAAAGGGAATTGTATCTGGGATTGTTTGAATCCTCGACATCGTGGTTCATCCGATGAGATCATCGAGGAGCATGTGGGAGCCAACATGGGTATCCAGATCCGCTGTTGGTTATTGCCCGAGAGCCGCCCCGGTCATGTCTCGTGTCTCCGAACCCGTAGGGTCTACACACTTAAGGTTCGGTGGCGCTAGGGTTGTATGAATATGAGTATGCAGTATACGAATGTTGTTGAGTCCGGATGAGATCCCGGACGTCACGAGGAGTTTCGGAATGGTCCGGAGGTAAAGAATTATATATAGGAAGTGGTATTTCGGCCATCGGGAAAGTTTCGGGGTCACCCGGTATTGTACCGGGACCACCGGAAGGGTCCCGGGGGTCCACCGGGTGGGGCCACCCATCCCGGAGGGCCCCATGGGCTGAAGTGGGGAGGAACCAGCCCATAGTGGGCTGGGCGCGCCTGGCCCATCCTCGCGCCTAGGGTTGAAACCCTAGGGGGGGGCGCCCACTTGCCTTGGGGGGCACTCCACCCCCTTGGCCGCCGCCCCCCTTGGGAGATGGGATCCCCAGGGCGGGCCCCTGGGGGCCTATATAAAGGGAGGGGGAGGGGGCAGCCGCACCCTGAAACTCTGGCGCCTCCCTCCCCTGCTACACTTCTTCCTCCTCCGTCACGTGCTTGGCGAAGCCTGCCGAGATCTTGCTGCTCCACCACCACCACGCCGTTGTGCTGCTGCTGGAGCCATCATCATCAACCTCTCCTTTCCCTTGCTGGATCAAGAAGGAGGAGCGTCTCCGTCCCGCACGTGTGTTGAGCGCGGAGGTGCCGTCCGTTCGGCGCTAGGATCTCCGGTGATAGGATCACGGCGAGAACGACTACTTCATCCCGTTTTTTGAGCGCTTCGCTCGCGATCTACAAAGTGGTATGTAGATGCAATCTCTCTCCATGACTCGTTGCTTAGATGAACTCATAGATGGATCTTGGTGAAACCGTAGGAAAAATTTGAATTTTCTGCAGCGTTCCCAACAAGTGGCATCATGAGCTAGGTCTATCGTAGTTCTCTATTGCACGAGTAGAACACAATTTTGTTGTGGGCGTAGATCTTGTCAACTTGCTTGCCGCTACTAGTCTTATCTTGCTTCAGCGGTATTGTGGGATGAAGCGGCCCGGACCAACCTTACGTGCACGCTTACGTGAGACCGGTTCCACGAATCGACATGCACTAGTTGCATAAGGTGGCTGGCGGGTGTCTGCTCTCTCCACTTTAGTTGGGCGGATTCGATGAAAAGGGTCCTTATGAAGGGTAAATAGAAGTTGACAAATCACATTGTGGCTTTCACGTAGGTAAGAAAACGTTCTTGCTAGAACCCTATTGCTGCCACGTAAAACTTGCAACAACAATTAGAGGACGTCTAACTTGTTTTTGCAGCAAGTGTTTTGTGATGTGATATGGCCAGAAGTTGTGATGAATGATGAATGACATATTGTGATGTATGAGATCATGTTCTTGTAATAGGAATCATCACTTGCATGTCGATGAGAGTATGACAACTGGCAGGAGCCATAGGAGTTGTCTTTATTTTTGTATGACCTGCGTGTCATTGAAGAACGCCATGTAAATTACTTTACTTTATTGCTAAACGCGTTAGCCATAGAAGTAGAAGTAGTCGTTGGCGTGACAACTTCATGAAGACACGATGATGGAGATCATGATGATGGAGATCATGGTGTCATGCCGGTGACAAGATGATCATGGAGCCCCGAAGATGGAGATCAATGGAGCTATATGATATTGGCCATATCATGTCACTACTATATAATTGCATGTGATGTTTATTATGTTTATGCATCTTGTTTACTTAGAACGACGGTAGTAAATAAGATGATCCCTTACAACAATATCAAGAAGTGTTCTCCCCTAACTGTGCACCGTTGCTAAAGTTAAATCGTGCTTCAAGCACCACGTGATGATCGGGTGTGATAGATCCTTACGTTCACATACAACGGGTGTAAGACAGTTTTACACATGCAAAACACTTAGGGTTAACTTGACGAGCCTAGCATGTACAGACATGGCCTCGGAACACGGAGACCGAAAGGTCGAACACGTCGTATGGAAGATACGATCAACATGAAGATGTTCACCGACGATGACTAGTCCATCTCACGTGATGATCGGACACGGCCTAGTCGACTCGGATCGTGTAACACTTAGATGACTAGAGGGATGTCTAATCTGAGTGGGAGTTCATTAAAATAATTTGATTAGATGAACTTAATTATCATGAACTTAGTCTAAAACCTTTGCAAATATGTCTTGTAGATCAAATGGCCAACGCTCATGTCAACATGAACTTCAATGCGTTCCTAGAGAAAACCAAGCTGAAAGATGATGGCAGCAACTATACGGACTGGGTCCGGAACCTGAGGATCATCCTCATAGCTGCCAGGAAACAATATGTCCTAGAAGGACCGTTAGGTGATGCACCCGTCCCAGAGAACCAAGACATTATGAATGCTTGGCAGTCTCGTGCTGATGATTACTCCCTCGTTCAGTGTGGCATGCTTTACAACTTAGAACCGGGGCTCCAAAAGCGTTTTGAGCAACACGGAGCATATGAGATGTTCGAGGAGCTGAAACTAGTTTTCCAAGCTCATGTCCGGGTCGAGAGATATGAAGTCTCCGACAAGTTCTATAGTTGTAAGATGGAGGAAAACAGTTCTGTCAGTGAACACATACTCAAAATGTCTGGGTTGCACAACCGCCTGTCCCAGCTGGACATAAACCTCCCAGGCGAGGCGGTCATTGACAGAATCCTTGATCGCTCCCACCAAGCTACAAGAGCTTTGTGATGAACTACAATATGCAGGGGATGGTGAAGACCATTCCAAGTATTCTCAATCTCAAGAAAGCAGAGGTTGAAATCAAGAAAGAACATCAAGTGTTGATGGTCAATAAAACCACTAAGTTCAAAAGGGCAAGGGTAAGAAGAACTTCAAGAAGGACGGCAAGGATGTTGCAGTGCCTGTAAACAAGTTGCGGGAAGAAGTCAAAGAATGGACCCAAGCACGAGACAGAGTGCTTTTATTGCAAAGGGAAGGGCCTTTGAAGCGGAACTGCCCCAAATACTTAGCGGACAAGAAGGCCGGCAACACTAAAGGTATATTTGATATACATGTTATTGATGTGTACCTTACCAATTACTCGTAGTAACTCCTGGGTATTTGATACCGTGTCGTTGCTCATATTTGTAACTCACAGCAGGAGCTGCGGAATAAGCGGAGACTGGCGAAGGGCGAGGTGACGATCTTGGCGTCGGGAATGGTTCCAAGGTCGATGTGATCGCCGTCGGCACGCTGCCTCTACATTTACCTACGGGATTAGTTTTAAACCTCAATAATTGTTATTTGGTGCCAAGTTTGAGCATGAACATTGTATCAGGATCTCGTTTAATGCGAGATGGCTACTCATTTAAATCCGAGAATAATGGTTGTTCTATTTATATGAGAGATATGTTTTGTGGTCATGCTCCGATGGTCAATGGTTTATTCTTAATGAATCTCGAACGTAATATTACACATATTCATAGTGTGAATACCAAAAGATGTAAAGTTGATAACGATAGTCCCACATACTTGTGGCACTGCCGCCTTGGTCACATTGGTGTCAAGCGCATGAAGAAGCTCCATTCTGATGGACTTTTAGAATCTCGATTATGAATCATTTGACACATGCGAACCATGCCTTATGGGCAAAATGACCAAGACTCCGTTCTCGGAACAATGGGCGAGCAACCAACTTATTGGAAATCATACATACCGATGTAAATGCGGTCCAATGGCGTTGAGGCTCATGGAGGATATCGTTATGTTCTCACTCTCACAGACGACTTAAGTAGATATGGGTATGTCTACTTGATGAAACACAAGTCCGAGACCTTTGAAAAGTTCAAGGAATTTCAGAATGAGGTAGAGAATCAACGTGACCGAAAAATAAAGTTCTTACGATCGGATCGTGGAGGAGAATATTTAAGTCATGAATTTGGTACACACTTAAGGAAATGTGGAATCGTTTCACAACTCACGCCGCCTGGAACACCTCAGCGTAACGGTGTGTCGAGCGTCGTAATCGCACTCTATTGAATATGGTGCGATCTATGATGTCTCTTACTGATTTACCGCTATCATTTTGGGGATCGCTCTAGAGACAGCTACATTCACTTTAAATAGGGCACCGTCTAAATCCGTTGAGGCGACACCGTATGAATTATGGTTTGGGAAGAAACCTAAGCATCGTTTCTGAAAGTTTGGGGATGCGATGCTTATGTCAAGAAACTTCAACCTGAAAAGCTCGAACCCAAATCGGAAAAATGCGTCTTCATAGGATACCCTAAGGAAACCATTGGGTATACCTTCTACCTTAGATCCGAAGGCAAGATCTTTGTTGCCAAGAGCGGATCCTTTCTGGAAAAAGAGTTTCTCTCGAAAGGAGTAAGTGGGAGGAAAGTAGAACTCGATGAAGTACTACCTCTTGAACCGGAAAGTAGTGCAGCTCAGGAAAATGTTCTTGTGGTACCTACACCTACTGGAGAGGAAATTAATGATGATGATCAAGGTACTTCGGATCAAGTTTCTACCGAACTTCGTAGGTCCACTAGGACACGTTCCGCACCAGAGTGGTACGGCAACCCTGTCCTGGAAATCATGTTGTTAGACAACGGTGAACCTTCGAACTATGAGGAAGCGATGGCGGGCCCAGATTCCAACAAATGGCTTGAAGCCATGCAATCCGAGATAGGATCCATGTATGAAAACAAAGTATGGACTTTGACAGACTTGCCCGATGATCGGCGAGCGATAGAAAACAAATGGATCTTTAAGAAGAAGACGGACGCGGATGGTAATGTCACCATCTATAAAGCTCGACTTGTCGCTAAGGGTTATCGGCAAGTTCAAGGGATTGACTACGATGAGACTTTCTCTCCCGTAGCGAAGCTTAAGTCCGTCCGAATCATGTTAGCAATTGCCGCATACTATGATTATGAGATATGGCAGATGGACGTCAAAACAGCGTTCCTTAACGGTTATCTTAAGGAAGAGCTGTATATGATGCAGCCGGAAGGTTTTGTCGATCCTAAGAATGCTAACAAAGTATACAAGCTCCAGCGATCCATTTATGGGCTGGTGCAAGCATCTCGGAGTTGGAACATTCGCTTTGATGAGATGATCAAAGCATTTGGGTTTATGCAGACTTAGGGAGAAGCCTGCGTTTACAAGAAAGTGAGTGGGAGCTCTGTAGCATTTCTCATATTATATGTAGATGACATACTTTTGATGGGAAATGATATAGAACTCTTGGACAGCATTAAGGCCTACTTAAATAAAAGTTTTTCAATGAAGGACCTTGGAGAAGCTGCTTATATATTAGGCATCAAGATCTATAGAGATAGATCGAGACGCCTCATAGGTCTTTCACAAAGCACATACCTTGATAAGATTTTGAAGAAGTTCAAAATGGATCAGTCCAAGAAAGGGTTCTTGCCTGTACTGCAAGGTGTGAGATTGAGCTCAGCTCAATGCCCGACCACGGCAAAAGATAAATAAGAGATGAGCGTCATCCCCTATGCCTCAGCCATAGGATCTATTATGTATGCCATGCTGTGTACCAGACCTGATGTAAACCTTGCCGTAAGTTTGGTAGGAAGGTACCAAAGTAATCCCGCAAGGAACCTTTGGACAGCGGTCAAGAATATCCTGAAGTACCGAAAAGGACAAAGGACATGTTTTCGTTTATGGAGGTGACGAAGAGCTCGTCGTAAAGGGTTACGTCGACGCTAGCCGACACAGATCTGGATGACTCTAAGTCACAAACCGGATCGTGCATATGTTGAATGGTGGAGCGATAAGCTGGTGCAGCTGCAAGCGAGCGTCGTGGCGGGATCTACATGTGAAGCGGAGTACATGGCAGCCTCGGAGGCAGCGAATGAAGCAATTTGGGTGAAGGAGTTCATCACCGACCTAGGAGTCATACCCAATGCGTCGGGGCCGATCAAACTCTTCTGTGACAACACTGGAGCTATTGCACTTGCCAAGGAGCCCATGTTTCACAAGAAGACCAGGCACATCAAGCGTCGCTTCAACTCCATCCGTGAAAATGTTCAAGATGGAGACATAGAAATTTGCAAAGTGCATACGGATCTGAATGTCGCAGATCTGTTGACTAAACCTCTTCCGCGGGTAAAACATGATCAACACCAGAACTCTATGGGTGTTTGATTCATCACAATGTAACTAGATTATTGACTCTAGTGCAAGTGGGAGACTGTTGGAAATATGCCCTACAGGCAATAATAAAAGGGTTATTATTATATTTCCTTGTTCGTGATAATTGTATTTTATTCATGCTATAATTGTATTATCCGGAAATCGTAATACACGTGTGAATAAATAGACCACAATATGTCCCTAGTGAGCCTCTAGTTGACTAGCTCGTTGATCAATAGATAGTCATGGTTTCCTGACTATGGACATTGGATGTCAATGATAACGGGATCACATCATTAGGAGAATGATGTGATGGACAAGACCCAATCCTAAGCATAGCACAAGATCGTGTAGTTCGTTTTGCTAGAGCTTTTCCAATGTCAAGTATCTCTTCCTTAGACCATGAGATCGTGTAACTCCCGGATACCGTAGGAGTGCTTTGGGTGTACCAAAGCGTCACGGCGTGAATCGGGTGACTATAAAGGTGCACTACAGGTATCTCCAAAAGTGTCATTGGGTTGACATGGATCGAGATTGGGATTTGTCACTCCGTGTTACGGAGAGGTATCACTTGGGCCCACTCGGTAGTGCATCATCATAATGAGCTCAAAGTGACCAAGTGTCGGTCACGGGATCATGCATTACTGATGCGAGTAAAGTGACTTGCGGTAACGAGATTGAGCGAGGTATTGGGATACCGACGATCGAATCTCGGGCAAGTAACATACCGATTGACAAAGGGAATTGTATACGGGATTGTTTGAATCCTCGACATCGTGGTTCATCCGATGAGATCATCGAGGAGCATGTAGGAGCCAACATGGGTATCCAGATCCGCTGTTGGTTATTGCCCGAGAGCCGCCCCGGTCATGTCACGTGTCTCCCGAACCCGTAGGGTCTACACTTAAGGTTCGGTGGCGCTAGGGTTGTATGAATATGAGTATGCAGTATACGAATGTTGTTGAGTCCGGATGAGATCCCGGACGTCACGAGGAGTTTCGGAATGGTCCGGAGGTAAATAATTATATATAGGAAGTGGTATTTCGGCCATCCGGAAAGTTTCGGGGTGACCCGGTATTGTACCGGGACCACCGCAAGGGTCCCGAGGGTCCACCGGGTGGGGCCACCCATCCCGGAGAGCACCATGGGCTGAAGTGGGGAGGGGAACCAGCCCATAGTGGGCTGGTGCGCCCCCCTTGGCCCACCCCCTGCGCCTAGGGTTGAAACCCTAGGGTGGGGGGGCGCCCCACTTGCCTTGGGGGGCACTCCACCCCCCTTGGCCGCCGCCCCCTTGGGAGATGGGATCCCCAGGGCGGCGCCCCCTGGGGCCTATATAAAGGGAGGCGGGAGGGGGCAGCCGCACCCTGAAACTCTGGCGCCTCCCTCCCCCTGCTACACCTCTTCCTCCTCCGTCACGTGCTTGGCGAAGCCCTGCCGGAGTGCTGCTGCTCCACCACCACCACGTCGTTGTGCTGCTGCTGGAGCCATCATCATCAACCTCTCCTTTCCCTTGCTGGATCAAGAAGGAGGAGGCGTCTCCGTCCGTATGTGTGTTGAACGCGGAGGTGCCGTCCGTTCGGCGCTAGGATCTCCGGTGATAGGATCACGACGAGAACGACTACTTCATCCCCGTTTTTTTTGAACGCTTCCGCTCGCGATCTACAAAGTGGTATGTAGATGCAATCTCTCTCCCATGACTCGTTGCTTAGATGAACTCATAGATGGATCTTGGTGAAACCGTAGGAAAAATTTTAATTTTCTGCAACGTTCCCAACATCCAGATCATGTGTGCTTGCTCTCCCGTTCGCTTTACGGGTTGAAGCAGGCACCTCGAGCCTGGTACCAGCGCATCGCCGCCTTCCTGCAGACGCTCAGATTTACATCGACTCGCTCCGATGCGTCCCTCTTCGTGTATCATCACGGAGTTGACGCGGCCTACTTGCTGTTGTACGTCGATGACATCATTCTGACGGCATCCACTGTCGCGCTCCTCCAGCGGCTCACTGCTCGTCTTCGTGATGAGTTTTCCCTGAAGGACTTGGGTCCTCTGCATTATTTTCTTGGCATTGAGGTGGTTCGACGGACAGATGGGTTCTTCCTGCATCAGCAGCGCTATGCCCATGAGCTTCTCGACTGAGCTGGCATGCTCAACTGCAAGCCCGCTCCCACACCTATCGACACCAAGGCCAAGGTCTCCGCTTTGGAGGGTTCTCCTGCATCTGATGCAGCCTTCTACCGCTCCATTGTGGGCGCCCTGCAGTACCTGACCCTGACGCGCCCCGACTTGCAGTATACCGTTCAGCAGGTCTGTCTTCACATGCATGCTCCGCGTGACTCTCACTGGACTCTGGTGAAGCATATCCTCCGATACATACGCGGCACCCAGTCCTTGGGACTTACGCTGACGGCCTCCGCCTCCACCGACCTCGTCGCCTACTCTGATGCGGACTGGGCTGGCTGCCCGGACACACGACGCTCCACCTCGGGGTACTGTGTCTACCTTGGGCCGTCCCTGATCTCTTGGTCCTCCAAGAGACAGCCCACCGTCTCCCGCTCGAGTGCCGAGACTGAGTATCGAGCAGTGGCTAACGCCGTTGCCGAATGCTCTTGGCTCCGTCAGTTGCTCCAGGAGTTGCTTTGTGATGTTCACAAGGCCACACTCGTCTACTGCGACAACGTCTCCGCCGTTTACCTCTCCGCCAACCCGGTCCACCATCGTCGAACGAAGCATGTTGAGCGCGATATACACTTCGTTCGTGAGCAGGTGGCTCTTGGGCGCATCCGGGTCCTCCACGTCCCGACGGCACAGCAGTTCGCCGACGTCATGACGAAAGGACTACCTACTTCTGTCTTCGAGGAGTTCAGGTCCAGTCTTTGCGTCTCCGGCGACGCTTAGACTGCGCGGAGGGGGGGGGGGTTGAATATATGGTTTGTGCATGTATATTGTATAGCCTGGCCCACCTCCTAGTCATTGTAGAGTTGAGGTTGTGGCCCACTTTGTACTCCATATATATGTGCGCTTTGCACCGATCAATACATCGTGAAGCATTGCCAAAACAATCGTTTCCAACAGTCAGAAGCTTCGAAGTTGGTTCGCCGTGCTTCTGCCCCTCCGAACACAGTACCGAAGCATGAAAAATGTTACGCATGTACTTGAAAAATGTTAACCGTGTATAAAAATAATATTTCAGATGTGTACAAAAAGTGTATAATGTGTATGAGGCATCAAAAACATACTCCCTCCATTCGGAAATATTTGTCATCAAAATGAATTAAAGTGGATGTATCTAGATATATTTTAGTTCTAGATATATCCCCTTTTGTTCATTTTGATGACAAGTATTTTCGGACGGAGGGAGTATAAAATTGTAAGGTTGATTAATTCAGATTTGGCCTTTATAGATTGATAGGTAATTACTCGTGCGGTGCAATGGGGATATACATTGTTAAAGCACTGACATGGCAGGCCAAAACAAGCCAACTGACCATTTTATTGTCGAAGGAGGATACACGAGAATTCTCTGGGAATTAATATTTCCATACATATCCACCTCATGCATTCTTTCTTGCCGCTCATGATTTTCTCTGTTTCTAGTGAAAAATAATGCATCCAGTGATTTTCATAACTAAGATGAAAAGATAGCAAAACAAAGAAACGGGAAAGCAAGGAAGCTGTATCTCTCTTTCAAACCAGGCAAACACTTTTCCATTAAAATCAAAAATGACAATAAGCAGTACCATTACATAGCAGAGGGACAGGAACGAGGGATGCAAGTTGAAGTATATACTCTTTTTTGTCTAAGCAGTTGCTTGGACATAAATTTAGTATACATGTAGGCCATTAAACTGTCCGTCAAAATAATAATTGTAATACCCTAACTAACCAAGAATTAGGAGCCACAAATGAACCAATCTCAATCCAATGTGCTGGCAACCCGACCCACATTCAAATATTGCTCTACCTCATGCTCATTAGCAGAGCGTCTACCCAAACGCTTTTGATATTAAAATAAACTTACATAGAAAACACAGCTAACAGTGAATAAGAAAATCTTGTGAAATGGTCAAAAATCACATGCATATATGTCCATCTGCAGTTCTGCACACATGAGTATGCTTGCATAGAAAGAAAGAAAGACATAAATCACATAAAGGGAGAGAATTATCTGCATGTTGACGTGAGTCTGGACAGGGAACAACCTGAAAGTCAAGATACAAGTACCATGGAATGAGCAGTGCATTGTCCAATACAAACCGCCAAGCATTGGGGCCATATCATCATTTGAATCATTCTAAATCACTTGACAATTACATAGAGGGGTTCATCATTGTGCTGGAGTAACAAACAAGCAACAAAAGATAATCATCATATAATTATATAACATGTACAACAACACAATCTCACTTTCCCCCAACCTCCTCCCCCCTCATTCTCACTTCGGCGTAGCATAAACTATCATATCTCGCCTCTCTCTTCTCACTTCGATCTCTCCCTTTCACCCCTGATCCATTTCTTCTCTCAGCGGCAGCAGCAACGCAACATAGAAAAATGCTCTCTCTCTCTCTCTCTCTCTCTCTCTCTCTCTCTCTCTCTCTCTCTCTCTC
Organism: Aegilops longissima; assembly: GCA_021605205.1. NCBI lineage: Eukaryota > Viridiplantae > Streptophyta > Magnoliopsida > Poales > Poaceae > Aegilops > Aegilops longissima. The sequence continues at coordinate 621,401,159 of CM038681.1, forward strand.
ACACACACACACACATCGGTGTAGCAGCAGTAGTGTCACGAACAGCAACAACAACATAGACACAAAAATCTCTGTCTCTGTCTCTCTCCCAACATGCTCAGATGAACTCTGCACTTGTACTTCTGAAACCAGCAACGGGACAATGAAGAGAACATCTACAAAAGGAAAAACTATTCAACGATGGGGCATCGGTGCTAACCGCTAACACCAGGATTAACAAACTACCCTACTTAAGTATACAATAAACACATCACACCAGGATTAATAAATGGCCGCATGCATCATTCTGATGCAAGAGGCCGGGGATAACCTCCTTTTAAACACATCACATATTGGCAACTTTAGTCTATGATTGGTAAGATTTTAGCGTATAATGTGTAAACGATTCAGAAAATAATTTCAACTCCAAGAGGAATAAACCAAACAAAAACATGTTGCCCTTTGAACTACTCCCATCTGCTTTGGCCTCCCAGTTGCCTTCCCAGATCGTGGCGGTCAAACCGCGATGCCCGCCGATCTCGTGCTTCTTGGCAGTCATTGGCAAGGGCTGCCCCTCCCCCCATCGTCCTTGTAACGCACACTGCTCCGGCGTAGACGCGAAAACATTGGGTGCGCTGGTGAAGCTCCAGCGTGACTGCTCGTCGTGACTTCGTGAGGTAATTCGAGATACTACAAATAGTGAGGGCTTGAGAGAAATATGGTTAGCCTAAGACGAGAATGCATACTGGACACGAATTGTGTTCAATCTAATGTAAAAATGTCCGCGTAAGTTTTAACAGTTTTGATAGAACTCATCTAAATGAGATATAATTTGGTCTCATTCATCTTTTATAGCCATTGGATGTGATGCTATAAGATGCGTGTGTGCTGATGTGGGTGTATTTGTTCTTGTTTTCAAAGTGAATGAAACCAAATTATATCTTATCTAGATGAGTTCTAGGTACTCCCTAAGTTTAATGTACATTTGAAGTGTTCACACATTAGTAGAAAATGTTCAGTATGTTAAAAATAACTATTGACATATACCGAGGTATGTTCACGAATATAGAAAAATATTAATTTATTTAAAATTATTTAGTGTGTCAAAAATTGTGAAAAGAGCTAGTAGAAAAATGAAGGAAGAAGAAATAATAAAATAAAAAAAGGAAAGGAAGAACAAAAAAGTGAAATGAAAAAAATTAATGTAAGCAAATATAAGCAGGCTAGTACTACCCAAAAAAATTACAACCGCTAGCACTATAACACCAAAAAGGCAAAGTGTGATACAATAGAAGAGACTCCATTTGCATAGACAAACCGACTCACCAAGAGGGATATCGCTCTAGAGGCGAATGTAGGCTGATAGGGCAGCAAGAGTTCAATCCAGAACTCCTAGGGCACAAGATCTACTCTAAGATCTTAGATAAGAATAATAAGTTCTATTATAGGTAGGGGTACATAGTCTGGGTACAAAGTAGAGGTGAGTACCTCTATTTATAGGGCTTTGAAAAGCCTTCACATACTTCTGCTTATAGCTGGAATACTCTAGAAACATTATTTAAACTTCACCGTTCCACTCATAGCTACTCACAACTAGAAGACTCTAGAAAACAGTAGGTAGGATAAAGAAAACAAAAGAAATACTAGACCACAACAGAAGTATCTAGAAGTAGACAAAACAGATTTGACATATGATTATATTTTCATGTTCCTCATCTATTGTTCCTCATCATTAGGACCTCTATTTTGTAGGGCTTTGGAAGCCTTCACATACTTCTACTTATAGCTGGAATACTCTAGAAACATTATTTAAGGTTCACCATTCTACTCATAGCTACTCACAACTAAAAGACTCTAGAAAACAATAGGTAGGATAAAGAAAAGAAAAAAAATACTAGACCACAACAGAAGTATCTAGAAGTAGCCAAACAGATTTAACATATGATTATATTTTCATGTTCCTCATCTATTTTTCCTCATCACATATGGAGACAAAGACCTATCTACGGACGACCTTGAAGTTCTAAGCAGGCTCTTGAAACCAAGAGTTCAATCAAATTGCATAGGCGGTCGGCTCCTGGCAAGAGTATCGCTGCAGACCAATGATATGAGAGAAGGTGGCCAAGGGAGCGGCTAATAGAATCAACTCTTGTGGTGAAATAATCCAAAAAATCAGTTTGGTTCGTCGAATTGAAGATTCACGGCGCAAGTTGGTCTTCAAGTTTTATAACTTGTCGGTGCAAGTGTTCAAACTGTTCGCACACGAACACATCGCCGTGTACCCTCGACGTCGAGGGTGATGCACCGCAGCTCACGTCGAAGGAGACCCGGCCGAAAGCGCGGTACGCAGGCAATCCGGCGGGTACTTTTCAGGACCCAAAACCCCACGCGCCCGGGAGGGACCCCGTCAGGGCGCGCGGCGGCTATGGGCTGCCCTAGGTCAGCCTGACCACCCCTAGGGCCTCGAGGATCGCTGCCCTTCAATACGAAGAACGAACGAAGAACGAGAGAGAAAGAACAAAGGAGAGATGTAAAACTAGGGTAAAAAGTAGATGGGTTTTGCGATTGTGTGTTCTTGTTCAATAGGCCGTCACCCCTTAGACCCCTTAGGTATATAAGACGCGGATGGACTTCCCGTGCCAGGAAAAGACTTGATTCACGTCTAAAACCCTAGTCAAATTCTGATTGATTTTGTTCAAACTTTCCAAAACTGCTCGGTTTAAACTGGTTGCACCTTGCGGGTCCTTTTTGTGATGGTAAACGATTTTGGATGGAAATGAGTTCCAAAGCACTCTTGACCGTTTCGACAAGACAAACAACTTTCGTGTTGAACGTTTTTTTATCAGAGGTCATTTGAGGGTCAAATCGCTTGCACAAAACAGGCTATTATTTGCGCTACCCATCAGACATGGTGTCCGGTGGGGCGCGCCATTTTTTGCCTCCTGACAGAGCTGCATTCCGATGGCTTTAACTTTTGCATACGAACTCGGATTGCAACAATTTTTATATCAAAATTGACCATTTCGACCAGACGAAAACAATCCGTGTAGATCATTTTTACATACGAGGCCGTCTTGGGGGCGTAATCGGCCGAATAGTCTTCTAAATACAAAATCTCAGTACTTCAAACACAACTTTGGCCTTAGAGACGAGTTCGGATGGTTGTGGCCTAAATATCAAAGTTTCTCATTTTGATGATACAGAACTTTCTCGCTTTGAGTACTGTTTCAGTTTAGGCCATCTTAATTGTGTTTTTTACCATGCCAAAATCTGGTGTCAAAACATGCCCCCCTATTTTTCGGCAAAATTTGCGTGCCGAAAAATAATATGCAATGTATTTGTTCTAAGGACAATGTCAACACTCCATCGGCCATTTATATTTCTCAGGGCGATAATTATGTATCGGCCTTGTTTATGCTAAGGCTGATAGTTATTTATTAGCCATTGATTTTAACTTTTTATTTACATCATACCTTGGAACCGTTTACCACCAATTGGCTTTAAAGAGATGGGAATGAACCTGTTCCTCGTAGCACTAAGGAAATCAAAATCCGAGAGGTGGCACCCTGTTAAGAAAGTAACATTGGGATGATTCCAGTCCACCAACGCATCGGCCAAAGCAACACAAGCTGAATTATCCGTGTGAATGACCTCTACCTCATCATCGACCCATTGTATTAAGAATTGATGCATGGTAGATGGCACAGATTGGTTAGCATGAACCCAATCGCGACCTAATATAACACTATAGTTACCTTGCACCTCGGCGATGAAGAATGTGGTGGCCAAAGTTTTGCTTCCCATAGTGAGTTCCATGCACATCACACCTTTGGCCTCTGTCTTTTCTTTACCCTCAAATCCATGAAGTACCATATTGGTATTCATCAATGCATCATCATCTAATCCCAACTTCTTGAAGACCGAGTAAGGCATAAGATTTACCACAGCACCACCATCAACGAGCATCCTAGCAACTGGCGATCCGTTAATATGACCTTTGAGGTACAATGGCTTCAAGTGTTTCACCGATTCTTTTGACTTCTCGAAGATAGCGTTCTTTGGACCAAAATCTAGCTGAGCCACCTCCCCTTCTTCACCTATAACATGAAACTCGGCAGGTAAGTAATACACTATATTAATATCCATACCTTCTAGAACCGGAATAGATTCGTAATCCACCATCTCATCTTCATCTCCCAATGTGTATATTGGGCTTAAAGTTTCCTCAATTGAAGGCGATGTTTCAGGTGGCGTGAACAATGTAATAGGGGTCGGATCTTCCTCTTTTGGTGGTGAAGGTGCTGTTGTAGCTAACGTAGAAGCATCTGCATTTTCTTTTTGTTTAGGCCTCTACACTTGTTTTGTGAGTGCCATGGGCCAAATTTCATTGAACAATTTGTCCATTCGCTTATGTTCTTTGTGCTCTACCTTCTCGTGGTTCCTCATGCGTTGTAATCTCATTTTCATGGTTTTAGTTAAACCAGGAGGACACCACTTAGGTTGTGTATATTTGGGATCCCTAGGTTTGGCCTTACTTGTGCTAGCCTCATGATCATTAACCATGGAACCCTGCTGAACGATAATAATATCACCATTAGAATTGGCCAGATTACCAAAAATCGGCCTTTTGATCTCCTTTTGCTTGTCACATTCTAAAATTTGTACATTAGGTGACTTAATATGCCACACTTTTTTATTAGCCTTGCTTGGAGAAACTTTTGTTGGCCGATTAGGACCATGGCTCAAGTGGCCTTGTGTGGCATAATAAAGCCTCTCACGAGCAGGCCTTCTACATGTTGTCCACCCCATATGAAAAGCATAAGGAGCCATTGGGGGTTGCCCCCATCCTCCATTGAAGTCTCTCATGTAATATGTGGCATACGGGGTTTGTGACATCCCTAGTGTCGGTGTCCATGACCCATATGGCCTTGCATAGCATCAAAACTCTTGATTCAGAGGCGATCTTGAATGCTTTGAATGTGATGGCCGATTAGAGCTAGAACCGGATGCTTGACTTGCATATTTGGATAGCAACATATCAAAAGTTGGCTTGATTCTCTTGCGGTTAGCTTCACTCTTTTCCCACTTGCCAACTTCTTAATTCTTGGGCTTGATAAATTTAACATGAGTATCTTCTTGTACTTGTGGTTGCCCCCCGAGTTCAGGATTTTTTATGGTGATCTTTGATACTTTCTTGCCATCAAGTTGCTTATCAAGAACAACCTCTCTTCCCAAGAATTTGTCGCCCTCTTTGCCTTTCCTGGGTTCACCAATAACAATATTATCTTTATTAGCAGATTCGGCTATGCTAGGCCGAGTTAACATTTTCTTTCCCTCCAAGTCCATGGTGTTTATCAGGAAGGACTGTTTATCAACTTGCATCTCAGCAAAATTCAATTGTCCGTCATTAATGGCCGATTGTATATGTCGTCTAAAAACATTGCAAGCATTAGTAGCATGAGAAAATGAATTATGGTACTTGCAATAAGCAAGCCGTTTTAGCTCCTCAAACAGCGGTATGGTGTGTGATATTCTAATCATCTTGTCTTGCAAGAGAACATCAAATATTTTATCACACTTAGATATATCAAAAATGAACTTCATCTCATCATCACGACTCTTTCGAATCAGCTTAAGAGCATTGCATGTATAGGGTTTGGCCTTTGAGGACCAAACAAACTCAGTAGTATAGACATCAACCTCATCGTCCTAATTATCATCATTGTATTCAACCATATGCATTCTAGGACGATCAATTGTAGACCTATGAACCTCTTTACTTCGACTCTCTTGAGCCAAAGCTTTTTGTAAGACTTGGTTGATATTAAAAAACTCATAATTTTCTAGCCTCTCTTTAATATGAGTTTTCAAGCCACTAAGAACAAGATCCGCCAAGTCTCTCTCGCTTATCACCAAGCTATAACCGGTTCTATATATCTCTAAATCTATTGACATAATCGGTGACTGATTCATCATGTTTTTTCCTAACCGATGTAAGATGTGAGAACTTAAGCTCATTATCGCCGCTATAAAAGTGATCATGAAACTTCTGCTCTAATTGAAACCATAAGAGAATCGAACCATGTGTTAAAGCAGCAAACCATGAAAATGCGGTGCCAGTTAAAGATAATGGAAATAAACACACTTCCGATTCTTCTATGGAACCTGCTTCACCTAACTGCGCTAGATACTGACTAACATGGTCTCATGTTGTTCTTGTGCCCTCTCCACTAAATTTAACAAAATCAGGAACCTTGTAACCTTGAGGGTACAAAACTGCATCAAAGTGCTCAGGGTAAGGCTTTTGGTACACACGACTCTTTACTTTCGGCTTGTTTCCGAAAGTTTCTAGAAACATATTATGCAAATTCTCCCTTGGTTTAGCTAAAATTGGATCTGAGGTAGATGAAGATGTTTGTGGAAATGACATCAGAGCAACCTGAGTACTAGCTAGTGGTGCAACTTGTGGGATGGGCACCGAACCATAATTCAGCGGAAGACAAAACATGCTTGCGCCTGTGATTCGACGTTGATGCCGAATTGGGCACACTCATAATAGGATTAGGATATGTAGGTGCAGCCACAAGCTGGTTGGTTTTACTAGGGTAAAAAATTCAATGGCATACTATATTGTTGTTGCATAGGAGGTGCCGATGAAATAGGTAAAGTTGGACTAGGGTTTTCAGATACACCAACAGTACCACTAGATGACGGAGGCATATTTTTCTTAGCATTAATATTTGCTACAAAATAATTGTACGTCATCACATTACCCTTACTAAGAAGACTTTCAATCACAACCACTTGCTTTGGAGAAAAAACTTTACTCACGGTGATTAAATCTTGTTCGTCAATGAGAGGAGAAAAATTGACGTTTCCAACCAGAGTGATGTTGCCTTGACGGTCCTTCTTGAAACTTGCAAGAAATGCCTCCAAATGCTCCTCCTCATGCTTCTTCTCGAGCGCTTCAAAAGCCTCTTCACACAGCTTCTTGCATGTTTCATAGGCTTGGCGATGTTCCTCCGATAGTTAATCAAGACCGGGAATAATGATGTTATCGGCGTCAACTTCTGAGGGCTTGGGGAGATTAGACATGGTTTATGATGATTCTTGATCTTTCGTCCCTAGTGGAGTCGCCTAAAAGTGTGCTCGGACACGAACACGTCGTCATGTACCCTCGATGCCAGGGCAGATGCACCGCAGCTCATGTTGAAGGAGAACCGGCCGGAAGCACAGTACGCAGGCAATCTGGTGGGTGCTTTTCAGGACCCGAAACCCCACGCGCCCGGGAGGGACCCCGTCAGGGCACTCGGCGGCTATGGGATGCCCTAGGTCGGCCTGGCCGCCCCTAGGGCCTCGAGGATCGCTGCCATTCAATACGAAGAACGAACGAAGAATGAGAGAGAAAGAACAAGGGAGAGATGTAAAACTAGGGTAAAAAGTAGATGTGTTTTGCGATTGTGTGTTCTTGTTCAATCGGTCGTCACCCCTTAGGTATATAATAGGCGGCTGGACTTCTCGTGCAAGGAAAAGGCTTGGATTCACGTCCAAAACCCTAGTCAAATTCGGATTGGTTTTGTCCGAACTCTCCAAAATTGTTTGGTTTAAACTAGCTGCACCTTGCGGGTCCTTTTTGTGGTGGTAAACGATCTCGGATGGAAACGAGTTCAAAAGCAATCTTGACCGTTTCGACGAGACGAACGACTTTCAGGTTGAACATTTTTTGATCAGAGGTCATATTGAGGGTTAAATCGCTTGCACAAAATAGGCTATTATTCGCGCTACCCATCGGGCAGGGTGTCTGGTGGGGCGCGCCATTTTTTGCCTCCTGAGAGAGCTGCATTCCGATGGCTTTAACTTTTTCATATGAACTTGGATTGAAACGATTTTTATATCAAAACCGATCATTTCTACGAGACGAAGACAAACCGTGTAGATTATTTTTCTATACGAGGCCGTCTTGGGGGCGTAATCAGCCGAATAGTCTTCTGAATACAAAATCTCAATACTTCAAACACAACTTTCGCCTTAGAGATGAGATCGGATGGCTATGGCTTCAATATCAGAGTTTCTTATTTTGACGATACAGAGCTTTCTCACTTTGAGCACTTTTTCATTTGAGGTCATCTTAATTGTGTTTTTATTCTCGAATACGCAAAGCTTGCGTATCATTTCATTGATAGAAGGAAGCAGAATGAGTACAGAGGAGGATACAACGCATGACACGAACGCAAGAAGGTGTGAACATGGCACCCAGAGCAGAGACAAGGGATGCTCAATACAAATAGAGAAAAACACTGCCTAACCCACAAAGCCAAGAACTAGGGAGGCACGCCAAACTAGTGTGACATCCAGCATCTCAAAAGCCAAACATTGGGGACGCCTAGAACAAACATGATGGCGCCTTCAAGAAGGGGAACGGCGTCGTGATGTCTCCGCCATCCGATCCGAAGAACCGGACCTGAGATTTCCCTCGTTGCTCGAATAGGGGCATGGATAAAGGCCATGGCAACGCCTCCAAGAAGGGACATGACACCCGCGAGTGCCGCCGCTGCCAGGATCGGCAAGCCGAGCAGGGATTTCACCCTGGCCTAAGTCCAAGCAATCCCATTTGTCGCCAAAGAAGGATTCCAAGATGATGAATTCAGGCAGGTAGTCAAGGCCGCCAGCCAAGGAGGAGTCGGGTTGCATCTGCTGTCATAGGGTGGCGCAGGGCATCGACAAAAATGCGGGCTTTGGATCTGGCTCAAGGACGAGGCGCCAATGTGGTCAGGGGCGGGAAGGCGAAGCAGAGAGCCAACATGAAGGAGGCGAGGCTACCGACAACGCCACAAGCTGGAGCCGGAAAACGCAACTCCGAGCTGCCGGGGACGGAGCCACCGAAACACCGACGGGCAAATGAGCTGGAGGGGACGTAGCAACCAAAACTCGGGGGGAGGAGCTGCGCCGGTAGAGGCTCCGGCGAGCCGTGGACGCAGGTCCAGGGACGCCGGGACTGGAGCAGCTCCGACGGGGAATCTGCCACGGGCCTCAAGCACACGCCGAGAAAACCACCATGATCATAGGAACATCTCGCCTAAGCCGTCACCGCAGCTCGGAGGATGACATCGTCGGAGATCGGCCTACACCAAGGCAGGGCCAGTCTCAGCCATCCGGGCCGAAGCGCCTTCGCATCCACCCAAGCGCATGAATCCAACCAGCAACAACAAGAGGGACAGCTACACCAGGAGGCCAAAGGGCGGGCGAGGGAGGAGCAAGCACGGGCCATGTGTTGGGGAACGTAGCAGAAATTCAAAATTTTCCTACGTGTCACCAAGATCTATCTATGGAGAAACTAGCAACGAGGGGAAGGAGAGTGCATCTACATACCCTTGTAGATCGCTAAGCAGAAGCGTTCAAGAGAACGGGGTTGAAGGAGTCGTACTCGTCGTGATCCAAATCGCCAGAGATCCTAGTGCCGAACGGACGGCACCTCCGCGTTCAACATACGTACAGCCCGGTGACATCTCCCACGCCTTGATCCAGCAAGGAGAGAGGGAGAGGTTGAGGAACACTCCGTCCAGCAGCAGCACAACGGCGTGGTGGTGGTGGAGGAGCGTGGCAATCCTGCAGGGCTTCGCCAAGCACCGCGGGAGAGGAGAAGGGAGAGAGGTAGGGCTGCGCCAAGAGGGAGAGAAACTCATGTGTTGGGCAGCCCCTAGACCTCAACTATTTATAGGGGAAGGGAGGGCTGCGCCTCTAGGGTTCCCTCCCAAGGGTGGCGGCAGCCCCAGATCCCATCAGGTGGCGGCGGAGGGGAAAGAGGGAGGCGCACTGGGGTGGGCCTTGGGGCCCATCTGCCCTAGGGTTTGCCCCTTCCCACTCTTCCCTGCGCTTGGGCCTTGTGGGGCGCACCAGCCCACCGGGCTGGTCCTCCCACACTTAGCCCATGCAGCCCTCTGCGGCTGGTGGCCCCACTTGGTGGACCCAGGACCCTCCGGTGGTCCCAGACGATACCGATAAAACCGAAACTTTTCGGTGACCAAAACAGGACTTCACATATATAAATCTTTACCTCCGGACCATTCCGGAACTCCTCGTGACGTCCGGGATCTCATCCGGGACTCCGAACAACATTCGGTAACCACATACAAACTTCTTTTATAACCCTAGCGTCATCGAACCTTAAGTGTGTAGATCCTACGGGTTCGGGAACCATGCAGACATGACCGAGACGCTCTCCGGTCAATAACCAACAGCGGGATATGGATACCCATGTTGGCTCCCACATGTTCCACGATGATCTCATCAAATGAACCACGATGTCCAGGACTCAATCAATCCCGTATACAATTCCCTTTGTCTAGCGGCATTGTACTTGCCCGAGATTCGATCGTCGGTATCCTGATACCTTGTTCAATCTCATTACCGGCAAGTCTCTTTACTCGTTCCGTAACACATCATCCCGTGATCAACCCCTTGGTCACATTGTGCACATTATGATGATGTCCTACCGAGTGGCCCAGAGATACCTCTCCGCTTACACGGAGTGACAAATCCCGATCTCGATTCGTGCCAACCCAATGACACTTTCGGAGATACCGTAGTGCACCTTTATAGCCACCCGATTCGTTGTGACGTTTGGTACACCCAAAGCATTCCTACGGTATCCGGAGTTGCACAATCTCATGGTCTAAGGAAATGATACTTGACATTAGAAAAGCTTTAGCATACTGAACTACGATCTTTGTGCTAGGCTTAGAATTGGTATTGTCCATCACATCATTCGCTAATGATGTGATCCGTTATCAACGACATCCAATGTCCATGGTCGAGAAATTGTAACCATCTATTGATCAACGAGCTAGTCAACTAGAGGCTTACTAGGGACATGGTGTTGTCTATGTAACCACACATGTATCTGAGTTTCCTATCAATACAATTATAGCATGGATAATAAACGATTATCATGAACAAGGAAATATAATAATAACTAATTTATTATTGCCTCTAGGGCATATTTCCAACAGTCTCCCACTTGCACTAGAGTCAATAATCTAGTTCACATCGCCATGTGATTAACACTCACAGGTCACATCGCCATGTGACCAACATCCAAAGAGTTTACTAGAATCAATAATCTAGTTCACATCACTATGTGATTAACACTCAATGAGTTCTGGGTTTGATCATGTTTATGCTTGTGAGAGAGGTTGTAGTCAACGGGTCTGCAATATTCAGATCCCTATATATTTCGCAAAACTTTATGTCATATCGTAGATGCTGCTACCACGTTCCACTTGGAGCTATTCCAAATTGTTGCTCCATTATACGTATCCGGTATCTCTACTCAGAGCTATCCGGATAGGTGTTAAGCTTGCATCGACGCAACTCTTTACGTCGAACTCTTTATCACCTCCATAACCGAGAAACATATCCTTATTCCTCTAAGGATAATTTTGACCGCTATCTGGTGATCCACTCCTTGATCACCTTTGTACCCTCTTGCCAGATATGTAGCAAGGCACACATCAGGTGCAGTACACAGCATAGCATACTGTAGAGCCTACGTCTAAGGCATAGGGGACGACCTTCGTCCTTTCTCTTCTTCTTTTTTCTGCCGTGGTCGAGCTTTAACTCTTAACTTCATACCTTACAACTCAGGCAAGAACTCCTTATTTGACTGATCCATCTTGAACACCTTCAAGATTATGTCAAGGTATGTGCTCATTTGAAAGTATTATTAAACATTTTGATCTATCTTATAGATCTTGATGCTTATTGTTCAAGTAGCCTAATCCAGGTTTTCCATTGAAAAACACTTTTCAAACAACCCTATATGCTTTCCAGAAATTCTACATCATTTCTGATCAACAATATGTCAACAACATATACTCATCAGAAATTCTATAGTGCTCCCACTCACTTCTTTGGAAATACAAGTTTCTCATAAACTTTGTATAAACCCAAAATCTTTGATCATCTCATCAAAGCGCACATTCCAACTCCGAGATGCTTACTCCAGTCCTTAGAAGGATCGATGGAGCCAGCATACCTTTTAGCATCCTTGGATCGACAAAACTTTCTGATTGTATCACATACAACCTTTCCTTGCGAAGACTGGTAAGGAAACTCGTTTTGACATCCATCTGCCAGATTTCATAAATGCAGCTAATGCTAACATGATTCCGACGGACTTAAGCATCACTACGGATGAGAAAATCTCATCGTAGTCAACTCCTTGAACTTGTGAAAAACTCTTCGCCACAAGTCGAGCTTCATAGACGGTGACATTACCGTCCACGTCCGTCTTCTTCTTAAAGATCCATTTATCTCAATGGCTTGCCGATCATCGGGCAAGTCCACCAAAGTCCATGCTTTGTTCTGATACATGGATCCCATCTCGGATTTCATGGCTTCTAACCATTTGTCGGAATATGAGCCCACCATCGCTTCCCCATAGCTCGTAGGTTCATTGTTGTCTAGCAACATGACCTTCAAGACAGGATTACTGTATCACTCTGAAGTAGTACGCATCCTTGTCCCCTATGAGATACGGTAGTGACTTGATCCAAAACTTCATGATCACTATCATAAGCTTCTACTTCAATTGGTGTAGGTGCCACGGGAACAACTTCCTGTGCCCTGCTACACACTTGTTGAAGTGACGGTTCAATAACCTCATCAAGTCTCCACCATCCTCCCACTCAATTCTTTCGAGAGAAACTTTTCCTCAAGAAAGGACCCGTTTCTAGAAACAATCACTTTTGCTTCCGGATCTGAATTAGGAGGTATACCCAACCATTTTGGGTATCCTATGAAGATGCATTTATCCGTTTTGGGTTCGAGCTTATCACGATGAAACTTTTTCACATAAGCGTCGCAGCCCCAAACTTTCAAGAAACGACAGCTTAGGTTTCTCTAAACCATAGTTCTCACGGTGTCATCTCAACGGAATTACGTGGTGCCCTATTAAAGTGAGTGCGGTTGTCTCTAATGCCTACCCCATGAACGATAGTGGTAATTCGATAAGAGACATCATGGTACGCACCATATCCAATAGGGTGCAACTATGATGTTCGGACACACCATCACACTATGGTGTTCCAGCGGTATTTATTGTGAAACAATTTCCACAATGTCCTCAATTGCGTCCCAAAGCTCGTAACTCAGATACTCATCTCTATGATCATATCATAGACATTTTATCCTCTTGTCACGATGATCTTTAACTTCACTCTGAAATTACTTGAACCATTCAATAATTCAGACTTGTGTTTCATCAAGTAAATATACTCAACATCTACTCGAATCATCTCGTGAAGTAAGAACATAACGATATTCATCAGATGCCTCAAAGACTCATTGGACTGCACACATCAAAATGTGTTACTTCCAACAAGTTGCTATCTTGTTCCATCTTATCAAACCGAGGCTTTTGGTCATCTTTCCCATGTGGTATGATTTGCATATCTCAAGTGATTCAAAATCAAGTGAGTCCAAACGATCCATCTGCATGGAGTTTCTTCATGCGTATACACCAATAGACATGGTTCGCATGTCTCAAACTTTTCAAAAACGAGTGAGTCCAAAGATCCATCAACATGGAGCTTCTTCATGCGTTTTACACCAATATGACTTACATGGCAGTGCCACAAGTAAGTGGTACTATCATTACTATCTTATATCTTTTGGCATGAAAATGTGTATCACTACGATCGAGATTCAATAAACCATTCCTTTAGGTGCAAGACCATTGAAGGTATCATTCAAATAAATAGAGTAACCATTATTCTCCTTAAATGAATAACCGTATTGCGATAGACATAATCCAATCATGTCTATGCTCAACGCAAACACCAAATGAAAATTATTCTGGTTTAATACTAATCTTGATGGTAGAGGGAGTGTGCGATGTTTGATCACATCAAACTTGGAAACACTTCCAACACATATCGTCAGCTCACCTTTAGCTAGTCTTCGTTTATTCCGTAGCCTTTTATTTCGAGTTACTAACACTTAGCAACCGAACCGGTATCTAATACCCTGGTGCTACTAGGAGTACTAGTAAAGTACACAATAACTTAATGGATATCCAATATACTTCTATCGACCTTATCAGCCTTCTCATCTACCAAGTATCTAGGGTAATTCTGCTCCAGTGGTTGTTCCCCTTATTACAGAAGCACTTAGTCTCGGGTTTGGGTTCAACCTTGGGTTTCTTCACTAGAGCAGCAACTGATTTGCCGTTTCATGAAGTATCCCTTCTTGCCCTTGCCCTTCTTGAAACAAGTGGTTTCATTAACCATCAACAAATGATGCTCCTTCTTGACTTCTACTTTCGCGGTGTCAAACATCGTGAATATTTCAAGGATCATCTATCTCTGATATGTTATAGTTCATCACGAAGCTCTAGCGGCTTGGTGGCAATAACTTTGGAGAAACATCACTATCTCATCAGGAAGATCAACTCCCACTCAATTCAAGTGATTGTTGCACTCAGACAATCTGAGCACAAGCTCAACGATTGAGCTTTTCTCCCTTAGTTTGCAGGCTAAGAAAATCGTCGGAGGTCTTACACCTCTTGACGTGGGCACGAGCCTGAAATCCCAATTTCAGCCCTCGAAACATCTCATATGTTCCGCGATGTTTTGAAAAACGTCTTTGGTGCCTCAACTCTAAACCGTTTAACTGAACTATCACGTAGTTATCAAAACGTGTATGTCCGATGTTCGCAACATCCATGCACGACGTTTGGGGTTCAGCACACCGAGCGTTGCATTAAGGACATAAGCTTTCTTACGTCCGCATAATCGCCATGTCAACTTTCAACTATATTTTCTCTAGGAACATATCTAAACAGTGGAACTAAAGCGCGAGCTTACGACATAATTTGCAAAGATCTTTTGACTATGTTCAGGATAATTAAGTTCATCTCATGAACTCCCACTCACATAGACATCCCTCTAGTCATCTAAGTGATTACATGATCCGAGTCAACTAGGTCGTGTCCGATCATCACGTGAGACGGACTAGTCATCATCGGTGAACATCTTCATGTTGATCGTATCCTCCATACGACTCATGCTCGACCTTTCGGTCTCTTGTGTTCCGAGGCCATGTCTGTACATGCTAGGCTCGTCAAGTTAACCTAAGTGTTTCACGTGTGTAAATCTGGCTTACACCCGTTGTATGTGAACGTAAGAATCTATCACACCCGATCATCACGTGGTGCTTCGAAACGATGAACTTTCGCAACAGTGCACAGTTAGGGGGGACACTTTCTTGAAATTTTAATGAGGGATCATCTTATTTACTACCGTTGTTCTAAGCAAATAAGATGCATAAACATGATAAACATCACATGCAATCAAAAAAGTGACATGATATGGCCAATATCATTTTGCTCCTTTTGATCTTCATCTTCGGGGCTCCATGATCATCGGCGTCACCGGCATGACACCATGATCTCCATCATCATGATCTCCATCATCGTGTCTCCATGAAGTTGTCTCGCCAACTTATTACTTCTACTACTATGGCTACCGGTTAGCAATAAAGTAAAGTAATTACATGGCGTTGTTCAATGCCACGCAGGTCATACAATAAATAAAGACAACTCCTATGGCTCCTGCCAGTTGTCATACTCATCGGCATGCAAGTCGTGATTCCTATTACAAGAACATGATCAATCTCATACATCACATATCATTCATCACATTCTTCTTGGCCATATCACATCACATAGCATACCCTGCAAAAACAAGTTAGACGTCCTCTAATTGTTGTTTGCATGTTTTATGTGGCTGCTATGGGTTTCTAGCAAGAACGTTTCTTAACCTACGCAAAACCACAACGTGATATGCCAATTGCTATTTACCCTTCATAAGGACCCTTTTCATCAAATCCGTTCCGACTAAAGTGGGAGAGATTGGCACCCGCTAGCCACCTTATCCACCAAGTGCATGTCAGTCGGTGGAACCTGTCTCACGTAAGTGTACGTGTAAGGTCGGTCCGGGCCGCTTCATCCCACAATACCGTCAAAACTAGATTGGACTAGTAACGGTAAGAATATTGAACAAAATCAACGCCCACAACTACTTTGTGTTCTACTCGGGCAAAGAATCTACATAATAGACCTAGCTCATGATGCCTTTGTTGGGGAACGAAAGCAGAAATTCAAAATTTTCCACGTGTCACCAAGATCTATCTATGGAGAAACTAGCAACGAGGGAAGGTGAGTGCATCTACATACCCTTGTAGATCGCTAAGTTTAAAGCGCTCAAGAGAACGGGGTTGAAGGAGTCGACTCGTCGTGATCCAAATCACCGGAGATCCTAGTGTCGAACGGACGGCACCTCCGCGCTCAACACACGTGACAGCCGGTGACGCCTCCCACGCCTTGATCCAGCAAGGAGAGAGGTAGAGGTTGAGGAAGACTCCGTCCAGCAGCAGCACAACGGCGTGGTGGTGGTGGAGGAGCGTGGCAATCCTGCAGGGCTTCGCCAAGCACCGCGGGAGAGGAGAAGGGAGAGAGGTAGGGCTGCGCCAAGAGGGAGAGAAACTCGTGTGTTGGGCAGCCCATAGACCTCAACTATTTATAGGGGAAAGGGAGGGGCTGCGCCCCCTCTTGGGTTCCCTCCCCAAGGGTGGCGGCAGCCCCCAGATCCCATCTGGGTGGCGGCCAGAGGGGGAAACAGGGGAGGCGCACCTGGGGTGGGCCTTAGGGCCCATCTGCCCTAGGGTTTGCCCTTCCCACTCTTCCTGCGCTTGGGCCTTGTGGGGCGCACCAGCCCACCAGGGGCTGGTCCCTCCCACACTTAGCCCATGCAGCCCTCCGGGGCTGGTGGCCCCACTTGGTGGACCCCAGGACCCTCCGGTGGTCCCAGACGCTACCGATAAAACCCAAACTTTTCCGGTGACCAAAACAGGACTTCCATATATAAATCTTTACCTCGGACCATTCCGAACTCCTCGTGACGTCCGGGATCTCATCCGGACTCGAACAACATTCGTAACCACATACAAACTTCTTTTATAACCCTAGCGCCATCGAACCTTATGTGTAGACCCTACGGGTTCGGGAACCATGAGACATGACCGAGACGTTCTCCGGTCAATAACCAACAGCGGGATCTGGATACCCATGTTGGCTCCTACATATTCCACGATGATCTCATCGGATGAACCACGATGTCAAGGACTCAATCAATCCCGTATACAATTCCCTTTGTCTAGCGGCATTGTACTTGCCCGAGATTCGATCGTCGGTATCCCGATACCTTGTTCAATCTCGTTACGCAAGTCTCTTTACTGCTCAGAACACATCATCCCATGATCAACCCCTTGGTCACATTGTGCACATTATGATTATGTCCTACCGAGTGGGCCCAGAGATACCTCTCCGCTTACACGGAGTGACAAATCCGATCTCGATTCGTGCCAACCCAACAGACACTTTCGGAGATACCTGTAGTGCACCTTTATAGCCAACCGATTACGTTGTGACGTTTGGTACACCCAAAGCATTCCTACGGTATCCGGAGTTCCACAATCTCATGGTCTAAGGAAATGATACTTGACATTAGAAAAGCTTTAGCATACGAACTACGATCTTTGTGCTAGGCTTAGGATTGGGTCTTGTCCATCACATCATTCTCGCTAATGATGTGATCCCGTTATCAACGACATCCAATGTCCATGGTCAGAAAGCGTAACCATCTATTGATCAACGAGCTAGTCAACTAGAGGCTTACTAGGGACATGGTGTTGTCTATGTAACCACACATGTGTCTGAGTTTCCTATCAATACAATTATAGCATGGATAATAAACGATTATCATGAACAAGGAAATATAATAATAACTAATTTATTATTGCCTCTAGGGCATATTTCCAACACCATGGTCGCGCCGTCGAGTAGGGGACGAAACAGCAGCAGGAAGAGAAGCAGCCCGCGTCGCGCAGAACGGATCTGGGAGGAGGGGAGGGGCGCCGCGGTGCGTGCCAGGGCCGAGACCGCCCCGCCGCAACCATCCCTGGGGGGCGCAGCTTTGCCGGCGGCCCTCCGGTGGTGGCGATGCGGTGGGAGGCGACGAAGTGGGGGACCTCTGGGCGGCGGCTAGGGTTTCCGCCGAGTCGCCCGTCGTGGGCGACGCGGGGGCGAGGGGGGTTAATTGTGTTTTTGACCATGGCAAGATCTGGTGTCAATAGAAACTTGTTGATTTAAGTTTTAAAACTTGTCGGTGCAACTTTTGAAATTTTCGTTTGTGCTATTCCATATCAAATCTAACAATCCATGTTAAACTTTCGGAAATATTAACGCCCACACGTGTGGGCGTCTGGCAACTCGCCCACACGCATGGATCCTCGTCCAACCATTTCTGCACAAATCTTGGCACGTTCTAGCAGATTTTTTATGCCACGTAGGACTGGGCTCGTGTGTGGGCATTCATCCAGTCGCCCACACGTCCTTTTTTCACCACACAGGGGGGCTGGTGTGTTGGCGTTTAGTAATTCACCCACACACCAGTTTTTACGCACGCAGAGGGGCTGGTGTGTGGGCGTTTATCACTTCACCCACACGCCCGTCTCCTCGCCCACACCGAAAGCTGTCAGTTGCCATGTGATTCTGCAGGGTATATGGCAACTGCCCTAGCTTTGCTTGTAAGCAGATAACAACTCTCTGTTACCCGAGTTGCCATGTGTTTTTGCATGGTAGATGGCAACTGCCCTAGCCTGCACCTAAGCCCACACCCAAAGCTGTCAGTTGCCATGTGTTTCTGCAGGGTACATGGCAACTGCCATAGCTTTGCTTGTAAGAAAATGGCAACTCTCTGTTACCCGAGTTGTCATGTGTTTTTGTATGGTAGATGGCAACTGTCCTAGCACGTAAGCAGATGGCATCCCAAAAGTACCATTCTACACCCAGGAGCAAATGCTCCTGGTGTGAACAGTAAAATCAAAAAAATAGAAAAAATTCAAAAAATTCTGAATTTTTTTGTGATATACTTTCACAAGTGTTTCTTGTGCATGAAAATTTTCATCACGAAATCACATTCGTGGAAGTCGTGCCGAAAAAACAAAATCAGAGCTCCAAAATGCTTTTGTAAGTAACATTTTCAGAGCATCTTTTTGTTTTTTTTACCACACCTTCCACCAATGTGATTTTGCGATGAAATTTTACGTGCATAACAAACATTTGTATAAGTATGCCACAAAAAAATAGAATTTTTTGACATTTTTTTTGAATTTTTTTTTACTGTTCACACCAGGAGCATTTGCTCCTGGGTGTAGAAACTCCACGTCCATGGCAACTCTTTCTTTTTACATAGCAACTGCTCTAGCGTGCTTGTGAGCACATGGCAACTCTCTCTTTTACCCGAACATGTTTTTTTGCCATGCCTTTTTTGTAGTGCTACATGGCAACTAGGCTCGTGTTAGTTGGTGGCAACTCCTAAGGTTTTGAAATCATGGCAACTACAGTAGACCAGACCATACATGAAAACTGTAGTTGTCCGACATGGCAACTGTAGTTCAGCGACATGGCAACTGCAGTTAAATGAACATGGAAGAGGGACCAGACCATGGCAACTGCGGGGACGCGTGGTGACTGTCACGCGGGGCATGCGGGACCATATAGTAGGAGGCCTGATGTACGGGCGTATGGGCGTTATCTATTTTGGCCACACGTAGGCATGTGAGAGGAACCACAAGGAAAAAAAAGAGACGTATGGGCATTACTTGTTTTGCCCACACGTAGGCGTGTGGGCTGATCCTCTTAAATACCCATACAAACTGTGTGGGCAGACCCCTTAACGCCCACACGTGTGGGCGTTATTGGTGTCCTAAACTTTCTCTATTCTTCCACCATAAATCTAGGATGCCGATAAGTGCCACACGTGTGGGCGTTAGGGGGCTGCCCACACATTTTGTGTGGTGTGTAAGAGGAACAGCCCACACACCTACGTGTGGGCAAAACAAGTAATGCCCACACACCTCTTTTTTCCCTCCCGATCCCTCTCACACGTGTGCGTGTGGGCGAAATAGATAACGCCCACACGCCCCGTGCGTCAGGCCTCGTACCTCGTGGTCCCGCATGCCCGCGTGACAGTCACCGCGTGCCCGCAGTTGCCATGGTCCAGACCCTCGTCAATATTCGTTTAACTGCAGTTGCCATGTCGCTGAACTACGGTTGCCATATCGGACAACTACAGTTGCCATGGTTGCTCAACTGCAGTTGCCATGTATGGTCTGGTCTACTGCAATTGCCATGATTTCAAAACTTTAGGAGTTGCCACCTACTAACATAGGCAGTTGAGAGAGTTGTCATGTGCTCACAAGCATGCTAGGGCAGTTGCCATGTAAAAGGAAGAGTTGCCATCTGCTTACGTGCATGCTAGGGCATTTGCCATGTACCATGCAAAAACACATGGCAACTCGGGTGAAAGAGAGTTGACATATGCTTACGTGCACACTAGGCAGTTGCCGTGTACCCTGTAAAACACATGGCAACTGACATGTTCGGGTAAGAAAAAAGAGAGTTGACATCTGCTTACAAGAACACTAGGCCAGTTGCCATGTACACTGCAAAACACATGGCAACTAGCAGCTTGGGTGTGGGAGAGGAGACGGGCGTGTGGGCGAGATGACAAATGCCCACACACCAGCCCTTGTGCGTTAATCGAAAGTGGCGTGTGGGCGGACTGCTGAACGCCCACACACCAGCCCCTCCGTGTGCTGAAACGGCCGTGTGGGCGACCGGGTGAATGCCCACACACCAACCCAGTCCTACGTGGCACGAAACATGTCAAGATTCGTGCGCTCACAAACGGACGTGGATCCATGCGTGTGGGCACCCACATGTGTGGGCATTAGTGTTTTCGTAAATCTATCGTAGTCGTCCTCAGATGGTTACGAGTTACGACGGTGTTGGAAACGATTGTTTTGGCAATGCTTCACGGTGTATTGATCGGTGCAAAGCGCACGTATATATGGAGTACAAAGTGGGCCACAACCTCAACTATACAAAGACTAGGAGGTGGGCCAGGCTATACAATATACATGCACAAACCATATATTCAACACCCCTTGATCGAAGCGGCGCCGGAGACGCAAAGACTGGACCTGAACTCCGCGAAAACAGAAGTAGGCAGTCCTTTCGTCATGACGTCGGCGAACTACTGCGTCGTCGGGACGTGGAGGACCCCGATGCGCCCAAGAGCCACCTGCTCACGAACGAAGTGTATATCGAGCTCAATATGCTTCATTCGACGATGATGGACCGGGTTGGCGGAGAGGTAAACGGCGGAGACGTTGTCGCAGTAGACGAGCGTAGCCTTGTGAACATCACAAAGCAACTCCTGGAGCAGCTGACGGAGCCAAGAGCATTCAGCAACGGCGTTAGCCACTGCTCAATGGAGCGGTTGAAGGCCGCATCAGATGCAGGCGAACCCTCCAAGGAGGATACCTTGGCCTTGGTGTCGACTAGCGTGGGAGCGGGCTTGCAGTTAAGCATGCCAGCTCGGTCGAGAAGCTCATGGGCATAGCGCTGCTGATGCAGGAGGAACCATCTGGCCGTCGAACCACCTCAATGCCAAGGAAATAATGCAGAGGACCCAAATCCTTCAGGGCAAACTCATCACGAAGACGAGCAGTAAGCCGCCGGAGGAGCGCGACAGTGGATGCCGTCAGAATGATGTCGTCGACGTACAACAGCAAGTAGGCCGTGTCAACTCCGTGATGATACACGAAGAGGGACGCATCAGAGCGTGTCGATGTAAATCCGAGCGACTGCAGGAAGGCGGCGATGCGCTGGTACCAG
Organism: Aegilops longissima; assembly: GCA_021605205.1. Taxonomy (NCBI): domain Eukaryota; kingdom Viridiplantae; phylum Streptophyta; class Magnoliopsida; order Poales; family Poaceae; genus Aegilops; species Aegilops longissima. Next base: position 621,422,940 of record CM038681.1, read on the forward strand.
GCTCGAGGTGCCTGCTTCAACCCTAGAGCGAACAGGAGAGCAAGCACATATGATCTGGATGCGTGGCGTCGACGAATCCGTTGGGCTGCTCACAGAACACCTGCTAAGCCAGGTGGCCATGCAAGAAGGCATTGGACACGTCCAACTGATGCACAGGCCATGCACGGGACACAGCTAGCTGGAGCACGGCGCGGATCGTGCCCGGTTTAACAAACGGGGCAAATGTGTCGGTGAAGTCCACGCCCGCGCATTGCCGAAAACCCCGAACCACCAAGCGAGATTTATAGCGCTCGAGAGTGCCATCCGGACGAGTCTTGTGCCGAAAGACCCACTTGCCCATGATGATGTTGGCATGGGGCGGCCGAGGGACGAGCTGCCAGGTACGGTTTCGCTGGAGCGCGTCGAACTCTTCCTGCATCGCAGCGAGCCAATGAGGATCCCGAAGGGCGGCTCGAGCCGACGATGGGAGAGGAGACGGCTCAGAGGCGGAAGCAGCGAGAAGATACTCATCGCTGGGGTACCGCGTGCACGGGCGAAGGTGCCAGCCCGAGCGAGTCATCGGGCGGGTAGCGGGTCCGGAGGGGAGGCGGCGAGACAAAGACGAGCCCGCCCCGATGTGACCGCCTTGGTGAGGCCTCCACGGGAAGGCCGCCGCGAGGCGGCGGGCGAGGCCACCGGCGTGGCGGCGGACGAGGCCGCCCGGCGTGGCGACGGGCGAGGCCACAGCGGGCAAGGCGGCGGGCGAAGCCGCCAGCAGGGTCGAGGCCGGGGACGCCGGGGACGTAGTGGGCGTCGAGGGAGGTGCGGCCCCTAGGGCAGCCAATCGGGGAGAGACTCGACTCGTGGCGCGGGGGGCACCCTCAAAGCCGGGAGGCAGCCCAAGAGAGGCACGTGGGCAGCCATCACCGGGAGCGGGCAAGGCCGCAACATCCGAAGGTACCTGCTGGAACGGAAAAACCAACTCATCAAAGTAAACGTGTCGTGAAGTGATCACCCGATGAGAGATAGGATCATAGCAATGGTAGTCTTTGGTGTTAGGAGGATAGCCGAGAAAGATGCACGCCACAGACCGAGGTGCGAGCATATGAGGAGCAGTGGGAGCGATGCTGGGTTAGCACAGGCAACCGAAGATGCGGAGCTCGGCATAGGAGGGTGGCGTGCCAAACAAGAGGTGATGAGGTGCAAAATTCCCGTGAGTGCGACAAAGGACGAATGTTAATGAGTAGTGATGCGATGGCAAGCGCGTCGGGCCAAAAACGTGGGGGCACGTTGGCGTGAAAGAGGAGGGTGCGAAATCAGTCATTGAGAGTGTGAAGCACGCGCTCAACGCGGCCGTTTTGTTGCGAAGTGTATTGGCAAGTGAGACGAAAGATCATACCGTGTGTGGCGAGAAGGTTGCGGATCGCAAGGTTATCGAACTCCTTCCCGTTGTCTGTTTGCAACGCATGAATGGGACGTCCAAACTGCGTGGAGACATAGGAGTAGAAGGCGGTGAGAGTGGCAACAGAGTCCGACTTTCGCCGCAACGGGAAGGTCCACACATAGTGTGAAAAATCATCAAGTATGACAAGGTAATAAAGATAGCCCATGTTACTTGCAACAGGAGAGGTCCAGATATCACTATGAATTAACTCAAACGGGTATGATGCGACATGCGAGGAAGTGCTAAAAGGAAGACGAACATGTTTGCCGAGGCGACAAGCATGACAAGTGTGATCGTCGATCTTATTACACGTGAATGAAAAACTCCGAAGAATATGACGAAGGGTGGCGATGTTGGGATGATCGAGACGAGCGTGCCAAAGGTCCACTCCGGCGAAAAGCGCCATGGGTGCAGCAACAGATGAGGTAGGTGAGTGGACCGGGTAGAGCTCATCGGGGTTGTCACATCGGTGGAGCACCATCCCGGTATGGGCATCCTTGACAGAAAAGCCAAACATGTCAAATTCAACGGTAACAGGATTTTCACGTGTAAGAGAACGAACGGAAACAAGATTTTTAATGATGTCGGGAGAAACAAGCACATTAGAAAGATATAATGGCATGGAGTTAGAAGGAAAAGCAGCATGGCCGACATGAGTAATGGGCATGGAAGAACCGTCACCCACGGTAATGCGAGCAGCGGTGTGAACAGGGTGAGCGGCAAGAAGGTTACCGGGGTTGGCGGCCATGTGAGCCGTGGCTCCGGTGTCCATATACCAGTCGCCACCGCCAGTGTACTGCTGCGGCGTGGGGCGGTGTGGAGAGCCGCGAGGAGCGCGGGGTCCCAAGGCGCCGGCGGGAGGGCCGGGGCGGACGGCGCCGGCTAAGGCGGTGGCGCCACAAACCCATAGCCCGAGGGGCCGTAGAGCGGCGCGGGCTGGTACACCTGAGGGGCCGCGTACATGGCCTGATGAGGGGCCGGACGGGTGCCAAAGGAGCCGGGGACGGGGGCACGCGGTATAGGAATGGAATACGCGTGCACAACCCCGCCCAGGGTTTCGCCGCCGCTGTGGCGCCGGGCGGTAGCTGGTGCTGCGGCTGGCGGGGCGCCCCGCCGTGGGCAGCCGGCTGCTGCGGCTGCTGCTGCTATGCCACCTCGCCGCGACGCCCACCCCGGCGCTTCGCTGCTCGGCGGGCGGAGGGGTTTACGGCGGCGCCGGTAGGGAAACCCGGCGGCGGCGGCGCTGAAGGCCCGGGGCGGCCGTGGCGGTGGGGCAGGCGGTGGGCGGCGCACCACCACGGGTACCGGCGGTGAGGGTCGTGTGGGTCGCCCTGCGCGACATCCGCATCCGCCGTCCCTCCGGCTTCAGTACGCGACGATCTTGGGGAAGGTCGGGTTGGTAATGAGGGGATGTTGAGGCGGCGTTTCGAAGTCGTCGTTCAGGCGGCGATGAGGGTGCCGAGGAGAAGCTCATCAGATACCTTCTCGCCGAGGTCACGGAGCTCGTCAACAAGCTTCTTGAGGCGCATGCAATAATCGTCAACAGACGACTCAAGCTGGTGGCACCCAAAAGACTCGCCGTGCAAGAAGACCTTGCGTTGGAGCGCGTTGTCGGTGAAGAGGCTGTTGAGCTTGGTCCAAACAGCGTGAGCGTCATCCTCGACGGAGACCACCATGTGGAAGAGGTCCTTCGAGATGGTGGTGTAGAATCAACGGATGAGAGTGGCGTCAATGGCCGTCCACTCCTCATCATCCTCCATGAAGCGGGAGTCCACGGAGCCATTGATGTGATCCCAGAGATTGTACTCACGGAACACGAGGGAGAAGTACGTCTTTCAGGCATAGTACGTGGAGGTGAGGTGGTCGAGGACGACGGGAACCCGGGCGAGGATGTTGAGGTCGCGGATGACGACGGGATCGGGACCTTCGAACGGGTTGGTGCGATGGCTGCGGGTGGTACCGGTGAAACCGGGGGAGGCCATGGCCGAGAGGGGTGGTGCGGCGGCGCTTGGGCGGCGCGCGGCAGGAAGGAGGCGGCGCTGCTTAGGGGCGGCGCGGCGGGCGGGCGGAAGCGCGGGCGGCGGCGGCAGATCAGTATGTGGCGCTGGCGGCGGAGGTTCGCGACGGCACGAGGTGGTGGCGGCGGCGATGGTATCGCGGCGACGGCGGCGGCGGCATGGGTTAGGGTTAGGATCGTAGGTATGATACCATGTTGGAAATGATTGTTTTGACAATGCTTCACAATGTATTGATCGATGCAAAGCGCACGTATATATGGAGTACAAAGTGGGCCACAATCTTAACTATACAAAGACTAGGAGGTGGGCTAGGCTATACAATATACATGCACAAACCGTATATTCAACACACGGCTACGGGCTGTTGAGTTTGCCAGGCTACGGTGGACGACGTTGTGCACCCCTGAGTGTGGGGTGCAGTGTTTAAAGCAGTGGCAGGTATTATGTGATTTCTGAGTAAAACAACCGGTGACACTCTGCACTTTTGCACTCGCTCCGACCATGCCATTATAGAAAATGGGACATCCGAAATTTCAGGATACGATCAAGATTACTGTCACCCAGGCGCATAGCTTCCATAGAATAATTAATAATAAAGCAAGTTGACGGGCCTCAGAAAGAGGTAAACACCTGAACCGACCTATTTACTTTTCCACCCTTTGTACTCCTTGGCCTCAAAAAGAGTATGTGCTGACAGGGAGTAGTCCCCCTTGGCCGATCTTTTCTCGGGTGCCCAGCCTACTTCGTCAACATCGACTCCGCTCCACTAACCCCAGCCAGCAAGCACGTGACTTGGATCGCCTTGAGATGGCCGGCCGCCCGGCCGCACTATCTTCAATAATGCCTAATCGCTTCCGCTAATACTACTATAATTGTATGGATCAAAAGGCCCCTCGGCTGGCTGGCTGGCCGGCTCCGTTCCACTTTTCATTGAAAAATGTGACCAAGGTGACAACAAGCATTAAGGGCATCTCCAGCCGCGTCTAGGAAGGCCTTCCCAGACGTGTTTTTCGCGCCGGCGTCGAAAAAACGGCTCAGCCGCGCCCGCAGGAGCCCGATTTTCGTCGGCTTGGGCCGAAAACAGCGCCGGCGGACCCAGCCCGAACCCGGCGCCCGGAGCGAACTGTTTTGGCGCGAAAAAGCCGCGGGCCTGCCGCGTCAGCGACACAGCTCTCTTCTCGGCCCTTCGTCGTCCTCATCGCCTCATTTCCTGCGGCGAATCAATGTCAAAGTTGCCGCGCGCTGCCGTGCCGGTCAGCCTGCACCATTGATGCCTCACGGGCGGCGCAGTGAAGACCGGACGACGCGCGTCCCTCGCCCTCCCTCGCCCGCCACACGTACACACGGTGGCACGCGCGCCTCGGCCTATATACACTACTAGAAAAATGGTCAAATGTGAAGCACAATAGTGCCGGTTTGAATTTCAGCCGGCACTAATGTGTACACTAGTGTCGGTTCGTGGCGGCGATCAATAGCACCGGTTCGTGGCGAACCTTTAGTACCGGTTCATGCCACGAACCGGTACTAAAGAGGCTGTGTCAGCCTGCGGTCAGGCTATGGCCCCACCATCACCATTTAGTGCCGGTTCGTACCACGAACCGGTACTAATGAGGTTATGGCAACCTGTTTTTAGTCCCACCTCGCTCCCCTAACAAGCCTTTTACCACCTTAAATATGTTATTTCTCAAACTATCACAAGCACTTGGTCTTCATTGAACTCTATGTGTAGAATTTGTGGCCGCAATACGAGTCTTCATCGGTTTATAAATCGTTGATGACTCATATTGACAATTCAGATTGTACACACAAAGATCATTGATGATCAAAGTATTTTTGATGTTATAAGATCATATTGACAATTTAGACGTAAAGAAATATAAGATCATGATCTAAATGCTCTTATATTTTTTGCGTTCAGTATGCACCATTCAAAGCGATGCCATCAACTTTCAACCGTTTATGCCTTCATTTGCTATTTTTCATGCATTTAATGATTTGTTTTGAGAACTAAATGACCTGGAAATTGAAAAGCACTACAAATGAACTCTGAAAAATTTGAAACTTGGCATGGTATCATCATTTCACCCACATATCATGTTCAAAAAAGTAGAGAGGGTTACGGCAAAACTGGATGCACCGTTTACAAACTGGACAATCTCTTTCAAGTATTCGGGTTTATGACGAAATTAAACTCATCTGTTACAAAAGCATTTCATTTTTAAAACTTATTACAACTCAGACTTTTGTGCATTCAGTATGCACCATTCAACTGCTAGGCGGGAGGAGCTCTTAAGTACCGGTTCCAACTGCTAGGCGGGAGGAGCTGTTTAGTACCGGTTCGTGGCGAACCTTTAGCACCGGTTCGTGCCACGAACTGGTACTAATGAGGTTGTGTCAGGTAAGGCTGGGGCCCCACGAGCACCTTTAGTACCGGTTCATGGATGAACCAGTACTACAGTTTCTTAGTAAGCTGTTTTTTAGTCCCACCTCGCGAAGAGAGAGGGACTAGGAGCGGTTTATAAGCCCTGAGTGCAGAGACGATGAAGAAGAGGCTCAATGCTCACGTTGCTTAGCTTCAAGCCTTCAGGAATATGGTAGACTGCACGGAGCTATGCGCAGTGCAGTTTACACTATTCCGAAAGGCTTGAAGCAAATTAATGAGCATTGCACCTCTTTTTTATTTTTAATAACTTATTACAACTCCAGACGTTTTCTGTTATAGCAAAAACTTATTGCACGTCGGCATTTCCTTTTTTTAAACTTTGGTTATAACTCCAGACTTTGACCATCAAGTTTTGCAGAAAAGAAAAAATAGCAAAAAAGAAAAAATAGCAGAAAAAAAAACTATAGCTGAAAAGAAAAAAAAACTATATAAAATGACCGTGAAATTGAAAATCACTACAAAATGTTGAATTTTGGCAAACTAGATGAAAAACTACTCACAAATAAATAGAAGAAAATAAATATAACAGAAAAGAAAAAACTACGCAGAAATAAATAGAAGAAAATAAAGCAGAAAAGAAAAAAACTACAAAAAAATTGGGGCGCTGCCCTGTGGGCCTGCTAGGACACGGGCGTGCAATTACAGGCCTTAAAGGCCTAGCAGACTCACAGGGCAGCGTGCAGAATTTAGGCCCACAAGCCTGCTATATAGAGGAGTTCAAAGAGATAGCATGGCTGGGTTTATAAACCAGTCGGCTGCCCTTCGCCCGTGTGAGGTGGGACTAAACTTTGGGGTGGCATGCGAGGCCTTTAGTACGGTTGGTGGCTCCAACCGTACTAAAGGTGATCTTTAGTACTGGTTGGAGCCACCAACCGTACTAAAGGCCTGCTATTCCGCCTCTTGGCCTGGCCAAAGTTGGCCTTTAATACTGGGTTGGTGGCTCAGACATGCGTGCAGGCGGCGGCGTCTGTGAGGCAGCGTACACACACATACACATATACACACACATATATACACACACACACACACTACACACACACACACACACACATTTTTTACTTATTTTCTGTTTTCTGTTTTCTGTTTTTAGAAAATTTAATTAGATATTAATTAGCTAGGTATGTGAGATTTGAACTAGTTGAATAATTAATATAACTAGTTTATTTTAGTATGAAAATTGTCAAGTAGTTTATTTAGGTATATGAGATTTGAACTAGTTGAATAATTAATATAACTAGTTTATTTTTAGTAAGAAAATTGTCGAACTAGTTTATTTAGGTATTTGAGATTTGAACTAGTTGAATAATTAATATAACTAGTTTATTTTTAGTAAGAAAATTGTCGAACTAGTTTATTTAGGTATATGAGATTTGAACTAGTTGAATAATTAATATAACTAGTTTATTTTAGTAAGAAAATTGTCGAACTAGTTTATTTAGGTATTTGAGATTTGAACTAGTTGAATAATTAATAGTAATGTCAGTTGTTAGAGATGAATATAGTTAGATATATATTTGAATTGGCTAGATATTAATTAATGTTAGATAGTAATAAGTGTTTAATGTTTCACCTATATGAACATATAGGAAATGTCATCTGACGACGAAAAAGATTTCATTATGTGCGAACACTGTGAAGACCAGCGGCCTGTGCGACAGAAATTTCCTTATTGATGGTAGGCGCTCAAACATCAAGCTGAATGAGACATTCAAGTGGATATACAGAAGTCACAACGGCAATTATTATTTGAATGCAAAACATGCTTCATTTGCTTCAACTTATAATTTTAAAGCATGACTTATGCTTCCTTTGCTTCAACTTATAATTTTAAATTTTCACTATTCTACTAGCGCATCCCCTGTCATGCAAGAATTTTTGTCTTGGATAGGATAGGTTTTAGTGCTATAGATGATAGAGGTAAAGAGAGTTTACTTGAAGACAGAGCATGGGTATACTTTCAACGTCAAATTATATAATGGAGACACATACACCCATTTTGAATGCAAAACTTGGCAAGCACTATGCAAGGCTTATGCATTTGAGCCTGATATGGTTATCACCTTTGATATTCGTCCGGACGATGATATTGAAGGTAATATAGACATCTGGGTCGATGTGCAAACGCCTCCAGTTCTACCATTATGTGAGTTTTTCTCAACCATGCATGCATATGTTTATGTCTTTGATACAGTTTATTCAAAAATAGTTGACAACTAATTTGTATTGTCAGCTTATTTTGGTTCAAGCAAACATGTCCGGCACTTGGTAGACAGGACCTACTACTGCCCCGGGGCTCAACTAAACTGCGAGGAGATAAGTCATTATGTTTCATGGCTTGAGGATCTTAATACTGTCAAGACAAAATTTTTTCCTGAACTTAGAAATGTTAGTACTCAAAACGTGCGACCAATGGTGATCGTATTGAACTACGGTCACATCTATAGTCGAAAGATGGTAAGATTTTAACTATTTGTCCTTAATTAGTGCATCTTTGCATACATTATTTTTGAAGCTAAACTTTTATTGCTTAGTATATTAATTACTATACGATGTTCTTTCATCAACAGGGACTTCCGATGACAGTTGTGCCTCAGTGGATCGAGACAAAAGGTCGCATGTCAATGATTAGCTTACGACCAAGATTTCCTACATTACACATGAGTGCATTCAGGATTTCTGAAAGCGAAGAATGCTTAATAGTGAAAGATTTGAGCAAAATTGTAAACGATCACAGAGAAGTACTAAGGGCAGCAAGGAGAAGCGCAACCCAAGATTAGGAGACAGATTGATCTGCATGCTCCAGTATGATGAAGATGGAGAGCTATACATGTTCTATGCTATTATACCTGAGAGGGAGCATCAGGAGTAGCTAGTTCATGCTCTTAATTAATTAGTACTTGTCCTCTCTCATGCATGTCCGTATTGTCCTGAACTTCGATGTTGGTGATGATTATGTTGAACTCGATGATATCTTTGCTTCTGTTACAAAGTGAACTCGATGATTATGTTGGTGATTAGATAGCTAGCGGTAATGACTATGATGATTAAATAGTAGTGGTAACTATAATGACGACTATGATGATTTTTAGCTAGCTAAAGTTTATTTATTTATTAATATGCGATGATGATGATGATGATGATGACCACTACAACTCACTATAACGTAAAACAATCCTAAATTAAATTGATAACACAAATTTAATTGAAAAATAAAAATAAAACAAAACCCACAAACATTTAGTACGGTTGGTGTTACCAACTGGTACTAAAAACTCCTCGCCCCGGAGCTGCCTCGTGCCACGTGGTTGGCCTTTAGCACCTGTTCGTGCTGAACCGGTACTAAAGGGGGCCTTTAGTGACCACACTTTAGTGCGGTTGTGGAACCGCACTAAAGGCCTTACGAACCGATGCTATTGCCGGTTCGCACTAGTGATATGACGCTTGGCAACAAGACTCGGCGACTCACACTCTCCCGCCGTCGTCGTTCCTCCCTCTCCTCTCCTCTCTTTCGCCGTCTCCAGTTCACGCCCATGGCCGAGCGCTTCCCAGGCGACGGCGCGGCGGCGAACGGCCGCCGCCGCCATCTTCATGAAGACGAGGCTCGCCTCCTTACGAGGCCGAGTACCCGGTCCCGCCGGACATGCGGGTGCCCGGGGCGTGGAGGATCAGCGCGGGCGGCGTGCCGGTGCCCCCGGTACCCACCGGTGCGGCGCGGCGTGCGGAGATCGCACACATCTGCTCAAACCTGCCGCGTGCGGCGAGGGAGGGGCCACGGTACGTCCCCGACAGCCCGCTCTGGGACCCTTACTTCCGCCGCCGTCACGCCCAGCAGCTCGAGGCCACCAACGGCGTCGTGCCCTCCGGCAGGCTCAACGCCGCCGGCCGGCGTCGGTGGTGGGGCGTGCCGGCGCGCGCGTTGCGAGCCGTCCTCGAGTACATCGAGGGCGGCAACACGCCGCGCCGAGTACCCCTCCCCTTCCTTCTCACGCCCGGGAAGCTCTCGACCCGAGGCGCATGGAGACCGGGGTCCTCCTCCTCGTCCGCGGCTCGCCTGCCTCCGCCCGTCAGCCGGAGCCCTGTGGCACGCCGGTCGGCGCGCGCACCGCAGCTCCGGCGTCCGCGACGGGCGCTTAACGCCTCTCCACCCACGGCCGCCGCCTCGTCGAGCCCAAGCGGAGCCCGCTTCCCGCTGAGTACGAGGAGATAGCCCGGCGCGGCTTCTCCGACGAGGACGCCATGCGGTGGGCGCGGGACGACTACCCCCGCGACGAGATGGTCCGGCAGCGCTGGGCCCTGGAGGAGATCGCCGCCCGCAAACGTGGGCGCGAGGATGAGCACGGCGTCGTGGTCCTCGACAGCGACGACGATGACGACGACGACGCCCCCGGACCGTCCAACCCGCCGCGCCAACCGGGGGAGGGATGCAGCAGGGACGGCGGAGGCGTAGGCGGGGGCGGCGACGACGACGACGACGATGACGATGACGGCGGTGACTACACGCGGTTCTACAGCCTCCTCGGCATGTAGAACTGCGTGGGCGGGCGGCGAGGCGGGCGGCGAGGGAGACGGCGGGGGTAGCCCGCGGTAGTTTTTTTCTTTTTTTGTAAAATATGTTTAAGTTTGAACGAACCCGCCGATGTTTGCGTTAAATTTGAGTCGTTTTGCGCCGTATTTGATTATTTTGACTAACCGTGGACGCCGCGACTGAGGGGCATCACGCCCACAGTGCGCAGTTTACCGCCGGTGCGCCCCCAGAGGCGATTTTTTGCCCCTCCTGGGAAGCCAACGGCTGGAGATGCCCTAAGATCCATTGCATCAGCAATCCCAGTCCTTTAACTAAAAAAACCAGCAATCAAGATACTGCCTGCGGACGACGGCCGTCGTGGTCGTTTTTTGAGAACGTGTGGAAGAGCAGGAACGCCAAGGTGTTTCGTGACCAACACACGCCCCGGGCCGTTGTGGCACGCAGCATTGTCACGGACATCATGCTTTGGCACTGGAGTTGCTCCCAGTACATCGCAAAGAAACCACATGCTTCTTGATGAATGGCCGTGAGTCTCTTCGGTGGTCTTTATGGCCTGGCTTGTCTCCTTGGAAATAGCAATGCTCGTGGTCTTCGGTCGAGGTGCTCTCCTTAGAGGTTTCTTTGTAATATACTTCCTCCGTTCGAAATTACTTGTCGTAAAAATGGATGTACCTAGACATTTTTTTTAGTTCTAGATACATCCATTTTTGCGACAAGTAATTCAGGACGGAGGGAGTAGTAGTGTAGTGGTTGGTGGTCATTGCGTGTTGGGTATGGTTGCAGGGCTGATCGTGTGCTTCTGGAGTTGTATGATATGTGAGTAGTCTGCATGTGGTTGGTTTGTATCGGGTTTTGCCTTGCTTTTCATCAATTAACTGGGAAATTCTCTTTTGTAAAGTAATCGATGAGGTAAATCTTTTGCCTCCATTTAGAAAAAATAGAGCAAGAAAGAATTTACTACGCAGGCTTGGAAATCATCTGCATCATTCGATCTCGAGCGCAATCTCCGGATTCACGCCCACTATAGTGTTCTTCACCATGATAGTATTGAGGACATGGCAGCATGCATCACTCTGATGTACTCCCTCCGTTCGGAATTACTTGTCGCAGAAATGAATGTATCTAGATGTATTTTAGTTCTAGATACATTCATTTTCGAGACAACTAATTCCGAACGGAGGGAGTAGATGGCTGGGGATTATCCTCCTTTTCCAAAGAAAAAGATAGTATTGGGGCTGCCATTGTTTCCCTCTCTAGGTCTAGTAAGCACCATCCAGTGGACGCCATCTCTTCATTATCTTCTCCAGCCGATGCCAAAATAACCTAACGTGAATCGACCGAAGAACAAGTCATTTTAGAGTTTTGACACAGACCACATGACAACAACGAAGATCAAATACTTCCTCTCATCTATATTAATTGTCGTCAGTGACAATTAATGTCGATTGGAGTGAGTGACATTTCTCCTGTTGCTGTACCATAAAACGGGCAAAAGATTTCCATCCGAGACGAAGCCAACATCACCCTGAGCCCTGGGAGGGACACTGTTTTCATCCGATAATACTACATTCATGGAGAAAAACAACGGACTATTACCTCAAAAAAAGGACCTAATCACCCCGTAAATCCCCCGTGAATGGTCCGTGCGTCTAGCATCTCTCCTGTTTTCATTGCCTTCGGCCCTAGCGCACTCACAATCACCTTTTCTAACATAAAGTTTGCATATATCTTTAATCAAATTATAATCTCTAAAGATGTGATGTCCTAATCAATACAATCTTCTAACCGCATTTATTTTTTTGGATGAAATCTAACCGCGTTTGTCCACTGTTCCATCCCACGTGTTAACCGGTAGTCCGGGAGGCCACCATCGATGGAGCAGTGCTACATGTCTGACGATTTTTTATACGACGCCGTTTCGATGGAACAGTATTACATTGTGCGATGCGGATCGTATTAATCGACGCAGGCTCTATACAACAAGAGTACTATAAATTGGCGCCGCTCTCACAGGACCGGCTAGACAGACGCGCGCGACATACGATACGACAGTGTGAGTGCGAGTGCAAGCAGCGTAATCGATCGGCAGGGAGGACGATCGATGGGGATGGTGGCGGCGCTGTGGGACGTGCTGGCGAAGGTGGCCAACCTGGCGCAGATGTCGGGCCTGCACGCCGTGATGCTCGTCGTCGCGGGCGCGAGCATCATGCGCATCCCGCAGAGCAGGCGGGAGTGCGCCAAGCTCGAGCGGTGTTGCCGCAGGCTCCACGCGCTGCTCAAGTGGCCGACGGGCTGCGGCGCCGCGTTGCTCTGCTCGGAGCTGGGAGGCCCCGTGGTGCAGGCGCTCGTCGACTCGGCCGGCCTTGTCGACTCCTACAACCAGAGCACGCTCTGGCGCCGCGTCCGGAGCGGCAGGAGCATGGCGAACCGGTTCCGCGACATGCATGACGTGGTTGACTCGTAGTGTGTGCTTCTGATCTTCGTCAACGCGCATCTCCTGCTGCAACAGGCGACTAATCAGGATCACCCGCCGCCGCCGGATGCTACTACTACGTACGTGAATGTGAGATGCAAATTATATTGATCCGTCGATGTAATTCTGTCGGATGCTATCATGTTGATTTGATTGGCAACACAGGATCCAAGAGGCCAATGATTCATCGCAAGGTCAAAGTGCACAAGCAGTGAGCAATTGCCCCAAAGTCGCAGCAAGTCGTGATACTCAAGGGGCCAACGATACTGACGATGGAGGAATATGCAGTCAGACAGAAGCGTGCATGCTCTAGTGATGAGTTCCCATGCATAATGTACAGAGGTTAGGGAGGAGACGGGTCCCAATGGGATCAATGATGGTTGGTAATGGATTCTCAGGCGAATTTGACCCTTATTAATTATTACCCTAGTCTTGTCATTTGCTGCAAAGTGAAGAAGGCAACATCTGTGTACATAAGCTTAGAAGTGTGTTTTTTTTTTTTTGGTAAAGGTCTTAAGCTTTCTTTCTTTTCTAATTGAAAATGTCATAAGCTTGGAAGTTGATTTGCCATCTTGAGAATTAGATTAATCATATGGACATGGCCATAGCCAACAGAGAATGGTGAATGGGAGAATGATTTGGCGACAAGAGGCACTCCTTTGTGTCGATGCGGTTGTATCTCCATGATAAACCAATTCAATGAAATGTCCTTTCTCGAAAAAGAGGCGCTGCCTTGCAGATCCTATCCCAAAAGTTGGTCGCTAGATAGGGGCGCAGCTTTTTTTAGGGGCACAACCATGTCTAGCATAACGCAAGCGAGACTAGTGCAGCAGCCTAGTGTCGAGGAAAGCACTGCTCAGAAGGCCCAATAATGAGACCGAGTGTGGGTTTCGATTTCCCGTTCATCCGTTCGCTCAATGTTCATTTATATAATTTAGATACCCATATTTCATAACGTATATTCACTTCACCTTCTTTTTTATAAAAGTGTTGTTGATTGTTACATTTTAAAATGTTTAACACACACTGAAAACAAAATGTTCAGAACATAATAAAAAATAATACAAAACATATATTTGAAAAAAGTCAATCCTGTATTAAAAAAGGATAAACATATGTGAAATAGATAATTCTAATTTATATGACAAATATTCAACCCGTATGAAAAAGTAGACATCAAAACATATATATGAAAACAAAATCTTAAACATGTATTTGAAAAATGTAAACCGAATATAAAAATATTTTTCAGAAGTTTACAAAAATAGACATAAAAATATTTGAAAATTGTTAATCACGTTTTACAAAAAGCTAAACATGTGTAAAGAAATATTTCTTGTGTATACAAAAAACATACAATCTATTTTGAAAAATAGACATCGAACACATATTAGACAAAATGTTAATCATGTATTAAAAAAGGTTCTCTTTTGAATTATTTTGATTGCCTGCCACATATGTCTAAAATATTTCAGATGTATTTGTAAAATGTACAATGTATATGGAAAATTACACATCAAGACATATACTTGACAAAACTATTAATCATGTACTTTCAAAAATTTCGAGATGTAAAAATATATTTCATATGTATAAAAATTGTACAACATGTAACAAAAAAGTAGACATATATAGAAAAAAGAAAAGAAAAACTGAAGAAAACTATAAAGGAAAACACAGAAATAGAAAGAAAAGGAAACAAGAGAAACCAAAGGAAACCGATGAAACATTAAAGGAAAAATACAGAAAAGGAAATAATAGAAGAATCCCCAAATAAAAACTATGGAAAAATAGAAACACGAAAAAAGTAAAAAAAAAAACAAGTGGGAACCGTAGCAAAAAATGCAAAAATGGAAACAAATAGTGGAAACCAAATAAAACACACAGAAAAGAAGAAACAAAACAGGTGAAAACAGTAAAAAAATAAAAAGAAAGAAAAAACCCAATAAAAACTGGGCCATTCTAACTAACAGACAAAGAAAAATAATGAAACTCTACAGAGAGCGAGCTTCTTTTCAAAATCTCGACTTCCCCCGTTGGCACCGGTGGCTAGGCAGGCATCCATCTTACTTCACAGTTCAGCAAATTCTTAGCAAAAAATGGTCCAATTAAGTGTCAGTTTGCATCAAACATAAATAAAATATGTGTCAGTTGGCTGATAGTACATGTCAAAAGGTCAAAAGTGAAGAGTCATTGGTTTCATGGGTGAGCTAATTATTATCATATGTCGAATTAACCTCCAAGCTTATGTATACATATGTCACCTTCTTCGCTTTTGCACCAAATGGATATTCTTCTCTTTTGCACCAAATGGAAATACTACACTATTATCTCTTCCCCTTACAGTTATGCATGGGAAATCACTATAGCAGGCAAGCTTCTTTCACACCCAGTCGGGTTGGTGTCGTCTCTTTTGCTTCCTATTTTGCTGGCTCCTTCCTCGCCAGTATCGTTGTTGGTCATTTGAGTGTGACAAGTTGCTGTAACTTTGGAGCAATTGCTGACTGCTTGTAGGCTTTGACTTTGCGGTGGATCATCCACCCCATGAGTCCTGCGTTGCCGATCAAAATTAACATGGTAGGATCAGAGACGTAATTCGGCAACCTACATCCGAGTGAGTTACCTCTATGGATCGACGTAAAATCCAAAGCTAAATACTATTGCATAATAGGAGTAGTAATGAGTTAATTTGCATCTCACGTACGTGCCCGGGAGATGACGAGTCGCCCGTTGTAACAGAACATTGGCGTTGATGAAGAGCAGGACGCCGTAGTAGGAGTCGACGACGTCCTGCATGTCACGAAACCGGGTCGCCATGCTCCTGCCCCACCGGACGCGGCGCCACAGCGTGCTCTTCTTGTAGTCGTCGACGAGGCCGGCCGCGTCGACCAGTGCTTTTACAGCGGGGCCTCCCATCTCCGATTGCAGCAGCACAGCCCCGCAGCCCGTCGGCCACTGCAGCAGCACACAGAGCCTTCGGCTGCACCGCTGGAGCTTGGCGCACTCCCGCTTGCTCTGCGGGACGCGCAGGAGGCTCGCCACCACGGCCACCAGCATGACGGCGTGCAGGCCAGACATCTGCGCGAGGTTGGCAGCCTTCGATAGGGCGTCCCACAGCGCCGCCGCCATCCCCATCGTGGTTTCGAACTGTCGCTCGATCACCCTATTGCTAGCTAGCTTGCTCCGGCGTTGTCGCGTGTCCGGCCGGCCTTGTGGATGGATGGCACCCCTGAAGAGGATATATATATACTCTTTGTGGCCGCACCGACGAGCACGCGGTACGGTCGACCAAAGCATTGGTACAGTTGACACTGTATTGGCAACAGCACTGTACTGTTTGCAGGAATCGGCAGCAATGGTGGGTGTGTGGTGTCCGTCGCAATCGTGTGGCGGTAAAAGTGAAAAAGGTGGTGTCATGGCCCTTCGCTTGAAAAAGGTGGTGTCATGGCCCTTCGCTTGAAAAAGGTGGTGTCATGGGTATGCTCCTGACGAGTGCCGACGAGCGCGTGCATGTGACGCGTCGGTCAAGGTCGGGGAAAGATGGTATGCACCTGACGCTTCCGCTCGGTAGCGAAGACTCGAGCATGGATGAGGCCGAAATCACTATTCTAACCCTTTGAACGAACTTTGTCACAACGCCTTCGACGTTTTGGCAGTAGATGATCCCTCTGCATGCCGCTCGTTTTGGCAGTAGCCTTTTGTTTCTTCCAGAAAATTGCTGTTATCTCAGATTTGCTGGCGATTCTGCGCCATGTAATAGGGCTAGTTTGGATTTGGTGCTGACTAGGTTTTCGCTCCATAGCACTCGTTTTGATGGCGGGCGAGTGCAGTGGGTTTCCTAGCAGTGCATCGAACTTGCTCTCCCCTCACCGCACTTCTTGTTTCCGCCCTACTATGAAATTGATGTGTTTCCGTTCTTGGTAATGGAAAAAGGGGATAGCCCTGTTCAAAAAAAGAAAATCTTCGTTAGGTGCTATTCCCTCATTGGCTCAGGTGTCCATTTTATTTGAGGCGTTTGAGGAGCTATATTCCCTGCTCGTCAACCAGCTTATGTACTGTAGTGACCTAAAACGTTTATAAAAATTTAGAGAGGGAGTACTTTCGTACTTTAGTACTTTGACCACGCGGTACCCTTAATGACGAAGATCAAACCAAGTTTCTACTCTAGGGTGAGTGGAGTGACCCGTGCCACGAAACAATAATTTATGACAGCAGCTTCGACACGATCGAGTATAAAGAATTCGGAGAACTGTTTCGGGGTTGTCTACAGGAGCAGGAGTAATGCGTAACCGCATCACGCTACAGCGCCCGTTCCCCGAGCCAGTAGCCGTCGCAACCCCGGTCGAACATCACGTCTTGATCGTCTTCCTTCGTTTGTAAGTGCAATGCCACACACTCATCACCCTTTCCTTCGTTTTTCACCTTTTCTTTTCGACGGCATCACCCTTTACTTCGTTTTCACCTTTTCTTTTCGACGGCATCACCCTTTACTTCGTAGAAGTCCGCAGGAGCAGGTGTTCGTAGGAGCTCCATCATCTGAAGGTTTTTCTACATTGCGGTATTTGGCACACCCTGTTAACAAGTTTGTTAGTGTTAGAATTGTGCCGAATATTATTGTACAAGATAGGTTATAGTCAGATTTGAAGTTGTGCGGTGTATAGATATGATATGGAGTTGTGTGCAAGTAGTACACTTGTATGTTAGGCCTTTTATATAATTATTAGGGGGTAGACATACGATGACATGTGCCAACATAATAGCACATGCACGCGGGGAGCCGACAACGTGTGTCGGCGCCCGGGTGACCGGGGTGGTATTGTGATGGTGTCATGGAGAGAAGCGTCCGCAGTCAGGCTCCGAAGATGTAGCCATATTAGTGAACCTCGTTAACAAATATCGATGCCGTGTTTGTGTGACTGTTTGATCCTCGATAGATCGATTGTACGCTTCGAATTTATTTTAATAAATGGTATCATGAGATAGGTTGTTTGAAGGCTGCAGATTTGATCTAGAGGATGGGGCAGAAGAACTCGTCGAATCGGTAAAGATGTGTCATGTACGGCGACTGAAAAGTATCGATGGAGTAGCGAGAGGCTTCTGTTCGTTTAGCAGTCGGAGAAACCGTCCGCGTGGACGGTGGCAGCAGGAAGCATGCATCTCTCGGCGGAATCGGGTTGCGGCAGCGCGTGCACCAGATACACGCAAAGCCCGGGGTTACTATACGGCGCGTACCGCGTCGGGGAGCAACGTAGCGCGTACCCCCCTCGCTCGCTGCTGTTCAAATGGGGACCTCCTATAGGGCGCCTTCAGCGCCGCGCAAGGGATCTGGCGCCCGCAGGAGCGGTTGGATGGGCCGGCCCATGCTCACGCAACAAAGCAACGTGAAAAACGACAGCCAAAACTACCTCCGGACTAGGATTCCACCTCGTGACCTCCTGCTTCCACACGCCGAGGCTAGCCACCGCACTAACTAACTACTAGCGAATATTCACACCGTGAAAGTTTAAATAAATAGCAAATAGACGCGCTATTTATTGCACAAATACACTGTGGCATTTATACATTTCAATTACTGAAAATATGTTCAAATATTACGGATGGAGTTCTTGAGCACGCAAAAAAAGTCCGCGTATTCAAAAATAGTTCTGAATACACATTAAACATTTTCTTAGTATAGGGTGAACATTATTCAAAGAAACACATAACATTTTTCTAAAAATACGCTGAACTTTTTTTGAATACATGTTGAACAAAATTTCTCTACATGATGAACATTTTTATATACACACTGAACATTTTTTCAATGTTTGGTGAACAATATTCAAATACATGTATAACTTTTTTTTAAATACAATGAACTCCTTTCGAATGCATGCTGAACAAAATTTCTATACATGATGAACATTTTTTTATACACACTGAACATTTTTTGAATGTATTGTAAACATTTTTCTTCAATATGGTTAACAAAAAATTGAAACGCTAAAAGTACACACGGGAAGTTGGTTGGCTGGTTGGTTGTGTCAACGAACGTTGAGCCAAGAGATCGCGTGTTCGATGCACCGTACTCGCTGTGTTTTTGCGTCTTTAAACAGGAAAAAGAAAGTAACGTGGCCCGGCCCAGCGAGGAGAAAGGGTGTGCGCCCCGTACGGTTAAGCCTGTAACGGGCGCTACCGGCGCCGTTTAGGAAATGCCGTTCAAATGCGCCGGCCCATTTCGGGGTTTCACCCCCAACTGGTTTTGGGACGGTTCTAGAACCTTTCCTGAACCGGGGTTTTCG
Organism: Aegilops longissima; assembly: GCA_021605205.1. Taxonomy (NCBI): domain Eukaryota; kingdom Viridiplantae; phylum Streptophyta; class Magnoliopsida; order Poales; family Poaceae; genus Aegilops; species Aegilops longissima. The sequence goes on from CM038681.1 coordinate 621,442,103, forward strand.
TTTTTTTTCTTTTTCTGTTTTCTTATCGTTTTTTCTTTACTTATATGATTTCATTTTTACTCTCTTTTTTTCGAAAATCTATTAATTTGTGACTTATTTTTGAAGTCGTTAACTTTTTTTTGGATGATGAACATATTTTCAAAACCGTGGTTTTATTTTTACTAATTCGTGTACACTCTGCAAAATCATGAACATTTTTTTGTAAATGCGAACACTTTTTATAACTCGCGAACATTTTTTCGAAATTATGAACATTTTCTTAAATTTTTGAACATATTTTTAGAAATTTGTGAACATTCTCTTACGTCATGGACATGTTTTCGAATTCATGAACAGTTTTTCTAAATAATGAAGATTTTGAAATTATAGATTAGAATTTTAAAATCTTGTACATTGTTTTCAAATTTTTAAATTTTTATGAATTAGTGATTTTTTTGAATCATAAACATTTTATTCAAATTCGTGAACATTTTTTGAATTAACTAATATTTTTGAATCGTGAACATTTCTTTTGAAATTTGTGAATGTTTTTCGAATTAGCGAACGTGTTTTTCAAATTGACGAACATTTTTCAAATTAGCGAACATTTTTTTGAATCGTGAACATTTTTCTCAAATCCGTGAATATTTTTAGAATTAGCAAAAAAAATTGAATCGTGAACATTTTTTCCGAATTCACGAACATTTTTGAATTAGTGAATATTTTTTTTCAAATTTGCAAGCATTTTTTGGAATCATGAAATTTTTTTTTCAAATCTACAAACCTTTTTTGAATTAACGAACCTTTTTTTGAATCATGATTCATTTCAAAATCATGAACATTTTTTGAGTTTGTGGACATCTTTTACAAATTCGTGAACAGTTTTTGAATTCCTGACCATTTTGCTCTAAACATGAATACGTATCGAAATCGTGATTGTTTTATTAAAATTAGCAACTTTTTCTGAAATTTTAGAACTTTTTGATATCCTGAATTACTGAAAAAAAAAGGGAAGAAACAAGGCGGCGTCTGTTTCTGAAGTTTGCGAGCACGGGCGCTGCGGGCAAGCTGGCCGAGCGGTGGCGGGCTGCAGGCCGGGGCGGACAAGGCCCGAGCCAGCACAAGACCCATCCAGGGGCAGCATCCAGCGGGACGCAGCAGCAGCCAAAGGTTTTACCTCAAGAAAAAAGTTACTCAAGAAAAAACCTCAAATCAAGGAAAAAAAAGCAGCAGCCAAGGTTGGGCAGGACCGTAGGAGCCAGGGTGACTAAAGACAGGGCTGAACACGGAAAACACACGGGATTTGTTTGAGAAAAAAAAAGGCTACGCAAAGGACGGGAGCAACTAGTTGATGAGTGCTCCTTTGAAAGTCTCACAATGATCAGCGTCATTTGAAGCGCTCTCAGCCATCCGTCACGTGTCGCGCTCTGGGTGCTTCATTCGAATTTTGTTTTTATTTTTATTTTTTCGCATGCGTTTTCAGTTTTTTTCCTGGGTTTTTTACGTTTTGGTTTTTTCACCGGTCTTCCTTAACTTTTGGGCCAACAATTTTTTTTGCATGAGAAAACATGTTTTTTTTTTGCTTCCTCGAGAGGCACGGCCGTGACTCTTGAAAACAGAAAAAAGCGTGTTTTCTGTTTTTCCCATTCACGAGAAGCACGATTTTGCTTCAGGAGAGGTACAGTTGTGCTTTCGCGAGAGGCACGACCGTGTCTTTCGAAAACGAAAAAAAAATGTTTTCTATTTTTTTCCTTCTGCGAGAGGTATGGTTCTGCTTCCGTGAGAGGCACGGTTGTGCTTTCGTGAGAGGCACTCGAAAACGAAAAAAAAAACGCGTTTCTGTTTTTTTTTTCGCGAGAGGCACGGTTTTGCTTCCGCGAGAGGCCCGGTTGTGATTTTGCGAGAGGCACGGCCGTGCCTCTTTCAGAAAGGGAAAAAACTTGTTTTCTGTTTTTTTCCTCCGTGAGAGGCACGGTTTTGCTTTCGCGAGAGGCACGGTTGTGATTTCGCGAGAGCCACGACCATGCCTCTTTTGAAAAGGGAAAAACCGTGCTCCTGGTTCGGTTTTTCGTTTGATTTTTTTTATGAAAAAAAGTTCGTTATAACCTATCAACATGGGATCTAGTTTTAAAGATATCGATGTGAGGAATCCAACGGCGAAAACGGTTCAAGATTTGGACGCACGGTTTAAAAGATAAAACATTTTAAATAAACAGATCTACAAAAAAAGGAAAAACTCCTAGGGTGTGACAAGTGGTGCACATGCAGCACGCCACTTGTCACAACTTAGTAAGGTGGGGGTGATCTTTGCGATGAGTACTCCTCAATTAGTGATTTCAGCAAAGGACCGGTGATATCCATTGGAGGAAAAAATAGAAAAAGCTAATTGAGCTACAACCGAGTTCAATCTTGACGGCGCGGGAAGGCATATGTGCTGGAGTTGGCTTTATTTCCTTGTACATGGTTGTGTACGAGGATGGTATCAAGGGTATGTTATCTGCATGGCAGTATATATGCCGACATGCGTATAGGATTCCGACAAAGTCTGGAGCGCATCGTGAAGGATCATGCAAATGCAAGGCGTCAAGCAATGCATGAAGATGTGTGGGCCGACACGGCACATGGTGAAGCATGGTTGCAGTCGGATAAGTTTGGCTCGGTCGGACTGGACAGTCTGATGGATCGACATAGATGTTGGTCAAAAGCAAAAGACGGCGGTGATTTCAGCGACGACAACATAGAAGTGTGATGTTGATGGTGGTCGACTTCTGGGGCGTGGAAACACGTGGTGCAGACCTGAGGGCTTGTGTGGCTTCAACAAGACTATGGCACAGGGTTGATTCAAGGCAGTGCAAACATGGGATCTTGAAGTCAACGAGGCCCGGGGTGGATCTCCATACCTAGTTCAATCTCATTACCAGCAAGTCTCCTTACTCGTTTCGTAATACATTATCTTATAACTAACTCCTCAGTCACTTTGCTTGCAAGCTTCATGTGATGATGTATTATCGAGAGGGCTTAGAGATATCTCTCCGTTACACGGAGTGACAAATCTCAATCTCGATCCATGCCAACTCAATAGAAACCTTAGGAGATACTTACTATCAAGATGCCCATGCATTGCACGTAACATCAAGATGCATCTGTATGACTAGTTTATCTTGTGAGAGAAAAGGATGAACGAGGGAAGGCCTTATTTGCAAATGTGGAGAGGTGTGCTTGTAGAGCCTCTTTATGATCACCCAGTTACATTGTGATGTCTGATAGCACACAAGGTATTCCTTCGGTATCCGGGAGTTGCATGATCTCATGGTCGAAGGAATATATATTTGACATTAAGAAAGCAGTAGCAATAAACTTGAACAATCAACGGTTGGGTCTTGTCCGTCACATCATTCTCCTAATGATGTGATCCCATTATCAAATGACAACTCATGTCTATGGTTAGGAAATCTTAACCATCTTTAATCAACGAGCTAGTCTAGTAGAGGGCTCACTAGGGACACAATATTTGTTTATGTATCCACACATGTATTTAAGTTTTCGGTCAATACAATTCTAGCATGAATAATAAATATTTATCATGATTAAGGAAATATAAATAGTAACTACTCCCCCCGTCCCATAATATAAGAACGTTTTTGACACTAGTGTAGTGTTGAAAACGTTCTTATATTTTGGGACCGAGGAAGTATTTTATTATTGCCTTTAGGACATATTTTCATTAAATATTAAGAAGGCCAATCATAGGCGGAAGGCAGCAAATCGATGAAGGCAACGGTGACTGGCGTCGGGCCATACGAAGCATATGGCGTCGGTTCTCGGCGTTCCCCCGCCGATTTATCGGGTGGAGCTATTAAAATTGGCTATTAGGATTCCAAGGACAAGACTTCTTGCCGTGGGAAGGCCGTTGGCCATGGTGGCAACCTACGACAACGTTCAGTGGCGACCTACGACAACCTTCACTAACGCTCGCTCTTGGCTGGGAGAGCGAGAGCGAGGGAGGTAGAGGGCACGACGAGGAGCTAGGATTGCGAGCGAGAGAGAGACACATACAAAGAGAGAGGCGCTCATGGACTGTCTACGGTCGAAGACAGAGAGGAGGGAGGGAGAAATGGCCGTCGACGCCACCTCATGTGTCCTCGCCTGTTGTGTCCAGAGAGAGGGGAGACTCTTCTTCCTTTTTCATTTTTGGTGGGTCTCGCATGTAAGTGACTAGGATGAAGAGAGAGATACCGAATTGGAACTGGCATACTCAAATGCGCACTCTACAATATCGTTGAAGCAGAAAAGCTTACTCTTATGAAAATGAATTTTGAGACCAAAGAGCTCCTCAAATGCACATAAAATCAGCTTGAGGTTTCTTGCCTTATCTAGGTTATCCATAAACAGTATAGTGTCATTGACATATTGTAGAATAGACAAATCTGCTTCTACCAAATGAGGAATGCCATCGTTAATCTGACTGGCCACCTTAGCTCACTCAACAAGGGTAGTTAACATATCAGCCACAATGTTCTACAACATAGGGGATAGGGGTTCCCCTTGACGAAGCCCCTCCCTAGGCTGAAAGTAATTGCTAACATCATCGTCGACCTTGATAGCCACACCACCTCGAGAAAAAAAACTCTCTACCCATCAACACCATTTTGGAGAAAACCCATTCATGCATAAAGTTTGCAATAGAAAGGGACATTTGACTTTACCATAGGCTTTTCCGAAGTCTATTTGGAAGATGCCTCCACTCAACTTTTTACGGTGAAGCTCATGTATAGTTTCATGCAGCACAACAACTACATCTAATATGTTGCATCCTTGCATAAACACTGTTTGATCATGTGGTTGGCCACCCCGTTCAAGCGGGTAGTTACAACCTTCATGATGATTTTAAAGCACATTTAGAAGGCAAATCAATCTATATTGTTGAATACGACCACCTCCTTAGTCTTGGATAGAAGAATAATTTCCCAAAAGTTTAATCAGGCAATATCAAGATTTCCGATATGCAGTTGGTTGAACAACTGAACCAAGTCCGCTTTAATCACATCCAAAAAACATTGATAAAACGCCGCCAGGAAATCATTTGGTCCCGGAGCCTTGTTTTGTTCCATTTGAAATACCGCAGTCCGAATTTCCTCTTCAAAGAACGAAGAGGTCAAAAACAAAATCATTTTCGGACTCCGAAACTTGAGGGATGTCATGAGTAATAGACTTGTCCAGCACAAAAGAACTTTCAGCTGAAGGTCCAAAAAGCTCTTTATATTGGCATTTTGGAGCATCGGTTTTGGTATTTTTGCCAAGACCTCCACGAATGTCATTTCGACCTGAAATTTTGCAAGCAGTTAGAACATTCATCGATGTTCATTTAAAAAAAATCAGTTTTTTTTAAAAAAATTACTTTTCTTTTTGATTTACTGTTCATGCAGGAGCATATGAGCCCGGGATCAAAATAGCACTTTCGCTTTGTAGTGCTTAGTAATGGAATTTCTGAGTGGTGCATTCCCCTCGATACGGCCTCTGTCATGTTCAAGAGCAAAGATACGTATCTTCCTATGTGTGTCATTAGCCAACTTTGAAAGTACTTCGTATTATCATCATCTTGAACAAGCGAGCCTGCTTTGCGACGTTGACATCATTTAATCTCTTCCTCGCGGAAAAGGCGAGCAATCTGCTCATATATAGATGGCTTTTTTCTCAGTCTCACCGGAAGAAAGAGGCCTCACCTAGTCACCTGCTTGACCCGATCTATCCACATCCACGAGCAGGCGATAGCGCCCCAGGAAGAAGACACCACCGTGGTCCCTTCCACATGTGCTGAGACGGAGTGTTTAACTTTACCACGATTGTTGTTGTGAGATCACACCATTGCTGCCGCTCATTGTGTACAAAAGACGATTCCATGATGGAAACGGGGCCTGTCCACTACCGCTGCCGATCACTGTGTACGAAAGCACAATAGAATCGCTGTCCCGTCTAGCCACTACCGCTGCCGATCACTGTGTAAGAAAGTAGTACGACAGAATGGCATTTTTGCAATGCTTTTGTCGAGCCGCGTGCCAACATCATATATAAACCCTGTGCAGGGGCGCCATTCTTGACAAGGCCGTCCACACGCGCGACGCGACGACGGAGCAAAACAAGCTAAGCTAGCTACAGGGTGATCGATCGATCGACGGCAAGGACGACGATGGGGCTAGCGGCGGCGTTGTGGGACGACCTGGCGAAGGCGGCCAACCTAGCGCAGATGTCGGGGCTGCACGCCGTCATGCTGGTCGCCATGGGCGCGAGCCTCCTGCGCATCCCGCACAGCAGGCGGGAGTGCGCCAAGCTCGAGCGGTGCACCCGCAGGCTCCGCGCGATGCTGCAGTGGCCAACGGGCTGCGGGGCCGCGCTGCTGCGTTCGGAGATGGGAGACTCCGTCGTGAAGGCGCTCGTGGACGCTGCCGGCCTCGTCGAGTCCTACAAGAAGAGCACGCTCTGGCGCCGCATCCGGAGTGGCAGGAGCATGGCGAACCAGCTTCGTGACACGCGGGACGTCGTCGACTCCTACTGCGTGCTTCTGCTCTTCATCAACGCGCATGTCCTGTCACAACAGGCGACTCATCATCCCCCGACGTACGTGAGATGCAAATTACCAACTCATTATAAAGCAATAGATTTAGCTGTTGATTTCCATCCATTCGCGTACAGTCGGATGCAGGCTCCTGAACAATACTATCATCTTGATTATGTTTTGTTGGGAACGCAGGATTCACGAGGTGAATGATCCAATGCAAAGTCAAAGCGTACAATCAGTGAGCAATCACCCCAAAGTTAAAGCAACTCGTGACGCTCAACGGGCCAACAACGATATTGGCGAGGGAGGAGCCAACAATATATGCAGCCAAAGAGACAACACCGACCTGGCTGGATGTGAGAGGAGCTTGCCTGCTATACTGATTTCCCATGCATAACTGTACAGGGAAGACACTGATCCTGATAGTTCCATCAGTTGTACAGTACTAGATTGGATACATCGTCTGCAGATCGTGCAGATGGTATCTGAAGCAATTTCGTACTAGATTTCTTCTCATTTGATGCAAGCAAAAATGAAGAATACAACATATATGTATATGTAAGCTGCTTGGAAAGTTTATTCCACATATGACGAGAATTAGATCGACAAGGAAATGGACGACTCTCCACCTTTTGACATGTATCAACAAACTGACACTTATCGGGAATCATGCAAAAAATCAAGACTGACTTTTGCTAAGAATTTGCTGAATTATAAAGTGAGGTGGACCCTAAAGCCACCGGTGCCATTGGGGAAGTGGAAGGCTTCAACGCACCAAAAGCTGGTCTTTTGGGGAAATTCCTGAATCAGTGCAATACAGAAGAGACATCAGAGGGTGTTTGTTTCCAGGGACTTATTGGTTTAGGGACTTAAAAAAGTCCCTATAAGTCCCACCTAAACCAAACACAAGGGACTTATTGGGACTTATTGTGGTGATTTGGGACTTATCAAATAAGACTCTCAGGGAGGAGCTTATTGGGACTTATCCCGGGCCGGACCTACCCCACGTCGCTCCAGGCTCGTTCCCCGCACGCTGCCTGCCTCTCGGTCCAATCGCCGCCGCCGCCCCGCCTCTCGCTCCGTCGCCGCCCCGCCTCTCGCCCCGTCGCCGCCCCGCCTCTTGCCCGTCGTCGCCGCCCGCCTCGGTTCGTTCTGCCTCGGTTCGTCGCCCTGTCGCCGCCCCGCCTCGGTTCGTTCTGCCTCGGTTCGTTGCAGCTGTGCCTCCAATCGCCGGACATGCCCTCTCCTAAGCCTCGTTGCAGTGGTGTAACATGGACTTATAAGTCCCTGTAAACAAACATGTAGGGACTCGGCACTTATAAGTCCCTGTAAACAAACATGTAGGGACTTATGACTTATAAGTTGGGACTTAAAAAAGTCCTAAGACTTATGAAACAAACAGGGCCTCAGTCATACCCTAAAGGGGCACTAGATACACTATTGAAATAGGATACGGCAAACCAATGACTGGGTGATGATTATGGCATGAATCACACACTAACCTAATACTGGACTCGCCAAAGAATGGGAGTTGATTATGTCCTAATGTATTGCTTCGAAAGAATCAGGAGGCCACTAGAGATAAATTGAGATATTCTCAATTTATTGGTTTGCCTATGTATTTAGCAACCGCCACGAGGCCTGATATTTTGCTTGTTGTGATAAAATTAAGATATTTTATTTTAAATCCGGGATTTGTCTAAAAGGTATCATGAGTTATGGTATTCACTATGTCGGGTATCCAAGAATACTTAGGTATAGTGATTCAAATGTGATTTCTGATACTTATGAGATGAAGGTCTCGATGGTGACGTTGTTTTATGGAAGTCTTGCAAGCTGACCATCTTAACAATGTCAGCAAATGAAAGAAAAATTCACATCATTGGACACAACTACAGCTGAAGCAGAATGGCTTTGTTTACCTTTCATGGACTTGTCGGCGATCGGAAAAACCATACCATCTATTCTCATGAACTATGACGACCAAACTGTAGTTGTCAAAGTGAACAGTTCAAAAGATAACACGAAGAGTTCAAGACATGTAAAGACAAGATTAAAATATCTAACGAAGTTTGAAAACACTTGAGTAACAATGTTGGATTATGTTCTAGCTATTAAAGCTCGGGCAGATCTTTTTACAAAAAGTCTATCAAGGAATGTGATAGACAATGCATCAAGGAAGATAAGTTTGAGTCCCACAATAGTTGTCTAATGGGAAAGCCAACCTATGTGATTAGAGATCTCATGAAGATGGACCTGGCTAAAATAAACCTTTGTAGTTGGTGAGATTACTTAATAAAGTTACTCCACAGAAGATGCAGTTGTCTCACTGGTACTATAAGGCGGACTGGTTATTCTTAATGTTTGCTTGTGAAAGCAAAGATGTCACCCTACAAGGAAGGCTTTAAAGAACACATGTATATCTGCTACACTGCTGATTATAGTCTGTGAGATAGGATAATCTCCAATAAGCACATAAAAATTGAGGAGTATGACTTGTTTGTTCCACTCACGGGATAGACTTGGCAGCCATGCACTAGTAACGACCTTTAGTGAAATGTGTTCGTTCATTGTTCATTGTTCAGTTGTGAATGAGTGTAGATACTTTATCTAGGTGGGTGTTGAATCTTAATCGTTCTTTTCAAACAATACATTGGAACAAAGTAATTCTGCATGCCTATGAGATCTGGTGGGGGGTTGTTAGATTTTATGGGTCTCGGCTCACTAGTTTTGTACCTTAGAGCATGTCCAACAGCCACGCACAAAAGACGCGCGCGCGCGGTAAACTAGGGTTTTAGTGCGCGCCGTAACTTTTCACGCGCTCCAGCGGGGGCGGGAAACTACAGCGCACGGGAAGAGATAGCGCGCGCGCGGAAGATAGCGGCAACTCGCGCGGTAGATTTGGCGCGCCGCTTCACGCGCGCCTATAAAATGCGGCGCTCGCCACGCGCTCCACCATACTGCCATGCGCCCTTTCCCTCGCCACCTCGCCGCTTCCACGCTTTCTCGCCGCTTCCAGCGCCGCGCCGCCACCGCGCCGCCGGGGATCTTCGGGCTATCGCGGCGTCCGCGAGCGCCCCAACGGCTCGTACTCCGCCGAGATCCGATCCGGCAGCGTCCGCGAGCGCCCAACAACTGGTACTCCACCGAGATCCGGTCCAGCGATGTCCGGCTCGGCCTCGGCTCGTTCCGGACCGCGCACGCGGCGGCCCGCGGGTACGACGCGGCGGCGTGGCGCTTGGAGAGGCCTCCGTCGCAGATGAACTTCCGGGACGTCCACACGCGCCAGCAGGCGCAGGCCCTCGCCCCTCCATCTCGTCTGATCATGGACCAGGACCGTGCGGACCACGTTCGGCTGCAGTGCCGCCTCCTCGTTGCCGAGGAGGACGAGCGAGCCATGGCGGAGTGGCGCCGGCGCCACCCGGAGGACGTCGCCAACGAGCGCACCTACCGGGCGGAGAGGACGGCAAGGCGCCGCGCGGAGCGGGCGGACCGGCGTCGGCGGAAGGCATTGGCGATATCGAAGTGCGATATCATTGAAGCAGGTGGGAGGTCCATCTTCACGTCACACGATGAACGTTGGGATGACATATGGCTCGATACCTCGGACAACACCTCCGAGAATGATGAGGATGATGAGGAGGATTCGGAGTAGTTCTAGCTGCACCGTAGTTTTATCTAGTTGCACCGTAGTTTATTTTATCTAGTTGCACTGTAGTTTTATCTATCTATGCTATGAACTTGTTTTACCTATTTGTATCGTCTATGCTATGAGGAACTATGTAAAATATATTTGTATCATTTTTAAATGTCTATGTCAAATTTATTTTCTATCTAAAATGCAACAAATATGGACTTGCGAGCGCTGCATTTTAGCGCGCGCGCTGTATTATAGCGCGGCTGCTGGAGCCAGCACTGTGCGCCGCGCCAAAGCTGGCGATGGACGCCCGGCAAACTACTTTTTAGCGCGGCGCTCGTTGCGCGGCGGTTGGAGATGCTCTTAAACCAGTAAAATTCTGCAATTTTAAAGGTCCATTTGACTTGCATGGCATGTGTGTAAATTTAGTCTCATACTGTTTGTTGAGGAGTATAAACACCAACATATAATGTGATTTGTTCTACTACTCCTTGTGGCATGAGAAAATTGAACCATAATGCGCTCGCTCACTCACTCACTTCACACCATCCATGCAACGCTTGCAACCCATCGCATGAATGGATTTCAAGCTCGAGCTAATGTTATGCCCCATGTTGGAGAAAGTAAACTTTTTGTTGACAGTGCATTGCTAAGGCAACTTTGAGTGTATGTGTCAAAACTCGAGCTCGTTTCCAAATATTTGTTCCACGGTGTATTAGTTGCATCTTCTCACTCTCCGACGTGTCTTCTCACTAGTAGAAAAGAAGGCATTGGTCCAGGCCGGGTCATCCCATTAGTCCCGGTTCAATCCAGAACCGGGACCAATGGTGACATTGGACCCGGTTCGTGAGCCCCGGGGGCCGGCCGGGCCACGTGGGCCATTGGTCCCGGTTCGTCTGGACCTTTTGGTCCCGGTTGGTGGGACGAATCGGGACCAATGGGCCTCGCTCCTGGCCCACCACCATTGGTCCCGGTTGATGCCACGAACCGGGACCAAAGGCTGCCCTTTGGTCCCGGTTCACGCCACCAACGGGACCAATGAGGTGCCTATATATACCCCGCAGAAGAGAAGAGCACACTGCTCAGTTTTTTACGGCAGCCGAGGGGATAGGGCTTGGTGGTGCTCTAGCTCACCTCCTATGCACACAAGGTGTTCGATGGAATGCCCGAGCCACACTACTTAAGCTTTCTCCTCCAAGCTCGACCTCCAAGCTCCATTTTCCTCAATATTTGTCTAGGTTTAGCGGCCCGTCACGCCTGCACCCGTCTTCACCACCGTCGATCACCCGCGCCGATCTCATCGCGGCACCACGATGATGAGCCTCTTGTTCTTATCTTCTTTCGAAAGGAAAAATATTCTTACTTGTATGTTTAGATAGATACTTGTATTATTTTCTTACTTTTATTATTGCATCTTATATAGTGCGATGGTTTTGGTATCCGCCCCCGTCGGCCCTCGTCCTGTCTATGATTCGAATGTGGTATATATTATCTTTTCATAACTATTGGTTCATTTATTGCTTATGAAAATTATGCCGACCAACGTGACATAGATTTTATTTATCTAGGAGGTTGTTGAACCGGAAATTCCAACCGACCCTATTGTCGAGAGGTTAAATTTAGTTAAAGAAGAAAACAATTTCTTGAAGGAAAAAATAAGAAAAATTGAGGAGGAGAAGATGATATTGGAGTTGCATGTTGCAGATGTCGTCGATGATCACAAGATCAAGATGGATGCAATGCGCTTGAAGATTAGAAAGATTAGAAAATATGCCATTCATACCGAGGCTTGGTATCATTATGTTGTGGCATGTTGGATCAGTTGTTACCTTGGTTGCGATTATGATCGCATTTGTTTTCGCATTGAAATGTTTTACATAGTTTCAATGTATGGTTTAATTAATTTAGATGCTCTGCAGAGCTTCATGTTGTTCTGTAATGATTTTCTCTTGAAGATGAGAACTATGTATGTACTTTGGTTTTAATGTGATGATGAACTTCTATTAATTTGGTCACTTAGTTATCTATTCATGATGTTCTGTAATGATTTTTGACACACTTAATTATATATAATGCACGCAGATGAACCGGCAATGGATGTACGGTAATGCATACACCTCCGAGTACATTAAGGGCGTGCATGATTTTCTCAAGTGGCTGAGGCAAACAAGCATAATGGTTTTATGTGTTGTCCATGCCCTATATGTGGGAATCTGAAGTCTTACTCGACCGGAAAATCCTTCACACCCACCTGCTTTACAAGGGTTTCATGCCACACTATAATGTTTGGACGAGGCACGGAGAAATAGGGGTTATGATGGAAGACGGCGAAGAAGAAGAGTACGATGACAACTATGTGCCCCTGAATACGGTGATGCTCTTGAACATCAAGAGGAACCAGACGATGTGCACGATGATGCTGCAACGGGCGAAGCTGCTGAAGATCAAGAGGAACCAGACGATGTGCCCGATGATGATGATCTCCGCCGGGTCATTGTCGATGCAAGAACGCAATGCGAAAGTCAAAAGGAGAAGCTGAAGTTCGATCGCATGTTAGAGGATCACAAAAAAGGGTTGTACCCCAATTGCGAAGATGGCAACACGAAGCTCGGCACCGTACTGGAATTGCTGCAGTGGAAGGCAGAGAATGCTGTGCCAGACAAAGGATTGGAGAAGCTACTGAAAATATTGAAGAAGAAGCTTCCAAAGGATAACGAATTGCCCGACAGTACATACGCAGCAAAGAAGATCGTATGCCCTCTAGGATTGGATGTGCAGAAGATACATGCATGCCCTAACGACTGCATCCTCTACCGCGGTGCGTACAAGGATCTGAACGCATGCCCGGTATGCGGTGCATTACGGTATAAGATCAGACGAGATGACCCTGGTGATGTTGACGGCGACCCCCGAAGGAAGAGGGTTCCTGCGAAGGTGATGTCGTATGCTCCTATAATACCACGGTTGAAACGTCTGTTCAGAAACGGAGAGCATGCCAAGTTGATGCGATGGCACAGCGAGGACCGTAAGAAAGACGGGAAGTTGAGAGCACCCGCTGACGGGTCACAGTGGAGAAAAAACGAGAGAAAGTACTGGGCTGAGTTTGCACGTGACCCAAGGAACGTATGGTTTGCTTTAAGCGCGGATGGCATTAATCCTTTCGGGGAGCAGAGCAGCAATCATAGCACCTGGCCCGTGACTCTATGTATGTATAACCTTCCTCCTTGGATGTGCATGAAGCGGAAGTTCATTATGATGCCAGTTCTCATCCAAGGCCCTAAGCAACCCGGCAACGACATTGATGTGTACCTAAGGCCATTAGTTGAAGAACTTTTACAGCTGTGGAATGGAAACGGTGTACGTACGTGGGATGAGCACAAACAGGAGGAATTTGACCTAAAGGCGTTGCTATTCGTGACCATCAATGATTTGCCCTCTCAAGAACCTTCGTGACAGACAAATAAGGATACCACGCATGCACGCACTGTTTACTTGACACGAAAGTATATACCGGGAAGCTGCAGGAAGAATGTGTACAGGCCATCGTCGATTTCTTCCGACCAACCATCAATGTCGAAAGAAAGGCAAGCATTTCAAAGTCGAGGCAGATCACCGGAAGAAGCCCGCCATGCGTACCGGTGATCATGTACTTGCTATGGTCAATGATTTACACGTAATCTTTGGAAAGGGTCCCGACGCACTAGCTGTACCGAATGACGCTGGGGGACACGCACCCATGTGGAAGAAGAAATCTATATTTTGGGACCTACCCTACTGGAAAGACCTAGAGGTCCGCTCTTCAATTGACGTGATGCACGTGACGAAGAACCTTTGCTTGAACCTGCTAGGCTTCTTGGGCGTGTATGGAAAGACAAAAGATACAGCTGAGGCACGGGAGGACCTGCAACGTTGGCACGAAAAAGACGGCATGCCTCCAAAGTAGTATGAAGGTCCTGCCAGCTATGCTCTTACCAAAGAAGAGAAGGAAATCTTCTTTGAATGTCTGCTTAGTATGGAGGTCCCGACTGGCTTCACGTCGAATATAAAGGGAATAATAAACATGCCAGAGAAAAAGTTCCAGAACCTAAAGTCTCATGACTGCCACGTGATTATGACGCAAGTGCTTCCGGTTGCATTGAGGGGGCTTCTACCGGAAAACGTCCGATTAGCCATTGTGAAGCTATGTGCATTCCTCAACGCAATCTCTCAGAAGGTGATCGATCCAGAAATCATACCAAGGCTAAGGAGTGATGTGGTGCAATGTCTTGTTAGTTTCGAGCTGGTGTTCCCACCATCCTTTTTCAATATCATGATGCACGTCCTAGTTCATCTAGTCGACGAGATTGTCATCCTGGGCCCCGTATTTCTACACAATATGTACCCCTTTGAGAGGTTCATGGGAGTCCTAAAAAAATATGTCCGTAATCGTGCTATGCCAGAAGGAAGCATCTCCATGGGCCATCAAACAGAGGATGTCATCGGGTTTTGTGTTGACTTCATTCCTGGCCTTAAGAAGATAGGTCTCCCTAAATCGCGGTATGAGGGGAGACTGACTGGAAAAGGCACGCTTGGAAGGGACTCAATAATATGCAGGTTCAGATATTCTTGGTCTCAAGCACGCTACACAGTTCTACAGAACTCTAACTTGGTGACCCCGTATGTCAATGAACATAAGAACAGTCTGCGCTTCAAACACCCGGAGCAGTGCGACGACTGGATTACATGTGAACACATCAGGATTTTCAGCAGTTGGTTGGAAACACGTCTCAGAGGTGACAACACTGTTTGTGATGATATGTACTTGTTGTCCAGGGGACCATCTTCGACTGTTACGATTTGGAAAGGATACGAGATAAATGGGAATACATTTTACACGATTGACCAAGATAAAAAGAGCACCAACCAAAACAGCGGTGTCCGCTTTGATGCAACAACCGAGAGGGGATAGGACACGTATTATGGTTACATAGTGGACATATGGGAACTTGACTACGGACATGATTTTAAGGTTCCTTTGTTTAAGTGCAAATGGGTCAATCTGCCAGGAGGCGGGGTACAGGTAGACCCACAATACGGAATGACAACAGTGGATCTGAAAAATCTTGGGTACACTGACGAACCGTTCGTCCTAGCCAATGATGTGGCACAGGTTATCTATGTGAAGGACATGTCTACCAGACCGAGAAAAAGAAAAGATAAGGAAGTGAATACATCTTTCGATGAGTCAAAGCGCCACATAGTTCTTTCAGGAAAAAGGGACATCGTGGGAGTGGAGGGCAAGACAGACATGTCTGAAGATTATGAAAAGTTTCATGAAATTCCTCCCTTCAAATTCAAGGCTGACCCCAGCATCCTGATAAACGATGAAGATTATCCATGGTTACGGCGCAATAAGCAAATGAGACAAGCGAAGAAAAAGTGAATACTTTCTCCCGCAACTATTATTATGATACCATGCCAACTTTGTAACAGACGAGTATGATATCATTGTCCGTTTTGTACATGCACATGCTATGTGCGTGAAATTATGATACCATACCAACTTTTAACTTTTTCAGAGTTCATTTGAAATGCTTTAATGTCTTATGGTTCGGCCCTCGTAATACCATTAATCCCGGTTCGCTCCTTGTCAACTATGTTCTCATCAAAAATAATAACAATAAGTATTTTGTTGTAAGTAGAACCAAAATAAAATAAATAAAGCAAAAATAAAACAAAAAAATGTTTTCAAATTTGAAAACTAATGGTACTAACAGAAAGTTTATAATTTTCTAAAACTAAAAGCAAAAAAGAATTAAAAATAAAGCAAAAAACAAAAGAAAATAAATAATGCAGAAAGCAAAACAAAAATTGGAAAAAAATAAAAATAGCAACAATAAGTATTTTGTTGTAAGTAGAAACAAAATAAAATAAATAAAGCAAGAAACAAAACAAAAAAACAAAAAAATGTTTTCAAATTTGAGAACTAATGGCACTAACAGAAAGTTTATAATTTTTTTAAAACTAAATGCAAAAAGAATTAAAAAAATAAAGCAAAAAGCAAAAGAAAATAAATAATGCAGAAAACAAAACAAAAATACTGGGGAAAAATTAAAATAGCAACAATAAGTAAAGAAAACAAAAAAACAAAAAAAATGCCTCCTACTGGGCCCCCACGGCCTGAATACGACTAGAAACCCACCATGGGCCAGGATTCAGGCCCGCAGGAGGCCCAGTAGGCCCATCAGGCAAAGCAGTAGTAAATAGGCCCGTAAGCCTGCAGTGGGGAGGAGCTCGAGAGGGGTGCGGCAGTGGGGCTTATAAACCACTGCGCACCCCTCTCAGCTAGCGAGGATGGGACTAAACTTTCGTGCCGCACCGTGCCAGCACACGACCATTGGTCCCGGTTGGCGGCACCAACCGGGACTAAAGGGGGGCATTGGTCCCGGTTCGTGGCACCAACCGGTACCAATGCCCACCCTTTAGTCACGGTTGGTGGCACCAACCGGGACCAAAGGCCGCCGCTTCTCGCCTTTGGGTTCTTTGAAAAGAGGTTTGGTCGGTTGGTGGCACCAACCGGACTAGTAGATAGTCCGGTTCGTGCCACGAACCGGGACCAATGCTCTTGATATATATACAACACTTAGCAGTTTTCACCAAATCACCCACTTCTCCCCGACGCCTCGCTCCTCCTCGTCATTGCCGCCGCCGACGCCCTGCTTTACCTTGTTGTCCGCCAGCCACCACCGCGCCGTCGCTGCTGCTTTCGCCTTCGCCGTCGCCGCCGCCCCTGTGAGCACATGCTCCGCGCCCCTCCCGTCCAGCGCCCTGCTGCTTGCACACACATGCTGCTGCTCGCCACCTGCACGCCAGCCACAAGAGCTGCCTCCCTGCCCTCAAGCAGCCGCCACGCCACGCCCCTGCCCTACATTTTTGTGTGTATATGTGTATATATGCATTTTGTGTGTATATGTGTATATATGTGTTTGTATGTGTATATATGTGTATTTTTGTGTGTATATGTGTATATATACATTTTTCATATATATAATGTATATATGTATGTGGTAGATATATGATGAATGGATGTGGCTATCTATGTATGAATATAATGTTCATAGCATTTTTTGTTTATATATGTTTTTAATATATGTATTAATATTTTATTTAGGTTGTTAGTAGACATCGATTTTAGGTTAGTGTAGAGGAAAAAGTAAAATAAGGAAAAGGAAGAAAAAAAGAAGAAGGAAGAAGGAAGAAGAAGAAGAAAAGAAGGAGAGGAAAAGGAAAATAAGAAGAGGAAGAAAGGAGAAGAAGAGGAGAGGAAGAAGAGGAGAAATAAATAAGAAGAGGAAAAAGAAGAAAAAGAAGAAAGAGAAGAAGAAAGGAATAGAATATTTTCTATTCTATTTTTTTCTCTCCTCTATTCCTTTCTTCTTCTCCTTTTTTTTTTTTTTTTTCTTCGATCTCTCCTCCGTCGTCGCCGATATACCCCCCTCGGCCCTCTCGCCGACCAAAACTCTCGAGGACACCCAAACCCTAGAGAAAAACGATGTTGGTCTCCTACCCTCCCGCTGCGCCCCTACCCGACAAACTCTCTTGAGGCCACCCAAATTTACCAAGTTAAAAGAGCGTTGTCGTCGAGGCCACCCCAAACCCTTGAAGCATTGTGTCTAGGCCACGCAAACCCTAGAGAAGCAGTCGAGGCCACTAACATGATTCCTTATTGTGATTAGCTAGCTAGTTCTACGCTTGCCACTAATATATATCCATCTGTACCATGTTTGAATAATAATTGACATGTTGTAAATATTTGCGAAACTATGGAGCACTACCGATCTGAAGCAATGAAGCGATGTTGGGGGAGATAATAGCAGAAGGAACTGATGTCGTTGCGTCATTTTTCAACGACGCCGTTGGTCAGGAAGGACTGGGTGAAGAAGAGGGCTATGTTCATGATGGCTCCGGTGATGACCCAATGGAGGTACAAGAAGGAGACCGTGCTGACTGCTCCGGTGACCGAACCGAGTCCAGCCAGGTATATATATATATTAGTTAAGCCCGTGCTGACTAGTTAATTGATGCATTCATTGTTTTGGTATATGTACACATATTAATTAACTCTCGTCTTTCTTCCTTTTTCTAGCCCTCCGGATCGAGCACAACTTCGGTAAGGAGACGAGGCCCGAAGAAAAAGTTGAGCTTGGATGAAAAGTTTGAGATCACAACAATCGCGTGCGACGGCGAACCGATTGAACCCATCGGACAAAGAACGCATTTGTTGCTCAGTGCGGGGTTCTTGTTAGGGACAAGATCCCGATCAGCATCCACCAATGGTATAAGCCTAAGGAGGAAGACCCTCAAGTGTCTTATGTCAATGATATGCAGAAAGATGATCTTTGGACTGAGCTGAAGGCAAATTTCACCCTACCGCCAGAGGAGGATCCGGAGAAGCCAGTTATAGAGCAATTAATCAAGTCTTGTGCTCTTAAGAAGATGGCAGGCCTATTCAGGAGGTGGAGGAAAGAGCTGAAAAAGTTTGTCGCCAAAGAAGAGACACCAGAATTCATCGGCAAATATGAGAAGATCAGAGATCACTGGCCCGCATTTGTGGCCTACACGACATCAGAAAAGAGTAAGAAGATGTCGGCGACAAAGAAGCAAAATGCTGTGAAGAAGAAGTTTCACCATCGCACGGGGTCAGGTGGCTACCTGCAAGCCCGGCCTAAGTGGTCCAAGGCTGAGAATGATATGCTTGATAAAGGGATCAAACCGGAGACTATGATATGGCCAGACCGTTGCCGGACTTGGTTCTTCGGGGCTGGCGGAACCTTGGACCCTGTATCAGGGAAGTGCCGTTGGACGGACGAGCAACTCAAAACACCAGTCACAAGGCTTCGGCAGTATATCCATGCAGCGCAGCAAGGGACGTTCGTTCCAGACAGGGAGAAGGACGAGCTCACAATGGCCCTCGGGAATCCTGAGCACCCTGGACGGACACGAGGCACGCCAGGCTCCATTCCGTGGAAGGTTGGTTTTCCGGACGCAGGGGGTTACAAAACCCACGAGAGGAGGAAGAAACTGGAGCAGAGCAAACTTCAGGCGCTGCACGAAAGGGTAATGGGGCTAGAGGAACGAGAAGCAGATCGCAACAAACAACCTGCCGAAGCTTCCCCCAAAGCTACCCCGCCATCTCAGCGGAGAAGCAGCGTGGCTTCCACCGAGCTGCTTCAGCCGGAGCATGTCTTGACGGCTCCTGCCAGCTATCCCGTGGATGCTATCACGGGGGCTCAAAATTGCCACCTTATGAAGCGATGGATGAATTTGAAGGTCAAGGCGGCTGTTGGCTCTGTTAATCCTACTGAACACGGCGCAACTTTTCACTGCCGGCAGATTCCAGAAGGATATGCCAGGGTGATGGTGGATGAAATAACGGAGGGATTTGAGGACCTCCAGCTTGACTACCCTACCGGTGAAGGGGAGACTAGGTTGGGTTCTGCTTTGAAGACTCCATGCCTATGGCGGAAGAAGCTCATCAACCTTCCGAACAGGACACCTTCGCCTCCTCCTCCTCCTCCGGCGAGTCAGGGCACTCCGCCTCATCCTCCGGCGAGTGTCGATCAGGGCACTGGGCCTCCTTCTCCGGCGCGTGGCGGCACTCCGCCTGCGCCGGCGCGCCCGAGCAGCCAGCAGCCTCCTCCTTCTCCTACGCGTGGTGGCACTCCGCCTCCTTCTCCGCATGCGCCAGCGTTGTTGGGGAACGTAGTAATTTCAAAATTTTCCTACGCACACGCAAGATCATGGTGATGGCATAGCAACGGGAGGGGAGAGTATTGTCCACGCACCCTCGTGAGACCGTGAAGCGAAGCGTTATGACAACGCGGTTGATGTAGTCGACGTCTTCACGATCCGACCGATCCAAGCACCGAACGTCACGGCACCTCCGAGTTCAGCACACGTTCAGCTCGATGACGATCCCGGACCGATCCAGCAAAGTGTCGGGATGAGTTCCACAAGACGACGGCGTGGTGACGATGATGATGCTCTATCGGCGCAGGGCTTCGCCTAAACTCTGCGACGATATGACCGAGGTGGAATATGGTGGAAGGGGCACCGACACGGCTAAGAGATCCAAGGGATCAATTGTTGTGTCTTTGGTGCTAGCCCTGCCTCTATTTATATGTTAAGCCCGGGTCGAAACTTGGAGCAAAAGCCTCCTCAAAGTCAGTTTTGCCGAAAGGCAAGAGTCCCACGGACTCAGTGACCAAACGCCACAATCCTTGGCGTTTGGCCCAGACGCCATGGGCCTCGGCGTCTGGCCCAGGGCCAGACGCCAGGATCTCCGGCGTTTGGCCCCCTGGCCTCCGCAAAACTCATTTTGCACCGACCTAAAGCCTCATGGGCTTGACCCCTTGGCCTAAACATATCATCCAATATATGAATCTTTATGTCTCGACCATTTCGAGACTCCTCGTCATGTCCCCGATCTCATCCGGGACTCCGAACTCCTTCGGTACATCAAAACATGTAAACTCATAATATAACTGTCATCGAAACCTTAAGCGTGCGGACCCTACGGGTTCAAGAACTATGTAGACATGACCTAGAACTATTCTCGGTCAATAACCAATAGCGGAACCTGGATGCCCATATTGGTTCCTACATATTCTACGAAGATCTTTATCGGTCAAACCGCATAACGACATACGTTGTTCCCTTTGTCATCGGTATGTTACTTGCCCGAGATTCGATCGTCGGTATCCAATACCTAGTTCAATCTTGTTTCCGGCAAGTCTCTTTACTCGTTCCGTAATACATCATCTCGCAACTAACTTATTAGTTGCAATGCTTGCAAGGCTTATGTGACGTGTATTACCGAGAAGGCCCAGAAATACCTCTCCGACAATCGGAGTGACAAAACCTAATCTCGAAATACGCCAACCCAACATGTACCTTTGGAGGCACCTGTAGTACTCCTTTATAATCACCCAGTTACGTTCTGACGTTTGGTAGCACCCAAAGTGTTCCTCCGGTAAACGGGAGTTGCATATTCTCATAGTTACAGGAACATGTATAGGTCATGAAGAAAGCAATAGCAATATACTAAACGATCAAGTGCTAGGCTAACGGAATGGGTCATGTCAATCACATCATTCTCCTAATGATGTGATCCCATTAATCAAATAACAACACATGTCTATGGTTAGGAAACATAACCATCTTTGATTAATGAGCTAGTCAAGTAGAGGCATACTAGTGACTATATGTTTGTCTATGTATTCACACATGTATCATGTTTCCGGTTAATACAATTCTAGCATGAATAATAAACATTTATCATGAAATAAGGAAATAAATAATAACTTTATTATTGCCTCTAGGGCATATTTCCTTCAGGCGTGCCCGAGCAGCCAGCAGCCTCCTCCTTCTCCGGCGCGTGGTGGCACTCCGCCTCCTTCTCCGCCTGCGCCGGCACGCCCGAGCAGCCAGCAGCCTCCTCCTTCTCCGCCTCGCCAGCAAGGGCGGAAGAGACCCGCCGCCACCCCGGCTGCTCCGGCGTGTCGTAGTCCTTCTCCTCCGCCTCGTAAGCAAGCACGAAAGAAGATAGACGCCACAGCCGCTCCGTCTGCTCCGCGTCTAGCAGTACAGCCAGCAGAGGCGGGAGGCAATCCAGATACGGTCCACCTCTCAAGCCTCTAGAGAATTTACCGTACGAGAGGACCGAGGAGGAAAACTCGACGATCGTGCGGGCCCACGTGAAGAACTTCTTTGAAGGGGTGAAATCAAAGAGACATCCACCTCCGGAGGAGAAGGTAGATCCAGTGAAAGCAAAACGCACTATCGATGCCCTGAGGAAACCACCAAAGTCTCCGCCGAGAACCAACTATGAGCGCATTACTGAACAGACATATCTCGAAGCCCAGCGGTCGGGAAGTACTGTCAGTGATAAAAGGTTAAAAGAACGAGCAGCTGGGAAAAAAATTGCCCAGCTCGGCGAACAAGCACGACAATCGTCCCCCCCGCTCAATGTGTCTAGCGGTGACATCGTCGCTAATGCTCCGGGGACGATGGCCGGTTATGGCAATCTTGGAGATTACCTGCCTGACGATCAACTTCCAGATTTCTTGGAGGTGGACGAACACAGATACGAGTACGGGAAGCCTCTCGTCAAAGATGAAAAATATCTAACAACTATGATGCGAAGATTCCATGATTGGTACATGAAAACCTGCAGAGAGTCTGAGGGGACGAATGCTTTGTATCTGAATATTAAAGAGGAGCACGACCTCGTTGGAACTGATATGTTGATTGTTCCATTTGACGAGTTCTTCGCGTTCTTCAATCAAAAGGCCCTCGATAAACTAACGGTCTTTTGCTACTGTCTGTAAGTACTATTTCTGTCATTAAGTCTCTATATATAGCTCGGCTCTTTCATTGCATGTATTTATAATTAATTATCCTCACTATATTATGCAGATTGAAGATCGTCGAGTGCAAAAAACAAGAAATGTATGATATTGGGTTCATTAACACAAATATCATAGATGAATTTCTGGTTGAAAAGGACGCCGAAGAGGTCGAGGGGTACTTGCTACAATCGTTGATCAAAAATCAAAACAAAGATTTAATACTCTTTCCTTACAACTTCCAGTGAGTGTTACTGTCGTGTGCATATTCGGTTTCCCTTATTACTCGAGCGAGGTTATAGTAATGTAATTGATGAGTTATGCATGCATGCGCAGATTCCACTATGTTCTTCTGGAGATTAAGCTTGAGTGGGGAGTAGTAAACGTCTTAGACTCGAGACGAAAAGATCCCCAAACCTATGCGGACATGACTAATATGCTCAACAAGTAAGTTCAATCGATCATTTATCGCACCATATCGGCAACTTTTTGTTCATTTCCTGATATCTCAAGTAATAATAATTATTTTCTTTGTCTTTCAGGGTTTGGAAACAGTTCACCGCAGAAGTTCCGGGACTGCCGAAGGAGCTGCGATATACATAACCGAAAGTAAGTACTACTAGCTAGCTAGTTGCACGCATCTCCCGTTGATTCTATAGTTGTACTTTCATCAATGCCATTTATAATGCTTCATTATCAGTTTGATTGACCTCTATTTCTCATAAAGTGCTTGTGGCAGGAACAAGGGAATGATTTCTGTGGATACTACGTGTGCGAGTTCATCTACAACGCGACTTTGAAAAATAAGCGGGGCTACTCTAAAAGACAATATGAAGTGCGTAAGCAATAATATTCACAATTTCATTTTATTACACCATCATTTCTGTTGAGTTTCATTCATATATGTATTAACCCCCTTCTTCAAATTAGACGTGGCAGATGCGGGATGAACTCCTAGAACAAGATCGCATGAAAGCAATTCAAGAGGAATTGGCGGGATTCTTTCTTGACCACGTCATCAATAAAGCCGGAGAATATCATGTGGAAATTGATTTCAAATGCTAGGGGGTTGTAAGAGATTTTACATATTATATATGTATGTAGCCAGTAGCGTCGGATAGATAATACGGAAATTTGTTGTTCGACCAATCTCTCGGAGAAGGAGAGGTCGATCGATCACTTCTCTCGGTATGCATGACGAACTTCTGTACTTAATGGTTCCCTTCATTTTCTTACTAGCTAGCGTGTCGAGGGCCTTTCTATGTACAGTATGTAGCGTCGACCAAGCACGGACATAAGAGAGGACACTTCTCTCTATTAATTAGCTAGCTAACACAATATATTAAACACCTAAATTAACCCCCAAACCCTCCCCCCCCCCCTTAAAAAACAAAAACCATGACCCTTTGAAATGTCGACGCCTTGGATGCCTTTTGGTCCTGGGTTGGTGCCACCCAAGAAGGACCAAAGGCCCTCCTGCCTGGGCTCGGCGCACCGGCCACGTGAAGGCACATCTGTCCCGATTCGTGTTAGAACCGGGACTAAAGGAGGAAGGCATTAGTAACGACCCTTTAGTCCCAGTTTAAGAATCGGGACTAAAGGCCCTTACGAACCGGGACAAATGCCCCCTTTTCTACTAGTGTCTCCATGTGAGAAAATATGAAGGGAGGCTACAGTGAACAAACAACACCATAGGATACCAACTTCCTTGAGTAGTATTGCTCTCCCGCGACTCATCTTGACAAGTACACGTGCACAGCCGTACGAGAGGGTAGGCTGTTGAAACCGCGTCCCTTGAGAATCTAAATCAGTTAAGGGGCGATAAAAAATTTGAGGAGTGTCTTGGCGTGACTTCTAGTCCAAGTGGGACTACATCTTTACAGACAGCCGTCTGCTTACGATATGGTGGGCGTCTATCTCATCTTTACTACCATGGGAGACGACGCTGTTGTGGCAGAGTTTCTGGCAAACTTGTATGTTATATGAACCTCTTTTAGTCGGCATGTGCTTTTGGTTCATAAGAGAACATGCTAGATGTTCTTAGTCTTTCATGCCTGATTTGCTATTTCTTAAACTTGTGATGATAATGGATTAAGCTCAACAGAAAATTGCTTAATATTATAAAAACTTTTACATCTTTGTTTTTGCGGAAATTTTCTGATCTATTCATCGCCAATCATGGCGATACAAGGAACACCAGAAATAATAAAAGTTATGTCCATATCCGTAGACCACCTAGCGACAACTACAAGCATTTAAGTGAGCCAAAGGTGCGATGCAATCATCGCCCCTCTCTCATTGGTGGCGGGCAAAAATTGTTATAGTAGACAGTCAGGAAGTCATCGTGCTAAGGACCCATTGGACCAGCACATCAGAAAATCAACCACCACCGACAAAAAGATGCGTAGATCGGAAGGATCCAACCTGAAAAGTCACAAACTTAGACGAACCAAGACCAGATCCGAACAGGTCCACCAAAGACAACGACCAATCGAATCCCGCGAAATTCGCTGGAGACTCGCCTCCACACGCCCTTCGATGATGGTAGATGCACCACCGGGACGGGTGTTGGGCAGGAAGTGAGCTTATTCCATGTTCAGGGAGCCGTCACTGTCTTGCCTTCCAAAGGCCGGGATCCACCACATCCCCATGGCCCTAAGGCCACAAGAGACGAGGCAGATCGGCGGCAGCGCCGACGGAGGGAGGACCCTTACCGCCTTTTCCCTTCGGATGTGTACTTTGATCTGAGTGAGGGAGCCAAGGGAGAGGGGAGAATGGCATTAGGGTTTCGAGGGGGGAGCGAGGATGGTCTTATCCCTTCCACGAAACGACGGGATCAACGACGCGAGCGCGCGTGCTGCCTCTAGGGCGACGGATATGACTAGGAGGTTAGGGATGACGGCGTTAGCGGACCGGGCTGGGCACTGTGCCACTAAGGCCCATGTCCACAATAGGTCCTTTAATCTTTTCCTTTTCCTTTTTCTTCTTTCATTTTCTTCTGTTTTCTATTTTATTTCCATAGCAAATGAATTTTGTTGTAAATGAAACTTGGCACAGAAATTACACACAACGTTTCTAGACCACACGCAAGGTTTCCGGAATATTTGGACATGTTCAGATTTATATGTTGAACCTAATGGGTTCTATTCATTATTGCCGGTCGTGTTTAATATGGCTAGAATTTATTTTAGTTATCCAAAAGAGTTTGTTTTATTTTTACAAAAGTTTGGGGATTTAACCAGATGATGTCCTATTTTTGTTTCACAATTAAAAAAATATTTGAGCTTTTATATTTTAATCTAAATTTGTTATTTGGAATTATTCCTAATTGCAATTTAAATATGAAAGACATGATGACATGGCATCATTAGGTTGGGATTAATGTAGCATGGTTATCAGGGTGCTACATAACCCTTAAAAACAATTCCGAGCATATCCGAGCAATGCCTTCAACAAGGTAACGACACAAAAACGTGTCATTGCTAGGTAGTATAACCAACATGGGTTAGACCTTGGGCTTTCACCCCGAAGCTCAAGACCGAGTACTCGACAAGCACCATCAATTGCAGTCAATCATGAGTTGTCGCCACCACTTTTCCACGATCTCATCAACTACATGCGATGGTTTAGAAATCCCATCATCAACGTTGCAAACCCACCATTTGCGTCAAGCCACCGTACATAGCTTCCATCTGACCATCGAAGGCAAATTGTCCGGAGCGAGAGCCACCAAAATCCATAAAGGAGCCTTATGGCTACATCCCGCTACCTCGCGAGCCAATCCACGTAGGCCGCATCGCTAGATCTTCAGGCCAAGTGCCGGAACGGATCGACCAACGCCTGCATGGGCTAGAGTAGTCATGCCGGCTTGGGCCCCAGCCATGCAGCGAGAGGCATCGGAGGCCAACCGTAGCCAGCTCCAGTAAGACGCCGCCTTGTACCATATTAGAGTCAACCATAGCCATGCAGCGAGAGCCATCGGAGGTAAACTTTTCTATAAAGATGTTGTTGACTTTACCTAGTACCATTGTTTACATTTTGCTCTAGTTTTCAATTACTAATTATTATTTTAATAGGATCAGAATGTCATTGAAATATTATAATTGGTGACTCCGCATCTAGAGCTAGAAGATATATTTTTTATGAAAATGAATAAATTAATTGGTCTGAGTATTGCTTTTGGATGCTCTTTGAGTGTTTTGTTAGAGATCTCTCCATATACTCATATAATGATTATTATTTCGGTGCTTATATTAAGAGGATATGTATTATAGTTTTGCTCCGTGCCTCCACAATGTCAGAACCGGCCCAATAAAGAGTCATCAGTTTTGTTGCTCTATTTCTTATCATCCAAAGAACTGACCTCCAAGCTTATATATACAGATCCCGCAGCAAAGCGGGATCAGCAATCTACAACTTATTTTGGATCAAAGCGGAGTATCTTGCTATATCTACTCCCTCCGATTAAAAATAATTGTCATGGTCTTGGTTCAATTTTAAACTAAAACCATGACACTTATTTTGGATCGGAGGCTATATGATTTTAAAAGCTTATATATATTAATATTGCATTCTTCACTTTTGCAGCAACCGAAAAGACGAGGGTTCGTTTTTTTAAAAAAGGAGGATGACCCCCGGCCTCTGCATCTGGAAGAAGACGAGGGTTTGTGGTTTAAGGTTTGAATTCGCATTGAGGATCTTCTACTGATCTATGGGGTCCAATCTCCTCCATGTACGTAAATCACTATCACAAGCAGGCACGTTTCTTTGGCATGCAGCCAGCTCAGTGGTGTTGCATATCTGACTGCCTACATCGTTGGCCCTTTGACCGTCACTAGTTCCTGTAATAATTGTGGGGTAATTGGTTACTGCTGATGGGTATCAGTGCCATATGAGGATGAGGTGTTGGGTGCTGTGAGAGTTGTGCGGCGTTGATGAAGAGCTGGAGGCCGTAGTAGGAGTCGGCGACGTCTCGCATGTCGCGGAGTTGGGCGGGCCATCCTTTTGCCCCTCCTGATGCGGCGCCAGAGCGTGCTCCGTTTGTAGGAGTCGAGAGGAGGCCGGCCGCATCGACAAGCGCCTGCACCACGGGGCCTCCCAGCTTCGAGCAGAGCAACGCGGCGCCGCAGCCCGTCGGTCACTTGAGCAGCGCCTGGAGCGAGCCCGCGGTTGCAGCGCTCGAGCTTGGGGCACTACCGCCTGCTCTGCAGGATGTGCATGATGCTCGCGCCCGCGGCTCAGCATGACGTCCCACACCGCTGCCACCATCCCCATCGTCCTTTCTTTTCTTGTCGATCGATTAACCTGGCAGCTTGCACGGTGGTATGTCGTGTGTCTTCTATCCGGCCTTGTGAAAGAGTGGCACCCCCTACAGGAGATTTATATACGTTTCAGAAGCGGAAATCCAACTCGGTGCCCAGACTCATCTGTTCTCTAATCAGAAAAAGAATCAAAATAAATATTAGTAAAATTCGAAAAAATCTCAATTTTTTGTGTGGTAGATAATTTGATGCGTGAGGTCCGCTTCAAATTTCAACTCATTTGGACATCTGAGCAACTCTCGGCAAAAAAGACAAATTGGGTTGAACAGTAAACTTTTTTACAGACCTTGAGTTGCTCAAATGTCTAAATGAGTTTAAATTTGGAGCGGACCTCACACATCAAATTATCTACCACACATAAAACAGATTTTTTTTAATCTTTTCTAGTATTTGTTTTGATTCTTTTGTGAGCACGGGTGCAGCTGAGCCCGAGAGCGGAAACTCAGCGTCCTTTCATAAGCCAATTTTCATGCCCTTACTCTATGAAAAGCTATCTGATGACGGGAAATCACCGGAAAAGCAGAGATTGTAAATCGTTTTGAAGATGGCTGATACTCCCTCCGTCCGGGAAAGGTTGTCATCGGCGCAGTTTAATTGTAGTTTTGCCAAAAAAACCCTTATTATTTTAAATCTCATGCTAATCTGCTCTTCTTCCTCCCCCGACGCCCACGGGCACCGCGCACCCCAGCCTCCGTCTCCCCTCGTCGCCGGCGGGCACCGCGTGTCCCAGCCGCCGTAGGGATCAGCCGGCGACGAAGTCGCACTTGCGCCGCCGCCCACCTGTCCCGTTGCTGCAAACTTGCGCCTCCCCTGCTTACCTGCGCACACAGAGGCAAGCTTCGCCGCCGCCCGCCTGCTCCTCTCCGGCGACAACTCGACAGGCGGCGTCTCCACAGCTGATGGGCGGCATCTCCTCGTCGTCCTGCTCGCGTCCCCAGCACCGCCGCCCACCTGCGCAGCTGCCACAGAGGTGACCCCCGCCGCCTACCTGCGCCGCTCACAGGGCCTGGGCCGTCCGCTTCGGCCGCCGGCACGCTGCCTTCCGCCACTCCGGCCTCTTCTGCTGTTCCCATTTTCCTCCGCCTCTGCTGCTTCTGCTAGTGGTGGTGCAGCTCCCGATCTTCGTCCAGGCGGCCCCAATCTTCTTCTTTGTCCCCCATTGTGGTACTGTTGAAGGTACCAGCGCCCCCGCCCTGAAATTGTTGTCATTTGGACAAATTGGTGTGAGATTGTCTGGGTAGCATCATGGCAGCATCATTGTAGATCAGACTGATGTGAACTTGATGAGGATTAGAGCACCAGCGGATCATCCAGTTGGATCCTGAATCAACACATTCACGGCCTCGTCTTCATCGTCCCCTTCTTGACTGAATTACGAGCAAGCTTTCTCTGGTTGCGTCACAATTTCACCTGTAGCAAGCTTCGATTGATGAGTCATCTGTGTACCTAGGCTCAACATGCATGTGAACCACAGCCTAGGAAGAATAGAATGGTGAACAAGTCATTATTAACGATAATATCACAGCAGGGTCAGCAAATTCAGATAGACAAACTTAACAAGGGTAATTTCCATATAATTTTTTGGAACAATATTCATTTTTGATTTGAAATTGCAAAAACGGGCAACTGTTGTTTTGAACTCTTAACTACAGTAAGATCTTAGACTCGCTCCTTACTAAAATATCCTCTCCCTCCTTGATGTCTTTTTCCTTTTCTTGTGCACCCATTCAGTGTTCTACAGGTCATGTTGAGCGGCACATGCTGCAACAGAGGGCCGAAGACCAAACCTTGAATTACAGAATGTTTTAACAGAACTTTAGATGTTCTACATGTCATGTATGACTCCCAGGTTCTAACAAAAAAATTCAGACAACTCCCAGGAGTACATGACCTGAATTTAAAGGATCACAGAAATCCCAGAAACAGATAACTGTTACAGACAGTTTCAGTTTACTGTTTTTCAGGTCATGGATGTGGCTCAAACTATAGCGAGAAAATCATTTTTGAGTTGAACGAATACTGCCATTAGTTGTCCCAATTTGCTCCATGTTCTAAATCACAGGAATACTGGCGTTAGTTGTCCCAATCAACAGCAGCACTCCACACTCTATCAGTACTCCACACATACACCACACATACAGATTGCATTCAGTAAGCAAACTTGTGACTAAATTCAAGATGACCAGTCACTACTTCGCAGATTAGAACAGGCAAAAAAAAGACATGACAGTTTTAATCAAGGACCAAATCTTAGACCATTGATAACAAAACAAAGTACTTAAAGAAAAATAAGAATATGAGAAAATTAGTTCTGCTAATAGCCTCTTCAACTCTGATGCTTGCAGCCTAGAAAATCTGATGCAAATCAACATATTGTGGACTAAATCAACTTGTGTACAGTAGAACCTAAGAAATCTGGTCTTGTGTTCTAACCACTGAACATACTAACAGCAATTCATTTTGAAGATTTACACTAAATCTTGTGTACTGTAGAATCTAATCTTTGTTACACTGATGATTACTGTAAAATTCAGTTAATTAAGTTAATCTAATCTTTCTTACACTGACGTACTGTAGAATCTAATCTTTCTTACACTGAATCTTGTGCACATGAAAATGGTTCAGTGTAAAATCTGATCTTGTGTACTGTAGAATCTAATTATAGTGACTAATTATTGGTACAAAGGTGATTCTATCTTTCTAAAAAGTGTTTACCACACAAGAATCTAATTATTTGATTTGAACTTGCAAAAACAGGCATCTATTGTTTTGAACTCTTAACTGTAAGAAACTGTATTCAGTGATCTTGTACTAAATCTTCTTCTCCTTCTCCTTCTCCTTCTTATTCTCTTTCTTATTCTTATTCTTATTCTTATTCTTATGATTAACAGGAACATGGTGTAGTTTCAGAATTCAGATCCATTTTGCACTCTTGATAGCAGTTATTTTGGTAGGTGTACTCCAGAAACTAACAACAAATGAGATGGAGTATCAAGGGCATCTAGATACAGAAAAAATTCAGATCCTACTACTAGAAACAAAAGCAGTACAAGCTCTCTACTTCTGTCCCAAGTTGACAGCACACCGAACTTGCATGCTCAAGTTGGTCAACTCTATTTCTGAACAAGAATAAATGAGCAGAAATAATAGGTCCAGTATGCTTCAGAACAGAGATGTACAAAAAATTGATTCAGAACAGAGATGTCCACAAAGTTGTCAAGGTAAAGAAGACACTGAACCTTGACAACACATTTTTCAGCGTCTAAATCTCTGGTTCATGTAAAGAAGCCTAGAATCCTAATTAGATGCAAAATAGCATATCACTACAATTGTGTAAGATCAAAAACAGTTACTGTTGTCGCTCCAACATTTTCAGTCTCTTTTAAAAAAACATTTCAGTCTGTATTTCACAAAAAAGAAGACAGTGAACCTTGACAACACATTTTTCAGCGTCTAAATCTCTGGTTCATGTAAAGAAGCCTAGAATCCTAATTAGATGCAAAATAGCATATCACTACAATTGTGTAAGATCAAAAACAGTTACTGTTGTCGCTCCAACATTTTCAGTCTCTTTTAAAAAAACATTTCAGTCTGTATTTCACAAAAAAGAAGACAGTGAACCTTGACAACACATTTTTCAGAGTCTAACTCTCCAGTTAAACTTCAGAATTTATACTGCTAACTAAATTTGTCACAAACTGAATTTTGTCAGTACAAAGTGCAAGGCTAACTCTTTATACTGCTAATTTGTCGGCCCCTGTCAAAAGTGGGCAGCAGCTCACCTGCTTGAATCAGTTAATCTGAATTTACATTGAACACATGGATCATGTATAGAATGGTGTGATGAAAATTATAATCAGCTATTTCAATTGCTATCTTATCTCAAGTGCTATCTTATTTCCAAATAATTTCAGTCCACAATCTATCAATTTGTAAGAAGAAGAAGAATCTACACCATATGCTTCTTCTTACAAATGGAGTATTACAATTCTTCTTCTTCTTGGAGCATTTCAGTACTTGTGCAGTCCACTGCAACTGTACTTGTGCAAAAATGTTCAGATATTTACAGGTAA
The DNA here is from genome assembly GCA_021605205.1 of Aegilops longissima. Lineage (NCBI taxonomy): Eukaryota > Viridiplantae > Streptophyta > Magnoliopsida > Poales > Poaceae > Aegilops > Aegilops longissima. The sequence continues at coordinate 621,474,055 of CM038681.1, forward strand.
AGATTTTGTTGAAAAGGAAGAAGTTCATTCATTATTTCACCAAATGAAAACCGGGGAAGGAAGGAAGCAGAGATCGCACCCATTAGATTAGTTTCTGGAGTTTGATAAGCCACAAATTTTCAAACATTTACATTTACATGCAGTAAATATCTTGCACAAATCTGAAACATGATGCCCCTTCACATTCAGCAAACTCGATAGGATCTTGTACATTTACATTTGTAATGCACAAATCTTAATTTTTTTCAATGAGATGAATAAAAAATGATGCATTGGCTCAGATTAACAGAGATCCACGCTCTGATCAGGAGTGAGAAGGGGGCACGAACGAACCTTGAGGCCCATGGTGACCTTGACGGCGTCCGCGAGGTTGTTGACGCACCGCAGCATGTCGGCGTGCGCGCCGACGCAGAAGGTGACCTCCTTCGCCGCATACTCACGCCCCCGCTGCTGCTGCTCGCTCCCGCCGCCTCCACGGGCGAGCTGCTGCCGCTGCGCCGAGGAGGACCTGGAAATGGCCGCCGCCGCCGCCAAGTACATGGCTGCGTGCTTGTGTGTGAGGTGGGTTTGGCGAGAATTAAACTCGTCTGTCGTCGGTGAAGGCCGCCGCCGTCGGAGAGCAGATTGACAGAAAAATCGAGCCTTCTCCTCGCCGTGGATCACCTTGGGGAAGGAGGAGGGGACAAGGAGAGGGGAGCTGCGGGGGAGGCGGGTGCGGCGGATGAGCTCCGGTGACACGCGGGGAAGCCGAGCAGGGGAGCTCCGGCGCGAGGGAGTGGACCTCCGGCGCGGGAGAGGAGTGGGGGAGACGACAGGGAGCAAGGGGCTTGTCGGGAATTCGCTGGGGGTATTTCTGAAAAAAGACCTCGGGGACAACTATTATCGGACGGAGAGAGTAGTAGAGATAATAATGAGAATTGGAGCAATCAGCAAAGGGCACACTCCTCATCTGGGTGCATGATGTACTACAACTTGCATCAGAATTGACACAACTGGCAAAAAGGGGTCACCACTCAGCACATAAAAAGGGCGAGGGTGCATGGTGTACAGCTGGCATAAAGCCAACCTCTTCTTTTAAAACTCCACGCACGCAGGGTTACGACCGGGCACTGAGCAAAGTCCATTGTAGCCTGGCAGATACTCTTTGACAGGCGCCATACTGGTATTTCTGGGTCGTTTTTCAGCCAATCCACGAGCAGCCGATACCTAATCCTACAGAGAAAACGCCGGTGCGCTTGTAATTAATATTTTAATTAGCGGGCTATGGAAAATAACGACGGGCCTCCAAATCAGCTATAGCAAGCTATAGCCCGAAGACCAGCATCACAGGAACCTCATGGCGCACAAATCAAACCTTGTGTATATAAGCGTCACCATGGGATTTATATATGCCCAGGAATCCATGGTGGCCAGCCGAGAACCGGCCGGTTGACACTTGAGAAAAGTAGGTCAGCATATGGAAAAGCCGCGACTATGATTGTGGAGATGGTTAGGACACACCTCATCTCTAGTCTAAGATAAATATCCGGTACGAGGCTCAGGGTGGTGTCAGCTTCCTCTTGTGTTGGATTGCTCCTGAAGTTTAACTAGAGAATCATATATGAAAAACCACGAAGAGAGAGGGGGGTTTTCCTGCCCTGTGAGACGAACTCAGAGGTCATCGTATGGGCATTCCAAGAGCAGCAACGCCAAAACCATGGACACATGATAACGTAGGGTGCCATCATCAAGGAGAATCAACTCCCAAGCTTATATATATATATATATACAGATGTTGCATTCTACACTTTTGCAGCGAACTACTCCCTCCGTTCCTAAATACTTGTCTTTTCTAGAGGTTTCAAATGGTGACTACATACGGAACAAAATGAGTGAATCTACACTCTAAAATATGTCTATATACATCCGTATGTGGTGACCATTCAAATCTCTGAAAACAATGATGGTGAACGGAGGAGTAAAAGACAAGGGGTTGTGGTTTAAGGTTCGATGTCACACTGAGGACCTCCTACGTATCATCTACTGGGACCAGTCTCCTCCCTGTACAGTTATGCATGCGAAATCAATACCACTAGCAGGCACGTTTCTTTGGGATCCAACCAGGTCGGTGGCGTTGCATGTCTGACTGCCTATGTCGTTGGCCCTTTGAGCGTCACTAGTTCCTGTGGGGCAATTGGTCACTGCTGATGGGTTATCGGTAGACCGAGGAGGAGGTGCTGGGTCCTGCAAGAGGTGGAGATGTGCGGCGTTGATGAAGAGCAGAAGCACGCAGTATGAGTCCACGACGTCCCGCGTGTCACGGAGCTTCATCGCCATGCTCCTGCCGCTTCGGACGCGGCACCAGAGCGTGCTCCTTGTTGGAGCCGAGAGCTCCGGCAAGGCCTAGATCACGATCGCCGCGGTGAGAGGAAAACGAAAACGCCAGAGGTTTTTGTGCTGCGCACAGTTCAGCAGCTTTTCTCATTAATCTTCAACTTATTTGTACATCAACTGGGAAACGAAAAACCCTCAACGCCGCCGAGCCTACCGGACGTGCCATCCCACGTCGCCCGTCGTGGGCGAGGTGAGTGCAGACCGAGTCCTACGCTGCATGCCATCCCATGCGCTCACAACGGCCGCACTAATCTAGCTAGCTACTAACTGAAAATGAAAACAGCTTCTGCGTGTACATGCACACGAGTCAGAGCCGGTTATTCAGCTAACTGAAAGCAAAAACTATCCTAACACGCAAAGGATTACAGGCTCAACACTCCTGTTATAGGAGTCGACGAGACCGGCCGCGTCGGCGAGCGCTTGCTCCACGGGGCCTCCCAGCTCCGAGCAGAGCAACGAGGCGGCGCAGCCCGTCGGCCACTTGAGCAGCGCGTGGAGCCTGCGGCTGCACCGCTCGAGCTTGGCGCACTGCCGCCTACTCTGCGGGATGCGCATGAGGCTCGCGCCCGCGGCGACGAGCATCACGACGTGCAGGCCCGACATCTGCGGCAGGTTGACCGCCTTTGCCAGCACGTCCCACAGCGCCGCCACCGTCCCCATCGTCCTTTCTTCTACTTGTTGATGGATTAGCCTTCATTGTCGTACGTACTGAGTACGTCGCAAGTGTCCGGATTGTCAAAGAATGGCGCCCCTGCATAGGACTTATATATGCTGTAGAAACTGATGATGCTGTCCTGACGCGGCGTCGCGAAAAGCTGTCTGATGGCACAAAAGCGGTGCAGATAGTGGTGCAATCGGCAAAGGGGCGCTCAAGTCTCAGCACATAAACGGGTCAGAAACGGTTGAAAGCCCGTGGATAGATCTCGGCTGAGGTTTTTTGAGGCGCTTTCCTGCTCGTCAACCAACTTCCTATATTTGTTTTATTATATGGAAGCCGCCTCGGGTTGGAAAAGAATTCTATGAGACCAGGTCTCACGGGTTAGCAGGTGAGACCCATCCTGATAAATGACACGTGACATTCACAAATCATAAAGCATCTACCCCACCCCCACCTGAAATCAGGGAGGAGAGATTAGATGCTTTGTGATTTGTGAATGCCACGTGTCATCCATCAGGGCAGGTCTCACCTGCTTTATACAAGACCTGGTCTCATATAATTTTTTTCCCTCGGGCCGGGTGCTACCTATGGTGATCAATCCTGATGGCATCCTTAATTTGGAAGTTCTAACTTTCTACCCTAGATGGGTGGAGCTAGTCGAAAGGAGAGAATGCTAGTGTGTTTACCGATAGTTTTAGTTGGTAATCGCATAAAGCCAACCTCTGCTTTTAACACTCCACACACGCACGGGTGCACAAGCACAACTGGGCTGAACAGAGTTTGCTTGCCAGGTGTCCGTGTCATGCCGTTCTGACAATTGTTCGGATTTCTAGGTTGTTTCTCCGGCCAATCTGTATGCCAGCCCGGTCTTGTCTTCGCCATGGAAAAAGTTCAAAATAAACCTTCAACTTGTAGACGCAAACTAAATCAAACCTTGAACTTCTAATCCCTGAAATCAACACACCGAACTTTATAATTCCGATCTATTTTAAACTTTGAGTGGGTTTCAAAGGTCACAGGGAATTGAACATGTGATCTAGCGCCACTGAACTACTCTGGCTAACCACTCAAACTGATGGTTGTTGACGATAAAAGGTGAAGTGCGAAAGTATTTAAGCAGCAACGTCAAGATTCAAAAACATTGACAATTTTGAAATTCAAATATTATTAAAATATAAAAATAAATTTTCAAATTACAAACATTTTTGCAAAGATGTGAACAATTTTTGGAATTACGAACATTAAGAAAACACAAACAAATTTGGAAAACATGAACCATTTTTAAAATCCCCGTACATTTCTCAAACATGTACCTTTTTTAAAACATGATATTTTTTTTAAACATGGACAAATCTTTCAAACCTGAACAAAAATTAAAGTGAGAACAAATTTTCAAAACAAGAGCATTTTTTGAACATAACCATTTTATGAAAATTGGGAACACATTTTGACACCTGAGCAAAATTTTAAAATGCGAACACTTCCTATTTTTCTTAAAAAACACAAACAAATTTTGAAAGTCTGTTCGCACTTTTAAATTTTGTTCAGCTTTTTAAAAAATATTGTCTTTAAAATTCATACCTGTTTTCCAAAAAGTGTCCGCACTTTAATTTTTTGGGGGGATTTCTTAAATGATTCGTGTCTACGAGATTTGTTTGTGTTCTTTAAAAAACTGTTCGTAATTTCAAAAAATTGTTTACATTTTTGCAAAAGAGTTTGGAGATTTAAAAATCACCCCCTCTGACCCCTAATATAAGAGCGTTTTTTACACTAGTGTAGTGTTAAAAACGCTCTTATATTACAAGATGGAGGGAGTACTATTTTCTTTGAGGAATATTTTGATTTCAAAGTTATAGACAATTTCAAGAAAATGTTTCGAAAGATTGCAAAAAAGTTTTCAAATCTCGGCTCTGCCATATGTTTAAATACTTCAGGCTTCTTTTTTGACACCAGCAACTATTAGTTAGAGCATCTCTAGCAGACCCCTTATATCGCCGACCCTTTGTCGCGCATTTACAGTTCGCGGAAAACGCGTTTATAGTTCGCAGAATATTCTCTTTTACAGTTCCATTATGCGGGGTCTGTTCGGCCATAGCCCGCGCGAGCCCGCAAAACGCGTGGTATTTTTCTGAATTTGACACATATCTCATATATTACACAGTAATACGAATTCAAATAACATAAAATATGAATATTATGAATCCAAATTACTATAATTTTTCAAATCACCGAATAAAACTAATAATTCAATACAATAATTGTCCCGAATACAACAATGATACCGATCACACATGAATTAAATGAAATAAATGTAAAATTGGTCGGTGCCTTTGCCAATGGTGCTCAATGCCTTTGGCCATGCCTCTGCCAATGGCGCTCAATGATCCTCCTGAAGCTGATGGTGGGTGTTTGCATCTTCAATCCGGTATGTCTGAAGGAATGCTTGTATGCGGTCAGGGTCTCTAGCTGGCTTCACATGGCTACCGATATTATCGTAGAAGAACTCCTGGTTCATGTCCCTCTCATCTTCGATGATCATGTTGTGAAGAATCACACTACATGTCATGATATTGCTCAGGGTTTCCTTGTCCCAAAAATGAGCAGTACCATGAACAATGGCAAATCTAGATTGCAAAGCCCCAAAGGCTCTTTCAATAACTTTGTAAAAATATATACTCCTAAAGGCATCACTCTTTCCGGATGCTCGAAAACAAAAATGGCAAAGCATGACTTTATTTCCTCTCTAGCAAAGCGACTAGGGCAAAACCTTCATCTCCTCGATCTTTGCTTGTGAGCCCATAGATTCACCCCCCCCCCTCTACATGCTTCTGCAACGTCTGATGGCTAGGAGGGGAATCCTGGTGCCTCGGCTCCAAGTAGTAGATAGGTTAGGCTTTTAGTCCTCGCAGGGGCGACGCTCGGATGGATGGCGATGCTTCTTCTTCGAGTTAGTCTTCTGGGTTCCGATCCTCCTCAAGTTCATTCTCCGGGAGGAATTAGATGGAGCTTCGATGATGAGGTTAGGGTTTCTCATCGGGCATACGCGGCTGCAAGATTTGTTAGATTCTTACAATTGATTCAAGTGTTGAACCACGTCAACTGTGGCTCCGGGCACATGTCCTTATAGGGGCACATGCACAAAGCCTTCCCGCCTATCATCTACAAGGCCAGACTGGCTCCGGTACGGGAGTAGTGACGGCTGCGTGTCGACGACTTATTTTGGCGCGACATTGGTCGTTCGTTCGTTCACGGGCCATGGCGTAATCTTTATTATGTTTGGGGCCGCTTTGTAGTTATGGTGAACTTTTTCTTTAAAAATGCTACAAACTTTTATATTAATAGATCTTGGAATCTGACAATGCCCGAATCGTCAAGTATGATCACATGGCAAATCGAACGTTTTCGACGACAAATTTAGTTACGGGAGAATGACAACTTTAGTTGGCAAGCACAACAACTTTGTGCTTTAGTTTATTTTTTGACAGAAATTTGCCGTGTGTCCACTAAGTTGCCATCCTTGCGTCACTACAATTGCCATCGAAAACGTTCGATTTGCCATGTGCTCGTACCTGATGGCAGGTACTTATCATTTCCGTAGATCTTAATATTTTTCCAGGAAAAAAGGATTCCGTAGATCTTAATATATATATTTATTTTCACCCGCAAAAAAAAAGAAAAGTTTTTTTTAGGGAAGGCTCCAAAAGAAATGCTTCCATTGCTTCCACTCACGTGGCAGCACAAGAAACCCAGCGAGAATCTAACAGGAGCCCACAGCTACGCACAGAGAAAACAAACCAGCCTAGCCCATCGCAGCCCATGCGAGGTTCGGCCCCGTCAGGTTCCGAGCCCACGGCTACGCGCAGAGAGAAAAAAAAGGAGAGATCAGAGAGAGCAGCAGTCGCATCCCCCGAAATTCGAATTCCGCCCCTCTCTCTCCCCCGTCCACTCCTCTCCCCCCAAATCCAGCCGGATTCCGGCGCGCCTCCCTCCCACCCCGGCCGCGGCGGCCGCGGTCGCCGTCCGCCTGATCTCCCCGCGCCCCCGCCGGCGGGCAGCTCCCCGCTCCTCCCCGCCCGCGCCCAGCTTCTGGTCCCGCCCCCCCCGCACCCCCCCTCCATGGCCGCCGCAACCGGTAAAGCTCCTCCCTCACCCGCAGCTCCCTACGTTCCCTAGCGATTTCTACCTCCCGCCGCGCGCTGTCTAAGCCCCAGCTTCCCCGCCTAACCAGGGGTGCCGCTCGGCGGCCTGAACCCGAGGCCGAAGCCGAACCCTAGCGCCAACTGTCGGTCGGGGGGGAAGCCCGCCGCGCTGGCGGACATCACCAACACCGGGAGGCCCGGCCCTCCCAGGCACACCATGGCCGACGTCCTCAAGGTAATCCCGTCTCAGGAGGCTCGGTTAGTGGTAGCTCAGTTCGGCAGTTTGTTGGTTCCGGTTTCCGCGCTGATACCTAGATCCCTCGCTTGCTTGCTCGCAGGAGAACGCCAAGTTGGCTCAGCTGGTTGCCCAGAAAACGTATGTCTGCCTTGCTCGCCCCTCGGTCCTTCATTCCTACGAGGAAGGGGCTGTTTGATGTTTCTGAATTCTGAGGCAGTAACCTAGTTTTGACTTTGATGTCTTGTCCGCAGCAAGATCATTGAGCTCAGCGGCGTTGAGATTAACAAGCTCCGCGTTGCGCTGCAGAGCACACATCAGCAGAACCTGCACCTCGCGCAGGCTCATTCTCAGATCACCGCGGTTCGTCTGTTTCTCCATCTCTGTTCTTTGTTTAGATGTTTTAGTTGTTGCTGTGAAAAATTTCAGTGGAACTAGCCGAGTTGCCAACCCAAGCAGTGTCAATGCTTACATCTTAGTTATACCTGTGAGCGAGAATCAAAGAGAAACACTGTTGTTTGGTCATTCTATATGTACTGTATCGAGCTAAGTTTGAAGAGAAAACTCGAGCAACTAAATGTGCATCTATTTTGTACTTATGAAAGAAAGCATCACACGTTGTCACTTTGTTTTGTGGGGTTGTGTAGTCACTTTCTGATTATCTATGTGTTTTGTGCTTCTCTGCAGGAACTAAATCAGGCAAAAGATCGAGTAAGCTGTCACTACTTTTCTTTACGAAATTTTCAACTGTCAATACTAAGAATGTTGGTTACTGATTTGGGGAATTATTTGTGGATGTGACATGCAGGTAAAGGTACTGCAGCATGAGCTTTCATGCGCAACAGCAGTGCTTAAAGTAAAGGCTTCGGGAATTGAGGTAAAGTACGCCCATGGCTTAACTTAGCTTCCTGTTGTTACAGATAGCTTGATTATTTTCTTTCCATCCTGCACTATTGGCAGCGAAAGAGTACAACTGCTGATAACCAACTGCAAACAGAAATAACTTCACAGGTAGCCGGCACAATTCTCAAAATAAATGGCTCTTCATGTTTATCTATAATTCTAAGATTCTTCCTCTCATTTAATTCAGGAGTTAAAAGCCGCACCTTCCAAATTTGCACCAATCGAAGCTCATCAAGCTGATAATAAGGGTTCCAGTGCTAATGTGCACCATTCAGTCGAGACACAATGTAAAGCTCATTCTTCTCCTTCTTAGATGTTGATATTATGCTTGGCAACCATTTCAGCAATGGCATTTTATGGTTCTGATTTTCCCTACTTAACACAACTTAATTTTCGTTTCTACTTTACCTTCAGCTGTCCACTTCTAGAAAATTTAATGTCGGTTTTCTGTCAATTTCTTGACAGCCTCTGTGCCATTTAATACAGACCAACCAGAAGCACCGCCAGATAAAACAAATAAAAGGTATTGTCTGTCTGTTTACCTATACTTGAGAGGCAATGCCACTGGCAGACTGGCCGCTAGATAGCCTGATTTACCAAAGCGACTTTCTATTGATTCAGAACATCAGTGAATACGCGCACAAGTAAGCGAAAGTCAGAATCATGTGAAGGTATAAAAGAGACCAACACATGTCAACAGAGCCACAGACCTGATGTGCAACCCACTGGATCATTGCATCATGAGGATCAGAGGTAATATTTATGTACAAAATGTGCTCATGATGCAACACTATCTGATTGTAGGTTGACCAATTTTTGTTTATGTGACCAGAAACACAGTACGAAGGTCTTCTAGACTAAACCCAGGGTCTTGTGAGTTGGCAGAAGCCTCTTTTGAGATCTTGCATACAGACCCTGCTGTTCCTTCATCTAGTAGTTTTAGTGTTCCAGAACTTGATGAACCAAATAGTGGAGAAGACATGGTAGGATATTGATATCTCTTTTCTGTTCTTTGTTCAAAATGATTCACAGTGCAGTACTCATTTCATGCTATACTTGTGGATATGTTGTGCAGCGGAAGGCAGCACAAGATGAACTGTTATGCAACACAGCAGTGCATATAAAGGCTTCAGTACTCAAGGTAAAGTAATTTCATTGTTATACTCAACTTATAGACATAGTTAAAGATGTTGTAGTTTGAATTTCAACGCCTGACATCTTGATTGTCTGACTGTATTAGAAGGGCGAGATAAATAAGCATCTGCAGAAAGAAGCAAATGTGCAGGTAGGCAGCACAATTCTTCAGTAATTGATCAATCCGTTTACCCATGAATATTTATTAATCCTTATCACGGTGCTGCTTGTTTCTGGCTATGTAACTAGGAGGAGATACAAGAAACACATTCTGTGGTTAATAGAATTGAGGACCCTGAGGCACATCAAATTGACAGTCACGCAACGAATACGATCCCAATCCACCCGGCAGAAACTCAACGTAATGCACTTCTCTCCCTTCAAGTATTTTGCTATTATATTGCATTTATCTTGGACATTCTGTTGCTGCGCGCTTGCACTTGAGGTTCTTAATTATTATTTTATGAATGATTCAAGTGTAGCATGCTCATTTTCTCATTAAGAACTTTATGATCGTTAATGAAATAATGAATTGCTCGTACAGGAATGGTTGAACAAAAAGCACACTTTGTTTTTCCAATGCTCATATGTACAAGAAAAGTGGCCAAACTACTCCCTCCGTCCCAAAATAAATGTCTCAACTTTGTACTAACTCTAATACAAAGTTGTACTAAGCTTAAGACACTTATTTTGGGACGGAGGGAGTACTTGCTAATTGCATCTTTTTATTGTTCTGATCACTTCCTTTAAAGGGAAAATAATAATTTTACTGTAATTGCAATTCCCTTTCAGCATCTCTGCCATTTGATACTCAACAGCCAGAACCACCCAAAGAAAGAGCAAAAAAGAGGTATGCCCATCATTCTAGTGATCTTTGAAATGCTCTCGATGGTACATCACACTGTCCAATGAAACAATATTCAGTTGGCTCAGAAATTATTTTTCTAGGGGTGGACACAAACGGAAATTGGATTCATGTGGAGGTCAAAAGGACTCAAACATAGAGGACACTAATTCCAAACTTGATTCTACTTGTAGTGAACCACCGTGTCATGAAGAGACGAGGTAAAGTCTTTGCGTGCATGCATCTTTCTGCCTTTCACTAATGCACTTGTATCTGAATGGAACATGGAATCATGGTTGGCATAAATATGTGCAGAAAATCTCCGAGAAGAAAATCCTCAAGAAAGAACCCAGGAGAATTTGGTGAGGCCACAAAGGAAAATCTTGAGACCAAGCAAGAGGAAATTATTGCTCCTGTAGTCCCTTCCAGCTCAGATGTCGTGATGGAGCAGAGCAAAGATGAGAAGCAAAGCGACAGCCGTTCCTCGATGGAACCTTCTGAAGAGCAGGCGGCGGGGAGGTCCTTGGTGCAGGCGACGGGTAGAAGGTCTTCGATGCGGGCAGCAGCAAAGGCTGTATGCTACAAGGAGATACCCGTGAACGTGAAGATGCGACGACCTTAGCGAACAGCCAGTAACATTATGTGATCGTGTCCGCGCTTGCTTTTTGTGGAGTAGAATATCATGTTTGTCGTATGATTGTAGAGGTCTGTTGCTTGCTCGCATAAAATGTAGTATCATGTTATTTTGCCATACTCGCGATGGACTGTACAGCGGCCCCTTTTGTTCTAGAACTGATAATAGCCATTTGTCGTGGACATGTCTGAATAACAGTGCCAATTCCAACAGTTCTTTTTTTCTTCCAATTCCAACATCTGACCATTGGTACTGGTATTTTGCTCTTCTGTGTGTCCTGTTTGAAGAAGTTTTGTGTTATATCTCATATATGTGCATGATATTTGGGTAGGAGAATTATGTGCGAACTTTCTATCTTTTATCTATGCAAGTAAATAATCTTGCATTGCACAATTTTCTGCAATTTCATAGAAATGTAGTCCAAAATTTTGGCAACGTGTTCTGAATTCAAAGTATAGTTTCTAATTCTGTTGTGCTTCTAACAAGTTTGACTTTGTTATAAAGGCATATTGCACGTGCAAAGTTACTATTATTATGTAGTTAGTCGGTTTATGTTGATCCATCAATGCAAATCATTTGGATGAAGCCTACTATAAACATGTCTTGGATACTGTGATGTTAATTTTAATTGGTGACACATGATTCATGAGGGGAATCCTATTTGGGGCGCAGGTCACCCGTGAGGGACCTGGCGCGCAACCCCCTCACGCGCTGGGTGTGGCGTATTGCACGTGCAAAGTTACTATTATTATGTAGTTAGTCGGTTTATGTCGATCGATCAATGCAAATCATTTGGATGAAGCCTACTATGACTATGTCTTGGATACTGTGCTGTTAATTTTAGTTGGTGACACATGATTCATGAGAGGAATCCTATTTGGGGCGGAGGTCACCTGCAAGCGACCTGGCGTGCAACCCCCTCGCGCTCTGGGTGTTCATATGGGTCGACCCATTTTCCTTTTCCATTTTTTTTTGCAAATTTTCTTTTCAAATTCGCAAACAGTTTTTTTCATCGAATTCAAAACTGTTCATCAATCTAAAAAAATGTCCATCAATTAAGAAAATCATTGATTTTTTTCAACAAATTAAAAAAATGTTCATCAAATTCGACATTCTTCATTGATTTCAGAAATGTTCATCAAATTCATTTTTTTCTTCAAATTCAAAATTTGCTCTTCCATTTTTTCAGAAAAATGATCTTGAATACAAATATTTTTGGTAAAGTTCAAAAAATGTTCGCCGTATTCTTGTTCATCAAATACAAAAATTTGTTCATGTTATTAAAAAATGCTCATAAAAATTGTTCATCAAAATAAAAAATTGTCATTAATTTTTTAAATGCTCATTCTTTTGAAATCGTGAACATTTTTTGAATTCAAGAACTGTTTTTGAATTCGGTGAACATTTTTCTGAAAATCAGATTTTTTTTGATATCTTGAAAAAAGGGGCACCTCGGGCCCCACATGGGCCGGCCCAGAGAGGTGTGCATGGGAGCCGGGGGGCGGTGGTGCACGGCAGATTTCCGATGCGGGGTCACGGAATAGGAGCTCTCCTTAAGGCGCCGGTTACTATTGGCCCACCCCTCCTAGCACATGTGTTGTAATTGGGCTGACCCCATGTAGAAGCTCCTTCCACCGATTTTGTGAAGTTTCTACAAGCTTCCGATCAGTTTTCTGAAGCTTCTACAAGCTTTCGATCAATTTTGTGAAGCTTCTTTCGATTGTTTTTTTCCTTCTATTTTGTGTTTTCTACCTGTTTTTTTTTCGTGTTTTTATTTTCCCCGAGGTGCACAGTTCTATCTTCTCTGAGCCCATCATTGCATGCACTTCGGACAACCATCCGTAGCATCATAAAGAGCACCTCCCTTTCGAGGTACCCAAATAAAATGCGTTGTTAGTTGGTCTTTCTCAACATGGATTTTTCGTAATCACCGAAATTGTGCGGTGACCCTTCTTGTTCCAGGCATACAACCCAGCGACGTGGAGATGACACTTTTCCAGGGTTTTACAAGTTTTGACTCATTTTTTACATGTCTGGATCATCCCGGTCGACGTTAGTGGTCAATACTAACTTCATCGTCAAAATGCTCCCTAAATGTCTTTACTTGGTGGATTGTAGAAAATAATGCATGGTATCAAGGATGTATTTTCTCTCTCTTTCATAGATTCTTCCCTTGTAATATCACAAGATTAATCTCTAAGATTCCAAAATCATTGTCACAAAAGTGATATAACTACCCTCCATAGATCCAACCGGTCATAGTATTCTCTTGTATTTTGAATAGGAAGAAGGTACTTGAGATCAATGATTCTATTCTTACTCTATGACTCAAATGCGTCGAGGTCCACCTATCTCTACCTCATATTGAGGGTTAACCCATCCATATGTGCAAACCCCAAATTGTCAACCTCCAACACCATGAGCATTATGGCAGTGACAGTAACAATCCCCCATAATGTCACATAAATTAGCGATAAGCGATAAGAGCTATAGTAGCATTTGAAATTATCTACATTATTATAATTGTGATAATAAATCTGAAGGAAATATGCCCTAGAGGCAATAATAAAGTTATTATTTATTTCCTTATTTCATGATAAATGTTTATTATTCATGCTAGAATTGTATTAACCGGAAAGATAATACATGTGTGAATATATAGACAAACATAGTGTCACTAGTATGCCTCTACTTGACTAGCTCGTTGATCAAAGATGGTTGTGTTTCCTAGCCATAGACATGAGTTGTCATTTGATTAACGGGATCACATCATTAGGAGAATGATGTGATTGACTTGACCCATTCCGTTAGCTTAGCACTTGATCATTTAGTATGTTGCTATTGCTTTCTTCATGACTTATACATGTTCCTATGACTACGAGATTATGTAACTTCCGCTTACCGAAGGAACACTTTGTGTGCTACCAAACGTTACAACGTAACTGGGTGATTATAAAGATGCTCTACAGGTGTCTCTGAAGGTACTTGTTGAGTTGACGTATTTCAAGATTAGGATTTGTCACTCCGATTGTCGAAGAGGTATCTCTGGGCCCTCTCGGTAATGCACATCACTATAAGCCTTGCAAGCAATGTAGCTAATGAGTTAGTTGCGGGATGATGCATTACGGAACGAGTAAAGAGACTTTCCGGTAACGAGATTGAACTAGGTATTGAGATATCAACAATCAAATCTCGGGCAAGTAACATACCGACGACAAAGGGAGCAATGTATGTTGTTATGCGGTTTGACCGATAAAGATCTTCGTAGAATATGTGGGAGCCAATATGAGCATCCAGGTTCCGCTATTGGTTATTGACCGGAGACAGGTCTCGGTCATGTCTACATAGTTCTTGAACCCGTAGGGTCCGCACGCTTAAAGTTCGGTGACGATCGGTATTATGAGTTTTTGTGTTTTGATGTACCGAAGTTAGTTTGGAGTCCCGGATATGATCACGGACATGACGTGGAGTCTCAAAATGGTCGAGACATAAAGATCGATATATTGGACGACTATATTCGGACACCGGAAGTGTTCCGGGTAGTTTCAGAGAAAACCGGAGTGCCGGAGGGGTTACCGGAACCCCCCGGGGGAGTATTGGGCCTTAGTGGGCTTTAGGGAAGAGAGAGGGCAGCAACCCAGGAGGTGGTGCGCCCCCTCCCACGAGGGGTCCGAATTGGACTAGGGGGGCGCAACCCCCCCCTTCCTTCTCCTCTTTCCCTCTCTTTCCTTCCTCCTTCCCTCTTCCTAGTTGGACTAGGAAAGGGGAGTCCTACTCCTACTAGGAGGAGGACTTCCCCCTCCTTGGCGCGCCCCAAAGGGCCAGCCGGCCCCCCTTGATCCTTTATATACGGGGGCAGGGGGCACCCTAGAACACACAAGTTGATATGTTGATCTCTCCCAGCCGTGTGCGGTGCCCCCCTCCACCATATTCCACCTTGATAATATCGTAGCGGTGCTTAGGCGAAGCCCTGCGTCGGTAGCATCATCAACACCGTCATCACGCCGTCGTGCTGACGGAACTCTCCCGTAAAGCTCGGCTGGATCAGAGTTCGTGGGACGTCATCGAGTTGAACGTGTGCTGAACTCGGAGGTGCCGTACGTTCGGTACTTGGATCGGTCGGATCATGAAGAAAACGACTACATCAACCGCATTGTGCTAAAGCTTCCGCTTTCGGTCTACGAGGGTACGTGGACAACACTCTTCCCTGTCGTTGCTATGCATCACCATGATCTTGCGTGTGCGTAGGAATTTTTTTGAAATTGCTACGTTCCCCAACAGTGGTATCAGAGCCTAGTTTTATGCGTAGATGTTATGTGCACGAGTAGAACATAAGTGAGTTGTGGGCGATACAAGTCATACTGCTTACCAGCAATGTCATACTTTGGTTCGGCGGTATTGTTGGATGAAGTGGCCCGGACCGACATTACGCATACGCTTATGCGAGACTGGTTCCACCGACGTGCTTTGCACATAGGTGGCTGGCGGGTGTCAGTTTCTCCAACTTTAGTTGAACTGAGTGTGGCTACGCCCGGTCTTTGAGAAGGTTAAAACATCACTAACTTGACGAACTATCGTTGTGGTTTTGATGCATAGGTAAGAACGGTTCTTGCTCAACCCGTAGCAGCCATGTAAAACTTGCAACAACAAAGTAGAGGACGTCTAACTTGTTTTTGCAGGGCATGTTGTGATGTGATATGGTCAAGACATGATGCTAAATTTTATTGTATGAGATGATCATGTTTTGTAAACAAAGTTATCGGCAACTGGCAGGAGCCATATGGTTGTTGCTTTATTGTATGCAATGCAATCGCCCTGTAATTGCTTTACTTTATCACTAAGCGGTAGCGATAGTCGTAGAAGCAATAGTTGGCAAGACGACAACGATGCTACGATGAAGATCAAGGTGTTGCGCCGGTGACGATGGTGGTCATGACGGTGCTTCGGAGATGGAGATCACAAGCACAAGATGATGGCGGCCATATCATATCACTTATATTGATTGCATGTGATGTTTATCCTTTATGCATCTTATTTTTCTTGATTGACGGTAGCATTATAAGATGATCTCTCACTAAATTTCAAGGTATAAGTGTTCTCCCTGAGTATGCACCATTGTGAAAGTTCTTCGTGCTGAGACACCACGTGATGATCGGGTGTGATAAGCTCTACGTTCAAATACAATGGGTGTAAGACAGTTTTACACATGCATAATACTCAGGTTAAACTTGACGAGCCTAGCATATACAGATATGGCCTCGGAACACTGAGACCGAAAGGTCGAGCGTGAACCATATAGTAGATATGATCAACATAGTGATGTTCACCATTGAAAACTACTCCATCTGTTGTGATGATCGGACATGGTTTAGTTGATTTGGATCACGTGATCACTTAGATGATTAGAGGGATGCCTATCTAAGTGGGAGTTCTTAAGTAATATGATTAATTGAACTTTAATTTATCATGAACTTAGTCCTGATAGTATTTTGCAAATTATGTTGTAGATCAATAGCTCGCGTTGTTGCTTCCCTATATTTTATATGTGTTCCTAGAGAAAACTAAGTTGAAAGATGATAGTAGCAATGATGCGGACTGGGTCCGTGATCTGAGGGTTATCCTCATTGCTGCACAGAAGAAATATGTCCTTGATTCACCGCTAGGTGACAGACCTATTGCAGGAGCAGATGTAGACGTTATGAACGTTTGGCTAGCTCAATATGATGACTACTTGATAGTTTAGTGCACCATGCTTAACGGCTTAGAATCGGGACTTCAAAGTCGTTTTGAACGTCATGGACCATATGAGATGTTCCAGGAGTTGAAGTTAATATTTCAAGCAAATACCCGAGTTGAGAGATATGAAGTCTCCAACAAGTTCTATAGCTAAAAAAGGAGGAGAATTGCTCAACTAGTGAGCATGTGCTCAGATTGTCTGGGTACTACAATCGCTTGAATCAAGTGGGAGTTAATCTTCCAGATAAGATAGTGATTGATAGAGTTCTCTAGTCACCATCACCAAGTTAGAAGAACTTCATGATGAACTATAGTATGCAAGGGATGACGAAAATGATTCCTGAGCTTTTCATGATTATGAAATCGATGAAGATATAAATCAAGAAAGAGCATCAAGTGTTGATGATTAACAAGATAACTAGTTTCAAGAAAATGACAAAGGGATAGAAAGGGAACTTCATGTAGAATGGCAAGCAAGTTGTCACTTCCGTGAAGAAGCCCAAAGCTAGACTAAATCCTGAAACTGAGTGCTTCTACTGCAAAAGGAAATGGTCACTGGAAGCGGAAATGCCCTGAGTATTTGGTGGATAGAAGGATGACAAAGTGAACAAGGGTATATTTGATATACAGGTTATTAATGTGTACCTTGCTAGTGTTTATAGTAGCCCCTGGGTATTTTATACTTGTTCGGTTGCTAAAAATTAGTAACTCGAAACAGGAGTTACAGAATAAACAGAGACTAGTTGAGGGTGAAGTGATGATGTATGTTGGAAGTGGTTCCAAGATTGATATGATCATCATCGCACACTCCCTATACTTTCGGGATTAGTGTTAAACCTAAATAAATGTTATTTGGCGTTTACGTTGAGCATGAATATGATTTGATCATGTTTATTGCAAAACGGTTATTCATTTAAAGTCAAAGAATAATTGTTGTTCTATTGACATGAATAAAGCCTTCAATGGTCATACACCCAATGAAAATAGTTTGTTGGATCTCAATCGTAGTGATACACATATTCATAATATTGATGCCAAAAGATGCAAAGTTGATAATGATAGTGCAACTTATTCGTGGCATTGCCGTTTGGGTCATATCGGTGTAAAGCGCATGAAGAAACTCCATAAAGATGGATTTTTGGAATCATTTGGTTATGAATCATTTGATGCTTGCGAACTGTGCCTTTTGGGAAAGATGACTAAAACTCCGTTCTCCGGAACAATGGAACGAGCTACCGACTTGTTGGAAATAATACATACCGATGTATGCGGTCAAATGAGTGTTGATGCTCGTGGCGGGTATCGTTATTTTTTGACATTCACAGATGATTTGAGCATATATGAGTATATCTACTTAATGAAGCACAAGTGTGAAACATTTGAAAAGTTCAAAGAATTTCAGAGTGAAGTGGAGAATCATCGTAACAAGAAAATAAAGTTTCTACAATCTAATCGTAGAGGAGAATATTTGAGTTACGAGTTTGGTCTTCATTTAAACCAATGTGGAATAGTTTCACGCCTCACGCCACATGGAACACCACAGCGTAATGGTGTGTCCGAACATCGTAACTGTTGGGGAACGTAGTAATTTCAAAAATTTTCCTACGAACACGCAAGACCATGGTGATGGCATAGCAACGAGAGGGGAGAGTGTCCGCCCACGCCCTCGTGAGACCGAAAGCGAAGCGTTATAACAACGCTGTTGATGTAGTCGACGTCTTCACGATCCGACCGATCCAAGCACCGAACGTCACGGCACCTCCGAAGTTCTACACACGTTCAGCTCGATGACGATCCCGGACTCCGATCCAAAGAAAGTGTCGGGATGAGTTCCACAAGACGACGGTGTGGTGACGATGATGATGCTCCACCGACGCAGGGCTTCGCCTAAGCTCATGACGATATGACTTCTCCGGCGCAGGCTTCGCCTAAGCTCCGCGACGATATGACTTCTCCGGCGCGAGGCTTCGCCTAAGCTCATGACGATATGACCGAAGTGGAATATGGTGGAAGGGGCACCGACACGGCTAAGGAACGACCGTAGATCAACTTGTGTGTTCTAGGGTGCCCCTGCCCCGTGTATATAAAGGAGCCAAGGGGAGGGGCTGGCCGGCCAAGAGGGGCGCGAGGAGTCCTACTCCTCCGGGAGTAGGATTCCCTCCAATCCTAGTTGGAATAGGATTCCCTGAGGGGAAGAGAGAGAGGGGCGGCCCCACCTTTCCTAGTCCTAGTAGGACTAGGGGAAGGGGGGGCGCGCCACCTAGGGCTAGCCCTTTCTCCTTTCCACCAAGGCCCACTATGGCCCATATAGTTCCGGGGGTTCGGTAACCTCCGGTACTCGATAAATTCGATTTCACTCGGAACATTTCCGATGTCCAAATGTAGGCTTCCAATATATCAATCTTTATGTCTCGACCATTTCGAGACTCCTCGTCATGTCCGTGATCACATCCGGGACTCGAACTACCTTCGTACATCAATACTTATAAACTCATAATGAACTATCATCGAAGCGTTAAGCGTGCGGACCCTACGGGTTCGAGAACTATGTAGACATGACCTAGAACCATTCTCGGTCAATAACCAATAGCGGAACCTGGATGCTCATATTGGTTCCTACATATTCTTCAAGATCTTTATCGGTCAAACCGCATAACGATATCGTTGTTCCTTTTGTCATCGGTATGTTACTTACCCGAGATTCGATCGTCGGTATCCAATACCTAGTTCAATCTCGTTACGGTAAGTCTCTTTACTCGTTCCGTAATACATCATCTCACAACTAACTCATTAGTTGCAATGCTTGCAAGGCTTATGTGATGTGTATTACCGAGAAGGCCAGAGATACCTCTCCGACAATCGGAGTGACAAAACCTAATCTCGATTCATGCCAACTCAACATATACTTTTGGAGACACCTGTAGAGTACCTTTATAATCACCCATTTACGTTGTGACGTTTGGTAGCACACAAAGTGTTCCTCCGGTAAACGGGAGTTGCATAATCTCATAGTTGCAGGAACTTTGTATAAGTCATGAAGAAAGCATAAGCAACATACTAAACGATCAAGTGCTAAGCTAATGAAATGGGTCATGTCAATCACATCATTCTCCTAATGATGTGATCCCATTAATCAAATGACAACACATGTCTATGGTTAGGAAACATAACCATCTTCGATTAATGAGCTAGTCTTGTAGAGGCATACTAGTGACTATCTGCTTGTCTATGTATTCACACATGTATTATGTTTCCGGTTAATACAATTCTAGCATGAATAATAAACATTTATCATGATATAAGGAAATAAATAATAACTTTATTATTGCCTCTAGGGCATATTTCCTTGATCTCCCACTTGCACTAGAGTCAATAATCTAGATTACACAAGAATGATTCTAACACCCATGGAGTCTTGGTGCTGATCATGTTTTGCTCGTGGAAGAGGCTTAGTCAACGGTCTCGCAACATTCAAATCCGTATGTATTTTGCAAATCTCTATGTCTCCCACTTGGACTTGGTCCCGAATGGAATTGAAGCATCTCTTGATATGCTTGGTCCTCTTGTGAAATCTGGATTCCTTTGCCAAGGCAATTGCACCAAGATTGTCACAGAAGATCTTCATTGGTCCCGATGCACTAGGTATAACACCTAGATCGGAAATGAACTCTTTCATCCAGACTCCTTCATTTGCTGCTTCCAAGCAGCTATGTACTCCGCTTCACATGTAGATCCCGCCACGACGCTTTGTTTAGAACTGCACCAACCGACAGCTCCACCGCTTAACAAAAATACGATCCGGTTTGCGATTTAGAATCGTCCGGATCAGTGTCAAAGCTTGCATCGACGTAACCATTTACGACTAGCTCTTTGTCACCTCCATATATGAGAAACATATCCTTAGTCCTTTTCGGTATTTCGGGATGTTCTTGACGCTGTCCAAATGATCCACTCTGGATTACTTTGGTACCTTCCTGCCAAGCTTACAGCTAAGCATACGTCAGTGTGGTACACAGCATTGCATACATGATAGAGCCTATGGCTGAAGCATAGGAACATTTTTCATTTTCTCTCTATCTTCTCTGTGGTCGGGCATTGAGTCCGACTCAATCTTACACCTTGTAATACTGGTAAAAACCTTTCTTTGCTCGATCCATTTTGAACTTCTTCAAAACTTTATCAAGGTATGTGCTTTGTGAAAGTCCAATTAAGCGCCTTGATCTATCTCTATAGATCTTGATGCCCAATATGTAAGCAGCTTCACCGAGGTCTTTCATTGAAAAACTTTTATTCAAGTATCCTTTTATGCTATCCAGAAATTCTATATCATTTCCAATCAACAATATGTCGTCCACATATAATATTAGAAATGCTACTGAGCTCCCACTCACTTTCTTGTAAATACAAAGCTTCTCCAAAAGTCTCATATAAAACCATATGCTTTGATCACACTATCAAAGCGTTTATTCCAACTCCGAGAGGCTTGCACTGACCATAAATTGATCGTTGGAGCTTGCACACTTTGTTAGCACCCTTTGGATCAACAAAACCTTCTGGTTGCATCATATACAACTCTTCTTCTAGAAATCCATTCAAGAATGCAGTTTTACATCCATTTGCCAAATTTCATAATCATAAAATGCGGCAATTGCTAACATGATTCGGACAGACTTAAGCATCGCCACGGGTGAGAAAGTCTCATCGTAGTCAACCCCTTGAACTTGTCGAAAACCTTTTGCAACAAGTCGAGCTTTGTAGACAGTTACATTACCATCGGCGTCGGTCTTCTTCTTAAAGATCCATTTATTCTCAATAGCTTGCCGATCATCGGGCAAGTCTACCAAAGTCCATACTTTGTTCTCATACATGGATCCCATCTCAGATTTCATGGCTTCAAGCCATTTTGTGGAATCTGGGCTCACCATCGCTTCTTCATAGTTCGTAGGTTCACCATGATCTAGTAGCATGACTTCCGAATAGGATTACCGTACCACTCAGTGCGGATTTTATTCTGGTTGATCTCAAGTTCGGTGACAACTTGATCTGAAGTTTCATGATCATTATCATTATCTTCCTCGCTAATTGGTGTAGGTGTCACGAAACCGATTTCGTGATGAACTACTTTCCAATAAGGGAGCTGGTACTATTACCTCATCAAGTTCCACTTTCCTCCCACTCACTTCTTTCGAGAGAAACTCCTTCTCTAGAAAGGATCCATTCTTAGCAACGAATGTCTTGCCTTCGGATCTGTGATAGAAGGTATACCCAATTGTCTCCTTTGGGTATCCTATGAAGACACATTTTCCGATTTGGGTTCAAGCTTATCAGGTTGAAGTTTTTTCACATAAGCATCGCAACCCCAAACTTTCAGAAACGACAACTTTGGTTTCTTGCTAAACCATAGTTCATAAGGCGTCGTCTCAACGGATTTTGACGGTGTCCTATTTAACGTGAATGCGGCCGTCTCTAAAGCATAACCCCAAAACGATAGCGGTAAATCATAGATCGCACCATATCTAGTAAAGTACGATTACGACGTTCGGACACACCATTACGCTGTGGTGTTCCCGGTGGCGTGAGTTGCGAAACTATTCCGCATTGCTTCAAATGTAGACCAAACTCGTAACTCAAATATTCTCCTCCACGATCAGATCGTAGAAACTTTATTTTCTTGTTACGATGATTTTCAACTTCACTCTGAAATTCTTTGAACTTTTCAAATGTTTCAGATTTATGCTTCATCAAGTAGATATACCCGATATCGCTTAAATCATCTGTGAAGGTGAGAAAATAACGATATCCGCCACGAGCTTCAACATTCATCGGACCACATACATCTGTATGTATGATTTCCAATAAGTCTGTTGCTCTCTCCATACAACCGGAGAACGGTGTTTTAGTCATCTTGCCCATGAGGCACGGTTCGCAAGTACCAAGTGATTCATAATCAAGTGATTCCAAAAGTCCATCGTATGGAGTTTCTTCATGCGTTTTACACCGATATGACCTAAACGGCGAGTGCCACAAATAAGTTGCACTATCATTATCAACTCTGCATCTTTTGGATTCGACATTATGAATATGTGTATCACTACTGTCGAGATTCAACAAGAATAGACCATTCTTCAAGGGTGCATGACCATAAAAGATATTACTCATATAAATAGAACAACCATTATTCTCTGATTTAAATGAATAACCGTCTCGCATCAAACAAGATCCAGATATAATGTTCATGCTCAACGCGGCACCAAATAACAATTATTTAGGTCTAAAACTAATCCCGAAGGTAGATGTAGAGGTAGCGTGCCGACCGCGATCACATTGACTTTGGAACCATTTCCACGCAAGATCGTCACCTCGTCCTTTGCGGTGCTCGTCTATTCCGTAGTCCCTGCTTCGAGTTGCAAATATTAGCAATGTAACCAGTATCAAATACCAGTGCTACTACGAGCTCTAGTAAGGTACACATCAATAACATGTATATCACATATACCTTTGTTCACCTTGCCATCCTTCTTATCCGCCAAATACTTGGGGCAGTTCCGCTTCGGTGTCGTCCGCTTGCGGTAAAAACACTCGTTTCAGTGCTTAGGTCCAGACTTGGGTTTCTTCTCTTGAGCAGCAACTTTCTTGCTGTTCTTGAAGTTTCCTTCTTCTTCCCTTTGCCCTTTTCTTGAAACTAGTGGTCTTGTTGACCATCAACACTTGATGCTCTTTCTTGATTTCTACCTCCATGCTTTTAGCATTTGAAGAGCTCAGAATTGTCTTAGTCATCCCTTGCATATTATAGTTCATCACGAAGCTCTTGTAGCTTGGTGGCGTGATTGGAGAATTTCATCAATGACACTATCATCCGGAAGATTAACTCCCAGCTGAATTAAGTGATTATTATACCCGGACATTTTGAGTATGTGCTCACCGATGTAACTATTCTCCTCCATCTTGCAGCTATAGAACTTATTGGAGACTTCATATCTCTCAATCCGGGCATTTGCTTGAAATATTAACTTCAACTCTGGAACATCTCATATGCTCCATGACGTTCAAAACGTCGTTGAAGACCGGTTCTAAGCCGTAAAGCATGGCACTTGAACTATAGAGTAGTCATCAGCTTTGCTCGCGCAGACGTTCACAACTTCGGCGTTGTTCTGCAAGCAGTTCTGGCACCCAGCGGTGCTTCGGGGCGTAATTTTTACGTGCAGCAATGAGGATAATCCTCAAGTTACGGACCCAGTCCGTAATTGCTACCATCATCTTTCAACTTTGCTTTCTCAAGGAACGCATTAAAATTCAACGGAACAACAAAGACGAGCCATCTATCTCGGTAAACATAGACAAGCAAAATACTATCGGTACTAAGTTCATGATAAATTTAAGTTCAATTAATCATATTAAAAACTCCCACTTAGACAGACATCTCTTTAGTCATCTAAGTGTTTACGTGATCCAAATCAACTAAACCATGTCCGATCATCACGTGAGATGGAGTAGTTTCAATGGTGAACATCACTATGTTGATCATATCTACTATATGATTCACGTTCGACCTTCGGTCTCCGTGTTCGAGGCCATATCTGCATATGCTAGGCTCGTCAAGTTTAACCTGAGTATTCTGCGTGTGCAAAACTGGCTTGCACCGTTGTAGATGGACGTAGAACTTATCACACCGATCATCACGTGGTGTGCGGGTACTCTGAACTTTTAGCAACGGTGCATACTCAGGAGAACACTTCTTGATAATTTTTAGTGAGAGATCATCTTATAATGCTACCGTCAATCAAAGCAAGATAAGATGCATAAAGGATAAACATCACATGCAATCAATATAAGTGATATGATATGGTCATCATCATCTTGTGCTTGTGATCTCCATCTCCAAGCACCGTCATGATCACCATCGTCACCGGCGCGACACCTTGATCTCCATCGTAGCATCGTTGTCGTCTCGCCAACTATTGCTTCTACGACTATCGCTACTGCTTAGTGATAAAGTAAAGCAATTACATGGCTTTTGCATTTCATACAATAAGCGACAACCATATGGCTCCTGCCGATTGCCGATAACTCGGTTACAAAACATGATCATCTCATACAATAAAATATAGCATCACGTCTTGACCACATCACATCACAACATGCCCTGCAAAAACAAGTTAGACGTCCTCTACTTTGTTGTTGCAAGTTTTACGTGGCTGCTACGGGCTGAGCAAGAACCGTTCTTACCTACGCATCAAAACCACAGCGATAGTTTGTCAAGTTGGTGCAGTTTTAACCTTCGCAAGGACGGGCGTAGCCACACTCGGTTCAACTAAAGTGAGAGAGCAGACACCGCGGTCACCTTTAAGCAACTAGTGCTCGGGCGGTGAAACCAGTCTCGCGTAAGCGCACGCTGTAATGTCGGTCCGGCCGCTTCATCTCACAATACCGCTGAACCAAAGTATGACATCTTTGGTAAGCAAGTATGACTTATATCGCCCACAACTCACTTGTGTTCTACTCGTGCATATGACATCAACGCATAAAACCAGGCTCGATACCCTTTGTTGGGGAACGAGTAATTTCAAAAATTTCCTACGAACACGCAAGACCATGGTGATGGCATAGCAACGAGAGGAGAGTGTCCGTCCACGTACCCTCGAGACCGAAAGCGAAGCGTTATAACAACGCTGTTGATGTAGTCGACGTCTTCACGATCCGACCGATCCAAGCACCGAGCGTCACGGCACCTCCGAGTTCTACACACGTTCAGCTCGATGGCGATCCCGGACTCGATCCAGCAAAGTGTCGGGATGAGTTCCGTCCACAAGACGGCGTGGTGGCGATGATGATGCTCCACCGACGCAGGGCTTCGCCTAAGCTCTGCGACGATATGACTTCTCCGGCGCAGGCTTCGCCTAAGCTCGCGACGATATGACCGAAGTGGAATATGGTGGAAGGGGCACCGCACACGGCTAAGGAACGACCCGTAGATCAACTTGTGTGTTCTAGGGTGCCCCTGCCCCGTATATAAAGGAGCCAAGGGGAGGGGCTGGCCGGCCAGAGAGGGGCGCCAGGAGTCCTACTCCCTCGGGAGTAGGATTCCCCCTCAATCCTAGTTGGAATAGGATTCCCGGAGGGGAAAGAGAGAGGGGCGGCCCACCTTTCCTAGTCCTAGTAGGACTAGGGAAGGGGGGCGCTGACCACCTAGGGCTGGCCCTTTCTCCTTTCCACCAAGGCCCACTATGGCCCATATAGTTCCCGGGGGGTTCCGGTAACCTCCCGGTACTCCGGTAAATTCCCGATTTCACTCGGAACATTTCCGATGTCCAAATGTAGGCTTCCAATATATCAATCTTTATGTCTCGACCATTTCGAGACTCCTCGTCATGTCCGTGATCACATCCGGGACTCCGAACTACCTTCGGTACATCAATACTTATAAACTCATAATGAACTATCATCGAAACGTTAAGCGTGCGGACCCTACGGGTTCGAGAACTATGTAGACATGACCTAGAACCATTCTCGGTCAATAACCAATAGCGGAACCTGGATGCTCATATTGGTTCCTACATATTCTTCGAAGATCTTTATCGGTCAAACCGCATAACGATATACGTTGTTCCTTTTGTCATCGGTATGTTACTTACCCGAGATTCGATCGTCGGTATCCAATACCTAGTTCAATCTCGTTACCGGTAAGTCTCTTTACTCGTT
The DNA here is from genome assembly GCA_021605205.1 of Aegilops longissima. Classification (NCBI taxonomy): domain Eukaryota; kingdom Viridiplantae; phylum Streptophyta; class Magnoliopsida; order Poales; family Poaceae; genus Aegilops; species Aegilops longissima. The sequence continues at coordinate 621,500,410 of CM038681.1, forward strand.
CCGTAATACATCATCTCACAACTAACTCATTAGTTGCAATGCTTGCAAGGCTTATGTGATGTGTATTACCGAGAAGGCCTAGAGATACCTCTCCGACAATCGGAGTGACAAAACCTAATCTCGATTCATGCCAACTCAACATATACTTTTGGAGACACCTGTAGAGTACCTTTATAATCACCCATTTACGTTGTGACGTTTGGTAGCACACAAAGTGTTCCTCCGGTAAACGGGAGTTGCATAATCTCATAGTTGCAGGAACTTTGTATAAGTCATGAAGAAAGCATAAGCAACATACTAAACAATCAAGTGCTAAGCTAATGAAATGGGTCATGTCAATCACATCATTCTCCTAATGATGTGATCCCATTAATCAAATGACAACACATGTCTATGGTTAGGAAACATAACCATCTTCGATTAATGAGCTAGTCTTGTAGAGGCATACTAGTGACTATCTGTTTGTCTATGTATTCACACATGTATTATGTTTCCGGTTAATACAATTCTAGCATGAATAATAAACATTTATCATGATATAAGGAAATAAATAATAACTTTATTATTGCCTCTAGGGCATATTTCCTTCAGTAACCGCATAAAGCATAAAGGAGTACTTGAAAATAGTTTTTCAAAGAAAGACCTCGGTGAAGCTGCTTACACATTGAGCATCAAGATCTATATAGATAGATCAAGACGCTTGATAAGATTTTTCAATGAGTACATACCTTGATAAGATTTTGAAGTAGTTCAAAATGGAACAGTCAAAGAAGGAGTTCTTGCCTGTGTTGCAAGATGTGAAGTTGAGTAAGACTCGAAACCCGACCATGGCAGAAAAAAGAAAGAGAATGAAAAGTCATTCCCTATGCCTCAGTCATAGGTTCTATAAAGTATGCTATATATGCTGTGTACCAGACCTATTGTATACCTTGCTCTGTATTTGGCAAGGGAGTATAGTTTTGATCCAGGAGTAGATCACTGGACAGTGGTCAAGAATATCCTTAATGAGGACTAAAGAAATATTTCTCGATTATGAAGGTGATAAAAGAGCCTGTCGTAAAGAGTTACATCGATGCAAGCTTTTACACTGATCCAGATGACTCTAAGTCTCAATCTGGATACATATTGAAAGTGGGAGCAATTAGCTAGAGCAGCTCCGTACAGAGCATTGTAGACATAGAATATTTGCAAAATACATACGGCTGTGAATAAGACAGACCCGTTGACTAAACTTATCTCACGAGCAAAACATGATCACACCCTAGTACTCTTTGGGTGCTAATCACATAGCGATGTGAACTATATTATTGACTCTAGTAAACCCTTCGGGTATTCATCACATAACGATGTGGACTATGGGTATTAATCACATACAAATGTGAATATTGGTGTTAAATCACATGGCGATGTGAACTAGATTATTGACTCTAGTGCAAGTGGGAGACTGAAGGAAATATGACCTAGAGGCAATAATAAAGTTATTATTTATTTCCTTATTTCATGATAAATGTTTATTACTCATGCTAGAATTGTATTAACCGGAAACATAATACATGTGTGAATACATAGACAAACATAGTGTCACTAGTATGCCTCTACTTGACTAGCTCATTGATCAAAGATGGTTGTGTTTCCTAGCCATAGACATGAGTTGTCATTTGATTAACGGGATCACATCATTAGGAGAATGATGTGATTGACTTGACCCATTTCGTTAGCTTAGCACTTGATCGGTTTAGTATGTTGCTATTGCTTTCTTCATGACTTATACATGTTCCTATGACTATTAGATTATGTAACTCCCGCTTACCGAAGAAACACTTTGTGTGCTACCAAACGTCACAACATAACTGGATGATTATAAAGATGCTCTACAGGTGTCTCCGAAGGTACTTGTTGAGTTGACGTATTTCAAGATTAGGATTTGTCACTCCGATTGTCGGAGAGGTATCTCTGGGCCCTCTCGGTAATGCACATCACTATAAGCCTTGCAAGCAATGTAGCTAATGAGTTAGTTGCGGGATGATGCATTACGGAACGAGTAAAGAGACTTGCCGGTAACGAGATTGAACTAGGTATTGAGATACCGACGATCGAATCTCGGGCAAGTAACATGCCGATGACAAAGGGAACAATGTATGTTGTTATGCGGTTTGACCGATAAAGATCTTCGTAGAACATGTGGGAGCCAATATGAGCATCCAGGTTCCGCTATTGGTTATTGACCGGAGACAGGTCTCGGTCATATCTACATAGTTCTCGAACCCGTAGAACACACAAGTTGATCTGTTGATCTCTCCAGCCGTGTGCGGTGCCCCCCTCCACCATATTCCACCTTGATAATATCGTAGCGGTGCTTAGGCGAAGCCCTGCGTCGGTAGCATCATCAACACCGTCATCACGCCGTCGTGTTGATGGAACTCTCCCGCAAAGCTCTGCTGGATCGGAGTTCGTGGTACGTCATCGAGCTGAACGGGTGCTGAACTCGGAGGTGCCGTACGTTCGGTACTTGGATCGGTCGGATCGTGAAGACGTACGACTACATCAACCGCGTTGTGCTAACGCTTCCGCTTTCGGTCTACGAGGATACGTGGACAACACTCTCCCCTCTCGTTGCTATGCATCACAATGATCTTGCGTGTGGGTAGGAATATTTTTGAAATTACTACGTTCCCCAACAAAATCATGAAGTGAAGTGAGTTCTTCAAGTTTTTTTGAAATTACTACGTTTCCCAACAAAATCATGAAGTGAAGTGAGTCCTTCAAGTGGATAGGGGCATTGACTCGATGAGCGCATCATCCACAAGATGAAGACTGGAACTCAGCTTCCTTCACTCATCCTAATGAAAGAATGACTTGCTCCAGCTACCTATCATTAGAAAGGAAACCAGAGTGTGTGAAACACAATCATCATCACCATCACTCATGTCCAAGCCCAAGAACACCAACTTAAAGGGCATGTACAAGCACGATGTAGCACCGTGGTATAGCCCATCAGCGTGGGTAGATTATGCTTCCTTTAGTGGCCTGTCACGGGGGTCCGAAATGTGGATCTGCGTAGGTTTCCAGTTATTATCCCACAAAAAACACGACCATGGTGACAGTTCACCATAGTGTTCTATAGTACTCTCACCGGTCGTTGGGAATTCCTATGCAAAGTTCAATGGCCAATTGGGCACAATGCTAGGCGAGGAGATCATGCGCATACTGCACATCAAGTGTTGAGGCCGCCTGCCGTTGGGAATCAGTGAATCACCACCTTGACCACGGGAATCAGTGAATCACCACCTTGACATCATTGACACCTTTGCTGCTCCGCTAGTCTGCGACTCTTTGCAAACCTCACCACTGCACCTTCGGCGATTGGTGAGCACACCAAGCAGCAGTCCAGCTCCACTTCTCCGCCATACTACTCTACTGTAGGGCCTGTTTTGATGTCCAAAAACTTCTAAAAACTTCCCATATCCAGCTTCTGTATGTAACTTCTCACATCAGCTAGCGATGGAAAACCGTTCTGGAGCTGAGGTAGCTTCTGCCAGCGCCACAGCCCAGTTGGGAGCTAAGAAGCCTGCTGGGCGCCCTTTGGGCTGGCTGGAGAAGCCCAGTTCGGCAGCTGGGGTAGTAGGCCCGAAAAAAAAACAAGGAAGGCTAGGCTGTTGAACGTGGATGCTGCTCCGCGCTGGGGAGGGCGTCTCGGCCGTCAATGGCGTGGGGGTGCGCTGCTCCTCCCTTACGGCGGCAACGGCGGCGGTGAGGACGGGATCCGGAGGGAATAGGCCTAGGAAGGCCGGATCTGTACGCAGAAGAGTGGTTCCGGCCGGCGACGGGGAGGGGCCGGCATGGCGGCGGGTACAGCGGCGGTGAGGGTTTCCTGAGGAAGATAACGAGAGAGGGAGAGATATGTGCGAGATGCGATGTGTTTTCCTGTTTGAGCGAGGAGAAGAGAAGGATTGAAACATTTTCTTTTGCGGTGGCATTCCCCTCGTAAATAAGTGGAACTTCAACTTCGGGAAAACGTGGAGCTGGGAAAAGCTCGCTTCACTGATTTGCACTACGGCCCAATATCGCTTCGAGAATTTAGCTTCCCGCAGCAAAACCGTTCGGACCAGATCCACTCTGAGAATTCATGAAGTTTGAAGCCAGATAGATTCAGAACAGGCCCGTAGTCTGCACCTCCGATGACCGACAAGCGCACCACGAGTCCACGATGAGGCCCTTCCCTTTTATTTGTTTGTAAATTCTTCCTTCACTTCTAATTATTTTCTTATATGTTAAGAAATTCCAATTTCATTTCTCTTAGAAAAACCTTGTTTTGCCACTCGTTAGGTCTCAAGTCTGGTAATGGTAAGCAGATAAATTTGTCAAGAAGTGACAGTCCGCTAGTCAAAATATCGGGGATGATTCAAAACTCTCTAATTAAAAGGGGTTATTTTTTTTGAAATGGAGCCAAAAGTGTATCATCTATTAATTAGGGGAGAATAGAGTTTGTTACTAATAACCTTGGAACGCCACATGGAAGACTACTCACGTAATACAATAGACCCTACTTTCTTCGCACCTGTGGTGATCCACAAGTTTGCCTCGACCATGATGATGTTGAGAAGGATTGGCGGATGGGCGCTCTTGTGACGATATACCCGGATGTTTCCCTGTCCAAGACACTAGCATGGTAAGCTAAGACATGGCGTTAGTGATCTTTGAAGAAAACTAGTTTTACAATTGATGAAGTTAGCATTCATTTTGCTATTGGTGACAACAACAGTTGAGAGAGTTTTTTTTTTTTGCAATCAATTTTATCGAGTATGATTTGGGTTATAGAATAGGTGATGGGCTCTTGTATCATTTTCTCATGACCAATGTTAAAACAGATGTATTCCAGTCTATTAGTACCGATGGTTATATGCATATAATAAAATATGCATGTTCGGAAAGGGCTGCTACCATAAACAATACTCCCTCCGTCCCTAAATATAAGTCTTTGTAGAGATTGCTTATGAACCATATACGGATGTATATAGATGCTTTTTAAAGTGTAGATTCATTTATTTTGCTCACAATGTGGTCCATAGTGGGATCTCTCCAAAGACTTATATTTAGGAACGGAGGGAGTATGTTTGTAATAAAGTATGGTCATTTATGTTTCCATTTAATTTGTCTACAATTTTCATCATTTATAAAGCTTGACATCACAAGGTACCGCCACATGTGTGTGAGCTTTTAACGGTCAACATGCCACGTGGCCCTGGCGGGGCCATATATGTCATAATCACCCCTAGTTTGAGCTCAAATCGGTCATTTAAGTAGTAGTGATATTTTTGGCCAAAAATTAGAGTTTTCTATCAAAGTAGTAGTGATATTTAAGTAGTCATATTTAAGTAGTAGTGATATTTAAGTAGTAGTTTTCTATCAAAGTTTGTAAAGTGATAGTAGTTTTTTGCTTTAGTACTCCGCTAGGTCCAGATCAACACACCCCCACTGTCCACTCCACCCCAACTCAATCACCAGCTGACCAGGTTGTTTCCCTCTCTTGGTCGCCGGCCGGTCTCTCCCAGTCCCCGGCCGTATACTACTCGCTTTCTTCAGAACGGTTACTATACACATATCCCCTGGCTCTGTGCACGCACGTAGAGACGAGGCGAGACGAGACAGCGTCGCAACTTTTCAGGGGAGGATGCGTGCGCCGCCGCGCCTGACGGACCAAAGCGCGAAACCTGACGACACTGTCCACCATGCATGCATGCAACTTACCAGCACTTCCGGTGGCTCCATTTGATTAGGAAGGGACCATCATCAACTTAATCAAGACACGGCCGGCCCAGCTTTCGTGCAGACATCCGGCCATAATTAAAGGTGGCAAAAAAGTCCATTAAGTAAGGCATCCGTCGTCGTTGCATGCATGCATGCATGGGTACGGGTTAGCGACAACGACCCTACAGAGAGACATTGGCAAAGGAGAGGTAGTTTTTAAATTGGTTTTGGAATTTTAAATTTTGCAAAGTCCTGTAGATAGATTACCCACTCTACTGCCGGAAGGTAGACATGAGTGCAGCAAACACCGGGACAGGTCGTAAAGCAACCGATGTATATATACCATCTGTTGTGATGCCTAGTTCTTCAAACCACTTCGCCTACTTAGCTATAGCTCCTGCCCTCTCTAGTCTATCTCTACACTTCCATCTGAGCTGAGCCTGAAGCAGAGTGATCAAATTTAAGCAGTATTCTCTTAACCAAATCTCTGACAGGATGGGGAGCTCCAGCTGCTTGTCAGTGGGCGCAGCTGTGATCCTGCTTCTGGTACTGGCTTCGGCCATGGAGACTGGAGCCATCCGACTCGACGCCGAGACCCGGGCGTCGATGAGCAGCAGCCGCGACCAAATTACCGTCGACGTAAGTGGTTCTGAACTTCTCATCATCTGTTGTCTGAATCTCTGAACTTGTTATCTTCAGATGCTAACAGTGCTTGTGTTCTTGAAAAATGCAGAAGCCGATCGGAAACAATGTCGTCGATGCGGTCAAGGGCTCTGCTAGCTCGATAAGCGAGACAAAGAAGAGCGTACATGTAACCACGGGTGAAGTTAGGGCAGTGGCGCATAAGATGCCGGAGTTCCACGAAGACTACTACGGCCCGAGTGATCACAGCCCTAGGCACCACTGATGGAGCAAATTCTTCTCTGTTTGCTTTATTTGTGTTTCCACTCTCGATCGATGATCTCTTGTAGAACAGAGTATTTATAGCTAGGTAGACGGTGATGGCTGTAGGTTATTCATGTAAGCTCAATCAGTGGGCACATGTCAATAGATAGCGTTGATGTGCTAACATTCTTGGCAATACGACATTTAAATTTCAAGCAAGACCTTGTGAGATGTTGTGTGCTAACATTCTTGGCAATACGAAGTTTAAATTTCAAGCAAGACGTGTGGGACGTTTTGTACCTGTTGACCTATCAGTCCTCGCGTGGGCTTGCACCATTTCAGATTTACAAAACTATCACGATATTGTCGCCGACACTTGATGTAACCAATTGGTTGCATCACAAGTTCACAACATCTCACATCAGGTGGCACTATCACGATATCATGCCTAGATTTTCAGCATCCTGATAACAAGAGCCAATTTGTTGATGCGGAAATGGGAAAGACAACTCTAATTATATATATATATATATATATATATATATATATATATATATATATATATATATATATATATATATATATATATATATATATATACACTGCAATAATTTATCGAGGGTTGCGTGCATTGATCGGTGCAAAGGCAGCGGTTTTCAACATCATTTGGAGAAAAAGTTAATAACTACAAACAAACAATCTAGTTGCAAAGCTCCATTTTTTTGAAGCGTAGTTGCAAGACTCCTGGCACCTAGTTAGCGAGAGTATTTAGATAGAGAATTATTATAAGTGCATGTATAGTGAGCACTATGTAATTAAACTGCCGGTGGTTGATTTGTGGGCAAAGCACATAAGAGTTCGGAGCGCATGCATACCAACCCCAAGAGTGGAAGCGTTGCCGGATATGCTGCAGTGCTGTTGGCCAAGTACTGCCGTACTTTACGTCATGTGCTGCACTAAATTATCCCAAAGCTACGTTACGTACAACCACTATTTCGCACATGCTCAATGATAACTAGATGATTGACTGAGCTTAGCCATCTTTTGCAAGGCAAGGATAAGTGTTGTCACTAAAGAAAGCAGTACATGAGAGCATCTACAGCCGGACGTCCCAAACCCATCTAATACGTCCGGGCAGACTGCACGGTCAATGACTGGTCATGAAATTTTGATCGAGACGGACGCCTCAAACGGGTCTCAAACGCCCGGGCTGACCGGCACCCCTCATATCCATTTCAAATATGGGCGATGGGGACGCCCGGGCGTGCCGGGCAGTCCGCCACGTAGGATACGGTCCTACCCGGACCATCTTTTCTCTTTTTTATTCATTCTTTTCTTTCTTTGTCTTCGTCTCCACCAATCACACGCAAGTGACCAGACATATGACAAAGAAAATAAGGAGTCTGGCTGCACGGACTGATAAATAAGGGCTCAAAACGGACATGCCCAGTCACTGTCCGGGCGTGTCCGCGGGCGTTTGAGGGGTCAAATTAGCAATCTCCGGCTGAAGAAGCTCTGACGTTCCCAAGATAACCTACGCCGTTAGCTAGACTAGACAGACCGGCACACAACTTTCCAGGACCGGGCAATGCGTGCGGCACCAGGAACCAAACACAAGAACCTAAAGTTTCTTGTGCTTAGCAGTTGATTTAAAGTGTTGTGGTATTTGGTTACGTACTAAGGCACAAACTAGTAGCTTAAACAAATTGTTCATGGCCCAATTTTTGTGGAAACGTCTTCTCATTTAGGGTGGCATGCAAGGACGGTCTCTATATATTCGAGTTAATTAGTTGCAGTGGTCCAGAGCCATTTGCACTAAGAAGTAGTTGTTAATTTGTATATGCTGTTGATAAATCACTCCTGACAGACATAAGTGCAGCAAACACCGGGACGGGTTGCAAAGCTGACTGCATATATACCATCTCTCATAGATTAGATGCATGCTTCATTTCAAACGACTTCATTAGTCTAGCTAACCTCTCCTCTCTACACCTCTTCTGAGCTGAAGACTCACTGAAGTATACTCTCCATCTGGTCAATGACATTGATCTCTCACAAGATGAGGAGTTGCAGTTCCAGATACTTGAAACTGGTTGCAGCTGTGATCTTGCTTCTGGTACTGATGGCGGCCACAGAGGCTGAAGCCATCCGGCTAGATGAAGAGGCGCGGGCATCACTCGGAGGCAGCAGTGGCAACTCAATGTCGTCGATGCAGAAACCGATCGGGAACAATGTCGTCAATGTGGTCAAGGGCTCTGCTGGCTCGACCAGCGAGGCAAAGAGGAGCATCCAAGTTGCTGCAGATGAAGTTCGGGCGGTGGCGCATAATTTGCCGGAGTTTCATGAGGACTACTATGGTCCAAAAGATCACAGCCCTAGGCACCATTGATGGAGCAAATTCTTCTCTGTTTGCTCTGTTTGTGTTTCCACTCTCGATCGACGATCTCTTGTAGAACAGAGTATTTATAGCTAGGTGGACGGCGACGGCTGTAGGCTATTCATGTAAGCTCAAGCAGTGGGCACATGTCAATAGATAGCGTTGATGTGCTAACATTCTTGGCAATACGAAGTTTAAATTTCAAGCAAGACGTGTGAGATGTTCTGTGTCTCTTGACCGATAGTTCTCACGTACGTGGGCTTGCATCATTACAGATTTACAAAACTATCACGATATTGTCACCGACACTTGATGTAACCAATTGGTTGCATATCACAACATGTCACATCAACATCAGGTGGCACTATCACGATATTACGCCTAGATTTTCAGAAACCTGATGACAAGAGCCAATTTGTCGACAGGGAAGTGCTAAAGACAACTCTAATTATACATATGGATATATATTTGCGAACTTTACATAATTTATTGAGGGTTTGTGTGCATCGATCGGTGCAGAGGCCAGGAAGGGTTTCAACATCTTTTCGTGGAAAAATTAATAACTACGAACAAACAATGTAGTTGCAAGACTCCTTTTTTGAAGCGAAATTGCAAGACTCCTGGCACCTAGTTAGCGAAAGTACTTAGATAGAGAATTATTTGAAGTGCATGTACCAGTGAGCACTATGTAAACTGCCGGTGGTTGATTTGTGGGCAAAGCACATACTAGTTCGGAGCCCATGCATACCAACCCCAAGAGTGGAAGCGTTGCCGGATATACTGCAGTGCTGTTGGCCAAGTCCTGCCGTACTTTACGTCCCGGGAGGACGGTGCACTAAATTATCCTAAAGCTACGTATAACCACTATTTCGCACATGCTCAATGATAACTAGATGATTGATTGAGCTTAGCCACCTTTTGCAAGGCAAGGATAAGTGTTGGCACTAAAGAATGCAGTACATCACGTTCTCAAGATAGGTAATGAGTGCAGAAAAGGAAGAGAGGGTCCACAAAAAAAGCAAAGAAGAAGAAGAGAAAATAGCATTGTAGTATTATTTTTCATAATCATTAGAAAGCAGGCTAACGTGGTACTCCAGTATTCAGCTTGAAATAACATACTACGGCCATGTTGTATATTGTGTGTGTTGTGCTCTCTGGTACTCCCTCCGATCGGAAATAAGTGTAGACTACACTTATTTCCGATCGGAGGGAGTATATTTAGTTCAAACAGGACCAATATGATCACCAGGAAAACAAAATATAGAGCATGTACAGAGCTAGAGCCAGCTACCATTCCAAGCACGTAAAAGCTACATCCAAAGCGTGTCCGCAGATTAATCCAACATAACCGCCAGGATTTTCTCTTCTCCCCGTAGACGCTTTCATAAGACGCAGCCTCCGTCAATGCACCTACGTCGTTAGCTAGACTAGACAGACCGGCACCCAACCTTCCAGGACCGGGCAATGCGTGCGGCACCTGGAACCAAACACAAGAACCTAAAGCTTCTTGTGCTTAGCAGTTTTTTTTGCGGGTTCTTGTGCTTAGCAGTTAATTTAAAGTGTTGTAGTATTTGGTTAAGTACTAAGGAACAAACTAGTGGCTTAAACAAATTGTTCATGGCCCAAGTTTTGTGGAAACATTCTCCCATTTAGGGTGGCATGCAAGGACGGTCTCTATATATTCGAGTTAATTAGTTGCAGTGATCCAGAGCCTTTTGCACTAAGAAATAGAGTAGTTGTTTAATTTGTATATTCAGTTGATAAAGCACTCCTGACAGACATTAGTGTAGCAAACACCGGGACGGGTTACGAAGCTGAATGCATATATACCATCTCTCACGAGATTAGATGCATGCTTCAGTTCAAACGACTTCATTAGCCTAGCTAACCTCTCCTCTCTACACCTCTTCTGAGCTGAAGACTCACTGAAGTATACTCTCCATCTGGTCAATGACATTGATCTCTCACAAGATGATGAGTTGCAGTTCCAGATACTTGAAACTGGCTGCAGCTGTGATCTTGCTTCTGGTACTGACGGTGGCCACAGAGGCTGAAGCCATCCGGCTAGATGCAGAGGCGCGGGCATCACTCAGCGGCAGCGGTGGCAACTCAATGTCGTCAATGAAGAAACCGACTGGGAACAATGTCGTCAATGTGGTCAAGGGCTCTGCTGGCTCGACAAGCGAGGCAAAGAGGAGCGCCCACGCTGCTGCAGATGAAGTTAGGGCGGTGGCGCATAAGTTGCCGGAGTTCCATGAGGACTACTACGGTCCAAGTGATCACAGCCCTAGGCACCATTGACGGAGCAAATTCTTCTTTATTTCCTCTCTTGATCGACGATCTCTGTCTAGAACTGACTAGCTAGCTAGGTAGACACGGCGGCTGCAGGCTGCCAGAATTACTTTGTAAAATTCATGTAAGCTCACGCAGTGGGCACATGACATGTCGTTGATGTGCTAACATTCTTGGCAATGCGATTTCAAGCAATACATGTGAGTTGTTGCCCGCCTCTTGATCGATCAGTCTCGTGTGGGCTTGCACAATTACAGATTGCGATTTTCAGTAACCCGATGACACTGCATATAGAACCACCAATTTGTTTGATCGAATGACAGTCCTAAGTAGTCAAATACGCTCTTATATTATGAGTATACCTTTTTTCGATAAAGGATACCTTTATTAACTCAAAATATAGCATTAAATAAATAACAAACATGATGAGCCATAGCCGGCCTCTGCATAGAAGTCCTAGTTATAACTAACAAGAAAGAACGATGTCGTAGTTGCAAGACTCTCCTCGCGCCTAGCCAGTGAGAGTTTTTAGAGAGAGAGAGAGAGAGCTGTGGACTCGGACCCCATGCATACCAACCCCAACAGTGGAAGCGTTGCCGGATATGCTGCAGTGTTGTTGGCCAAGTACTACTGTTGTACTCCCTCCGTCCGAAAATATTTGTCATCAAAATAAATAAAAAAAGATGTATCTAGAACTAAAATACATCTAGATACATTCCCTTTTATTCATTTTGATGACAAGTATTTCCGGACGGAGGGAGTACTTTGCTATGCCCGGGCAGGACGGCTCACTAAAGTGTTCTGATTCTGCATAGTATATACACCCACTGTTTCTCACACACGCTCAATGATAACTTGATGATTGATGGGGCTAGCTAGCCACCTTTTGGAAGGCAAGGATAAGTGATGTAACTAAAGAATGCAGTGCATCACGTTCTCAAGATGGCAGTTTGTACAAAAAAAGGCAGAGGGAGTTAAAGAGGAAATTGCGCCACGGAGGGGGAGAACTAAGAAACCGGTTCATGTAGAAAAAATTACGGGCAACTCGCATAGGTGCCCGCCTTGGAGCATCTCTGGCCGAACGCCTATCCCATAACTTTCTAAGAAAAATGCCTATTTTCTTTCTTTCTTGGGCATGTACATTTGAAACAAATGCACCATATTTCATCAACAATATGAATGATTCAAATACACCATATACAACAGTTCAACTACAAATATGCATATAATTCATCCAATCCAATAATTCAATTTAAATCATGCATATACTTCATCCTGATGTGACAGATCGGATCGGTCTACCTCCCGAGTCGCCCCCGTGTGGCGGCCGGGAGGCCCCCAGATCCCGTCGGCCCACCTCCCCATCTCCTCCTCCTCCTCCCCCCTCGCCGCCGCTCGAGGGCGCGGCCAGGCGAAGCCTTGCCGTTGTCAGCGGCGGTGGGGACTCGGGGCCCTTCCGCTCGTGAGGGGCTGGCGCGGGCCGGAGTTTGGCGTGCGGCCGGGCGTCACGGCGGCGGTGGCGGCGCTCCGGCGATCCCATACCTCCACAGCAGGCGGCTTCAAAGACTGGGGCGTCGCGGTCGCCAGGGTCGGCGGCGGCGCGGCCAGATCTGGGCCCAAGCGTGGGCTGGTCTCCGGGTCGCGGTCGGCGTGGTGGCGGGTGAGACACGTTGGGAGCTGGCGGATCTGCGGGATTCCAACCTTGTCTGGTCCTTGACAACGCGGGCAACTCCGGTGGAAACCATAGACCTCCTTGGGATCGAGTGATGGCGGTGCTTTTGCGTCGTAGTCCCTCTTCAGGGCATCGTTTCGGAGTTTGCTCCGGTTGAAGGGACCAGCGACGCCGGCGGCACACACCTGGTGGCGCAACTGCCGATGAAAATCGCACCAACTACAGTCATGGCGGACGATGGCGGCGTCTTTGATGTCGTTTCCTTGTGAGGCATCGTCGTTGCAGTTTGCGTCATCGGGCTCGAGATGCTCTGGGGAAAACCCTACATCTGGGTCTCCTGGATCGGACGATGATGGCGTTCTCTGTATCGCTTTCCCTCCTGGGGGCATTATTTTGGAGCAAGTAATGGCTGGAGGCACTACTAGGGAAAACCCTAGCAGTAGCGCTGGTTTTGTGCTCACTAGTAGCGCGGGGAGGCGCGCTACTAATATGGCGCTACAGCTATTGCTTAGCAGTAACGCGTGCCCGCACGCGCTACTGCTAGGACAAATAGCTGCAGCGTTTGTTCACTCCCACTCTACTGCTAATGTAACTAGTGTCGACGTGTTTTCTCTCCATCGCTACTAGTATTTTTTTTATTTTAGTGTATTTATGCGCCATCGTACAAATATTGGTACAATATCAGTTATGAGCTTTACATCATTATATCCATAACAGTGTGTCAAATGAAGGTGGATTAGGTTCAAGTGGAGGCAATATGTGGTGCATGTCAAAAGTATACTACTAAACCAGACTTGATCTAGTCTGGACTAGTAGTACTTTCGATGTGCACCACATGTTGCCTCCACTTGAATCTAATCCGCCAGCACAAGCTATTTAATCATCATCATAGTCATAACATCAACAGTAGTTATTTATGTTGGAAATATTCCCTAGAGGCAATAATAAATTAGTTATTATTATATTTCCTTGTTCATGATAATCGTTTATTACCTATGCTATAATTGTATTGATAGGAAACTCAGATACATGTGTGGGTACATAAACAACACCATGTCCCTAGTAAGCCTCTAGTTGACTAGCTCGTTGATCAACAGATGGTTACGGTTTCCTGACCATGGACATTGGATGTCGTTGATAACGGGATCACATCATTTGGAGAATGATGTGATGGACAAGACTCAATCCTAAGCCTAGCACAAAGATCGTAGTTCGTATGCTAAAGCTTTTCTAATGTCAAGTATCATTTCCTTAGACCATGAGATTGTGCAACTCCGGATACCGTAGGAATGCTTTGGGTGCACCAAAGCGTCCTAGCGTAACTGGGTGGCTATAAAGGTGCACTACGGGTATCTCCCAAAGTGTCTGTTGGGTTGGCACGAATCGAGACTGGGATTTGTCACTCCGTGTAAACGGAGAGGTATCTCTGGGCCCACTTGGTAGGACATCATCATAATGTGCACAATGTGACCAAGGGGTTGATCACGGGATGATGTGTTACGGAGCGAGTAAAGAGACTTGCGATGCGAGATTGAACAAGGTATCGGGATACCGACGATCGAATCTCGGGCAAGAACAATACCGCTAGACAAAGGGAATTGTATACGGGATTGATCGAATCCTCGACATCGTGGTTCATCCGATGAGATCATCGTGGAACATGTAGGAGCCAACATGGGTATCCAGATCCGCTGTTGGTTATTGACCGGAGAACGTCTCGGTCATATCGCATGGTTCCCGAACCCGTAGGGTCTACACATAAGGTTCGATGGCGCTAGGGTTATAAAGGAAGTTTGTATGTGGTTACCAAATGTTGTTCGGAGTCCCGGATGAGATCCCGGACGTCACAAGGAGTTCCGGAATGGTCCGGAGGTAAAGATTTATATATGGGAAGTCCTGTTTTGGTCACCGGAAAAGTTTTGGGTTTTATCGGTAACGTATCGGGACCACGGGGAAGGTCCCGGGGGTCCACCAAGTGGGGCTACCATCCCCGGAGGGCAGCATGGGCCAAGTGTGGGAGGGGGCCAGCCCCAGGTGGGCTGGTGCGCCCGCCCCCCACAAGGGCCCAAGGCGCCTAGGGGGGAGGGGGCGCACCCACCTAACTTGGGGGGCAAGTTTCCCCTCTTCCCGCTTGGCCGCCCCCCAGATGGGATCTTGGGCTGGCCGCCTCCCCTAGGGTGGAACCCTAGGTGGGGGCGCAACCCCCCTCTCCCCCTATATATTGTGGAGGCAAAGGGGCAGCCCAACATACGGAGTCCTTCTTACATTGGCAGCCTACCTCTCTTTCTCCTCATATCTCGCGGTGCTTGGCGAAGCCCTGCAGGATTCCCACGCTCCTCCACCACCACCACGCCGTTGTGCTGCTGCTGGACGGAGTCTTCCTCAACCTCTCCCTCTCTCCTTGCTGGATCAAGGCATGGGAGACGTCACCGGGCTGTACGTGTGTTGAACGCGGAGGTGCCGTCCGTTCGGCACTAGGATCTCCGCTGATTTGGATCACGACGAGTCCGACTCCTTCAACCCCGTTCTCTTGAACGCTTCCGCTTAGCGATCTACAAGGATATGTAGATACACTCTCCTTCCCCTCGTTGCTGGTTTCTCCATAGATAGATCTTGGTGACACGTAGGAAAAATTTGAATTTCTGCTACGTTCCCCAACAGTGGCATCATGAGCTAGGTCTATTGCGTAGATTCTTTGCACGAGTAGAACACAAAGTAATTGTGGGCGTTGATTTTGTTCAATATGCTTACCGTTACTAGTCCAATCTTGTTTCTACGGTATTGTGGGATGAAGCGGCCCGGACCGACCTTACACGTACACTTACGTGAGACAGGTTCCACCGAGTGACATGCACTTGGTGCATAAGGTGGATAGCGGTGCCGATCTCTCCACTTTAGTCGGAGCGGATTCGATGAAAAGGGTCCTTATGAAGGGTAAATAGCAATTGGCATATCACGTTGTGGTTTTGCGTAGGTAAGAAACGTTCTTGCTAGAAACCCATAGCAGCCATGTAAAACATGCAAACAACAATTAGAGGACGTCTAACTTGTTTTTGCAGGGTATGATATGTGATGTGATATGGCCAAGAAGAATGTGATAAATGATATGTGATGTATGAGATTGATCATGTTCTTGTAATAGGAATCACGACTTGCATGTCGATGAGTATGACAACCGGCAGGAGCCATAGGAGTTGTCTTAATTTATTGTATGACCTGCGTGTCATTGAACACACGTCATGTAATTACTTTACTTTATTGCTAACCGGTAGCCATAGTAGTAGAAGTAATAAGTTGGCGAGACAACTTCATGGAGATACGATGATGGAGATCATGGTGTCATGCCGGTGACGATGATGATCATGGAGCCCCGAAGATGGAGATCAAAAGGAGCAAAATGATATTGGCCATATCATGTCACTATTTGATTGCATGTGATGTTTATCATGTTTATACATCTTATTTGCTTAGAAGACGGTAGTAAATAAGATGATCCCTCATTAAAATTTCAAGAAAGTGTTCCCCTAACTGTGCACCGTTGTGAAAGTTAAATGGTTTAGAAGCACCACGTGATGATCGGGTGTGATAGATTCTAACGTTCACATACAACGGGTGTAAGCCAGATTTACACCTTGAAACACTTAGGTTAACTTGCGAGCCTAGCATGTACAGACATGGCCTCGGAACACAAGAGACCGAAAGGTCGAGCATGAGTCGTATGGAGGATACGATCAACATGAAGATGTTCGCGATGATGACTAGTCCGTCTCACGTGATGATAGGACCACGGCCTAGTTGAATCGGATCATGTAATCACTTAGATGACTAGAGGATGTCTATCTGGTGGGAGTTCATTAGATGAACTTAATTATCCTGAACATAGTCAAAAGCCCTTTGAAAATTATGTCATATCTCGCTATAGTTCTCTGTTTTAGATATGTTCCTAGAGAAAATATAGTTGAAGGTTGTGATGGCGATTATGCGATCAGAGAAAGCTTATGTCCTTAATGCACCGCTCGATTGTGCAGAACCCCAAGCGTCGTGCTGTGAATGTTGCGAACATCGGACATACACGTTTTGATAACTACGTGATAGTTCGGTTAAGCGGTTTAGAGTTGAGGCACCAAAGACTTTTTGAAGCGTCGCGGAACATATGAGATGTTTGAGGGCTAAAATTGGGATTTCAGGCTCGTGCCACGTCAAGAGGTATAAGACCTCCGGCGATTTTCTTAGCCTGCAAACTAAGGAGAAAAGCTCAATCGTTGAGCTTGTGCTCAGATTGTCTGAGTGCAACAATCACTTGAATCGAGTGGGAGTTGATCTTCCGGATGAGCGGTGATGTTTCTCCAAAGTCATTGCCACCAAGCTGCTAGAGCTTCGTGATGAACTATAACATATCGAGGGATAGATATGATGATCCTTGAGGTATTCACGATGTTTGACACATGAAAGTAGAAATCAAGAAGGAGCATCAATTGTTGATGGTTGGTGAAACCACTAGTTTCAAGAAGGGCAAGGGCAAGAAGGATACTTCATGAAGCGGCAAATCAGCTCTGCTCGATAAAGAAACCCAAGGTTGAACCTAAACCCGAGACTAAGTGCTTACGTAATAAGGGAACAGCCTTTGGAGCAGGATTACCCTAGATACTTGGTAGATAAGAAGGCTGGCAAGGTCGATAGAAGTATATTGGATATACATTATGTTAATGTGTAATTTACTAGTACTCCTAGTAGCACCAGGGTATTAGATACGGTTCGGTTGCTAAGTGTTAGTAACTTCGAAATAAAAGCTACGGAATAAACAGAGACTAGCTAAAGGTGAGTGACGATATGTGTTGGAAGTGTTTCCAAGGTTGATGTGATCAAGCATCGCACGCTTCCTCTACCATCGAGATTGGTGTTAAAATAATTGTTATTTGGTTTTACGTTGAGCATAGACATGATTGGATTATGTCTATCACAATACGGTTATTCATTTAAGGAGAATAATGGTTACTCCGTTTATTTGAATAATACCTTCAATGGTATTGCACCTAAAAGGAATGTTTTATTGAATCTCGATTGTAGTGATACACATTTTCATGCTAAAAGATATAAGATAGTAATGATAGTACCACTTACTTGTGGCACTGCCATGTAAGTCATATTGGTGTAAAACGCATGAAGAAGCTCCATGTTGATGGATCTTTGGACTCACTCATTTTTGAAAAGTTTGAGACATGCGAACCATGTCTATTGGTGTATACACATGAAGAAACTCCATGCAGATGGATCGTTTGGACTCACTTGATTTTGAATCACTTGAGATATGCAAATCATACCACATGGGCAAGATGACTGAAAAGCCTCGGTTTTAGTAAGATGGAACAAGATAGCAACTTGTTGGAAGTAACACATTTTGATGTGTGCAGTCCAATGAGTCTTTGAGGCATCTGATGAATATCGTTATGTTCTTACTTCACAGATGATTCGAGTAGATGTTGAGTATATTTACTTGATGAAACACAAGTCTGAATTATTGAATGGTTCAAGTAATTTCAGAGTGAAGTTAAAGATCATCGTGACAAGAGGATAAAATGTCCATGATATGATCATAGAGATGAGTATCCAGAGTTCGAGCTTTGTACATAATTAAGACATTGTGGAAACTGTTTCACAATAAATACCTTTGGAACACCATAGTGTGATGGTGTGTCCGAACATCATAGTTGCACCCTATTGGATATGGTGCGTACCATGATGTGTCTTATAGAATTATCACTATCGTTCATGGGTTAGGCATTAGAGACAACCACACTCACTTTAATAGGGCATCACGTAGTCCCTTGAGACGATACCGTTTGAACTATGGTTTGGAGAAACCTAAGTTGTCGTTTCTTAAAAGTTTGGGGCTGCGATGCTTATGTGGAAAAGTTTCAGGTTGATGAGCTCGAACCCAAAGCGGATAAAAATGCATCTTCATAGGACACCCAAAACAGTTGAGTATACCTCCTATCTCAGATCCGGAAGCAAAAGTAATTGTTTCTAGAAATGGGTCCTTTCTCGAGGAAAAGTTTCTCTCGAAAGAATTGAGTGGGAGGATGGTGGAGACTTAATGAGGTTATTGAACCATCACTTCAACCAGTGTGTAGCAGGGCACAGGAAGTTGTTCATGTGGCACCTACACCAATTGAAATGGAAGCTGATGATAGTGATCATGATGCTTCGGATCAAGTCACTACGGACCTCGTGGAGTCGACAAGGGGCGTACTACTTGAGTGATGCATGCAATCCTGTCTTAGAGGTCATGTTGCTAGACAACAATGAACCTACGAGCTATGAAGAAGCGATGGTGGGCCCGGATTCCGACGAATGGCTCAAGGCCATAACATCCGAGAGAGGATCCATGACTTTGGAAGAAACACTTGATGGTCGTGGGGCGTTGGGTAAAGATGGATTTTAAAGGAAGCGGACAATGATGGTAAGTATCACCATTAAGAAAGCTCGACTTGTCGTTAAAGATGTTTTTTCGATAAGTTCAAGGAGTTGACTACGGTGAGGCTTTCTCACTCGTGTCGATGCTAAGAGTCTGTTGGAATTGGATTAGCGATTCTGCATTATTTATGAAATCTTGCATATAGGATGTCAAAACATTGTTTCCTTGACTGTTTTCTTGAGGAAAGGTTGTATGTGATACAACTAGAAGGTTTTGACAATCTGAAAAGCGCTAACAAGTATGCAAAGCTCAGCAATCCTTCTAAGGACTGGAGTAAGCATCTCGGAGTTGGAATATGCGCTTTGATGAGATGATCAAAGATTTTGGGTCTATACAAAGTTTATGAGAAACTTGTATTTCCAAAGAAGTGAGTGGGAGCACTATAGAATTTCTGATGAGTACATGTTGTTGACATATTGTTGATCAGAAATGATGTAGAATTTCTAGAAAGCATATAGGGATGTTTGAAAAGTGTTTTTCAATGGAAAACCTGGATTAGCCTACTTGAACAATAAGCATCAAGATCTATAAGATAGATCAAAATGTTTAATAATACTTTCAAATGAGCACATACCTTGACATAATCTTGAAGGTGTTCAAGATGGATCAGTCAAAGAAGGAGTTCTTGCCTGAGTTGTAAGGTATGAAGTTAAGAGTTAAAGCTCGACCACGGCAGAAGAGAGAGAAAGGACGAAGGTCGTCCACTATGCTTCAGACGTAGGCTCTATAGTATGCTATGCTGTGTACCGCACCGGAAGTGCGCCTTGCCATGAGTCAGTCAAGGGGTACAAGAATGATCCAGGAATGGGGATCATTGGACAACGGTCAAAATTGTCCTTGGAGTAAATAAAGGACATGTTTATCGATTATGGAGGTGATAAAGAGTTCGGCGTAAAGGGGTTACGTCAATGCAAGCTTTAACACCTATCCGAATGACTCTGAGTAGCAAACCGGATACCTATAGTGGAGCAACCATTTGGAATAGCTCCAAGTGGAGCGTGGAAGCAGCATTTACAATATGACATAGAGAATTGCGAAATACATATGGATCTGAATGTTGCAGACCCGTTGACTAAAACCTCTCTCACTGGCAAAACATGATCAAACCCCAGAACTCATTGAGTCTTAATCACATGGTGATGTGAACTAGTTTAGTGACACTAGTAAACTCTTTGGATGTTGGTCACATGGCAATGTGACCTATGAGTGTTAATCACATGGCGATGTGAACTAGATTATTGACTCTAGTGCAAGTGGGAGACTGTTGGAAATATGCCCTAGAGGCAATAATAAATTAGTTATTATTATATTTCCTTGTTCATGATAATCGTTTATTACCCATGCTATAATTGTATTGATAGGAAACTCAGATACATGTGTGGGTACATAAACAACACCATGTCCTAGTAAGCCTCTAGTTGACTAGCTCGTTGATCAGCAGATGGTTACGGTTTCGACCATGGACATTGGATGTCGTTGATAACGGGATCACATCATTTGGAGAATGATGTGATGGACAAGACCTAATCCTAAGCCTAGCACAAAGATCGTAGTTAGTATGCTAAAGCTTTTCTAATGTCAAGTATCATTTCCTTAGACCATGAGATTGTGCAACTCCCGGATACCGTAGGAATGCTTTGGGTGCACCAAGCGTCCTAGCATAACTGGGTGGCTATAAAGGTGCACTACAGGTATCTTCCAAAGTGTCATTGGGTTGGCACGAATCGAGGCTGGGATTTGTCACTCCGTGTAAATGGAGAGGTATCTCTGGCCCACTCGGTAGGACATCATCATAATGTGCACAATGTGACCAAGGGGTTGATCACGGGATGATGTGTTACGGAGCGAGTAAAGAGACTTGCGGTGCGAGATTGAACAAGGTATCGGGATACCGATGATCGAATCTCGGGCAAGTACAATACCGCTAGACAAAGGGAATTGTATATGGGATTGATCGAATCCTCGACATCGTGGTTCATCCGATGAGATCATCGTGGAACATGTAGGAGCCAACATGGGTATCCAGATCCGCTGTTTGTTATTGACCGGAGAAAGTCTCGGTCATATGCGCATGGTTCCCGAATCCGTAGGGTCTACACATAAGGTTCGATGGCGCTAGGGTTATAAAGGAAGTTTGTATGTGGTTACCGAATGTTGTTAGGAGTCTGGATGAGATCCCGGACGTCACGAGGAGTTCGGAATGGTCCGGAGGTAAAGATTTATATATGGGAAGTCATGTTTTGGTCATAGGAAAAGTTTGGGTTTTATCGTAGCGTCTGGGACCACGGGAGAGGTCCGGGGTCCACCAAGTGGGGCCACCATCCCCGGAGGGCAGCATGGGCCAAGTGTGGGAGGGGGCCAGCCCCAGGTGGGCTGGTGTGCCCCCCACAAGGGCCCAAGGCGCCTAGGTTTTGGGGAGGGGGCGCACCCACCTAACTTGGGGGGCAAGTTTCCCCTCTTCCCCCTTGGCCGCCCCCCCAGATGGGATCTTGGGCTGGCCGCCTCCCCTAGGGTGGAACCCTAGGTGGGGGCGCAACCCCCGTCTCCCCCTATATATTGTGGAGGCAAAGGGGCAGCCCAACATACGGAGTCCTTCTCCTGTTGGCGCAGCCCTACCTCTCTTTCTCCTCATATCTCGCGGTGCTTGGCGAAGCCCTGCAGGATTGCCACGCTCCTCCACCACCACCACGCCGTTGTGCTGCTGCTGGATGGAGTATTCCTCAACCTCTCCCTCTCTCCTTGCTGGATCAAGGCGTGGGAGACGTCACCGGGCTGTACGTGTGTTGAACGCGGAGGTGCCGTCCGTTCGGCACTAGGATCTCCGGTGATTTGGATCACGACGAGTACGACTCCTTCAACCCCGTTCTCTTGAACGCTTCCGCTTAGCGATCTACAAGGATATGTAGATACACTCTCCTTCCCCTCGTTGCTGGTTTCTCCATAGATAGATCTTGGTGACACGTAGGAAAATTTTGAATTTCTGCTACGTTCCCCAACAATTTAATCATCATAGTCATAGTGTAGCATATCATCATCTTCAAACTCATTCTAGCAAGCTAATCACCACCAACACTAACTGCGGTAGCTATCTAATCACCAGCAACACTAGCTAATAAAAATCATCAGTCATTGCCACCAACACTAGCTAATCACTCCTGCTGCTCTCTCTCAGGTAAAATAACATAAAACATGTGTAGCACTCGTTCTTCATCAAGTTGGAGCATGCAGATGAACCTGTCTCCTAATCGTAGGCTGCGCTTCTGATTGCTGTCCCCTAATACTTCTCTGTGATCGTTCACAATTTTGCTCCAATCTTTCACTATTAAGCATTCCTCGCTATTAGAAATCCTGAATGCACTAAAGTGCATTATAGGATATCTTGGCCGTAAGCTAACAATTCTCATCTAACCTTTAGTCTTGATCCAATGAGGCACAACATTCAGCGGGAGTCCCTGTTGAAGAACATCATATAGTAACATACTTAGCAATGAAGTTTAGCTTAAAAAATAATATATGCGAAAGATGCACTGAGTACAAATAGTAAAAATCTTACCATCTTTCCTAAATAGATGTGACCGTAGTTCAATACGAACACTATTGGTCGCACGTTTTGAGTACTAAGATTTGCAAGTCCAAAAAAATAATTTGTCTTGACAGTATAAAGATCCTCAAGCCATGAAACTTAATGACTTATCTCCTCGCAGTTTAGTTCAGCCCTGGGACAGTAGTAGGTCCTGTCTACCAAGCGCTGGACATGTTTGCTTGATTGGAAATAAGCTGTCAATAGAAATTAGTTGTCAACTATTTTTGGATAAATAATATCAAAGACATAAATATGGTTGAGAAACTCACATTTTGGTAGAACTGGAGGCATCTGCACATCGACCGAGATGTCGGTATTACCTTCAATACCATGTTCCGGACAAATATCAAAGGTGATAACCATATCAGGCTCAAATGCACAAGTCTTGCATAGTGCTCGCCATGTTTTGCATCCAAAATAGGTGTAGTCGTCTTCGTTGTATAATTTTGCATGGAAAATATAACCATGCTCGGTCTTCAAATAAACTTTCTTTACCTCCATAGTAGTTGTCATAGAACTGAAAGCTATCTTATCCAATACAAAAACTCTTGCATGGCAGGGGATACGCTAGTAGAATAGTAAAAATAAATATAAGTTGAAGCAAATGAAGCAGATGTCATGCTTAATTACGAAAAAGACTTGTCGTTGTGACTTACTGTATCCACTTCGAAGTTCTCGTCTAGCTTGATGCTGAAGCGCCTATCATCATCTAGGAAGATTCCGTCGCACAGGCCGCGTTCGTCTTCGCAGTATTTGCAAATACCGAAATCCTTTTCGTCGTCAGACATTTCCTATGTTCATAGTTAAAACATTAATTGAAAATCGATTGAAGACAACTACCAGGATACTCAACACACAAATTCGGGGCACTCGATATTTCCTACATATTTTGGCACAAGTCATGCCAAAATTCACGAAAAAATCCGGCATGAACTTTGCTAAAATAGGACATATCGAGCGCTTGAAATTTGCCGGAACGGAAATGAATCAACACTCCGGCAAAACATAGGCCACTCGGAGGTGTAACCTGCAAACAAGACCGGCCACTTGGGCAAGCACATATCCTATTTGAGCAACACAAGATATACATTTCAAAATATCTTATAGGACTCAAATTAGCATGCATTCAATAAGCAAAAGTAAATCATCTCATGCGTCCGTACATCGTCGAATATTATCACTAATACATCCCGAATAGTGTCATACATATAACATCACTAATACAACTAAAACCCTAGCACACGACGGTACCGGCGGCGGCGGTGGACACCATAGAGAAGGAACCATCACGGGATCATAGCTCCGGTGAGATCCCTCGAGAACCTGCCGGTATTGGAGAACCTGTGCTCCAATGCAAACAAGTAGCGACGGACGGCGCGTCCTCCTCATCGACACATGATGGCGCACCACCTCGCGGGGTCCTCGAGCCTCGGACCGTCCATCGCCCATGCGACCGCCACCAAAGAAGGTTCGGGTCAATGACATGCTGGCTCCTCACCAACCTGCGCCCCCCGGTAGGTAGCGCCTTCTGATAACCCACAAGTATAGGGGATCGCAACATTTTTCGAGGGTAGAGTATTCAACCCAAATTTATTGATTCGACACAAGGGGAGCCAAAGAATATTCTCAAGTATTAGCAGCTGAGTTGTCAATTCAACCACACCTGGAAACTTAGTATCTGCAGCAAAGTGTTTAGTAGCAAAGTAATATGATAGTGGTGGTAACGGTAACAAAAGTAAAGATAGCAAAAGTAATGTTTTTGGTATTTTTGTAGTGATTGTAACATTAGCAACGGAAAAGTAAATAAGCGTAAACCAGTATATGGAAAGCTCGTAGGCACCGGATCAGTGATGGATAATTATGCCGGATGCGGTTCGTCATGTAACAGTCATAACATAGGGTGACACAGAACTAGCTCCAATTCATCAATGTAATGTAGGCATGTATTCCGTAAATAGTCATACGTGCTTATGGAAAAGAACTTGCATGACATCTTTGTTGGGGAACGTAGCAGAAATTCAAAATTTTCCTACGTGTCACCAAGATCTATCTATGGAGAAACTAGCAACGAGGGAAGGAGAGTGCATCTACATACCCTTGTAGATCGCTAAGCGGAAGCGTTCAAGAGAACGGGGTTGAAGGAGTCGTACTCGCCATGATCCAAATCACCGGAGATCCTAGTGCCGAACGGACGGCACCTCCGCGTTCAACACACGTACAGCCCGGTGACGTCTCCCACGCCTTGATCCAGCAAGGAGAGAGGGAGAGGTTGAGGAAGACTCCATCCAGCAGCAGCACAACGGCATGGTGGTGATGGAGGAGCGTGGCAATCCCGCAGGGCTTCGCCAAGCACCAAGGGAGAGGAGGAGGAGGAGAGGCAGGGTTGCGCCTGGAGAGGGAGGCTCTCGTGTGTTGTGGGCAGCCCCATAGGCCTCATATATAGGGGAAGGGAGGCTGCGCCCTCTAGGGTTTCCACCCCTAGGGGTGGCGGCCAGCCCTAGATGGGTTTGTGGGGGGGCGGCCAGCCCTAGATGGGTTTGGGGGGCCAAGAGGGGGGAGAGGGGAGGCGCCCACTAGGTGGGCCTTAAGGCCCATCTGAACTAGGGTTTGCCCCCTCCCACTCCCCTTTGCGCCTTGGGCCCCTTGTGGGGGGCGCACCAGCCCTCCCAGGGGCTGGTCCCCTCCCACACTTGGCCCACGCAACCTTCTGGGGCAGGTGGCCCCACTTGGTGGACCCCCGGGACCCTCCCGGTGGTCCCGGTACATTACCGATATCGCCCGAAACTTTTCCGGTGACCAAAACAGGACTTCCCATATATAAATCTTTACCTTCGGACCATTCCGGAACTCCTCGTGACGTCCAGGATCTCATCCGGGACTCCGAACAACATTCGGTAACCACATACAAACTTCCTTTATAACCCTAGCGTCATCGAACCTTAAGTGTGTAGACCCTACGGGTTCGGGAACCATGCAGACATGACCGAGACGTTCTCCGGTCAATAACCAACAGCGGGATCTGGATACCCATGTTGGCTCCCACATGTTCCACGATGATCTCATCGGATGAACCACGATGTCAAGGACTCAATCGATCCCGTATACAATTCCCTTTGTCTAGCGGTATTGTACTTGCCCGAGATTTGATCGTCGGTATCCCGATACCTTGTTCAATCTCGTTTTCGCAAGTCTCTTTACTCGTTCCGTAACACATCATCCGTGATCAACCCCTTGGTCACATTGTGCACATTATGATGATGTCCTACCGAGTGGGCCCAGAGATACCTCTCCGTTTACACGGAGTGACAAATCCATCTCGATTCGTGCCAACCCAGCAGACACTTTCGGAGATACCTGTAATGCACCTTTATAGCCACCCGATTACGTTGTGACGTTTGGTACACCCAAAGCATTCCTACGGTATCCGGAGTTGCACAATCTCATGGTCTAAGGAAATGATAGTTGACATTAGAAAAGCTTTAGCATACTGAACTACGATCTTTGTGCTAGGCTTAGGATTGGGTCTTGTCCATCACATCATTCTACTAATGATGTGATCCCATTATCAATGACATCCAATGTCCATGGTTAGGAAACCGTAACCATCTATTGATCAATGAGCTAGCCAATAGAGGCTTGCTAGGGACATGGTGTTGTCTATGTATCCACACATGTATTTGAGTTTCCTATCAATACAATTATAGCATGGATAATAAACGATTATCATGAACAAGGAAATATAATAATAATAACTAATTTATTATTGCCTCTAGGACATATTTCCAATAGTCTCCCACTTGCACTAGAGTCAATAATCTAGTTCACATCGCCATGTGATCAACAGTGATAGGTCACATCGCCATGTGACCAACATCCAAAGAGTTTACTAGTGTCTGTAAACTAGTTCACATCATCATGTGATTTAGACTCAATGAGTTCTGAGGTTTGATCATGTTTTGCTTGTGAGAGAGGTTTTAGTCAACGGGTTTTAGTCAACGGGTCTGAACCTTTCAGATCCGTGTGTGTTTTGCAACTTTCTAGGTCATATTGTAAACGCTGCTTCCACGCTCCACTTGGAGCTATTCCAAATGGTTGCTCCACTATACGTATCCGGTTTGCTACTCAGAGTCACTCGGATAGGTGTTAAAGCTTGCATCGACGTAACCCTTTACGCCGAACTCTTTATCACCTCCATAATCGAGAAACATGTCCTTATTTACTCCAAGGACAATTTTGACCGCTGTCCAATGATCCATTCCTGGATCATTCTTGTACCCCTTGACTGACTCATGGCAAGGCACACTTCCGGTGCGGTACACAGCATAGCATACTATAGAGCCTATGTCTGAAGCATAGGGGACGACCTTCGTCCTTTCTCTCTTTTCTGCCGTGGTCGAGCTTTTAACTCTTAACTTCATACCTTACATCTCAGGCAAGAACTCCTTCTTTGACTGATCCATCTTGAACACCTTCAAGATCATGTCAAGGTATATGCTCATTTGAAAGTACTATTGAGCGTTTTTGATCTATCCCTATAGATCTTGATGCTCAATGTTCAAGTAGCTTAATACAGGTTTTCACTTGAAAAACACTTTTCAAATAACCCTATATGCTTTCCAGAAATTCTACATCATTTCTGATCAACAATATGTCAACAACATATACTCATCAAAAATTCTATAGTGCTCCCACTCACTTCTTTGGAAATACAAGTTTCTCATGAACTTTGTTTAAACCCAAAATCTTTGATCATCTCATCAAAGCGCACATTCCAACTCCGAGATGCTTACTCCAGTCCTTAGAAGGATCGCTGGAGCCAGCATACCTTTTAGCATCCTTAGGATCGACAAAACTTTCTGATTGTATCACATACAACCTTTCCTTACGAAAATTGGTAAGGAAACTCGTTTTGACATCCATCTGCCAGATTTCATAAATGCAGCTAATGCTAACATGATTCCGACGGACTTAAGCATTGCTACGGATGTGAAAATCTCATCGTAGTCAACTCCTTGAACTTGTGAAAAACTCTTTGCCACAAGTCAAGCTTCATAGACGGTGACATTACCGTCCACGTCCGTCTTCTTCTTAAAGATCCATTTATTTCAATGGCTTGCCGATCATCGGGCAAGTCCACCAAAGTCCATGCTTTGTTCTGATAGATGGATACTATCTCGGATTTCATGGCTTCTAACCATTTGTCGAATTTGGGCCCACCATCGCTTCTCCATAGCTCGAGGTTCATTGTTGTCTAGCAACATGTCCTTCAAGACAGGATTGCGTACCACTCAAGTAATACGCATCCTTGTCTCCCCACGAGGTACATTAGTGACTTGATCCGAAACTTCATGATCACTATCATAAGCTTCTACTTCAATTGGTGTAGGTGCCACGGAACAACTTCTGTGCCCTGCTACACACTAGTTGAAGTGACGGTTCAATAACCTCATCAAGTCTCCACCATCCTCCCACTCAACTTTTCGAGACAAACTTTTCCTCGAGAAAGGACCCGATTCAAGAAACAATCCCTATTGCTTTCGGATCTGAATTAGGTGGTATACCCAACTGTTTTGGGTGTCCTATGAAGATGCATTTTATCCGCTTTGGGTTCGAGCTTATCAACCTGAAACTTTTTCACATAAGCGTCGCAGCCCCAAACCTTTAAGAAATGACAGCTTAGGTTTCTCTAAACCATAGTTCATACGGTGTCATCTCAACGGAATTACGTGGTGCCTCATTAAAGTGAATGTGGTTGTCTCTAATGCCTAACCTATGAACGATAGTGGTAATTCGATAAGAGATATCATGGTGCGCACCATATCCAATAGAGTGCAACTATGATGTTCGGACACACCATCATACTATGGTGTTCCAGGTGGTATTAATTGTGAAACAATTTGCACAATGTCTTAATTGTGTGCCAAAACTCGTAACTCAGATATTCATCTCTATGATCATATCATAGACATTCTATCCTCTTGTCACGAAGATCTTAAACTTCACTCTGAAATTACTTGAACCATTCAATAATTCAGACTTGTGTTTCATCAAGTAAATATACTCAATATCTACTCAAATCATTTATGAAGTAAGAACATAACGATATTCACTGCATGCCTCAGCACTCATTGGACTGCACACATCAAACTGTGTTACTTCCAACAAGTTGCTATCTTGTTCCATCTTACTGAAACCGAGGCTTTTTAGTCATCTTGCCCATGTGGTATGATTTGCATATCTCAAGTGATTCAAAATCAAGTGAGTCCAAACGATCCATCTGCATGGAGTTTCTTCATGCGTATACACCAATAGACATGGTTCGCATGTCTCAAACTTTTCAAAACGAGTGAGTCCAAAGATCCATCAACATGGAGCTTCTTCATGCGTTTTACACCAATATGACTTACATGGCAGTGCCACAAGTAAGTGGTACTATCATTACTATCTTATACTTTTGGCATGAAAATGTGTATCACTACGATCGAGATTCAATAAACCATTTATTTAGGTGCAAGACCATGAAGGTATTATTCAAATAAATAGAGTAACCATTATTCTCCTTAAATGAATAACGCATTGCGATAGACATAATCCAATCATGTCTATGCTCAGCGCAAACACCTAATAACAATTATTTAGGTTTAACACTAATCTTGATGGTAGAGGGAGGCGTGTGATGTTTGATCACATCAAACTTGGAAACACTTCAACATATATCGTCACTCACCTTTAGCTAGTCTCCATTTATTCCGTAGCTCTTTTATTTCGAGTTACTAACACTTAGCAACCGAACCGGTATCTTAATACCCTGGTGCTACTAGGAGTACTAGTAAAGAACACATTAACATAATGTATATCCAATATACTTCTATCGACCTTGCCAGCCTTCTCATATACCAAGTATCTAGGGTAAATCTGCTCCTGTGGTTGTTCCCCTTATTACAGAAGCACTTAGTCTCGGGTTTGGGTTCAACCTTGGGTTTCTTCACTAGAGCAGCAGCTGCTTTGCCGTTCCATGAAGTATCCCTTCTTTCCCTTGCCCTTCTTGAAACTAGTGGTTTCATCAACCATCAACAATTGATGCTCCTTCTTGATTTCTACTTTCGCTGTCAAACATCGTGAATACCTCAAGGATCTATCCACGATATGTTATAGTTCATCACGAAGCTCTAGCAGCTTGGTGGCAATGACTTTGGAGAAACATCACTATCTCCACTAGAAGATCAACTCCCTCGATTCAAGTGATTGTTGTACTCGGACAATCTGAGCACAAGCTCAACTATTGAGCTTTTCTCCCTTAGTTTGTAGGCTAAGAAAATCGTCGGAGGTCTCATACCTCTTGGCGTGGGCACGAGCCTGAAATCCTAATTTCAGCCCCGAAACATCTCATATGTTCCACGACATTTCAAAACGTCTTTCGTGCCTCAACTCTAAACCGTTTACGAACTATCACGTAGTTATCAAAACATGTATGTCCGATGTTCGCAACATCCACAAAGCAGCGTTTGGGGTTCAGCACACTGGCGGTGCATTAAGGACATAAGCTTTCTCGTCCGCATAATCGCCATCATCAACTTTCAACTATATTTTCTCTAGGAACATATCTAAACAGTGGAACTAAAGCGCGAGCTTCGACATAATTTGCAAAAGGTCTTTTGACTATGTTCAAGATAATTAAGTTCATCTTATGAACTCCCACTCAGATAGACATCCTCTCGGTCATCTAAGTGATTACATGATCCGAGTCAACTAGGCCGTGTCCGATCATCACGTGAGACGGACTAGTCACTCGGTGAACATCTTCATGTTGATCGTATCTACCATACGACTCATGCTCGACCTTCGGTCTACGTGTTCCGAGGCCATGTGCGTACATGCTAGGCTCGTCAAGTTAACCCTAAGTGTATTGCGTGTGTTCGAGGCCATGTCTGTACATGCTAGGCTCGTCAACACCGTTGTATGTGAACGTAAGAATCCATCACACCCGATCATCACGTGGTGCTTAGAAGCGACGAACTTTTGGCAGCGGTGCACAGTTGGGGAAACACTTCTTGAAATTGTTGTAAGGGATCATCTTATTTACTACCGTCGTTCTAAGTAAACAAGATGCATAAACATAATAAACATCACATGCAATTATATATTAGTGACATGATATGGCCAATATCATATAGCTCCATTGATCTCCATCTTCGGGGCTCCATGATCATCATTGTCACCGGCATGACACCATGATCTCCATCATCATGATCTCCATCATCATGTCTCCATGAAGTTGTCTCGCCAACTATTACTTCTACTACTATGGCTACCGGTTAGCAATAAAGTAAAGTAATTACATGGCGTTGTTTAATGACACGCAGGTCATACAATAAATAAAGACAACTCCTATGGCTCCTGCCGGTTGTCATACTCATCGACATGCAAGTCGTGAATCCTATTACAAAAACATGATCAATCTCATACATCACATATCATTCATCACATTCTTCTTGGCCATATCACATAACATAGCATACTCTGCAAAAACAAGTTAGACGTCCTCTAATTGTTGTTTGCATGTTTTACGTGACTGCTATGGGTTTCTAGCAAGAACGTTTCTTACCTACGCAAAACCACAACGTGATATGCCAATTTCTATTTACCCTTCATAAGGACCCTTTTCATCGAATCCGTTCCGACTAAAGTGGAGAGGCGGCACCCGCTAGCCACCTTATGCACCAAGTGCATGTCGATCGGTGGAACTTGTCTCACGAAAATGCGTGTAAGGTCGGTCCGGCTGCTTCATCCCACAATACCGTCGAAACAAGATTGGACTAGTAACGGTAAGCATATTGAACAAAATCAACGCCCACAACTACTTTGTGTTCTACTCGTGCAAAGAATCTACGCAATAGACCTAGCTCATGATGCCTTTGTTGGGGAGCGAAAGCAGAAATTCAAAATTTTCCACGTGTCACCAAGATCTATCTATGGAGAAACTAGCAACGAGGGAAGGAGAGTGCATCTACATACCCTTGTAGATCGCTAAGCGGAAGCGTTCAAGAGAACGGGGTTGAAGGAGTCATACTGCGTCGTGATCCAAATCACCGGAGATCCTAGTGCGAGCGGACGGCACCTCCGCGTTCAACACACGTACAGCCCGGTGGCGTCTCCCACGCCTTGATCCAGCAAGGAGAGAGGGAGAGGTTGAGGAAGACTCCATCCAGCAGCAGCACAACGGCATGGTGGTGATGAAGGGCGTGGCAATCCCGAGGCTTCGCCAAGCACCAAGGGAGAGGAGGAGGAGGAGAGGGGGCTGCGCTGGAGAGGGAGGCTCTCGTGTGTTGTGGGCAGCCCCATAGGCCTCATATATATAGGGGAAGGGGAGGGCTGCGCCCCCTCTAGGGTTTCCACCCCCTAGGGGTGGCGGCCAGCCCTAGATGGGTTTGGGGGGGGCGGCCAAGAGGGGGGAGAGGGGAGGCGCCCACTAGGTGGGCCTTAAGGCCCATCTGAACTAGGGTTTGCCCCCTCCCACTCCCCTTTGCGCCTTGGGCCCCTTGTGGGGGGCGCACCAGCCCTCCCAGGGGCTGGTCCCCTCCCACACTTGGCCCACGCAACCTTCTGGGCAGGTGGCCGCACTTGGTGGACCCCCGGGACCCTCCCGGTGGTCCCAGACATTACCGATATCGCCGAAACTTTTCCGGTGACCAAAACAGGACTTCCATATATAAATCTTTACCTCCGGACCATTCCGGAACTCCTCGTGACGTCCAGGATCTCATCCGGACTCGAACAACATTCGTAACCACATACAAACTTCCTTTATAACCCTAGCGCCATCGAACCTTAGTGTGTAGACCCTACGGGTTCGGGAACCATCGCACATGACCGAGACGTTCTCCGGTCAATAACCAACAGCGGGATCTGGATACCCATGTTGGCTCCCACATGTTCCACGATGATCTCATCGGATGAACCACGATGTCAAGGACTCAATCGATCCCGTATACAATTCCCTTTGTCTAGCGGTATTGTACTTGCCCGAGATTCGATCGTCGGTATCCCGATACCTTGTTCAATCTCGTTTCCTGCAAGTCTCTTTACTCGTTCCATAACACATCATCCCGTGATCAACCCCTTGGTCACATTGTGCACATTATGATGATGTCCTACCGAGTGGGCCCAGAGATACCTCTCCGTTTACGGAGTGACAAATCCGATCTCGATTCGTGCCAACCCATGCAGACACTTTCGGAGATACTGTAATGCACCTTTATAGCCACCCGATTCGTTGTGACGTTTGGTACACCCAAAGCATTCCTACGGTATCCGGAGTTGCACAATCTCATGGTCTAAGGAAATGATACTTGACATTAGAAAAGCTTTAGCATACGAACTACGATCTTTGTGCTAGGCTTAGGATTGGGTCTTGTCCATCACATCATTCTACTAATGATGTGATACCATTATCAATGACATCCAATGTCCATGGTTAGGAAACCGTAACCATCTATTGATCAACGAGCTAGCCAATAGAGGCTTGCTAGGGACATGGTGTTGTCTATGCATCCACACATGTATTTGAGTTTCCTATCAATACAATTATAGCATGGATAATAAACGATTATCATGAACAAGGAAATATAATAATAATAACTAATTTATTATTGCCTCTAGGGCATATTTCCAACAATCTTTTGTCCTACCCTCCCGTGGCAGCGGGGTCCTATTGGGAACTAAGGGATATTAAGGCCTCCTTTTAATAGAGAACCGGAACAAAGAATTAGCACATAGTGAATACATGAACTCCTCAAACTATGGTCATCACCGAGAAGTATCCCGATTATTGTCACTTCGGGGTTGTCGGATCATAACACATAATAGGTGACTATAGACTTTTAAGATAGGATCAAGAACACACATATATTCATGAAAACATAATAGGTTCAGATCTGAATTCATGGCACTCGGGCCCTAGTGACAAGCATTAAGCATAGCAAAGTCATAGCAACATCAATCTCAGAACATAGTGGATACTAGGGATCAAACCCTAACAAAGCTAACTCGATTACATGATAAATCTCATCCAACCCATCACCGTCCAGCAAGCCTACGGTGGAATTACTCACGCACGGTGGTGAGCATCATGAAATTGGTGATGGAGGATGGTTGATGATGATGACGGTGACGAATCCCCCTCTCTGGAGCCCCGAACGGACTCCAGATCAGCCCTCCCGAGAGAGATTAGGGCTTGGAGGCGGCTCCGTATCGTAAAACGCGATGATTTCTTCTCCCTGATTTTTTCTCCCCGAAAGCCAATAAACAGAGTTGGAGTTGGCGTCAGAGGGTGTCCAGGGGGCCCACGAGGTAGGGGGGCACGCCCGAGGAGGGGGCCACCCTCGTGGACAGGGTGTGGGCCCCCTGGTCTTCATCTTTGGCGAGGATTTTTTATTATTTATTCTAAGATATTCCGTGGAGTTTTAGGTCATTCTGAGAACTTTTGTTTTCTGCACATAAAACAACATCATGGCAATTCTGCTGAAAACAGCGTCAGTCCGGGTTAGTTCCATTCAAATCATACAAGTTAGAGTCCAAAACAAGGGCAAAAGTGTTTGGAAAAGTAGATATGACGGAGACGTATCAACTCCCCCAAGCTTAAACCCTTGCTTGTCCTCAAGCAATTCAGTTGACAAACTGAAAGAGAAAAAGAAAAACTTTTACAAACTCTGTTTGCTCTTGTTGTTGTATCTATGTCAAGCCAGCATTCAGGTTTTCAGCAAATATCATAACTAACCACATTTGCAATAACTCCTAGGTCTCATGTTTACTCATATCAATAACATAATCAGCTAGCAAGCCATAATAATATATCTCGGATGACAACACTTTCTCAAAATAATCATAATATGATATAACAAGATGGTATCTCGCTAGCCCTTTCTGAGACCGGAAAACATAAATGCAGAGCACCTTCAAAGATCAAGGACTGACTAGACATTGTAATTCATGGTAAAAGAGATCCAATCATAGTCATACCCGATATAAATTAACAATAATGAATGCAAATGACAGCTGTGCTCTCCAGCTAGTGCTTTTTATAAGAGGGTGATGACTCAACATAAAAGTAAATAGATAGGCCCTTCGCAGAGGGAAGCAGGGATTTGTAGAAGTGCCAGAGTTCAGTTTTGAAATAGAGATAAATTATATTTTGAGCGGCATACTTTCATTGTCAACATAACAACTAAGAGATGGCAATATCTTCCATGCTAAACAAATTATAGGCGGTTCCCAAACATAATGGTAAAGTTTATACCCCCCTCCTCCACAAGCATCAATCCATGGCTTGCTCGAAACAACGAGTGCCTCCAACATTCAACGGGTCCCAGGGGGAGTTTTGTTTGCAATTATTTTGATTTAGTTTGCATAAAGCATGGGACTGGGCATCCCGGTGACCAGCCATTTTCTCGTGAGTGAGGAGCGGAGTCCACTCCTCTTGAGAATAACCCGCCTAACACGGAAGATAAGGGCAGCCCTAGTTGATATATGAGCTATTCGAGCATGCAAAACAGAATGTTTATTTGAAGGTTTAGAGTTTGGCACATACAAATTTACTTGGAACGGCAGGTAGATACCGCATATAGGAAGGTATGGTGGACTCATATGGAATAACTTTGGGGTTTAAGGGATTGGATGCACAAGCAGTATTCCGCTTAGTACAAGTGAAGGCTAGCAAAAGACGGGAAGCGACCAACTAGAGAGCGACAACAGTCATGAACATGCATTAAAATTAATAAACATTGAATACAAGCATGAGTAGGATATAACCCACCATGAACATAAATATCGTGAAGGCTATGTTGATTTGTTTCAACTACATGCGTGAACATGTGCCAAGTCAAGTCACTTAAATCATTCAAAGGAGGATACCGCCCCATCATACCACATCACAACCATTTTAATAGCATGTTGGCATGCAAGATAAACCATTATAACTCATAGCTAATCAAGCATGGCACGAGCAACTATGATCTCTAATTGTCATTGCAAACATGTTTATTCATAATAAGCTGAATCAAGAACGATGAACTCATCATATTTACAAAAACAAAAGAGGTCGAGTTCATATCAGCTTTTCCCATCTCAGTATATCCATCATATATCATCATAATTGCCTTTCACTTGCACGACTGAACGATGTGAATAATAATAAGAGTGCACGTGCATTGGACTAAGCTGGAATCTGCGGGCATTCAAATAAACAGGAGAAGACAAGGCAATATGGCTCTTGGTTAAATCAACAATGATGCATATAAGAGCCACTTCAAAAATTTAATCATGGTCTTCTCCTACTGACCCCCAAAGAAAAGAAAGGAAAATAAAACTATTTACACGGGAAAGCTCCCAACAAACAAAAGAAGAACGGGAAATATTTTTGGGTTTTTTCTTTTTAATTATTACTACTACAGCAGGAAAAATAAACTACTACTAATTTTTTGGTTTTTTTCTTAAGGTTTATTAAACACACAAGAAGAAAGCAGGAAAAAGAAAATAAACTAGCATGGATATTACAGTGAAAGAGTATGAGCACCGACATCTAGCAATGAGTGTGTGTGAACATAAATGTAATGTCGGTGAGAAATACATACTCCCCCAAGCTTAGGCTTTTGGCCTAAGTTGGTCTATTGCCAGGGATAGCCCGGCGGATACCCGTAGGTATAGCTGGGGTCGTACTGCGATGCAGCCGCTATCGCCTCCTGAGCTGCAGCGTGGCGTCGAGCCGCCTCCGCTCTCCTCTCGTACTCATCTGCCTCCTCTCTGGTAATAATATATCTCCCTTTTGTCTGAAAATCAAAGAAGGCAGGAGCAGGAAGAGTAACATGGACAACATGCCGTTTGTTAAAGATTAGTCGATACTGGAGAGGTGGTTCAGTCTCAAACTGGTGGGAAACCATAGAATCAAAATCCAAATAAGTAGGGGGTAACTCCATATCACCCTCACGAATGTCTATCTCAAGAAAATTAGCTAAGCGGGTTGCATAAATTCCTCCAAAGAAATCTCCGTTATGTCTATTATGATCCAACCTACGAGCTACAATGGCTCCCATATGATAAGATTGGTCTCCTAACACAGCACTTCTGAGAATGCTGAGATCAGGGGCACACATGTGACATGCTTCATCCTTAGCATTTATGCATCTACCTATGAAGAGAGCAATATAATGTATATCAGGAAAGTGAATGCTCCCTATAGTGGCTTGTGTTATATCTCTAGATTCCCCCACAGTTATTCTAGCAAGAAAGTCTCTATATTCAGATTTAGGGGGATCCCTGATACTACCCCAAGATGGAAGTTTGCACGCAAAAGTGAAAGCCTCTAAGTCCATGGTATAAGATTTGTCATAAAGGTCAAACATGACTGAAGGAGAATTACGCGAAGATGAAAACTCAAACCTCTCCACAATGAACTTGTGAGATCATGATACTTGGGGCATTTGTCAGCTTCAAAGTCCTCAAGACTGGCATTACGCAAATATGCGCTAAATTCTTCTTTGATTCCCGCTTGATCCATAAAATTTTCCGAAGGCCATTCACAGGGCCTCATAGGAGCGTCTCTTGGTGGTTCCTCGTCAGCATCACGCATTGCAAGCCTGGGACCTTGCTTCCTTGAAGAACCACCTTGGAACATCTTCCTAAACATATTGTTTTCTCTGAAAAAATTCTGAAATTTTTAGTAACTTCAAACAAAAGTGAACCAACTTTAATAAAATTGATAGCAACTACTCCTACAAGTGCCTAGAGCATATATCAAGCATTAGAACTACTTGGAACCATATAAATTTGACATGCAAGCTCAAGAACATGGTCACCTATGCAGCACAAATTTGCAAAGAATAAAGCACTATAACAAAAACTAATTGGACCAATGGAGGAGTCACATACCAAGGAACAATCTCCCCAAGCAGTTTTGCGAGAGGTGCTTTGAGCAAAGAGATCGAAAATCATAGCAAAAGTGGCTGGAACTCGAGCTTGAGTTGGTTTTTCGGGTTTGTGTGAGGCAGAGGAAGAAGATGGGTGCAGGGATAAGTGGAAGAGGGCCACCGTGGGCCCACGAGGCAGGGGCGCGCCCAGGGGGTAGGGCGTGCCCTCCACCCTCGTGGCCAGGTGGCAGCTCCCCCCGCGGTAATTTTTGCACTAAAAATCCTCAAATATTCCCGAAAAAATCATATTAAAAATTGGCATGGCATTCTAAGGACTTTTATTTTTGGGATATTTTTATATTGCACGGATAAATCAGGAAACAGACAGAAAAATACTATTTTACTTTATTTCTACTAAATAACAGAAATATAAAGAGGGTACAGAAGGTTGTGCTTCTAGTTTCATCCATCTCATGCTCATAAAAAATAATCCACTAACAAGGTTGATCAAGTCTTGTTAACAAACTCATTCCGATAATCATGGAACCGGAGAAATTTCGAATAACACTATGTTACCTCAACGGGGATATGGACATCCCCAATAATAATTATATCATATTTCTTCTTGACAGTAGGGAGAGGAAATTCAAAACCTCCAAATATAATCGATGGAATTTTTCCAATAGAGTTGATACTATGAACTTGAGGTTGTTTCCTCGGAAAGTGTACCGTATGCTCATTACCATTAACATGAAAAGTGACATTGCCTTTGTTGCAATCAATAACAGCCCTGCAGTATTAAGGAAAGGTCTTCCAAGAATAATAGACATACTATCATCCTCGGAATATCAAGAATAACAAAGTCCGTTAAAATAGTAACGTTTGCAACCACAACAGGCACATCCTCACAAATACTGACAGGTATAGCAGTTGATTTATCAGCCATTTGCAAAGATATTTCAGCAGGTGTCAACTTATTCAAGTCAAGTCTACGATATAAAGAGAGAGGCATAACACTAACACCGGCTCCAAGATCACATAAAACAGTTTTAACATAATTTCTCTTAATGGAGCATGGTATAGTAGGTACTCCTGGATCTCCAAGTTTCTTTGGTATTCCACCCTTATTAAAATTATAATTAGCAAGCATGGTGGAAATTTCAGCTTCCGGTATCTTTCTTTTATTTGTAACAATATCTTTCATATATTTAGCATAAGGATTCATTTTGAGCATATCAGTCAATCGCATACGCAAAAAGATGGGTCTAATCATTTCAGCAAAGCGCTTAAAATCCTCATCATCCTTTTTCTTGGATGGTTTGGGAGGAAAAGGCATGGGTTTCTGAACCCATGGTTCTCTTTCTTTACCATGTTTCCTAGCAATGAAGTATCTTTTATCATAATGTTGATTCTTATATTGTGGGTTATCAAGATCAGCAGCAGGTTCAACTTCTACATCATTATCATTACTAGGTTGAGCATCATCATGAACATCATCATTAACATTTTCACTAGGTTCATGTTCATTACCAGATTGTGTTTCAGCATCAGACATAGACATATCATTTGGATTCTCAGGTGGTTCATCAATAGGTTCACTAGAAGTTTGCAAATTCCTATCATTTTTCTTTTTCTTCCTTTTAGAAGAACTAGGCATATCAATATTATTTCTCTGAGAATCTTGCTCGATTCTCTTAGGGTGGCCTTCAGGATACAAAGGTTCCCGAGTCATTCTACCAGTTCTAGTAGCCACTCTAACAGCATAATCATTTTTCTTACTATTCATTTCATCAAGCACTTCTTTCTGAGCTTTAAGTACTTGTTCTACTTGAGTGGTAACCCACTACTAGAAATCCCCTATTAACCGACGGTTAAATTACCGTCAGATATTTTAGTTCACCGTCGGATATCCTTATAATTGACGGTTCACCGTCGGCCATCTCCCGTCGGCTATGCTTGGTCGGCCATTACACTAATAGCCGACGGTACGGTTGGCTAATACCTTCTCCCACGGTAATAAGCCGACGGTGAGCCGTCGAGTATGTGTTTGTCTCCAGGCAGCTCGCGACAACTAGACGACGCTTATAGCCGAGGGTTACCCGTCGGGAATATCATCCCCGACAGTAATCGCCCACCGTCGGTTTTCATAATGGTCGATGGTATATTTCACCTAATAGTGTTTCTTATTGCCATGAGGAGAACCAAACCCTCAACTAATATATTTGCCAACGGTGGATACACCCCTTCAGAGATTCTTTTATTTGAGAGTCTGGTGAACACTATCAATTTATTATTCACGTATGGTATTAGTGACCCCTCATGTATTGCTTTGACCGAGGGGTATTGCACAATAGGGAAGTGGGATTCACAATAGTAGCATTTCAGAATATTGGCATTTCAAATACATCTCATAAGTACACATGCACACATCACGAAAGACCGTAATATTATATTTATTTAGAATAACCTCGGAAGGTATCACGGGCCTAATTAGTGCAAATTACATTGGCCATAATGATCCATCTTGAAATTGTCAAATGCAAAACAAAGTAGTAACTTGTACAAACATTTTGCATAAGCTAAATTTGCCACGAGCTTCAGGACTTCTCTTTGCTGCATTACTTGAACAGAACATCGAGTTCATCACCGTCATCGCCGTGTTATCATATTGCTCATTGCCCTATGGATCATCATCACCCTCCACATAGATGTCATCTGCCACTTTGCCACCATCCAGTCTTGCTTCATATATATTTCCCTAAGAACTAATAATACTAATAGTTGTAAGAGGGGTGAAGTATAATGTACTGTACTTGAAATTTATTTGACCTACAAGAACCAAACTGAATTGTTCAAATTTAAGTGAATGTTGCTTGGTGAGCGAAATACCAACATGTACTGTATATACAACTTTGAACTAGGAAGAGACTTGATGTCATACCTCTAAACACAGGTAAATTGAAAAAAAATCATAATTAGTGCTAAGTTAGACCAAAATGGCCAAGTGATACAGGTACAAAATTCCATATCTGAAAGATAATCGTTGTGTGGATAATCAGTTCATTGGCTTTAACTTGAAAAGATTTTATCATACTGTATGCTTTAACTAGTACAGTTGCTCGCATGGAGCTAACTGGAATCCTGAAACATGAAATTTTGTGGCGTGGCCTAACTAAGGTGTGAAGGTCCTGGCCTCAGAACATGAAAACAATGCTTGCTGGCACAGTAATACATGGGATGTAAACTGAAAACGAAACACTAGGCTAACATGTTTATTTCATATGCATTATAACCTGTGATGGTTTTCTAGAGACCTAGCTCCTAAAACTAGAATTTTTGTTACTGAAGTACAACTCTCACAGACAAATACCGATCATGTGGATATTGTTGATTAAAAGATAGCAACCTTCAGTTTAGTTCCCAGTAATAAATTTCTACAGACATTTGCAGAGATGTGCATATGCGAATGGAAAAATTAATATAATCATTATGGTCAAAGTAAGATGCAACAAACTGCAGTTAGCACGACGACATATGCTTATAATAAAGTGCAAGAAGCTAAGCACGTCATTATGCTCAATGTAAGATGCAACAAACTGCAGTTTAGCTCCCTCATAGTTACCTTGCTTTGTTACTGTAAGATCTGAAGAAGAGAAACTACAGAGTGGGGTTTCACCTTGCTGCAAGCCAATTAACCTACAAGAGATTGGACACACAAGATATGCAGAACAAACATTAAACACTTCTATAATTTTTTGCTATATATACGCAGCAGAGTGAAGTGATGTGAACTTGGCAAGTGATGTAACGAAAGCATACTTTTGAGTCTTCATCGACATAGCTGTGGTGACATGTATTGTACAGAAAAATTCCTCGAGGCACTGCCATGTAGCATTCTACCTGCTGCTTCACAGATGACTTGTCCATCTAATTCTGGATGACCCAGGGCAGTGGGGAAGAGATGGGAAAAATGAGGGACTAGTAACATGATATTAATCAGAGCATGTTCAGAGAAGAGTATACATGATTGGCTAGCAAATATTTTGATTACTGACTGCACACTCTGAAATATACACCTTTGAAAATGAATTAGACTCTTGTTCTTGGAAGTTTAGAGTTACTACATTGTTGATTTGTAAATACATACATGCTCACTTTCTCGTTTTATTTAGGTGTGTAGCAAAAGCTAAGACTGAACCACAATCTCAGGTTTAGGGACCCACATGGTCTGATCACAAAATGAATTAGAAACAAGTGCAACTCTGTAATTTTCAGCAAAAGAAAGATAAGTACAGTTAGCTGTTTCAGATTTTAAGAGACACTTCAACCATCTTTCTAATAACTTGGAACTATTGTAGCATTGCTCTTATTATACTCATATACAAATATCATGTTTCCATGCTTGTCTGGATAAAACGAAAATTGTAGAGAGGAACTGAACCATGGTCATATATCAAGGAGCAAGAAACAGCAAGGTTAGTTTTCTGTTAGAGTAATAGTTGATGTATATGCAGCAACTCAATTTGGACCATCCAATATACAGTAGAAGTTAGCCTCAGGTCCACATGTTTTAGATAGCAAGCTATAACAAAATTGAAACCTTCACATTATAACACTATTTGTTAGTATGTGCTTTGACTGGACTGAACTAGGTTACTTGCATATTTCTGAACTGTAATATATTAAAGTTCGTATTCGTGCTAGCATATATTGTTGACTCGTGAAATAATAGTTTTTCTTCTAAAAGCTAAGGATGCTTACTTCAAATGTTCCTTTTACAAGACATATTCAAGCATTCTACTTTGGAGATTGGTGACACAAGACAATATCTCAAAGAATTTGGAGGCAATCGACTATATGACCACAATAAGAAAACTTCTAAGAAATGTAGTTGCCGTGAAAGCCTAGCCAGTACTAATTAGTATGCAGCAACAGATATTTGGCAAGTTCTAACTGCCAGCGAATCAAGGTTGATGGGTCATGCCCCAACTAAAATTCATCGAACAATTTATATATTGCTGCACAAAACGAATTGCAATGAGAAAAATATGTACACGCAGCACGAGCGGCGCACACACACACGCACACACAATCAATTACTTATAATTCAATCAGGGGTGTGACAGAGATGATGAGAGAGGGGTGAAAGGGAGGGGAAGAAGAGAGGGATACCTTGGCGTCCCACTGTGAACGTTGCATGCCGAATGATCGGCCATCCCAGAGGAAGCAGAGGAACACCTGGGGCACCCGTAAGGCCGTACGTCGGAGTGGAAGCAAACGGACGCCTGGGCACCCATCGGAGCGGAAGCAGGCGACGATGGATCTTTGGATCTGTTTTGGAGAACGAGGGTGGGTTTGTTTTGGAAGAGGATTGCGGGAGTTTCGGAGAACGAGGGCGCTTTAGTTGGGTGCGTGGTGCGCCGGCGCGCGGGAATATTTGGTTGGTCTGGCGCCCGAGATTTTCAGTACAGGCGGGCGCTATCTATTTTTCTTTTTTTGTACTGTACGAAAAATCAGTAAACATGGGATTAATTAGTTAGCAAATTAAGAAGGGGAGAGAAGCGTGTGCTCACCGCCGGCAGCGCGCAGTGGAGGAGGTAGGGTCCGAGCCCCGAGGGACGAGCTGAACAACCCATCCAGTGGGGACGAGGATGGGAGTGGAGGAACCGATGTATTTACCGCCGGCGGCGCTAAGCGAAGTAGGCGGGGAACAGGCTGAGGAGCCGATGC
This sequence comes from Aegilops longissima, assembly GCA_021605205.1. Lineage (NCBI taxonomy): Eukaryota > Viridiplantae > Streptophyta > Magnoliopsida > Poales > Poaceae > Aegilops > Aegilops longissima. The sequence continues at coordinate 621,544,072 of CM038681.1, forward strand.
GGCGTCTTCCTTTCACGAGAGGAGAGGGGATGAGCTATCCACTTCCGTATCCGTACTAAAAAGAAGTGTAAACTCACGTATACGAATAACATTAGTGCAAGGCCAGTATTTCCGGATGGTAAAGCCACTAGTTCACCAATGCTCGAGGTTCGAAGCAACATTAATGGCAATATTTGTTTGAGTCCTACCAATGTTTTTCCCACCACATTGTATTCTTTTGGACGAACTTTATCTCAAAATCTTTCTAATTATAAAAAATATTTTACATTTATAAGATACTCTATTTTTATATTCAAAACTCACAGTTATTTGTATTCCAACATTGTAATGCGGTTTGGGATCGTCTTGGTGCACGACGTAGGTCGGCGTTGTACGGTCTGTCGTGCGGTGATGCATAATTAAAGTACATACAATTGGCGAACTGAGCGTGACACACATGGTTAGGTTCACATGGTTAGGTCGCTTGTGGTCAAACCAACTCATCAGGGTTCAAGCCCTAGACTTGACATTGGTGGTTGCGTTTTTTTGATTTATTTCGGGGCTCCCGATGATGTGCGTTCGGTGGGAGGAGACATTCCTGTCAACTATGAAGGTGCCTGTGGCGACTTCGTCAATCGCAAGATGATGTGTCGGGTGCCCGGCTCAGTCTCTCGGAGGTGCTCATAAGAATAGGGTATGCGTGCATGCATTTACATGGCTGAGTGTATATGCATATGTAGCATCTGCATCTGTACTATGTATGTGCGTATGTATATGCATATGGAGTTGCTCACATGAAAGTGCTCATAAGGTATAGTGTATGTATGATGGCACCAGGACCAAGCGCCATGAGCCACCAGCCATTGTTCAAATGTGGGCATGCAATCCACTCCATGGAAAAACCCAATGTGCCACGGTCATGTGTCGCCGGAGAAGTTAGATCGTGGCAGCCTGGCAAGGACAACGACTTCTCCTTGACTCTCAAGGGCTACCTCCTTATGATACTTCTGTAAGTGCATAACTTTTAACCATCCTGGCTTTTATTGTTTAGTATCAGTTCTTTGAGCAACCTATATATTACTCAAATATAAGAGGGCATAGATAGTGATCTAAATGCTCTAATATTTCTTTATGCAGGGAGTAATTATGAAAAACAACATAGAATGTACTTACCATAGCAATCCTAGATCTTAATTCATGGAAAATTTCTTATATGGAAATTACATGGAATATAATATCGGTCATTCCGCATGTTTATTGACATTGACCATTGAAACATATTACCGAGAGTGAAAGTTAACGGTCGGCTATTGCTATCCCCGGTCGGGTATTTACTAAAACAACCGAGTGTCACACATGTACCGTCGGCCATTTTCACTCGTAGATGAGAGTTTTGTTTTCACCTTAGTACATTATATTTTACCGTCGGGCATTACATGTAATCCCCATGGGTGTAGTAAACACCGTCGGACATTACATGTAATCCCGAGGTGCAAGCAAAACCACGGACATTGCAATGAACCGTCGGGCATTAAATTTGATACCCGAGAGTTAGATGTTTACCGTCGGGCAATCTAGTATACCGTCGGCTATTAGTAGTAATACTTGTCAGTTCAAAATAACCGTCGGCCATTGAGACTACCGCCGGCTATTACTGTAATAACCGACGGCCCGTCGGCTATTACATTTCACCGTCGGAAATATGGGGATTTCTAGTAGTGACCATGGAAGCATGCTTGCTAACAAGTTTAAGTTCACCTCTAATATTAGCCATATAATCACTCAAGTGTTTAATCATATAAGCATCTTGTTTTAATTGTCTACCAAAATAAGCATTAAAGTCATCTTGCTTAAACATAAAGTTATCAAACTCATCCAAGCACTGACTAGAAATTTTAGTAGGAGGGACTTCAGCTTTATCATATCTGTAGAGAGAATTTACCTTTACTACCTGTGTCGGGATATCGGGATCAGGAGGTTCTTCAGTGAATAAAGAATTGAGATCATAAGTTTCTTCGACAGGCGGTAGATTAAGACCATGTATTTCTTCAATGGGAGGTAAATTCTTAACATCTTCAGCTTTAATACCTTTTTCTTTCATGGATTTCTTTGCCTCTTGCATATCTTCAGGACTGAGAAATAGAACACCTCTCTTCTTCGGAGTTGGTTTGGGAATAGGCTTAGTAATTGGCTCTGGAGGTGGCTCAGGAGGTGCCCAATTATTTTCATTTGTCAACATATTATTCAATAGAATTTCAGCTTCATCCGGTGTTCTTTCCCTGAAAAGAGAACCAGCACAACTATCCAGGTAATCTCTGGAAGCATCGGTTAGTCCATTATAAAAGATATCAAGTATTTCAGGTTTCTTAAGAGGATGATCAGGCAAAGCGTTAAGTAACGTGAGAAGCCTCCCCCAAGCTTGTGGGAGACTCTCTTCTTTAATTTGCACGAAGTTGTATATTTCCCTCAAAGCAGCTTGTTTCTTATGAGCAGGGAAATATTTAGCAGAGAAGTAATAAATCATATCCTGGGTACTATGCACACAACCAGGATCAAGAGAATTAAACCATATCTTAGCATCACCCTTTAATGAGAACGGAAATATTTTGAGAATATAAAAGTAGCGCGATCTCTCATCATTAGTAAACAGGGCAGATATATCATTTAACTTAGTAAGATGTGCCACAACAGTTTCAGATTCATAGCCATAAAAAGGATCAGATTCAACCAAAGTAATTATATCTGGATCAAAAGGAAATTCATAATCCTTATCAGGAACACAAATAGGTGAAGTAGAAAAAGCAGGATCAGGTTTCATTCTGTCTCTAAGAGATTCTTTACTCCATTTAATTAGCAGCCTCTTAAGTTCGTACCTATCCTGGCAAGCAAAAATAGCTGCAGAAGATTCCGCATCAAAAAGATAACCCTCAGGAATAGCAGGCATATCTTAATCATCACTTTCATCAATATTATCAGTTTCAATAATTTCTCTCTCTCTAGACCTAGAAATTTGTTCATCAATAAATTCACCGAGGGGCACAGTAGTATCAAGCATAGAAGTAGTTTCATCATAAGTATCATGCATAGCAGAAGTGGCATCATCAATACAAGTGACATATCGGAATGAATAGCAGAAGCAGGTTTAGGTGTCGCTAGCTTACTCATAACAGAAGGTGAATCAAGTGCAGAGCTAGATGGCAGTTCCTTACCTCCCCTCGTAGTTGAGGGATAAATTGTTATCTTAGCATCTTTCAAGTTCTTCATAGTGTCCAGAAGATATAAATCCCAAGTTACTCAAAGAATAGAGCTATGCTCCCCGGCAACGGCGCCAGAAAAAGGTCTTGATAACCCACAAGTATAGGGGATCGCAACAGTTTTCGAGGGTAGAGTATTCAACCCAAACTTATTGATTCGGCACAAGGGGAGCCAAAGAATATTCTCAAGTATTAGCAGCTGAGTTGTCAATTCAACCACACCTGGAAACTTAGTATCTGCAACAAAGTGTTTAGTAGCAAAGTAATATGATAGTGGTGGTAACGGTAACAAAAGTAAAGACATCAAAGTAATGTTTTTGGTATTTTTGTAGTGATTGTAACAGTAGCAACAGAAAAGTAAATAAGCGTAAACCAGTATATGGAAAGCTCGTAGGCACCGGATCAGTGATGGATAATTATGCGGATGCGGTTCGTCATGTAATGATCATAACATAGGGTGACACAGAACTAGCTCCAATTCATCAATGTAATGTAGGCATGTATTCGTAGATAGTCATACATGCTTATGGAAAAGAACTTGCATGACATATTTTGTCCTACCCTCCGTGGCAGCGGGTCCTATTGAAACTAAGGGATATTAAGGCCTCCTTTTAATAGAGAACCGGAACAAAGCATTAGCACATAGTGAATACATGAACTCCTCAAACTATGGTTATCACCGAGAAGTATCCCGATTATTGTCGCTCGGGTTGTCGATCATAACACATAATAGGTGACTATAGACTTGCAAGATAGGATCAAGAACACACATATATTCATGAAAACATAATAGGTTCAGATCTGAATTCATGGCACTCGGGCCCTAGTGACAAGCATTAAGCATAGCAAAGTCATAGCAACATCAATCTCAGAACATAGCGGATACTAGGGATCAAACCCTAACAAAGCTAACTCGATTACATGATAAATCTCATCCAACCCATCACCGTCCAGCAAGCCTCACGATGGAATTACTCACGCACGGCGGTGAGCATCATGAAATTGGTGATGGAGGATGGTTGATGATGACGACGACAACGAATCCCCTCTCCGAGGCCCGAGCGGACTCGAGATCAGCCCTCCAGAGAGATTAGGGCTTGGCGGCGGCTCTGTATCGTAAAACGCGATGATTTCTTCTCCCTGATTTTTTTCTCCCCGAAAGCCCTTAAATAGAGTTGGAGTTGGCGTCGGAGGGTGTCCAGGGGGCCCACGAGGTAGGGGGCGCGCCCAGGAGGGAGGGGGCACCCCCACCCTCGTGGATAGGGTGTGGGCCCCCTGGTCTTCATCTTTGGCGAGGAATTTTTATTATTTATTCTAAGATATTCCGTGGAGTTTCAGGTCATTCCGAGAACTTTTGTTTTGTGCACATAAAACAACATCATGGCAATTCTGCTGAAAACAACGTCAGTCCGGGTTAGTTCCATTCAAATCATACAAGTTAGAGTCCAAAACAAGGGCGAAGTGTTTGGAAAAGTAGATCTGACGGAGCGTATCACCTTCGATACCACCCGGCGGAGCCAGGTCCGGACATGGCCCATCTGGTCAAGCGGTGTCGTCCTCCGCCGACTCGGCAGCGACGAGGATGCGGGATTGGCATTGTCCACGTCGATGCGGGAAAAATTGCTTTAACTAAAAAAATAGCAACAAGTTCTTACTAACTAGTTCTATTAATTCAATTAGCTCTTACTAAAAATAAACTTACTATAAATAAAAATAAACTAGTACCTAATTAGTACCTAGTTCTTACGAACTAATTAGTACCTAGGAACTATTGCCCTAATTACCATATAAGTATCCATTTTTTAACTAGGGTTCGTACTACCTAATTAAATAGGGTTAATACTAATTGTAATTAACTAACTAGCACTAAAAATAGCCTAGGGTTCATACTAACTAGCACTAAATAGCTAGGGTTCATACTAAGCAGAGAAGAGGAAGGGAGAGTGCTTACAGAGGGGGGAGAGATGGGGTCGGGGAGAAGGCGGCATCGAGGCGGCGAGGCGGGTCGGGGAGACAGCGAGGCGGTGTCGGGAGAGGCAGGCAGGCGGGTCGAGGGAGACGGCGGCGGAGAGCGAGGCAGGGCTCTGGCAAGGTCGAGGTCGAGGAGGAGGAGCCTGGTGCAGGCGTCGAGAGGGACTCCGCGGAGAGCGAGGCGGGGCCTCCCGTGAGGCGAGGGAGGGCTTGGCGGAGGCGACGAGGGGATAGAGAGAGTGGGGAATTGGGGGAGGAAGCAGAGGAGAGGGAATCAGGCAGCGGGGGTTAGGTGAAAATAGCTTTAACAGTAGCGTGGGGAGCAAAAACGCGCTGCTGCTAAAATCCGTAGTAGTAGCGTTGTTTCTACAAGGGCGCTACTACTATACCTAGCACGCTGGGAACGGTGTGGCAATTATAGTAGTAGCGCGTTCTTTTCTGCCGCTGCCTGCTAAGTGGAGTAACGATGAGCGGTTTAGCCGACGCCGCTCTTGCTAAATAGCGATAGCGCCTCATTTTAACACGCGCTACTGGTAAGATTCTGTGTATAAGGTTTTCCCTAGTAGTGAGGTGACATGAGGAGGAGCATTGTTACATCTACCACAAGGCCGACGGCGGATCACGGCGGCATGGCGCTGCGGAGTTTCGGTGATGGGCGTGTGTGGATGGACACGCGCAGGTTGGTGGCGTTGTTTGAACCCATGGTGGCATCGACGGCAGGCCTGGCAAGGTTGGTGCGTCAGTACCTTCTCTAGAGATGGATCAGTGGTTGGTGGTGGCGGCGACCTCTGAGAGTGCGCCAGACCGATGTGTGACCCAGTCTCGGCATTGTGGTTTGGTTGGGGCATCCGGCTTTAGATTTTAGGATTTGGTGCGATGTCTGTTTGGTATTAGGCTCGGACACACTAGTAGAAAAGAGGGCTTTGGTCCAGGCTGGGTTAGCCCATTAGTCCCGGTTTAGTCCAGAACCGGGACCCATGGGGGCATTGGTCCCGGTTCGTGAGCCCAGGGGGCCGGCCGGGCCACGTGGGCCATTTGTCCCGGTTCGTCTAGGCCTTTTGATCCCGGTTGGTGGGATGAACCGGGACCAATGGGCCTAGCTCCTGGCCCACCACCATTGGTCCCGGTTGGTGGCTTGAACCGGGACAACAGGCTGCCCTTTAGTCCCGGTTCGTGCCATGAACCGGGACCATTGAGGTGCCTATATATACCCTCGCCCATGAGCGAGCACTCCAACGCTCTGCTTTTTTCTCTGGCGGGAGAGGCTTTGTGGTGCTTTAGCTCACCTCCTGTGCACATGAGGTGTTCGATGAAATGCGCGAGCCACACTAGTTAAGCTTTCTCCTCTCGAAGCATGACCTCCGAACTCTATTTTTCCCGAGATTTGTCTAGGTTTATATTAGCGGCCCGTCATGCCCCGTCCCCGTCTTTACTGTCGTCGATCGCTCGTGCCGATCTCGTCGCCGGCACCACCGTGGTGAGCCTCTTGTTCTTATCTTCTTTCTGAAAGAAAAAAAATTCTTGCTTTAGAGATATATACTTGTCTAATTTTCTTACTATTTTATTGTCTGTTATTATATAGTGTGATGGTTTTGGTATCCGCCCCCGTCGGCCCTCATCCTGTCTATGATTCGGATGTGGTATATATTATCTTTATAACTATTGCTTCATTTTTTGTTTATGAAAATTATGCCGACCAACGTGACATAGATTTTATTTATCTAGGAGGTATGTGAACTGGAAATTCCAACCGACCCTATTGTCGAGATGTTAAATTTAGTTGAAGAAGAAAACAATTTCTTGAAGGAAAAAACAAAAAAAATTGAGGAGGAGAAGATGATATTGGAGTTGCATGTTGCGGATGTCGTCAATGATCACAAGATCAAGATGGGTGCAATGCGCTTGAAGATTAGAAAGATTAGAAAATATGCCATTCATACCGAGGCTTGGTATCATTATGCCGTTGGATCAATTGTTACCTTGGTTGCGATTATGATCGCATTTGTTTTCGCATTGAAATGTTTTACATAGTTTCAATGTATGGTTTAATTAATTTAGATGCTCTGCAGAGCTTTATCACTACAAAAAAAATACACTTCCGTGATGATACGTGTTTGTCACAGTAGGTCGCGTTTTTTGTCATGCATGTACATCCATGACAAATTTATGACAGAATCAAGATAGTCATACCTGTGCTATCGTAGAAGTGTTCCATGACATTACCAAAATTATCATCACGGAAGTGTCCACTTCCATGACGATAAATCGCGCGTCACAGAAGTGCTTTCGTCAAGGGTGACCGACACGTGGCATCCACCGTAACGAAACGCTGTTAAGCTATCGGGTCGGGTTTTGGATCCGATAACCCGTTAACAGCCCCGATCAATGGGGATTTTCCACGTGTAAAATCATCATTGGCTGGAGGAAACACGTGTCGACTCATCGTTCGGACAGATGTCATCCACTCATTGGACAGAAGGCGCCTATGATACGTCGACACGTGGCACGGCCCAACAGAGGCCCATTCCTGGGAAAAGGCCGGCCCGTTTGACTTGGTCAAAAGGTGGCGGGCCGGCCCATGGAAAGCATGTTAACGGCTTGTTCGCATATAGCCCATTTACGGCCCGCTAACCCAAGGCGATTCGCCCTATCCGAATTAGGCCCGATAGCATCATCGGGCCATCAATATGATTCAACCCGTTTTCGCCGGCCCATGTATGGCCCATGGCGTCTTCGGCCCATATGAGGCCCTATGTAACTATTGGCCTATTAACGGCCCGTGGTGAAACGGCCCGCAATGAACAAAGTGTATCACTTTACACATTAACGGCCCATGGTGGCGGCCCGTAATGAACAATATATCACTTTATACCCATTAAGGGCCCGTTATTGATTGGGCGTTTCCGGCAAATGTTATCTTCGGCCTTCTCGAGCCCATTTATTTTGGGCTCATTTCGGCGATTCGTTTACTTACGGCTGTTATTGTCATTTTACGCTTGTGGGCTAAATTCAGCCCGTGGTTACATCGGCCCGTTTGTGGTCCGTTAATCGTTGGGCGTTTTCATAGTGTCATCAAATCGGCCTATTAACGATGGCCCGTTATGGTCATCTGACCCGTATAAGGCCCATTGATGATACTGCCCGTAGAAGGCCCATTGTTTCTCTGACCCGTAGAAGGCCCATTGTTTCTCTGACGATAGAAGGCCCATTGTTTCTATGGCCCGTAGAAGGTCTATTGTTTCTACGGCCCGTAGAAGGCCCTTGTTTCTCTGACCTATAGGAGGCCTAGTGTCACTCTGATAAATATTAGCCCATGGTTCTTTGTGACCTAGTTTTAAAAAGAACTGCTGCGACTACAAGCAAACAAGTAAACAAGACAACAAGGAAATAAATAAGCAAGCAACTTATGCTAGGCTATCACGGCTGTTACACATATTACATCCTTTGGGCATCAAAGTTCGCCACCGGTGCAATTATAGGGAACAAAGTAGCATATCATATACTTTGGTTGTCAAAGTTGGCGACCAGCGCAAATAAACGCCATGACAAAACAAATCCAGAACTGAAACCACTTGAAGATCTCAATAAACAATATCACAGGTACCCATAATGCTGGCAAGATGCTTAGCAAGCTTATTAACTTTCTCTTGTTTGGCGCTTAAATCCTCCGGCACTTGCTGTTGCACCGAAAATATGCATCTGAATTCTGCGGGGACTTCCTCGGTCCTTGACTTCTGTCGCAAAGACATCTCGATCGATGTCTTTCAACTTGAAGTTGAGACTCAAGAAGACGAACTGATTCAGGCAGCGAGTTCGAAGAGCTTGTGCCAGCAGTAGTGGCCAGTAACTCGAACACTACATCAAGATAGGACTTTTGGGTTCCCTCTTTGTCGTCAAGATAGTTTTATCAGCTTTCTTGGAGACCAACAGGGATGTCTCATTATCTTGAACCTTATCTGCATTACTTCCTTTACCATTGGATAGCAGCGGTCTTGTTCTCCAATATTTTGTCGATATTCTAAAGAGAAACAAGCGGACACATCACATGTTTACCATGTTGTATATGAAACTCATTTTGGTAAATGAGTTCAGTAGTAAAGTGGACAGGATAACAACATGAAACAAACATATATCTATGTACCATGGTCACTTTATGGTCTATATCATTCTAGTTTTGTTGGCAAATCAAGATAGAGACACAGTTCAAATAATATTTGTTCAAGACAAAGCGAGAATAGACAGAATATAAGTGTGGGTAACTATAGAGCAATAACAACACTCGTAATGTGCATGACATGAGAACATAACTGTTTATTCAATTGAAACTGAAATCAACATAGAGCAGGTTACAACAACAAACCAGTTAAAGAAACAGATTTAAAACATACTGTTGCACCATTGGAGTTTCAATTCCATCCTTCAAATTTCAAAATAGTTGGTATGAGTAAATACTGTAATGCAAGAGCAAAGGAGTATGAACCATAGCTCTGAACTGACACGAGAACAAATCTTCTTCTCCTTTAAGCGTTGAGTTGGGATTGAGTGGTGGTCCTCGTGCTTTGGGCACTGCAGTTCCCTTACTAACCGCTTCGTGTTTGGGTGCTCTGTGGTGGAGACGGTGATGTGTCAAGCTGAACTGGGTTACTATCTGCCGGGGTTGGGGTTAGAAGGGGTGTAGCTGGTTCTCTGTCCAAGCGGGTAGGGGTACAATCTGCGAGTGCAGGTTATGTGTGGTGGATCTGGTCCTTGGGCAAGTACAACCGTGGTTCTATCTGCATCAACTGGTAGCACTATCTTTTCGAAGACCATGTTGTTACTCCCTTAGATCTGCCATCACGCTCTCCAATTCAAATGGCTGATAAACAAGAAAAGTAATTGAAAGTATAGACATTGTATGATGAGCAGGTGCAATGGATAGTGGGGAATAAAGAGGGCATGAAATAATTCATATTTATGTTGTCTAACCAAACAGGATAGCATGACACAATTTCACATATATGATGGCTAACTAAACAGGATAGCAAGACACAATTTCACATTATGATGGCTAACTAAAAAAGATGGAAAGACATAGTTCAAAATATGAGACTATGTAAACAGGATGACATGACATAACTATATAATGACATGACATAACTATATAATGTGTTTATTAAATAGGTTGGCATGCCATAGTTCACATACATACATTCTAAATATGATGACTGTAAACACTAAACAGGATGAGATGATATAACTATATGATGTCTTTATTAAATGGGTTGCCATGCCATAATTCAGATAGATGGTGTGTATGTACTATGTAAACATGATGGCATGATATAATTCAAATATATGATTTATATAGTAAGCAAGTAAGCAGATGGCAATCTATATATGATGTAAAAACTAAGCAATGCAAGACAACATACATGACATGGGTAATATAACCCTGCCAAGTTTGAGCATAGACCTTAGGGGGGAAATAGGACTGGTCATCAGTCTCTGAATCCTCCTCGAGGAGCTCTCTGTAGCCAACAAGATGTCGCTTCAGCAGGTAGCATTATGCGCTCTGAATACCTTGTTTTCACTCGAGATACTTCCATCACCGCTTCAAATGGCTGATGCATGGGAAGAGTAGTTGAATATACAAGCGTTGTCAACAAATGGAACACGTGATACAAAAAAAATGATAGCATGATATAATTCACATACATGATGATTGGCTAAACAGCATGGCATTGCATAATTCACATATATAATGCCTTTGCAACAAGATAGCATTGTATAATTCACATATATAATCTCTTGCAACAAGATGGCAATGCATAATTCACATATATGGTAATTAGACACTGAACAGGTGGCATTCACACAAAGCATGTCTAAACTAATCAAATGGCATAGCAATGCGAGACACCATACGCACGATATGAGCAACATAACCCTGCCAAGTTAGAGCATACACCTCGGGGATAGGACTGGTCATCTGTCTCTACGAATCCTCCTCGAGGAGCTATCCGTAACCACCGAGATATGTGCTTCGTCGAGATAGCATAGTCTGCTCGAAGACCTTGTTTTCACTCCAGAATTTGCCATCACCGTGTCAAATGGCTGATGCACACGAAGAGCAGATTGAATGTACTAACATTGTTGACAAATGTAATATGTAAGAAAAAAGGATGGCCAGATATAATTTACATATAAGATGAGTGGCTAAGCAGGATGGCATTGCAAAATTCACATATATGATGCCTGGCTAAACAAGGTGGCGTTGCATAATTCACATAAACGATGAATAAACTAAACAGGTGGCATTCGCACAAAGGATGTATAAACTAAGCAGATGACATATTTGATGTATAAAGTAAGCAATGCAAGACACCATATGCATGATATAACCAACATCAGCATGCCAAGTTAGAGCAAAGACCTCAGGGGGTAAATATAAGTTCTCTTATCCTTCTGAATACCCCTCAGAACAGATATCTTCCTCTCGATTACAATCCGAAATGCGTGGAGGGGGGGCTGCCTTTGCGCCTACCATGGAGCGACGTCTGCATGAAATTATATTGCCACGCAAGGCTCGTCTCTTTTGCTCTACATGTTCAGTTCCATTGTTTACAAGAACTGTCATGCATAGGAATAAAACATAGTGAGATTATGTAAGGAGTGCATGCAGAAATTCAGAGTGATGGTAGCAACCTGTGGATAGACCCAAAACCAATAATAGCAGGCAGATAATGGCTTCAGTTAATAAATACATATAATGGCTTCTTTACTGTTTGTTTCCCACCCAACATGAAACTCATAGTAGACACCGGAGATTAACAAGATAGTAGATAGATACTATTGATAGCGGCCCCGATATGTACCCCACAACCATTTAAAAACTCAAGTTTGACCATTAGTTTGGAGCTGACTCAGAGTCTAATCGGTGAACAGGACGATAAAGTAGCATGTAATATTAATCGATGCATAACGTAAGCAGACACGAAAGAGTGCGACCTCTCTTGCGGACCCGTGTAGTCCTCGAGGTCATCTGCTTGGTTGATGATGGTAATGCAGTTTTCATGGCTGCCAGCGGCGGGGAAGAAGATCTGAGGCGGCGAAAGACAGTCTGGAGGCCGGATCCCTGCTGTGCTGGACCCTTCTATCGTTGGAGCAGCTGAGCTGGGGTGGACGACGGCGCAGCAGGAGCGGGACAAACCACACAAGATTTTCTTTGACAACTATCTGTAAGAGAAGTAATTCTGTAAGGGCTCGTTTGAATTGGAGGATTCCAACAATGCAGGGATAGGAAATAGACAGGAATAGGATAGGAATGCACGTGCAAAACAGAGAATTTAAAAACATAGGATTTCTGCCAATCTGGGTGTTTTATTCACAACAATTGGAAGATCACAGGATGCAAAGAAGCATGGTGAGATTAAGTCAAACCACAAGAAAATGTACGATTATAATGCTATTATGCTACTATCTCTTAGTCTTGTGCTTCATGAATAGGAATTTGAAAAGGAGGACAAGTGAAAATTAAAATTCCTATGTTTTTTCTTTCAAGGAGACACTAAAGGAACAAATCCGTGTGCTCAGTGGACAATATATATAACATGTAGAGTAAAAAAGAGATGCAACACGTGTACAACCTCTTTGGCGAAGCCATGTCGATCTCAGCGTGATTGGGTTGGCCGGTGAGGATGCTCTGGCTGACTTTGCTGTCGGAGGAGGAAGAAGATCTTAGGCGTCGGAGATGGAGCCGAGGTACTTCTCGCTGTGATGGAGGGTTTAAATCGTTGGAGCAGCTCCGGTGAGTTGTACGATCTTTGAGGCTGAAGCAGGACAAGAGAGACAACGAACAACGTTAACCTGAGTGGAATTCTAATAGCATCTCCAATACATGGCGTAAAATACATAACCACAAAGTGCTAGATGTAAAATACATCAGCCGCTCATCTCTGAACTTAACTGTCGAAACTGAACCTAACTGTCGAAACTGAATTTTGCTGTCGAAACTGAACGCACTAGCAAGGTGAGGCTACACGTCGGTCGACTGACTTTTTCATCTCTAGTCAGTCGATTTTGCAGCCGTTGGATACAAAATCAAGGGCCTACGGTTCATCTTCAACCTCCACCCCCCTGAGCTGCCAGCCACCACCGGCCAAACAACAGCCCCTCCACCCGCGGCCGGCGGTGCGCCGCCCCGCCCGCCCCGAAAACACTCCCCACCGCCGGTCCGCCGCCGCCCCGGCCATCCCTCTAGACCCCACGTGCGGCGTTTTCTCCGCGATCCCACACCACCGCCCATAACGCCCGCCACCGCCCGCGACCACCGCCCCCATCCTGAACCCTAAGATAGATAGTGGGGTACCTCTCCGGCGAGCCCCCCTCCCCGCTGCGGCTGGTTCTTCCTTCACCCTGGCGAGCCCACCCCTTGAAAATCGGTGACCCAAAAGTCGATTCGTCGATGAAGTGTAGCCAAATCGAGCAGCATCGCAAGCAAGAGCAAGAGCGAGAGCAGCAGCACGAGCAAGAAGCAGATCGAGGCGAGGGACCGAGAGCAAAGCGAGCAGCAGCGCGCGGCGAGAGCTAAAGCAGCAGTAGCTCCTCTTGATGTGGGCGTCGCCGCCGAGGGAGCGCGCCGTGGAGGAGGTGGCGGCGGCGCCGCCGTGGATGGAGCAGCGCCGTGTCGGCTCGGGACCGGCGCCGGCAGCACCGTGAGATCGAATCAAGAAGAAAATGCGGTGATTAGTGTACAACCTCTTTGGTGGCGCCGATTAGGCGCAACTTCCTCGAGAAGCGGTGATGATGATGCTCTTCCGATGGTGTAGGTGAAGGCGGCGGTGTGGAATGGAGGTGGCGTGAAAGGCGAGGAACGTCGGGCAGCTCCTTGGAGGTGGAGGGCGGGGTGGCTGAACCGGTGGGATGATGAGATCGACGACGGATCCTCATCGATGCGGTGGATGAGGGGCGTCGAGGTGTTCTTGTGGACGGCGTCGTCGGGGAAGAGGCTCCGGCTGGGTGGCGGACGGAGCAGGGTGTGGGGTCTCGTCGCGGGTTTCGCGGCCTCGGTGTCTGAATGGGTGGGCGGATGGGTTGGCGGTGGGGAACCATGGCTTAGAGGCGCTTGTCCGAAATGTGGGGTAAGTTTCGAAAGTACCCCCACCGATTTGGCGGTTCTTTCCGTTTAGGGTACCACGGGCATTTCACGTGTCGGGATTTCACAGGAGGTGGGAGTTTTTGCGCGCGTTGTAATTTCAGAATAGCAAGGCGCGGGTTGAGATGGAGGGAGTTGTCGGATCACAACAAGACAAAGATATATCTTAAATATTTCGGGCTAACAAGGCGCGGGTTGAAATTCCGGACAAGCCTAACGTGTACTGTACCAAATCAATGTGCACTACAAATGTCATTCAAAACTTTGAATTCATGTTATGTTCAATTAAAATATTTTGCTACGTGTATAATGCATGCAACCTACTACTCAAATGAACGTTTTAGTGCATTCCAAACGTATATACTACCGCTTCAATATGAACTAAATTTGAATAAGGTCTACAGTAATGATTGTTGTGAAGTCAAAGCGTTTGAATTCATTTCTCTGTTTTAATAAGATTTACAATCATCATTATTGTCAAGTTAAACCATCGTTTGTGTATTATCTTCACAGCACACCACATGATTAGTCTCGAGTTACATATGAACTATGTGTACTATATGAACTCGAACTAGATCTTTTGAATCCACTTTATTTTTATTTCAAATCACATTACATTTCTAGCTCTAGCTAGATCTTCATAATCTAAACCATGTCTCATATGTATAATGTGTTTATCACATTATGTATGGTGCCCCGCCCCCTACGCCTACAAGTATTTAGATGTGAGTTGCAAACACCACACATTACCACAAATTCAAATAAAATGTGAGAATGTTAGATATATAGTATTGTTTAGATTGCTCGATATTTAGTTGTAAGCTGCAAGCGCGCACATTATCACAAATTCAAATAATATGTGAGATTGTTTGATGTATAGTATGGTTTAGATTGTTCGGCATTTAGTTGTGAGTTGCAAGCGCCATGCATTATCACATTATGGTATAACATGTGCACAACACGTGTATCACCGCTATATTCATGCATGCAATGTTTAAAACACTATGATCTCCTATTCAAATATATGAATCCGCTTTCATATCAAATTATGATCTTTGTTAGTCGCTTACACCCACACAATCCTCTAGCCTTTGTAGATACCACTAACTTTCTCTCGTGCATGCAGACGCCCTCCTCGCCCTCCCCCTCCCTCAGCATTCTATCCACGGGCACATTCATTTTTTCTTTAGGTCGTTCTCCCAGAGTCTCCACAACTCCTTTCCGACACACACCGATCGATAAACCTCTCCAGCGATGCCTGCCTACAGCATACACACACAGCTTCAATCTCCTCCTTTATGTGTCTCTCATATGGTCAGACACACGTGTAAACTCTCGCCCCTCTTTTCATCGATCTCACAACCGCACACTCCTCCCCCTATCTAGCTAGTAGTTGGGCCTCTCGCACCACCTCCAAGCTCCATTCTCTCTGTCTATCCATCTCGCTGGGCCTTATTTGCCTCTAACAAATGGACGTACACTGACCGATCTCTCGCTATACATATAGCCAGCTTGGTCCTTATAACTCTTTTTACCCACACATCGATCGATCTACCTCATTAGTTGTGTCTCTCCCTTCCTCCGACAAACAACAATTGATCTACCGATCTAGTTAGGTTTGCTTACCAAACACATGGTTCCCCTTCATCATCCATGGATGCGTACCGACAGATCTATCACACACAGGCACACACAGAAACACATCCCCACTCTTATTGATAACATTGCAGTTCCACCCTCAGTTTGTCTAGTAGGCCTCTCCCAACATCTCCGAGAAGCAACTCCATCACCCATCCAGCACTCTACCCCTCTCCCTACCTCTCTCTCTCCTCTCTCTCTCTCTGTCCCATCATATTTCCCATCCTTCAGTTATGTATGGATGTCGACCGATCTCCCTAAGACATAGCTGGGTCTCTCCTTCTCAACACATATACGAGTCGTTCTACCTCTATAGTTAGGCCTCTGCCTACACCTCCCCCAACCCCCTCCCCCCCACACACACTGATGCCACACACAAACTTGACATGTGCCCTCTAACGTTCCGGTAGGCCAGTCGCCCTATATCTTTGACTTGCACACACACACACACACACACACACAATTTTGATGGCTCTCTTCATCGATCTCGCACCCACCCACTTGATCCTCTCTTCGACTCTATCGATAGCTATGACCCCTCCCTCTCTTCTCGTGGATTGCCCGACCCTCTATGTATGATATGGATAGGCCTCCATTTCACACACATTGCATGCAAAATTTTGTTTGAGATGTCATCGACACATATTCCCACAAATAATTCACGAAATTAACCCCCACCCCACCCCACCCCCACCACAAAACAAAAACACTCACGAGCGGTTTGTATCTCTCACACACACCCACATAGGTGGGGGCGTGCCGAAGAGAAGAGGTGCATGCAGAGCACGTACTCCGTCTCTTTCCCAACCACACCAGCGGGTACACGGTGGAGCTCATTTCTGCGAAAAAGGCAGCCACGTGGTAATTTGGCACGTGTCTTGGTTGTCCACTTGGTGGAGGAGGATCGTCTACCACGGGTGAACAAACAAATTGCGACTTGACGCGTTATGTTAAATTAAAAAGAGGCAAACCATGTGGGGCCTACCTTAGAGGCAAGGCTCTATACCTTTGGAGTACTTTTGATGTGTCCGTCAACTCATGAGCGAGGAGAAGCTTGCTTAATACGCCGTCTCCCCGCCCACAGGCGCGGTGGCTCGAAGGATGAGGTGAAGCTTGCTCCTCCCTCGCCCATCTTGTGTGTGGCTCGCAGGACGAGGAGAAAAATTTACTACTCCCTCCGTTTACTCCTCGTCCCTACTACCTTGGTTATAGAGATTATATCATATTGTTTGGAATATATATGTCCTTTAGTAGATTTCAATATGAACTACTAGTACATACTCCAAACACTGATGTATATAGGCGTATTTTAGAGTGTACATTCACTCATTTTGCTCCGTATGTAGTAGCACTCTCCTCGCCCCTCGACCCTCGCCCACGTGGTGGGCGTGCAGCAATTCATTCGGTCTCATATAGCGAGCGATATATCTGCACTACCATTATTGCTCGACTTCCAAGAGGCGAAGAGCCAATCGCAAGGTTAATATTTTGGAGATGCCAAGCGCAAGGTTATAGGAGAAGCAGTAGTAGGTGTCGCGTCATTTATAAATATTTTTTTCTTGATGCACGTCGCAATATGATAGGTTCATATGGAGAAAAGGAAACCGCTCCACTATATACATAGTCGGAAGGGCCAGCCTACACGGTTGCTTGCTGGGGTTGCTCTCTTCACACTCTCTCACAAAACGACTATGGCCACATCTCTAACATCCGGCGGATCACGTCCGCTTGGGGAAGGGTGGATGCTTAGTGTAGATGCGGTGGCCGTCGCCGACGGCGAAAACCCTTGTCGGCACGTCCCGATCAGGGGTCCCCCCGTTCTCTCTCACAAAGCGGTGAGGTTGCCTTCGTCCCTTGCTCCTTTGCCGCGGCGTGGGCAGTTGCCGCCTCCGCCGCCCTCCTCAAGGTTGAGCTCGTCCCTCGGTACAACTCCCTTTACAGCCGGCTTGCACCACTACTCCAGCTGCCCACATCACTCCTTTTGGATATTTCTTTACTTCTTTGCCCCTTTTATACGATACCTCTCTGGCTTCTCGTCTTGTATTTGTGATGAGTTTATGTCTCATCAACTAGTCCTAGTAATCTTATTCTAATCACGCTTCTTCAATTTCTTTGCCACAGGGATGCTCATCTCGATTTTGGTGAGACTTCACAAAATGATCCGATGGTCAAAAGGTTGCAAACTTCATTTATTAGGAAGCTCGAGCGTTGCCGACAAATTGAAGCCTGGTCAGGGTTCACGGTTCAAGGGCTAGGGACTGCATGGATCGTTTTTTTCTTTAGCTGCCTCTGTTCCAAAATAAGTGTCAACTTTAGTAGTAGTACAACTTTGTACTAAAGTTTGCACAAAGTTGAGACACTTATTTTGGAGCGGAGGAGTACATATTGCTATGATCATCAATCATTGAGATGCAATAGCATGCATGTTAGTCTCCTTTGTATTTGATGAAATGTTGCAGCGGGCAACCTTGGGCGCAAAATACATGTAACAGAGCTGGAAGCTTCATAGCATTGTACAAATTTATCTCGCTGATAAATTACAGTACGTACTAGTACTATACTAGTACTTCCTCCGTTCCTAAATATAAGTCTTTGTAGAGATTTCACCATTAACCACATGTGGATGTATATAGATGCATTTTAAGTGTAGATTCATTCATTTTGTTCCGTATGTAGTTCACCTAGTGGAATCTCTACAAAGACTTATCTACTAGTAATAGCTAGCCCCCACTACTAGGAATTCTCTATCCTCTCCTTGAGCCACATCATCAAAATTGGCGTAGCCGTTAGATGAAGTAAATCAGTCATAATAGCCGTCGATCTAGACGTTGAGAGGCTCCACACTAAGCCACATGCAAGCATGCAGAAATACCGTGGCACATGCATGTGAGTGGGTTTTAAATCACATCAACATGTCTGCATGCAAGCATGCACGGTAGCATGCATGTAAGTGAGCTTTTAAGTCCCATTAACATGTCAAAAAGAAAAATATAATCCCATTATGCAGTAGGAGTTGGCTGATCTTTTTTCCTTACGTGGGATGATCTAAATGATGATGGGAGTTTATTTAGTTTGGCTACCACATTTGTCATGCGGTTATAGATTTTTTAGTTCTATGAAATCGATAATTTCTTGAGAGAGATATATCGCTGTTCATGGCAGCGAGGACTCATCTAGTAATATTTAGGAACGGAGGGAGTACTATGTAAAGAGTTAGGTGTCGCACGGTGATAGTGTGAGGTGGGCCATGTAATCACTGAGCCTGCGTGTTTTCACTGCTCTTGCACTCCTCCGCTGTAAAATGGATAAAATTGTAATCTACTACCTCCTTTACGCGGCGTGGGACATCCAGCAGTCCTACCACCTTAGTAATAAAGACCAATGAGCCGTCAAATCACATAGACCCAGCGATAAGTTGGACGGACGAAGCAACCATCACTCTTGCGCCCGGTGAGAGGTCGCGTCCGCTTTGCCCGGGCATGAATGCGTCACCGATTCTTTGGGCGGCGCTGGCCGTTTCAGGCGGGAAGCCTTGTGAGGCGATGGAGGGGCTTTGGGTGGGCCATGCTGGTCAGGAGGCAGGCGTGGCAGCTGTCCGCAT
This sequence comes from Aegilops longissima, assembly GCA_021605205.1. NCBI lineage: Eukaryota > Viridiplantae > Streptophyta > Magnoliopsida > Poales > Poaceae > Aegilops > Aegilops longissima. The sequence goes on from CM038681.1 coordinate 621,563,648, forward strand.
GTCCCTACGGACACGCCCGGAAGCGAGAGGATGCACCGACTCGCGGCTAAAATCGTACACTACACACCATATCTCTGTAGGAGTAGGTCGATCTGTCGCACTCTCTAACACACACATGCTGTTAAACACACACACGCTGCATACGCACCTTGGTCCCGTTGCACCTTCTAACGTGACTTATTACACCTAGGCGGAGGGAGTAGTAAGTATCACGAGATCTGGTGGCACTTGACTTAAGTCGAATACAAGTGCCCAAAATTTGTGTGCATGTTATAATAAGGATTCACTTAAAATAGTGCATTGAGCGAACAGAGGGATCAATTGGACAGTGTTCCGAGCAGTAGCGAGATGTGTGAGGTAGTAAGATACACCACTGGCGCTTTTAATTTTCTTATTAATTTGTTTGTTTCACCCTCATTGGTGGGACCCAGCATTACTACGTGGAGAGAGGTAAGGTGACTAAGGCTGCATTATTTCTACACCACTGTGGATAGTCTTACCACCAAAGCCACATGACACGATTATGATTGAAATCCTAATAACTCCCACACACACAAAAAAACACGGCATGCCTATCACACGAATGCAGGAATGTATAAAAGGTTATTTTCCTCTCGTTGAACATAACGGGAGGGTTGTGTAGCTGGTTAGCCTGTTCGCTCATCAAACTTGAGGTCTCGGGTTCGATAACTACACTTGATCATAATTTTTGCCACGAGGATTCTTTGACTGGTCAAAATGTTTTCTAGGGTTAGCACGCTTCACACTCTCTCTCCAGTATATATATACACGCTGGAGCCGCAACGCTTGTAGTTGCTCTCTTCACACTCTCTCGCCCTCTCTTGCTGGAGCCTCAGCGCTTGTAGTTGCTCTCTTCACACTCTCTCGCCCTCTCCAGATCTAAACAAGACTTCGTTGGCCTCTCTCTCCCCTCACTGCTGCTCAAAGAGCAGGCAGAATCCGTCCGCCGGGAAGGGAAGGAGGCTTAACGCTGTCGCCGTCGGCGAGGGAGGGAATCCACTACCGGCGCTGCTGTTCACTTTCCACCCAGCGGCGGCGCGGGAGGGCCTCCGACCCCTTCTTCTTCGCAGCCGTCCCGTCGCCCACCAAACCACGCCCCAAGAACCTTAAGGTATATTTTACTTACTCCACATGCATTGCTCTAGCTGCATGTATACCATGAATCTAGGACGTGGTTCAAAGAGGAAAGGAGTGGGGGAAAGTAGTGGGAAAAGTTGTATATAGCATGAATCTAGGACGTGGTTCAAAGAGGAAATGAAGGGGGAAAGTTGTATAGCATGAATCTAGGGCGTGGTTCAAAGAGGAAAGGAATGGGGAAAGTAGTGGGGAAAGTTGTATCGCATAAATCTAGGGCGTGGTTCAAAGAGGAAAGGAAGGGGAAAAAGTACTAGTTCAAAAAGGAAAGGAAGGAACAAGGCTGTAGAGTTTGAGCAAGGACTAGATTTCTGGGCTCACCATAGGAAAGGTGTCTAAAGATAACAAAACTGGGACCAACACAAATATGCTCCTTGGTTGTTTGTTCTTTGTTGCAACAGACTCTACATGACCACAGTACATCGGTAGATGCACATGGTGCTGGTGCGTCCACTTTCCCGTGCAACTCATTAGCTGTTGTTAATCTAAGGCCCTGTTTGGTTAAAAACTCCCTAGTCCCTACCTGCTTGGTTCCAGGGACTAAACATGGACTAGAGGTTATTAAATGACATGATAAAAGACCATGTTACCCCTAGTAATGAACTAATAGAAACAAGGTGCGATGCGTGGCAGGGGCAACTGTTGGAAAATTCCCAAAAAGACTCCCTCGGGGTCTTCTTTCTTTAGTCCCAAATGCCCACTTTTAGTCCCGAAAAGTCCCTCCTGTTTGGTTTAGATGTGACTGACACGGAGTTTTTTTAGTCCCTACACCAAAATGTCCCTGTAAACAAACACCCTCTAATAATGCCGTTGGAAAATTGATGCAATGCCACAGTTAAAAGCAAATTACATGTTTAACGAATTTTATTGTTAATATAATCTCTATGTTAATATTAATCAATGCCACCGTTTGAGAAATGCTACTGTCTTGCTTTCTTTCCCATTTAGATAAGGTAGATGCTTCTTTTTGTTGGCTTCTCTGTCATCCACAGTTATTGACCACTAATTGTTTCCTTTGCACCTCTGTGTAAACAGGGTTATCTACTTCACCTCGTTGCCATCGTGACCTTTTGTTGCACTAACAAAACACTTTTGTTTTAAGAGTGTTTTGTGCAGTTCAACCAAAATGTCACACCGACAACGTTGCTTGATTGCTTGATCTTAGTGGAACTGCATAAGAGGAGATCTTACTTCCTATCCGTTAAGGCGAATTTGGTTCAGATCTTCTTCTTGTGAGTTGTTTGAATTCCGCATCATGAGAGGTCAGTACTAGCCTTCTTTCACATGATTCTGCAGTGTGCTTTCATATGTTGTGCTACTTGTACGATAATGTTGCTTGATTTTAGTGAACTGCACAAATGGAGACAAGACTTCCAATTTGTATGTGCACCGTAATATCCCATTTAGGTAAGATAAGGATATTTCACAACTGCTGGCCTGTATTTTTCCACTTTCATCAGAAAATTAAGTTTAGTACTATACTTTTGCTCCCTAATTGACATGCCAAATCTTACATTGAAGGCGAAGCTTGTCTCTTATTGAACCAAGTGATGAAGGGAAGAACAAGCGGAAGAAAAACAAAATCAACTCCGGTGTTGTAATGAAGCCTTTGGAACTGTGATGACACAAGTAATGATATAGTTTTGCATCTTAATTTATTGCTATGGCTGGAGCGAGCAATTGTTTTGCCACTGATTTGATGCCATACGTAATTATCTCTACTTGTGCAAACAGGGATCTTCTTTGAAGATACCATATATTTTAGTGGAACTGCACAAGAAGATGTTGGAAACATTAAACTAACCGAGGAGTATATAGTAAGCATGGCCACCCCGTAGATATAGCAACAGATGGTTCGGAGAAGTGCTTCATCTGTATGCTCTACACAATCAGCCTCGACAAATGTTGGTACTCACCCACTGATTTCATCCATATGATTGAGCTTTGTCATCTCTATTGGTGTTGTGCTACTGTTTAGATACTGTCATGAAAAAGTGGTATTGTCCTTGAGAAGTGCTACATCTGTGCTGTTTTAAATATTTCCTTTCCTTTTTTTCGAGCAAACATGGATCATCTTCCTCTGAATATGGAGTACGTGAAGTGACTAGTTCCGATTATGCTAGGATGAAGAAGCCCTGTCTATCTTCTCATCAGAAGGAGCAGTTGAAGGATGGTTACATTACTCCCCACAAGACCAAACTAACTTCAGCTCAGAAGGACTGACAAATCTCCATTTTTTGCTGTGATCTTGTGAGTACAATGTTGTTCTAGGATTCTTTCTCGGTGAGTTCCATTTTTCTAAAAGTGTGCTCTACATGGACCATGTATGTGCCTGTTGAAACTGTCAATTCATAGTACAGTTTGCTTTATACTAATCACTTTTTTGTATTAGTGCAAACATGGGTGCTCAGCTTGATTTCAACGGGAACTGCACAAAATGTTCATGAATACATCGAATCATTCATTTCCACCACAAGAAAGGAGGTGCCCATAAGTTCAAGGCGTTGCAACATATAAGGGCGAAATCATACAAGCTACGTGTGAATTTGGTTGATTTTGGTGGAACTGCACAAAAAGAACAACTGGTTTATTTAGCACGAGGTGCCATGTCAATGTACAAACTGATGGCAAACCCTGCCCATTCCACAATCGTAGGCATTTGATATTTTGGAATGGGACAACCTTGTCAAATTTTGCTCATTGATTTTAGCAAGATATGCGTTTGATATTTTCGAATGGGACGCCCTTTGCTGTCAGCAGCGGCGATCAATTTTTTCTTTATTCTTTAGTTGTGAAGTAAATATTGCCTCTGACATGTGAGTCGCTGAGATGCATAATCATCGATTGTTTTGAATGTTCTCTATGAATTGTCAGGCTTGTGTGTTTGATTGCAATGTACAGAATAGCTAAAAAGCTGCTCAAACTCTTTGTACTCCTTCTGTTCCTTTTTACTTTGCACATTGTGAAAGTGCATACTTTTTTGTATAAGATTGGTCAAAGTAGAGATACTTTGACTGCAGACAAAACTTGTATGCAGACTAGAAAGGACCGGAGGGAGTACATGTGAAACTGCTGCAAACGTGGTGATCACCCTGGGAATAATGCTAGTACGTATTGTTTTGCATGTTCATCCAATGCCAGTGATACAGAATTGAACTAATCGAAATAAATTCATTCATACACGGTCGGATTTCATATAAACATGCGGATTTCATTACATTTCATACATTCTTCAACTAAAAGGGTGTTTGTGGCGCATGCATCCCCAGATCACGAGGGCGGGGTCATCCTCCTTTTCAAAAAAAAAACTAAAAAGGAGTGCGCTGGAGGTACAATTAATTAACCGAAGCTACCCACCTGTGTCTCGCTGAGCCGAACAGAAGCTTTAGTGACTTAACTGCAGGTGCAGTTGCGTAACTGACATGTGGCCTGTTGGGCCCACGTGTCGATCACCAACCGCACCAGATGTTAAGTAGAAGCAACGTTCTTCTCCAGCGCAGCTCTCTGACTCCACGTCGCCGCCAAGAAGCTAACCGGCCGTCAATGGTCAACCCGCCTAGCTTGGCTTCAACCGGAGGGTAGCAGCGGTGGCCTTACTTGGACCCGAGCGGCGGCGACCTACCGTGTTCTACTCTTCCTCGTTTTCTGTGTGGCGCGGCCTCGTTGGCAGCGGGGCGGGGCCTCGGCAGAGCCGGCGATGTCCTCTGTCTCGTTGCCGGCGGGCGGCGCCTCAGCGGAGCGGTGGAAATCCTCCCCCACGTTGCCGGAAGGGTGGGGCCTCGGCTGAGCCGGCGATGTCCTCTACCTCGTTGTTGGCCAGGCGGGGCCTCGGCGGAGCCGGCGGTGTCCTCTGCCTCGTTGCTGGCGCCATGGGGCCTCGGCGGAGCAGGGCGTCATCGACGCCAGTGGAGCGGGGACTCGTCGGAGCCGGCGTTGTCGTCAGCCTCGTCCTCGGTCTCGCCAAACAGCGCCTCGCCCGCTTCATCGCCCTCTTTGCTAGCCTCTTTGTAGGCGGCTGCAGCCTCCGCCACCCACATGCGGTACCGCCAGCGCTCGAGGCGGCCCTTGCGGGCGGAGCGGTATGAGTCGAGCAGCGCCTCCTGCTTCGCCCGCTCCACGACAATCTGCTCCTCCGCCTGCAGGTGCTCCAAGAGGAGATGCTGGTTGTAGGCGGCGTCGGCCTGCGCCTCCCGGAACTGCTCCTCACGCATCGGCCTCACCCTGTCCATATATTGGGCACGGGCCTCGCCGATGGTCATGGTGCAATGCACCGGCGAGGATGGCTCGGAGGAGGGGGTTGGCATCGGATCGTCGACTACCGTGTTCTCCATTAGAACGTCGTCATCCTCCGGCTGCCTGCCGGCCAGCCGGTCGGCAGCAATGGCTGCCATCTCCTTTTGGTCCATCGTCCGCCCGTCCCAAAGAGCGTTGGAGCGCGAGGAAGCCATGGTGGGCAGTAGTGGTGTGGACAGGAGAAAGGGAACGGATGCGGATGACTGCGGCTATGGCTGGCGCAACAGTTTATATAGCAATGGTGGGCGGGCGGAGGGACAGACGTGTGGCGCCGGAGTAGCCGCCTCGGCAACCGTGTATCATTAATGTATGCGGCAGATGGATGGACGGACGACACTTGTGTCGTTTGAAGGGAGAACAATCGCTTGCACCGGAAGCGAAGCGACGGCGTTGACTGTTTAGGGCGAAGAAGCGGCGAGGAGATGACTTTACTTGGATAGGATGACAATGGGGACCCACCAGGTCCATAGCCTCACGTACGCTAGTGCCTCCTTATATATATATATATATATATATATATATATATATATATATATATATATATATATATATATATATATATATATATATATATATATATATATATATATATATATATATATATATATATATATATATACGGTCCCACCATTGTCAACATATGTACTCCCTCCTTTCCGGTTTATAGGGCTTATCTCAAAATTTTAGTTTTTCCATTTTATAAGGCTCAATTTGGTTGTTTTCCATCACATGTTCAGATTCCAAGGTGCATTAAATCATTGCATGCAAGTATTAAGAGAAAATTGACCAATGCATGTACTTTATGCATGCATGCATTGCAATTAATGCATTGATAAACATAATTTTTTGAGGATAACAAGAGCATTAATTAGGTGCTTTTGCAAAACTACAAAAAGTATTCCACCACTCGCCATCTACCTTGATTGGTGAGATTTTTGAATTGAGCATTATAAACCGGAAAGGAGGGAGTAGTCAATAAACGAGAGAATTGCACAAGAAGCGGCCGACAGCTGGGACCAAGCAGCTCGAGCAGTATTTGTGTTTTTGAGGTGTGAGCACTGCAGAGTTTTTCGATGTTTACCCCAGATATTAATTTTTCTCCTCTGAACAACAACGAAAACATCGCTGCAGGTATTAACTGGGCGGGCTGTGGCCCGTCTAGCCCAGGCCAGATATCCAGCCCAGATATTAATTTTTTTCAAGCTGAAAATGGCTAGCCCAGCTATACTTTTTTTAGGAATACCCAGGCAAGGTCAAGTTGTTATTCTCCGCCCCGCTGGGCTGCAAATCTTTCCTAGGAGGGATGCATTAGGCTTGACAAGAAATTGGGCTTTAAGAAATAATAAATGGGATGTAATTATAAAACTGGTAGTAACTATAAAAAAATGCACCAAACAGTGATTACTTTATAAAATATTATTTTTGGAATATTGAAAATTTTAATTTCATTAATTGTTGCGAGCGCAATGTTTCGTTGGATTTTTACGTAATATAAATTTATATTGAAATTGTATTTAATCTGACTAGAAATTTCGGGATAAAAATATTCGGATCCATCAAAATGTGGGAAATTTTTATTGAATTTTGTTTTGAACGGTTGGTTGAAATGGGCTGTACTTTTAACAAACTGTAAATGGGCTGTAGTAAATTCCATTAGAATTCAAAATGGGCTACACATTCTTACAAATCTCAAATGGGCTATAAGTTCTCTGCACACACTTCTGGCCTTACTAAGTTAACGCGTCCCTAAAAAACAGAGTTGACGCGTATGCAAGGCTTTGTCAACTTATAGTCAACACACGGTTCTAGCAGAAGTGGCCGTTGGATGTCCATCCAACGGATGCCGTGCTTCTTCTTCAATCTCGGATATTCTAGCTTCACCCGCCCAAAAAATGATTCCTCCCCCTGACATCTGGGCGCACGTTTGGAAGCTGACTGTGGGCCTACTAAGTTGACGTACCAAGGGCTTTGTCAACTTAGTCAATATAAACGATTCTAGCTGCAGTGACCGTACGATGTCCATCCAACGGCCGTCGTGCTTCTTCAACCTCTGGTCTTCTTGCTCCAGCCGCCCAAAGCAGCGCCGATCGTGCCGCCTGCTCCTGCCTCCCGTGGCCGGCTGTGATGGCGCGGAGGCCTCACCGCCCCCTACTACTCCCACCGCTGGCCAGGCCATCCCTCCACTCACCCACACCCCCTGTTATTCTGCGGCGACGGCAGCGCAGCCGAACCAGTGAACCCTTGTACTCCTCTCCGCGTGTGCATCCACTGCCGCGTCTTCCCCGGCTCCGCGTCGTCCCCTTCCTAGGCCTCACCGTCGTCCACCGCCCTGGTGCTCTCGGCGCGGCGTGGTCAACGTGGTCAAGTAACGACTTCCATCGGACATGGACTGTACATGGAGAGGCTGACAGCTGGGTCCACGGCAGCCGCAAGGAAGTGCCTCCTTATTACGCGCAAAATAATTATTCCTTCACCTGACAGCGGGGACCCACTGGACGAGCCACCGTATTTCACGAAAAAATGATTCGCCCCCTGACTACTGGGACCCATGAGCTACATCTTCGCACGCAAGAAAGTGCGTCCGAAAAAAAAACGATTTGCCCCCTAACTGCTGGGACCCACTAGCTACATCTTCGCACGCAAGGAAGTGCGTCCGAAAAAAACGATTCGCCCCCCGACTGATGGGACCCACCAGCTACACCTTCGCACACAAGGAAGTGCGTCCGGAAAAAAAACGATTCGCCCCCTGACTGCTGGGACCCAGCAGCTACACCTTCGCACGCAAGGAAGTGCGTCCGGGCAAAAAAATGATTCGCCCCCCTGACTGCTGGGACCCAGCAGCTACACCTTCGCACGCAAGGAAGTGCATACGGGCAAAAACAAAACAAAACGATTCGCCCCCCTGACTGCTGGGACCCACCAGCTACATCTTCGCAGGCAAGGAAGTGCCTGACAGTCGGGACCCACCTGGTCGAAGCGTACGTAGCATTGTCATCCTGGTCGCGAACGTGTACGTACATACTGGTCGATGTAGAGGCGCGCACGTGTCGTAGTAGAGGCGCGCACGTAGGATGTACACGTACGTACAGCGGCCAGTGTGCAAGAAAGAAAATACGACCACGTATGTGTACATACGGGCGGGGTCTCGAACGCCTGGTCGGCGATCACGTCTGGCGAGGGCTCGTGTTCATGGGGAGGCAACGGAATGCATCGTGTTCATGGGGAGGCAACGGAATGCGTCGTGTTCATGGGGAGGCAACGGAATGCGTCGTGTTCATCTGGAGGCAACAGAACGCGTGGGAGCCAACCGGCTTGGACGGAACAGGCGATGGAAACGAGGCCTGGCGTACCGCAGAACGGAGGAAACGACCTTGTGTTCGACCGGCCACGTTCGGAACGGGGTCCTGTTGAGCAGGAGGGGTGTGGCGTACCGCAAAACGGAGGAAACGGACCTCCTACGGTCGAAACGGGGGTCCTGTTGATCGGGAGGGGTGTGGCGTACCGCAAAACGGAGGAAACGGACCTCCTACGGTCAAAATGGGGGTCCTGTTGATCGGGAGGGGTGTGGCGTACCGCAAAACGGGACTCCACGAGATACTGTTCATCTCCACCGTCGACCTCCTCCAGCCTCCACGGGCTACCGTCGACCTCCTCCAGCCTCCACGGGCTACCGTCGACCTCCTCCAGCCTCCACGGGCTCCTGTTCATCCAGCCTCCACCGCGCTACTCCACCCGCCTCTTGTTCAACCACCCTCCACGGGCACCCCTCCACCGTCTCTGTTCATCCAGCCCTCCACACCACGGGTCTGTTCAACCACCCTCCACGGCCAACCCTCCACCATCTATCGTTCATCCAGCCCTCCAACCACGGGTCCTATTCATCCAGAGGCAACGCCACCGCCATTATTCATCCAACCCCCGCCGCAGCGCCACTGTTCATCAATCGATCGGCTCCGATTAGCAGCGAGAGCGAAGAATCACTCCATCGGGTTCGATTAACACCATCGATTGATCGCTCGGGTTCACTAACGCGTAGCTCGCAGGTCTGTCGCCGGGTTCGATTAGAGCCCAACGCCTCGCTTCGGGTTCGATTAGAGCCAACGCCTACACACGCAGCAGCGTCACGTGTACGAGAAACACGCATCGCTCGATCGGCCCCCGACCTCCCACCGTAACCGGCAACTCCCCAAAATTTTCCTACCCCTCCCTTCTACCATGGTTTTTTTCGTCATGGACGGCCCAAAGAATGTCATGCAGTTGCGTCTCCGGCCCGCCCAGGACGAAAAGCCCATTTTCTGTCATGATTTTTTGTCATAGAAGTAGGAGCCCACCACATCTATGATGATACAGGGTTCTGTCACAATTATCGTCATAGAAGTTTCATATGTATGACAGAAAAAAAATTCGTTCGGCCCAAAATGTCACGGATGTGTCTTTTTTTGTAGTGTATGTTGTTAGATCAGAACTATGTATGTACTTTGGTTTTAATGTGATGATGAACTTCTATTAATTTGGTCACTTAATTATCTATTCATGATGTTCTGTAATGGTTTTTGACACACTTAATTATATATAATGCACGCAGATGAACCGACAATGGATGTACGGTGATGCAGACACACCTCCAAAGTACATTAAGGCGTGCATGATTTTCTCAAGTGGCTGAGGCAAACAAGCAGAATGGTTTTATGTGTTGTCCATGCCCTATATGTGGGAATCTGAAGTCTTACTCGACCGGAAAATCTTTCACAACCACCGCTTTACAAGGGTTTCATGCCACACTATAATGTTTGGACGAGGCACGGAGAAATAGCGGTTATGATGGAAGACAGCGAAGAAGAAGAGTACGATGACAACTATGTGCCCCCGAATACGGTGATGCTCTTGAACATCAAGAGGAACCAGACGATGTGCACGATGATCTTTGCAACAGTGAAGCTGCTGAAGATCAAGAGGAACCAGACGATGTGCCCGATGATGATGATCTCCACGGGTCATTGTCGATGCAAGGACGCAATGCGAAAGTCAAAAGGAGAAGCTGAAGTTCGATCGCATGTTAGAGGATCACAAAAAGGGTTGTACCCCAATTGCGAAGATGGCAACACAAAGCTCGGTGCCGTGACGGGAATTGCTGCGATGGAAGAGAGAATGTTGTGCTCGACAAAGGATTTGAGAAGCTCTGAAAATATTGAAGAAGAAGCTTCCAATGGATAACGAATTTCCGACGGTACATACGCAGCAAAGAAGGTCGTATGCCCTCTAGGATTGGAGGTGCGGAAGATACATGCATGCCCTAATGATCGCTTCCTCTAACGCTGTGCGTACAAGGATCTGAACGCATGCCGGTATGCGGTGCATTACGGTATAAGATCGACGAGATGACTCTGGTGATGTTGAGGCGAGCCCCCGAGGAAGAGGGTTCCTGCGAAGGTGATGTGGTATGCTCCTATAATACCACGGTTGAAATGTCTGTTCAGAAACGGAGAACATGCCAAGTTGATGCGATGGCACAGTGAGGACCGTAAGAAAGACGGGAAGTTGAGAGCACCCGCAGACGGGTCGCAGTGGAGAAAAATCGAGAGGAAGTACTGGGATGAGTTTGCAAGTGACCCAAGGAACGTATAGTTTTCTCTAAGTGTGGATGGCATTAATCCTTTTGGGGAGCAGAGCAGCAATCACAGCACCTGGCCCGTGACTCTATGTATGTATAACCTTCCTCCTTGGATGTGCATGAAGCGGAAGTTCATTATGATGCCAGTTCTCATCCAAGGTGTTGGAAATATGCCCTAGAGGCAATAATAAAATGGTTATTATTATATTTCTTTGTTCATGATAATTGTCTATTGTTCATGCTATAATTGTGTTATCCGGATATCGTAATACATGTGTGAATACATAGACCACAACATGTCCCTAGTGAGCCTCTAGTTGACTAGCTCGTTGATCAACAGATAGTCATGGTTTCCTGACTATGGACATTGGATGTCATTGATAACGGGATCACATCATTAGGAGAATGATGTGATGGACAAGACCCAATCCTAAGCATAGCACAAAGATCGTGTAGTTCGTTTGCTAGAGCTTTTCCAAATGTCAAGTATCATTTCCTTAGACCATGAGATTGTGCAACTCCGGGAAACGTTAGGAGTGCTTTGGGTGTGCCAATGGTCACAACGTAACTGGGTGGCTATAAAGGTGCACTACGGGTATCTCCGAAAGTGTCATTGGGTTGGCACGAATCGAGGCTGGATTTGTCACTCCGTATGAGAGAGGTATCTCTGGGCCCACTCGGTAATGCATCATCATAATGAGCTCAATGTGACCAAGTGGTTGATCACGGGATCATGCATTACGGTACGAGTAAAGTGACTTGCCGGTAACGAGATTGAACGAGGTATTGGGATACCGACGGTCGAGTCTCGAGCAAGTAATGTACCGATTGACAAAGGGAATTGTATACGAGATTGATTGAATCCTCGACATCTTGGTTCATCTGATGAGATCATCGAGGAGCATGTGGGAGCCAACATGGGTATCCAGATCCAGCTATTGGTTATTGACCGGAGAGTCGTCTCGATCATGTCTGCGTGTCTCCCGAACCCGTAGGGTCTACACACTTAAGGTTCGGTGACGCTAGGGTTATAGAGATATTAATATGCAGTAACCCGAAAGTTGTTTGGAGTCCCGGATGAGATCCCGGACGTCACGAGGAGTCCCGGAATGGTCCGGAGTTAAAGATTTATATATAGGAAGTCAAGTTTCGGCCATCGGGAAGGTTTCAGGGGTAATCGGTATTGTACCGGGACCACCGGAAGGGTCCCGGGGGTCCACTGGGTGGGTCCACCTATACCGGAGGGCCCCATGGGCTGAAGTTGGGAGGGGAACCAGCCCCTGGTGGGCTGGTGCGCCCCCCTTGGGCCTCCCCCTGCGCCTAGGGCAGGAAACCCTAGGGGTGGCGGGCGCCCCCCTTGGCTTGGGGGCAAGCCACCCCCTTGGCCGCCTCCCCCCTTGGAGATCCCATCTCCTAGGGCCGCTCCCCAGGGGCCCTATATATAGTGGGGGGGGGGAGGGAGGGCAGCCGCACCCTAGCCCCTGGCGCCTCCCTCTCCCTCTCCAACACCTCCTCCTCTCCGTAGAGCTTGGCGAAGCCCTACCGAGATCCCTGTTGCATCCACCACCACGCCGTCGTGCTGCTGGATCTCCATCAACCTCTCCTTCCCCCTTGCTGGATCAAGAAGGAGGAGACGTCTTCCTCAACCGTACGTGTGTTGAACGCGGAGGTGTCGTCTGTTCGGCGCTCGGTCATCGGTGATTTGGATCACGACGAGTACGACTCCATCAACCCCGTTCTCTTGAACGCTCCCGCTCGCGATCTACAAGGGTATGTAGATGCACTCCTTTTCCCCTCGTTGCTAGATAACTCCATAGATTGATCTTGGTGATGCGTAGAAATGTTTTGATTTCTGTTACGTTCCCCAACAGTGGCATCATGAGCTAGGTCTATGCGTAGTTACTATGCACGAGTAGAACACAAAGCAGTTGTGGGCGTAGATGTTGTCAATTTTCTTGCCACTACTAGTCTTATCTTGCTTTGGCGGCACCGTGGGATGAAGCGGCCCGGACCGACCTTACACATACGCTTACATGAGACAGGTTCCACCGACTGACATGCACTAGTTGCATAAGGTGGCTAGCGGGTGTCTGTCTCTCCCACTTTAGTTGGAGCGGATTCGATGAAAAGGGTCCTTATGAAGGGTAAATAGAAATTGGCATATCACGTTGTGGTTTTACGTAGGTAAGAAACGTTCTTGCTAGAAACCTATAACAGCCACGTAAAAAACTTACAACAACAATTAGAGGACGTCTAACTTGTTTTTGCAGCAAGTGCTTTGTGATATGATATGGCCAAAGGATGTGATGAATGATATATGTGATGTATGAGATGATCATGTTCTTGTAATAGGAATCACGACTTGCATGTCGATGAGTATGACAACCGGCAATAGCCATAGGAGTTGTCTTTATTTTTTGTATGACCTGCGTGTCATTGAGTAACGCCATGTAAATTACTTTACTTTATTGCTAAACGCGTTAGCCATAGAAGTAGAAGTAATCGTTGGCGTGACAACTTCATGAAGACACGATGATGGAGATCATGGTGTCATGCCGGTGCCGAAGATGATCATGGCGCCCCGAAGATGGAGATCAAAGGAGCAATATGATATTGGCCATATCATGTCACTATTTGATTGCATGTGATGTTTATCATGTTTTGCTTCTTATTTGCTTAGAACGACAGTAGTAAATAAGATGATCCCTTATAATAATTTCAAGAAAAGTGTTCCCCCTAACTATGCACCGTTGCGAAGGTTCATTGTTTCGAAGCACCACATGATGATCGGGTGTGATAGATTCTAACGTTCGAATACAATGGGTGTAAGACAGATTTACACACGCAATACACTTAGGTTGACTTGACGAGCCTAGCATGTACAGACATGGCCTCGGAACACGGAAGACCGAAAGGTCGAGCATGAGTCGTATAGAAGATACGATCAACATGAAGATGTTCTCCGACGTTGATTAGTCCGTCTCACGTGATGATCGGACACGGCCTAGTTAACTCGGATCATGTTTCACTTAGATGACTAGAGGGATGTCTATCTGAGTGGGAGTTCATTGAATAATTTGATTAGATGAACTTAATTATCATGAACTTAGTCTAAAATCTTTACAATATGTCTTGTAGATCAAATGGCCCACGCTAATGTTGCCCTCAACTTCAACGCGTTCCTAGAGAAAACCAAGCTGAAAGATGATGACAACAACTATACGGACTGGGTCCGGAACCTGAGGCTCATCTTCATAGCTGCCAAGAAAGATTATGTCCTAGAAGCACCGCTAGGTGAAGCACCCATCCCAGAGAACCAAGACGTTATGAACGCTTGGCAGTCTCGTGCAGATGATTACTCCCTCGTTCAGCGCGGCATGCTTTACAGCTTAGAAACGGGGCTCCAAAAGCGTTTTGAGCAACATGGAGCATATGAGATGTTTGAAGAGCTGAAAATTGTTTTCCAAGCTCATGCCCGGGTCGAGAGATATGAAGTCTCCGACAAGTTCTTCAGCTATAAGATGGAGGAAAATAGTTCTGTCAGTGAGCACATACTCAAAATGTCTGGGTTGCACAACCGCTTGACTCGGCTGGGAGTTAATCTCCCGGATGACGCGGTCATTGACAGGATCTTTCAGTCGCTTCCACCGAGCTACAAGAGCTTTGTGATGAACTTCAATATGTAGGGGATGGAAAAGACCATTCCTGAGGTATATTCAATGCTGAATTCAGCGGAGGTGCAGATCAAAAAGGAACATCAAGTGTTGATTGTGAATGAAACCACTAAGTTTAATAAAGGCAAGGGTAAGAAGAACTTCAAGAAGGATGGCAAGGGAGTTGCCGCGCCCGGCAAGCCAGTTGCCGGGAAGAAGCCAAAGAATGGACCCAAGCCTGAGACTGAGTGCTTTTATTGCAAGGGAAGTGGTCACTGGAAGCGGAACTGCTCCAAATACTTAGCGGACAAGAAGGCCGGCAACACTAAAGGTATATGTGATATACATGTAATTGATGTGTACCTTACCAGTACTCGTAGTAGCTCCTGGGTATTTGATACCGGTGCGCTTGCTCATATTTGTAACTCAAAGCAGGAGCTGCGGAATAAGCGGAGGCTGGCGAAGGACGAGGTGACGATGCGCGTCGGGAATGGTTCCAAGGTCGATGTGATCGCCGTCGGCATGCTACCTCTACATTTACCTACGGGATTAGTTTTAAACCTCAATAATTGTTATTTAGTACCAGCTTTGAGCATGAACATTGTATCAGGATCTCGTTTAATTCGAGATGGCTACTCATTTAAATCTGAGAATAATGGTTGTTCTATTTATATGAGAGATATGTTTTATGGTCATGCCCCGCTGGTGAATGGTTTATTCTTAATGAATCTCGAGCGTAATGTTACACATATTCATAGTGTGAATACCAAAAGATGTAAAGTTGATAACGATAGTCCCACATACTTGTGGCACTACCGCCTTGGTCACATTGGTGTCAAGCGCATGAAGAAGCTCCATGTTGATGGACTTTTAGAGTCTCTCGATTATGAATCATTTGACACATGCGAACCATGCCTTATGGGCAAAATGACCAAGACTCGTTCTCCGGAACAATGGAGCGAGCAACCAACTTGTTGGAAATCATACATACCGATGTAAATGCGGTCCAATGAGCGTTGAGGCTCGTGGAGGATATCGTTATGTTCTCACTCTCACTGATGACTTGAGTAGATATGGATATGTCTACTTAATGAAACACAAGTCTGAGACCTTTGAAAAGTTCAAGGAATTTCAGAGTGAGGTTGAGAATCAACGTGACAGGAAAATAAAGTTCTTACGATCAGATCATGGAGGGGAATATTTAAGTCACGAATTTGGTACGCACTTAAGGAAATGTGGAATAGTTCACAACTCACGCCGCCTGGAACACCTCAGCGAAATGGTGTGTCCGAACGTCGTAATCGCACTCTATTAGATATGGTGCGATCTATGATGTCTCTTACCGATCTACCGCTCTTATTTTGGGGCTATGCTTTAGAGACTGCCACATTCACTTTAAATAGGGCTCCGTCGAAATCCGTTGAGACGACACTGTATGAATTATGGTTTGGGAAGAAACCTAAGCTGTCGTTTCTAAAAGTTTGGGGATGCAATGCTTATGTCAAGAAACTTCAACCTGAAAATATCGAACCCAAGTCGGAAAAATGCGTCTTCATAGGATACCCTAAGGAAACCATTGGGTATACCTTCTACCTCAGGTCCGAAGGCAAGATCTTTGTTGCTAAGAACGGATCCTTTCTGGAGAAAGAGTTTCTCTCGAAAGAGTTAAGTGGGAGGAAAGTAGAACTTGATGAAGTACTACCTCTTGAAACGGGAAGTAGCGCAGCTCTGGAAGATGTTCCTGTGGTTCCTGCACCGACTAGAGAGGAAGATAATGATGATGATCAAGGTGCTTCGGGTCAAGCTCCTACTGAACTTCGTAGGTCCACGAGGACACGTTCCGCACCAGAGTGGTACGACAACCCTGTCTTGGAAATCATGTTGTTAGACAACGGTGAACCTTCGAACTATGAAGAAGCGATGGCGGGCCCAGATTCTGACAAATGGCTAGAAGCCATGAAATCCGAGATAGGATCCATGTATGAAAACGAAGTATGGACTTTGACTGACTTGCCCGATGATCGGCGAGCCATAGAAAATAAATGGATCTTTAAGAAGAAGACATACGCGGATGGTAATGTGACCATCTATAAGGTTCGACTTGTCGCTAAGGGTTATCGACAAGTTCAAGGGGTTGACTATGATGAGACTTTCTCACCCGTAGCGAAGCTGAAGTCAGTCCGAATCATGTTAGCAATTTCCGCATTATATGATTATGAGATATGGCAAATGGACGTCAAAAAGGTATTCCTTAATGGCTTTCTTAAGTAAGAATTGTATATGATGCAGCCGGATGGTTTTGTCGATCCTAAGATTGCTAACAAGGTGTGCAAGCTCCAACGCTCAATCTATGGGCTGGTGCAAGCATCTCGGAGTTGGAACATTCGATTTGATGAGATGATCAAAGCGTTTAGTTTACAGACTTATGGAGAAGCCTGTGTTTACAAGAAAGTGAGTGGGAGCTCTGTAGCATTTCTCATATTATATGTGGATGACATACAGTTGATGGGAAATGATATAGAATTCTTGGAAAGCATAAAGGCCTACTTGAACAAGTGTTTTTCAATGAAGGACCTTGGAGAAGCTGCTTATATATTAGGCATCAAGATCCATAGAGATAGATCGAGACGCCTCATTGGTCTTTCACAAAGTTCAATATGGATCAGTCCAAGAAGGGGTTCTTGCCTGTATTGCAAGGTGTGCGATTGAGCACGGCTCAATGCCCGACCACGGCAGAAGATAGAGAAAAGATGAGTGTCGTCCCCTATGCCTCAGCCATAGGGTCTATTATGTATGCCATGCTGTGTACCAGACCTGATGTAAACCTTGCCGTAAGTTTGGTAGGAAGGTACCAAAGTAATCCCAGCATGGAACACTAGACAGCGGTCAGGAATATCCTGAAGTACCTGAAAAGTACTAAGGACATGTTTCTCGTGTATGGAGGTGATGAAGAGCTCGTCGTAAAGGGTTACGTCGACGCTAGCTTCGACACAGATCTGGATGACTCTAAGTCACAAACCGGATACGTGTTTATTTTGAATGGTGGGGCAGTAAGCTGGTGCAGTTGCAAGAAAAGCGTCGTGGCGGGATCTACATGTGAAGCGGAGTACATGGCAGCCTCGGAGGCAGCGCATGAAGCAATCTGGGTGAAGGAGTTCATCACCGACCTAGGAGTCATACCCAATGCGTCAGGGCCGGTCACTCTCTTCTGTGACAACACTGGAGCTATTGCCCTTGCCAAGGAGCCCAGGTTTCACAACAAGACTAGGCACATCAAGCGTCGCCTTCAACTCCATTCGTGAAAATTTTCAAGATGGAGACATAGATATTTGTAAAGTACATACGGACCTGAATGTAGCAGATCCGTTGACTAAACCTCTCCCTAGAGCAAAACATGATCAACACCAGAACTCTATGGGTGTTCGATTCATCACAATGTAACTAGATTAGAGACTCTAGTGCAAGTGGGAGACTGTTGGAAATATGCCCTAGAGGCAATAATAAAATGGTTATTATTATATTTCTTTGTTCATGATAATTGTCTATTGTTCATGCTATAATTGTGTTATCCGGAAATCATAATACATGTGTGAATACATAGACCACAACATGTCCCTAGTGAGCCTCTAGTTGACTAGCTCGTTGATCAACAAATAGTCATGGTTTCCTGACTATGGACATTGGATGTCATTGATAACGGGATCACATCATTAGGCGAATGATGTGATGGACAAGACCCAATCCTAAGCACAGCACAAAGATCGTGTAGTTCGTTTGCTAGAGCTTTTCCAAATGTCAAGTATCATTTCCTAGACCATGAGATTGTGCAACTCCCGGATACCGTAGGAGTGCTTTGGGTGTGCCAAACGTCACAACATAACTGGGTGGCTATAAAGGTGCACTACGGGTATCTCCGAAAGTGTCATTGGGTGGTACGAATCGAGATGGATTTGTCACTCCGTATGACGGAGAGGTATCTCTGGGCCCACTCGGTAATGCATCATCATAATGAGCTCAATGTGACCAAGTGGTTGATCACGGATCATGCATTATGGTATGAGTAAAGTGACTTGCCGTAACGAGATTGAGCGAGGTATTGGGATACCGACGATCGAGTCTCGGGCAAGTAACGTCTTGATTGACAAAGGGAATTGTATACGGATTGATTGAATCCTCGACATCATGGTTCATCCGATGAGATCATCGAGGAGCATGTGGGAGCCAACATGGGTATCCAGATCCGCTGTTGGTTATTGACCGAGAGTCGTCTCGGTCATGTCTGCGTGTCTCCGAACCCGTAGGGTCTACACACTTAAGGTTCGGTGACGCTAGGGTTGTAGAGATATTAATATGCAGTAACCCGAAAGTTGTTCGGAGTCCTGGATGAGATCCCAGACGCCACGAGGAGTTCCGGAATGGTCTGGAGGTAAAGATTTATATATAGGAAGTCAAGTTTCGGCCACCGGGAAGGTTTGGGGTGTCGGTATTGTCTGGGACCACGAAAGGGTCCTGGGTCCACCGGTGGGGCCACCTATCCGGAGGGCCCCATGGGCTGAAGTAGGGAGTGGAACCAGCCTGGTGGCTGGTGCGCCTGGGCCTCCCCTGCGCCTAGGGCAGGAAACCCTAGGGTGGGGCGCCCCCTGGCTTGGGGGGCAAGCCACCCCTTGGCCGCCGCCCCCCCTTGGAGATCCCATCTCCTAGGGACGCCCCCCAAGGGCCCTATATATAGTGGGGGGGAGGGAGGGCAGCCGCACCCTAGCCCCTGGCGCCTCCCTCTCCCTCTCCAACACCTCCTCCTCTCCGTAGAGCTTGGCGAAACCCTGCCGAGATCCCAGCTGTATCCACCACCACGCTGTCGTGCTGCTGGATCTCCATCAACCTCTCCTTCCCCCTTGCTAGATCAAGAAGGAGGAGACGTCTTCCCCAACCGTACGTGTGTTGAACGCGGAGGTGCCGTCCGTTCGGCGCTCGGTCGTCGGTGATTTGGATCACGACGAGTACGACTCCATCAACCCCGTTCTCTTGAACGCTTCCGCTCGCGATCGACAAGGGTATGTAGATGCACTCCTTTTCCCCTCGTTGCTAGATAACTCCATAGATTGATCCTGGTGATGCGTAGAATTTTTTTGATTTCTGTTACGTTCCCCAACACAAGGCCCTAAGCAACCCGGCAACGACATTGATGTGTACCTAAGGCCATTAGTTGAAGAACTTTTACAGCTGTAAAATGGAAATGGTGTACATACGTCGGATGAGGACCTCCGGCTTGACCACCCTACCAGTGAAGGGGAGACTCGGCTGGGTTCTGCTCTGAAGACTCCATGCCTATGGCGGAAGGAGTTCATCAACCTTCCGAACTGGACGCCTCCTCCTCCTCCGGCGAGTCAGGGCACTCCGCCTCCTCCACCGCCCCCTCCTCCGGCGAGTGACGATCAGGGCACTCAGCCTCCTTCTCCGGAGGGGGGCGGCACTCCGCCTCCTTCTCTGCCTGTGCCGGCGCGCTCGAGCAGCCAGCAGCCTCCTCCTTCTCCGCCTCGCCAGCAAGGGCGGAAGAGACCCGCCGTCGCCCCGGCTGCTCCGGTGCGTCGTAGTCCTTCTCCTCCGCCTCGTAAGAAAGCACGAAAGAAGACAGCCGCAGCCGCTCCGTCTGCTCCGGCGTCTAGCAGTACAGCCAGAGGCGGGTGGCAATACAGATACGGTCCACCTCTCAAGCCTCTAGAGAAGTTACTGTACGAGATGACCGTGGAGGAAAACAAGAAGATCTTGCGGACCGAAGTGAAGGACTTCTTTGAAGGGTTGAAAGCGCAGAGACATCCACCTCCGGAGGAGAAGGTAGATCCGGTGAAAGCAAAGCGCACTATCGATGCCCTGAGGAAACCACCAAAGTCTCCGCCGAAAACCAACTATGAGCGCATTACTGAAAAGGCATATCTCGAAGCGCAGCGGTCGGGAAGTACTGTCAGTGATCAAAGGTTAAAAGAACGAGCAGCTGGGAAAAAAATTCCCAGCTCGGCGAACAAGCAAAGCAATCGTGCTCCCCGCTCAATGTGTCTAGCGACATCGTTGCTAATGCTCCGGGGACGGTGCCCGGTTATAGCAATCTTGGAGATTACCTGCCTGACGATGTAAATTTTGATTTCATGGAGTGGTCGAACACAGATACGAGTACGGGAAGCCTCTCGTCAAAGATGAAAAATCTCTAACAACGATGATGCGAAGATTCCATAATTGGTACATGAAAACCTGCAGAGAGTCTAGGGGGATGAATACTTTGTATCTGAGAATTAAAGAGGAGCACGACCTCGTTGGAACTTATCTGTTGCATGTTCCATTTGAGGAGTTCTTCGACTTCTTCAATCAAAAGGCCCTCGATAAATTAACGGTCTTTTGCTACTATCTGTAAGTACTATTTATGTCATTAAGTCTCTATATATAGCTCAGCTCTTTCATTGCATGTATTTGTAATTAATTATCCTCACTATATTATGCAGATTGAAGATCGTCAGGTGCAGAAAACAAGAAATGTATGATATTGGGTTCATTAACACAAATATCATAGATGAAATTCAGGTTAAAAAGAACGCCGAAGAGGCCGAGGCCAACTTGCTACAATCGTTGATCAAAAATCAAAACAAAGATACCATACTCTTTCCTTACAACTTCAAGTGAGTGTTACTGTCGTGTGCATATTCGATTTCCCTTATTACTCGAGCGAGGTTATAGTAATGTAACTGATGAGTTATGCATGCGTGCGCAGCTTCCACTATGTTCTTCTGGAGATTAAGCTTGAGCGGGACTAGTAACCATCTTAGACTCGAGACAAAAAGATCCCGAAACCTATGCGGACATGAATAAATTGCTCAACAAGTAAGTTCAGTCGATCATTATCGCACCATATCAGCAACTTTTTGTTCATTTCCTGATATATCAAGTAATAATAATTATTTTCTTTGTCTTGCAGGGTTTGGAAACAGTTCACCACAGAAGCTCCGGGACTGCCGAAGGAGCTGCGATATACATACCCGAAAGTAAGTACTACTAGCTAGCTAGTTGCGTGCATCTCCCGTTGATTCTATAGCTATACTTTCATTAATGTCATTTATAATGCTTCATTATCAGTTTGATTGACCTCTATTTCTCGCAAAATGCTTGTGGCAGGAACAAGGGAATAATTACTGTGGATACTACGTGTGCGAGTTCATCTACAACGCGATTTTGAAAAATAAGCGGGGCTACTCTAAAAGACAATATGAAGTGCGTAAGCAATAATATTCACAATTTTATTTTATTACACCATCATTTCTGTTGAGTTTCATTCATATATATGTATTAACCCCCTTCTTCAAATTAGACGTGGCAGATGCGGAATGAACTCCTACCACAAGATCGCATGAAAGCAATTCAAGAGGAATTGACGGGATTCTTTCTTGACCACGTCATCAATAAAGCCGAAGAATACCATGTGAAAGTTGATTTCAAATGCTAGGGGATTGTAAGAGATCTTACATATTGTATATGTATGTAGCCAGTAGCGTCGGAAAGATAATACGGAAACTTGTTGTTCGACCAATCTCTCGGAGAAGGAGAGGTCGATCGATCACTTCTCTCGGTATGCATGACGAACTTCTGTACTTAATGGTTTCCTTCATTTTCTTACTAGCTAGCGTGTCGAGGGCCTCTCTATATATAGTACGTAGCGTCGACCAAGCACGGACATAAGAAAGGACACTTCTCTCTATTAATTAGCTAGCTAACACAATATATGAAACACCTAAATAAACACCCCAAAACCCCAACCCCACCCCCCCCCCCCCCTTCAAAAAAACCCCAGCCCCTGAAATGCTGACGCGTGGATGCCTTTTGGTCCTGGTTGGTGCCACCAATCGGGACCAAAGGCCCTCCTGCCTGGGCTCGGCGCACCGGCCACGTGGAGGTCCATCTGTCCCGTTCGTGTTTGAACCGGGACTAAAGGTCTAGGGCATTAGTAATGACCCTTTAGTCCCGGTTCAAGAACTGGGACAAAAGGCCCTTACCAACCGGGACGATAGGGGTTTTTTTCTACTAGTGACATTTGGCACTCCTTCAACAAGGGGATAAGAGTAGCAACAGGTGTGTTGCCAAGATGGTGGCTTCAGACATACCGATGTATTACTTTGTAAGGCCTTTGTGAATAATTAATAAAATGGCTGCATGCATCGTCCAGATGCAGAGGACGGGGTATATCATCCTTTTAAAAAAATGTCGTCCAAAAGCCACCAAATCGATCAAGTTTATCAAAAAAAAAAAAACACCACATGGCGTGTCGTATGTCTTGGATCAACCCTATCAAGTTCATACTACACAAAATCAAGCACTTCCATGCCCACCATCACGACTGCCACCACCATCACTACCAGGGCATACATCGACTTGGAAAAAAAATCTAATCACGAGTAAGTTGCCAATATTGCATTGCCGTGTCATCCATCGTTCTAGGATCCATGAATATGATAGCATGCTCTTCTGCGTTCTTCTTTTTTGCAAGCCTGTCCTCGTCTCGTTCGCTACCACCTTCCTTGCTTCGGCCACCACCTTTTCTCTCCACTTCTCATCCTCCATGAACATGAGCTCATTCCACCTTGCCATCTTCTCTACCTTCTTTTCTGCCGCCAATGCATTCTTCGTCTCGATCATAGCACAAAAGCTCCTCCTGGTACAAGTCGATGCCTCCATTTTTCTTTCCCTCTTTTGCAATATTTTGCCAATCTGGCCTAGTGTGAGTATTTCATCATGCTTGTCGTCAACATCAACGGATATGCTAATTATTGCCCTCTCTGAAGTGGGTTTGAAGTTTATCCTTATCCACTTATCATGGCTAACACGCTCCTCGTACCAATGGACAACATGAACGGTTCGCAACCACCATTCTTTGTTGTGTTGCTTGTATAGGTCTGGGATGCTAGACCCATACTCATTGATTGTCACCACACTCGGCGGTGAAGTTGACTTGATCAACACAACCAAACCATTGGTCGCATTGATCTTGGATCACACCCCACCGGTGGGCAATAGAATCTTGAGTACAGTTGGAAGGAACCGTCACATTGCTTGAGTAGTACTCTTCAATTCTTTGTCAAAACCTCTCCTTCACTTCATCGGTACCAACCTAGACACCAAAGGACGCATTCATCCAAGCAAAAGAGAAAGCAATGTCTTCTTGGCTACGATAGTTCGTTGATCTTGTCTTCTACGTGCTTGTTTGTGTCTCCAAAGGCTCAATGGCCTCCTCCACTTCATGGTCATCCTCCTCCCTCTCATGATCATCGGCCATAGACATCGATATGTCATCAAGTTCAAGTATGTGCGATTCATCCAATTGAGACATGAAACTTGTAACACCATATTCGTCTACACTAAATCAAGAACAAACATGTCATGTGATCATCGTCACAATGCATCACAAAAATTCATCAACAAAAATGAAAAAAAGCTATTTTTTACCTTTCGGGAATTGTGTCGGACACTTGGTGGGCATGATCCTTGTCGGCGATTGCGCTGGTCGTAGGTGTTGGCGGATGAGCGAGGGGGTGGTCGGAAATGGAAGAGAAAGCGTAGGAGTGGATGGCTTTTTCCTCTTCTTCGCCATTGCCTCGTCGAGTTGCCCGTCGACAACGTCAACTTCCTTGTCCGCTTGGTGATGGCCGGAGCAATCGGAGAGTGGCCGGTCGTCTTCACGGATGCACAGCCTTGCCGCCAGTCCTCGTGGACGACACAGCAGAGCGCATGACAATCGTCGTCCTAAGCCACTTCCTTGGCGTGGATGTCAAACGCCAGGAGTGTTCACCGGGGTGTGAAGGCGGCCAACAGTTCCATTCTCGGAGAAATCGGGCAGCCTGGTGGTTGTAGCGGCGGAGGCGGGAGAGGCCCCATGTGCGCGGGAGAGGAGAAAAGGAATCTTTTGATGAGACTTGGTGCCTGCTGCTCAAAATGGAGAGAGTGGGGAACTTTTGAGACTTAACTCCCGAGTTAACCGTTTGAGCCTTCGATTAGCTGCGGCTTACCTCCTCAAAATGGAATATTTTGAGAGTTAACCGTTTTCAGAGTTCGACACCTGTGACCAAACACAAAAACCTAAAGCTTCTTGTGCTTAGCAGCTAATTTAAAGTCCTGCAGTTGGTTAATTACTAATGAGCAAACTAATGGCCTAAACAAATTGGGCCAACTTTTGTGGAGACATCCTCCCATTTAGGGTGGCATGCAAGGACATACTCCATTAATTAAAGCTAATTAAAGGTAGTGATCCAGCGACATTTGCACTCGTGAGTACAATTGTTTAATTTGTATATGTTGTAGATAAACCACTCATAACAGACATAAGTGCAGCAAACACTGGGGCGGGTTGAAAAGCAGGATGTATATATACCATCTCTCATGAGGTTAATTATATGCTTCACTTCAAGCAACTTGATTAGCCCAGCTAGCCTCTCCTCTCTACACAGTCTACGCCCTCTTCTGAGCCTAAGACTGAAGTATACTCTGTCTCTCATAGTCAGTGATATCTATCTCTGACATGATGAGGAGTTCCATTTCCAAGTACTTGTCACTGGCTGCAGCTGTGATCTTGCTTCTAGTACTGACAGCCACGGAGGCTGAAGGCATCCGGCTAGACGCAGAGACCCGAGCGTCAGTCAGCAGCGGCGGCGGCAACCCAGTGCTCAATGTAAGCAGTGATTCTCATCTTCTGTTCCGTTGCCTGAATCTTTGGGTGAGCCTTTCTGTAGACGCTAATTAACATGTTTGTGTTGCTCAATGCAGAAACCAATCGATGATGCGGTCAAGGGTTCCAGTGGATTGGCGAGCGAGACGACAGGGAGCAGTGATACTACGAGCAAAGTTAGGGCAGTGCCTCATGGGTTGCCGGAGTTCCAGGAAGACTATTATGTTCCAAGCGTTCACAGCCCTAGGCACCACTGACAAAAAAAATTAACAACCGGAGTAGCTAGTTTGTTAGTCCCGGAGGATGTACATATACCATCTCTCATGAGGTTAGATGCGATCAATTCCACTTCTGCATCTCTGTAAGCTGGAGAAGACACAGTTTTGGTGTACTAAACTACTAATTAACTTATTGACAAATGACAATATTTTACGGACTTACAGTTTGAATGCCCAAGCAACGTTGATCGCGATTGTGTGTGTGGAATGTACATGTGCTCGTTAGATGGTTCATCAGCCACATTGCGTCAAATACAAAGAGCACCACTACGACTGGTGGTTAATCTACGGAGTACGGGCATCATTCCGAGTTCGTAGCGAATACCAACCTCATCAGTGGAAGCGTTGCCGGATATGCTGCAGTGTTGTTCGCCCAAGTACTGTTGTACTTTGTGCCCGGGTCGTACGGATGAGCTAAAGTATATATCTGGGTCTATATATCCTCCACTCAGACAAGCTTAATCATAACTCGATGATTGGTTGAGCTAGCCAGGGGTTATTATTTGTAAAAGGGTTGGTCTCAGTCGACTGAGACTTCGCAAAGTCTCAGTCGGCTGAAGTCATATGCTTGTAGCCCAGCCCACTTTATTCCTCTATCCAACCTGGTTGTTCTCTGTTGTCACATTTTGGGTTGGCCTTGTGTTTGACTTCGCAAAGTCTCAGTGGTCAATGTAAGCAGTGATTCTGATCTTCTGTTCTGTTGTCTCAATCTTTGGATGATTCTTGTAGGTTCTTGCAAGTTTTCATGCCAAAATATCATGTAGGGAAAGGTGTACGAACAAGTTTTAGATTTCAGTAATAAAAATGCTCAAAACTTCAAGCACTGAAATCTTTTTCGTGTGTAGAGCTCCTCGAATGGTTTTTTGGCATCAAAACTTGCAAGTGCCTACAAAGTTTGATCATCTTTGATGTTTTCAGTGCTTGAAGTTTTGAGCATTTTTATTACTAAAATCTAAAACTCGTTCGTACACCTTTCTCTACATGATATTTTGGCATGGAAACGTGCAAGAACCTACAAAGTTTGATCAACTTTGATGTTGCAAAGTTTCATATTTTTTTGAATTTGTTTTCTATTTTTTTGATTTTACTATTCATAGAGGGTGCCTAGGCACCCGGGAGCTTTCACACCTTTCTCCTAAAAAATACAGTACATGACGTTCTCAAGATAGGTAATGAGTGCAGAAAAGGAAGAGAGGGTCGACAAAAAAGGCAAAAAATAAGAAGAGCAAGTAGCATTGTAGTATTATTTTATGTGATCATTAGAAAGCAGGCTAACGTGGTACTCCAGTACTCAGCCAGAAATAACATACTACGGCCATGTTGTATATTGTGTGTGTTGTGCTCTCTGGTATTCCCTCCGATCGGAAATAAGTATCGTGGTTTTAGTTCAAAGAACTACACTTATTTCCACTTATTTCTGATCGGAGGGAGTATATTTAGTTCAAATAGAACCAATATGATGACCAGGAAAACAAAATATAGAGCATGTAAAGAGCTAGAGCCAGTTACCATTCCAAGCACGTAAAAGCTACATCCAAAGTGTCTCCGCAGATTAATCCAACATAACCGCTAGGATTTTCTCTTCTCCCCGTAGACGCTTTCATAAGACGCAGCCTCTGTCAATGCACCTACGCCCACTGGCGGAGCTACTCACGGGCAAAACCGTGTCGTGGCCCACCCAACAAATCACCAAAAAATATTTATATAATAGATATGTCCATCGCCAGCCCACATGGTTGTTAGCCCAAACGCCCAGTCCAGTAGACCAGCACAGCCGAACGCATCCATCCCCTGTTCTCTCTAAGTACTACTCGTGTACTCCACTAGAGCACGCCGCCGGCCGACGGGGATTGATACGGGGCTAACCCGGTGTAGGCCGATCTTTCATGTTTGGAGTGAGATCCCTCAAAGAGCACGAAGAACACGGAGAAGAACGAGGAGAAATCATAAGGGGAAACACTCAAGAACAAGTCCAATCACACATCCACTAGACAATCAAACACACAAGATCCACAAAGGTACATGAACAACAAAAGGAAAGATACAAGGTAAAGTTCATCTCCAAGAGGAGGTCTTGATGCTATCCTAGACGGATCTTCCCACGATGGGGTCTTGATGATATCCTGCAGGATCTTCTCACATGGAGGTCTTGAACTCCATGGGAGTGGTAGTCTCTCTCTCTCAAGAGTAGAGGTAGGAGCAAAGCTCACCTAAGAATGAGCTATCATATTTGCTAACCCCAGAAAGGAGGTGGAGGTGGTCTATTTATAGTCTAAGCCACGAAGGAGTAAGTGGGAGAGGGATACAAGGCCAAAGGCCCGCGGCTGCGCACAGGCAGGGCGGTAGTACCGGACACATGAGCGGTAGTACCGCTTGGAGGGTCTGAGCGGTAGTACCGCTTGCTTTGGGCGGTAGTACCGCCCTTTCTGGACTGGGCAGGTCCTTCTTCTTCCGTCTTCGCTTCCAGGCTTCCCTCACGGATGGTGTAGTGGTTCCTTGGCGCTTGCACTCCTCCTCAACATCCGTGAAGCTCCAACAATACCTATGCATGCACACGGGAGAAGTGTCAAGTAGTATACCATCCTCGAAGGGGTCAAGTGAACACGTGTAAAGGAGAAGATTCACCTTTATGTATGAGAAGTAAAGGTCGCACGTGTCACTTGCCAAACGGACTCTTGACATGATGATGACCGTAGGATGCTCCGCATCAGGGAGGGTCCAGCAGCCAGCTACAGCTAGTCGGAGCTAGCGGTGATCCATCCCGACATCCCCCATTTTTTAGCTTTTCATTATCTTGGCCCGCCCAGTTTTTTCTTTGTAGCTACGCCACTGCCTACGCCGTTAGCTAGACAAGACAGACCGGCACCCAACCTTCCAGGACCGGGCAATGCGTGCGGCACCTAGAACCAAACACAAGAACCTAAAGCTTCTTGTGCTTAGCAGTTAATTTAAAGTGTTCTAGTATTTGGTTAAGTACTAAGGAACAAACTAGTGGCTTAAACAAATTGCTCATGGCCCAAATTTTGTGGAAACATCCTCCCATTTAGGGTGGCATGAAAGGACGTGCCCTATATTAATTAAAGTAAATTAATGGCAGTGATCCAGAGACATTTTGCACTGGGAAGTAGTTGTTTAGTTTGTATATGCTGTTGATAAACCACTCCTGACAGACATAAGTGCAGCAAACACGGGGACGGGTTGCAAAGCTGAATGCATATATACCATCTCTCATGAGATTAGATGCATGCTTCAGTTCAAACGACTTCATTAGCCTAGCTAACCTTTCCTCTCTACACCCTCTTCTGAGCTAAAACTCACTGGAATATACTCTCCAGCTAGTCAATGGCATTGATCTCTCACAAGATGAGGAGTTGCAGTTCCAGATACTTGACACTGACTGCAGCTGCGATCTTGCTTCTGGTACTGATGGCGGCCACAGAGGCTGAAGCCATCCGGCTAGATGCAGAGGCGCGGGCATCACTCAGCAGCAGCGGTGGCAACTCAGTGTCGTCAATGCAGAAACCGATTGGGACCAATGTCATCGAGGGATCTGCTGGCTCGACAAGCGAGACAAAGAGGAGCGTCCACGTTGCTGCAGATGAAGTTAGTGCGGCGGCGCATAAGCTGCCGGAGTT
Source organism: Aegilops longissima (assembly GCA_021605205.1). NCBI lineage: Eukaryota > Viridiplantae > Streptophyta > Magnoliopsida > Poales > Poaceae > Aegilops > Aegilops longissima. Next base: position 621,592,969 of record CM038681.1, read on the forward strand.
TCATGAGGACTACTATGGTCCAAGTGATCACAGCCCTAGGCACCATTGAGGGAGCAAATTCTTCTTTATTTCCTCTCTTGACGAGATGATCTCTGTCTAGAACTGACTATCTAGCTAGGTAGACACGGCGGCTGCAGGCTGCCAGAATTACTTTGTAAAACTCATGTAAGCTCACGCAGTGGGCACATGGCATAGTGTCGATGTGTTAACATTCTTGGCAATGCGATTTCAAGCAACATATGTTAGTTTTTGCCTGCCTCTTGATCGACCAGTCTTGTGTGGGCCTGCATCATTACAGATTTACAAAGTTTTCACGATTTTCAGTAACCTGTGACGACAACCTGCATATAGAACCACCAATTTGTAACAAGCATGAACGATGTAGCAGTTGCAAGACTCTCCTCACACCTAGCCAGTGAGAGTTTTTAGAGAGAGTTGTAGTAAGTGCATGTGCCAGTCAGCACTATGTCCACTGTCGGTGGTTGTATGTCTGCCAACAGTGGAAGCGTTGCCGGATATACTGCAGTGCTGTTGGCCAAGGACTGCTGTACTTTGCTATGTCCGGGCCGGACGGCTCACTAAAGCATTTTCGATTCTCCATTGTATATACACCCAGTGTTTCTCACACATGCTCAATGATAACTAGATGATTGATGGGGCTAGCTAGCCACCTTTTGGAATGGAAGGATAAGTGCTGTGACTAAAGAATGCAGTACATGACGTTCTCAAGATGGCAGTTTGTACAAAAGAAGGCAGAGGGAGTTAAAGAGGAAACGACGCCACGGAGGGGGAAGTCGAAGAAATTGGTTCATGTAGAAAAATTTTACGGGCAACTCGCATATGGTGCTCGCTTTGGAGCATCTCTGACCGAACCCGAGTAACGCTACACGTACAAAAGAGTTACAAGATTTTACAAAGAGGGTTAATTTGATTGGTCAATAGGTGAGGAACACGGCCCACCCCCCTAAAATCGGGGGCAAGTTTATGATTGGTTACTAGATGAAAAGATCCTGTAAAATCCTGTAATCTTTTGTACGTCTAGCATTTTTGGACCGAACCCCTATCCTATAACTTTCTAAAAAGAGTGTCCAATTTCTTTCATTCCTGGGCACGTACATTTGAAACAAATGCACCATATTTCATCAACAGTATGAATGATTCAAATGCACCATATACAACAGTTCGACTACAAATATACATATAGTTCATCCAATCCAATAATTCAATTTAAAACATGCATATACTTCATCCAAAAGCCACCAAATCGATCAAGTTTGTCCAAAAAACCACCACACAGCGTGTCTTATGTCTTAGACCAACCCCTATAAAGTTCATACCACACAAAATCAATCAGCATCACCACCACCATTACCATGGCCACCAATCACCATGGCCGGCACCATCACCACCAGGGCATACATCGACTTGGGAAAAATCTCACCACGAGTGAGTTGCCAATATTGCCTTGTCGTGTCATCCATCGTGCTCGAATCCATGAACATGATAGCACACTCTTCTGGCTTCTTCTCTTCGAGTGCAATCATCGTCCTCCTCGAGTGCAACCCGTCCCTTCCACTTCCACCTTCCTCACTTCGGCCGCCACCTTTTCACTTCTCATCCTCAATGAACATGAGCTCGTTCCACCTCGCCATCTTCTCTACCTTCCTTTCTGCTGCCAATGCTTTCTTGGTTTCGATCATAGCACAAAGCTCCTCACGGTACACGTCGATGCCTCCACTTTTCTTTCCCTCTTCTGCAATCTTTTGCCCATCTGGCCTAGTGTGAGGATTTTCATCATGCTCGTCATCAACATCAACCGATATGCTAATTATTGCCCTCTCTGAAGTGGTTTTGAAATTTATCCTTATCCACTTGACCACTTACCATGGCCAACTAGCTCCTTGTACCAATGGTGCAACACGAATGATTCGCAACCACCATTCTTGTTCTGTTGCTTGTATAGGTCTTGGATGATAGACCCATACTCATTGATTGCCACCCCAGTCAGCGGTGAAGTTGAATTGATCAACACAACCAAACCATCGGTTGCATTGATCATGGATCACACCCCGTCGGTGGGCAATAGAACTTTGAGCACAATTGGAAGGAACCATCACATTGCTCGAGTAGTACTCTTCAATTCTTTGTCAAAACCTCCCCTTCATTTCATTGGTACCAACTTAGACACCAAAGGATGCATTCATCCAAGAAAAACACAAAGCAATGTCTTCTTGGCTATGATAGTTCACCGATCTTGTCTTCTATGTGCTTGTTTGTGTCTCCACAGGCTCATTGACCTCCTCCACTTCAGGGTCATCCTCCTCCCTCTCAGGATCATTGGCCACAGACATTGATATGTCATCAAGTTCGAGTATGTGCGATTCATCCAACTGAGACATGAAGCTTGTAACATCATATTCGTCTACACTGAATGACCAAGAATAAACATGTCATGCGAAAATCGTTGCAATGCATCACAAAAATTCATCAGCAAAAAAAAAATGCTATTTTTACCTTTCAGAATTGTGTCAGACACTTGGTGGGCATGATCCTTGTTGGCGGTTGCGGTGGTCATAGGTGTTGGCGGAGGAGGTGAGGGGGGTGGTCGGAGATGGAAGAGAAAGCGTTGGAGTGGATGGCTTTTTTCCTCTTCTTCGCCATTGCCTCGTCGAGGGACTTGCCCACCGACGTCAACTTCCTTGTCCGCTTGGTGATGGCCGGAGAAATCGGAGGGTGGCCGGTCGTCTTCGTGGATGCCGCAACCTTGTCGCCAGTCATCGTGGACGACGCAACGAAGCGCACGATGGTCTTCGTACCAAGCCGTTTCCTTGGCATGGGTGTCAAACATGAGGAAGAGTATTCACCAGAGTGTGAAGGCGGCCAACAGTTCCATTCTCGGAGAAATCGGGCATTCTGGTGGTTGTAGCGGCGGAGGCGGGAGAGGCGCCATGTGCGCGAGAGAGGAGAAAATGAATCTTTTGATGAGACTTGGTGGCTGCTGCTCAAAATGGAGAGAGTGGGGAACTTTTGAGACTTAACTCTTGAGTTCAATGTTTGAGCCTTCGATTTGCTGCGGCTTACCTCCTCAAAATGGAATATTTTGAGGAGTTAACCGTTTTTGAGTGTTCGGGTAGAGATGCTCTTAGTTCTCTTTGTTCATGTATTCCATTTCAGAAGGTAAACACATTGAAATCCTCCACGCATTAAATCCAACTTATCCATAGCCCCACATGTAGTAGAAGCTTTCAGAATACCCAGGTTCCCTAGGGTTTAGGGTTCAGTCGCACCTACACCGTTAGCTAGACTAGACAGACCGGCACCGAACTTTCCAGGACTGGGCAATGCGTGCGGCACCTGCGACCAAACACAAAAACCTAAAGCTTCTTGTGCTTAGCAGCTAATTTAAAGTCCTGCATTTGGTTAAGTACTAAGGAACAAACTAGTGGCCTAAACAAATTGTTCATGGGCCAACTTTTGTGGAGACATCCTCCCATTTAGGGTGGCATGCAAGGACGTACTCCATTAATTAAAGCTAATTAAATGTAGTGACCCAGCGACATTTGTACTCGTAAGTATAGTTGTTTAATTTGTATATGTTGTAGATAAACCACTCATGACCGACATAAGTGGAGCAAAGACTGGGGCGGGTTGAAAAGCAGGATGTATATATACCATCTCTCATGTGGCTAGATGCATGCTTTAGCTCAAACCACTTGATTAGCCTCTCGTCTCTCTAGTCTCTACACTCTCTTCTTAGCTGACTCCCCTAGGTAGTGAGTGACATCAATCTCTGACATGATGAGGAGTTCCATTTCCAGCTACTTGCCACTGGCTTCAGCTGTGATCGTGCTTCTAGTACTGTCAGTCATGGAGGCTGAAGGCATCCGGCTAGACGCAGAGACCCGGGCGTCAGTCAGCAGCGACGGCGGCGGCAACCCAGTGCTCAATGTAAGTAGTGATTCTGATCTTCTGTTTCATTGCCTGAATCTTTGGACGAGCCTTTCTACAGGCGCTAATTAACCTGCTTGTGTTGCTCAATGCAGAAACCAATCAATGATGCGGTCAAGGGTTCCGGTGGATCGGCGAGCGAGAAAACAGGGAGCGCTGGTACTGTGAGCGAAGTTAGAACAGTGGCCCATGGGTTGCCCGAGTTCCAGGAAGACTATTATGTTCCAAGTGTTCACAGCCCTAGGCACCACTGACAACAAATTGAACAACCGGAGTAGCTAGCTAGTTGGTTAGTCGCAGAGGATGTGTATATGCCATCTTTCATGAGGTGAGGTTAGACCGTTAGATGTGATCAATTCCACTTATGATCTCTGTGCGTAAGCTGGAGGATACAGAGTTTTGGTGTACTAATCAACTTATTGACAAATGACAAGATTTTACGGACTTACGGTTTCAATGTCCAAGCAACGATGATCGTGATTCACTAAATACTGCTCGTACTTTTTTGACACTCTAATGATGTCAAAGAACGTTTTATATTTTGATACGAATGGAGTATAAAGCAACTACGAAGCAGGCAGAGTTGCTCGACAGAGACTTGTGGCATGTACATGTGCTCGTCGGTTGGTTCATCAGCCACATTACGTCGCGTCAAATACAAAGAGCAGGGACTTTTTAGGAAAAGCAGACTCAGCGGAGGTGAAAATCGTAGCCCCCTTTCCTCTCGCGACCGCGTCGCTTCATGAGCGACCGACGCGCAGGCCCTCCTCCTCCTCCAGGCCCCTCCTCCTCCTTCCTTCCGCCGCCGTCGCTGGGCTCCGCGGGCGGCTTGGCCCCGGGCTCTTGGTGGCGGCGGCCTCCTGCCTCCTCTTCCGGTCGCTCTCCGTGGCAAGTGAGCTGCTCGGTGGTGCGTTTAAGGCGGCGGCGGGCGTGGCGGCGGGGTTTAAATGCATGCGCATGCAGCTGGCGTGGCGGCGGATCTGGCGTCGCCGCTTCGGCCCAGATCTGGGCCTTCGGCCCCATCTGGGGCTGGCGGGTGGCGGCGGGATGGTCTCCGGCGTGGCTTCTAGGAGGCGGGGAGATGCGACGAGCGGTGGGTGCCGGCGACGACGACGCCGACTCTTTGCATCGCGGCCGCGGGCTTAACGGGCCCGCCGAACTGGCTGGTCGGGGTGGCTCGGCATGCCTGCTGCCGCGTCGAGACGGCTCTGCATGACGGTGCCGAAGGCACGGCCTCCCGCACGACGGTGGTGGAGGTGGTTCCTCCGCTTCGGCGTCGGTGTTCTTCTCTCCGTCGTGGTGAGCTTTCTCCGGTCCTCTTGGCCTCGTGGTGGTGTTAAGTAGTGAGGCGGCGTGGGTGGCGGTCCTACTGCGTTGGCGCATGGTGGTGGGCGTCGGTTTGGCGGGTCGGTTCCGTCCGGTTGGGCGGTTGGGGTTGGAATACGGGAGAAATCCTGCCGCCCGGCCCGTCTGCGGTGACACTGCGGGTGCCACCATTCCTTCTTGAAGGGTGTCGGTGGTATCCACCCCCACCTCCCGCCGCGTGCGGGAAACACGAGGACTCGTCCGGCGGCGGCGTCGTCGGCGTCGCATCCCTTCTTGGAGGTGCTGCTTGGTACGCGGCGGATCGGAGCCTCGGTCTGTGGTGATTTGTGTTCAGTGGGCGACGCGATGGCGGTTCATCCGTGTTTTGCCAAGCTGCCGTGGTTGGTATTTGTTTCTTCTTCTTTTTCTTGATGTGTTGTGCTGCTCGCCACAGCGTTATTTGTACTCGATGTTGGTTGCTTCGGAATACAAAGCGGGGGGAAATCCTTTTTCGACAATACAAAGAGCACCACTACGACTGGTGGTTGATCTATGGACATCATTCCGAGTTCATAGCGAATACCAACCTCATCAGTGAAAGCGTTGCCGGATATGCTGCAGTGTTGTTCGCCCAAGTACTGCTGTACTTTGTGCCCGGCCGTACGGCTGCGCGAACATATGATTGGTTGAGCTAGCCAGGGGTTATTTTAGGACACCAATAACCACCGAACGTTCGGTGTGGGAGGCCCCCAGACCGAACCTAGGAAAAGGGCATCGATCGAACAAAACTGTTCGGAACGGAACCCTTCTAGCGCGAACAACAAGCCTGTCTAACGCGAACGTGCTTAGCAGGCCACAAAAAAGCCCAACTTTCATTGTGGTACGCTAGGTAGGCCTAAAAACCAGGAATCAACACCAAACTCTGAAAAATAGCTACCAGAAAAATACTCCCTCCGTCCCATAATATAAGAACGTTTTTGACACTTTTTTGACACTACACTAGTGTCAAAAACTTTCTTATATTACGGGACAGAGGGAGTAGCTGGCATCGACAAAATAATAAACTTGCCATGGTTGAGGTACAGACATAGCATCCACGTCGTAAAAACAAAAAAATTAAATTTTGTCGTGTGGTTAATAAACATGATGGCAAAAAGAGAAAAACACATAGTATGAGCAGGCATGGCAAGTTTTGGTAAAGAGAAATTTCAAATATCAATGCAAACATTGAACAGTTACATGGCATATTCATTGACATGATGGAGAAAAATATGGAGCAGTAGTTTCCCATGGCAACAATTTTTCGAAAAATGTCATGGGAAACAAAATGGCAGGACGCTTTGTAAATTTATGTTAATTATACTACGGTAAAAAACTATTTGCAAGCAAATAAAAAATGTTATACTCATGGCAAAAAAAACTATTTGCATGGCAAATAAAAAATGTTATACTCAGCTGGCAAAAAAACTACGGAATTTACATGGCAAATAAAAAATGTTATACTCATGGCACAACTATTTGCGAATGCTATGGCAAAATTGCCTTGATGCAATATCAAAATTTCATGGTAGAAAAAATAGAGTAAAATTTGCCATGATGTTATTACTAAATTAGCCATGATGTGAGAACAAAAAATTGCCATGGTCCATTTAAAAAAAATGCCGTGTCCATACACTAAAATTGCCATGTTTGATGCCAACATGTTTGTCATACATTATAAAAAACTTTGCCATGGTCGATTACTAAAATTTTCCATGGTTGAAGAAAGACTTCAAATTTGCTATGGTCAATTAATGAAATTTTCCATGCTTGAAGAAGTACTTAAAATTTGGCATGGTCAATTACTGAAATTTGCCATGGTCAATTATTAAAATTTGCCATGCTCAATTACTAACTTTGCCATGATCTACCAAAAACATAATTTTCCATTGGCCAATTACTAAATTTGCCATGGTCGAATAAGGACTTAAAATTTTCCATGGTCAATTAATAGAACTTGCCATGGTCAATAAACTAAACTTGCCTTGGTCAAAAAATACTTAAAATTTTCCATGGTCAATTAATAAGACTTGCCATGGTCAATAAACTAAATGTTGACATGGTCAATTACTAAAATTTTCCATGGTTGAAAAAGCTTAAAATTTGCCATGGTCAATTACTTAAAATTACCATGGTTGAAAAAGTACTTAAAATTTGTCATGGTCAATTAATAAAACTGGCCATGGACAATAACTAAATTTGCCATGGACAATTACTAAATTTGCCATGATCAAAAAAGGACTTAACATTTGCCATGGTCAATTAATGGAACTTGCCATGGTCAATAAACTAAATTTGCCATGGTCTAAGAAGGACATAAAATTTGCCATGGTCAATTAATAAGACTTGCAATGGTCGAAAAAGGACTTAAAATTTTCCATGGTCAATTAATAAAATTTGCCATGGTCAATAAAGTAAATTTGCTATGGTGAATTACTAAAATTTGCCATGCTCAAATACTGAATTTGCCATGGTCAAAAAATAGTGCTTCAAATTTTCCATGGTCTTTTAACATATGGCAACTATAATGCTTTTGTTAAGTTAATTATCTGTAGTAGATAATTAAGCTCTACTAAAGGGACTGCTAACAGGAAATAAAATGCTAGGCTAACAATAACTAGGACTAGAAATTAACTAGTACAGGAACAAACACACATGGGTGACACACATAGGATAGCAGATTAATAATTCACAGAGCAAGATTTCATTAATCAATCATTTTGCACAACATATAGGTGTCAACTAGTTAGATCATACAAATCAAGCATTATATATTACTAATACTAAACAGAAAAAACTCCAGATTACAAAGTATTACACGTCTGAACAATACAATATCTGAACATTACTTTTTTGGGGGCAAGAAACAGAGGACATGAGAAGCACACACATGTGACAGACATGAACCACAAACACATTAGTAAGGTTTTACAAAGCCACTGTTTGACTACTCACACATCAACAATTTAAGTACAGAACAAGCTCAAACCTCTGACTGAATGAATCACACACAACAAACCTTCTTATGAATGAGAGAGAGAGAGAGAGAGAAACCACAGCAGTGGCACTGGTTGATGGAGAGGAAGAGCAGCAGCAATTCGGTTCAGAGTAGAGCTTCAGCAGTGAGCATAAGAAAATAGAACGGTGGCAGAGGAAGGTTGAGAGAGAGCAGCAGCAGCAAAGAGAAGGAGGTAGCAGCAGTTTGGTTCAGAGAAGAAGAATGGGTAGCAGCAAGGAGATGTTGTATTGTTCTGTTAATTTGATATCAAAATGTATGAACTTGCCATGGCAATATTGTTGTTTCCCAATGAAAAAACATGTTAAAAATTGCAGTCCGGGTGCCATATCAACTTGCCATCATTGCAAATAAATTTGTCATCATTTTTAGGGGGCACATTTTTATCAATAACTTGCCATGTGCCGTAGAACAAGACCACAAACTGGCAGCCCACAAAAATGTTGCAGAATGTGCAAATGGCAAAACATCTATCACATTTGTGAGTACCAATTAGCAGGACACGAAAAATGTAGGGCATTCATCTCTGTAGCTCATACATCATAGACGAACTGGAGGTGCGACCATGCAAAATTGAGGAAACAAAATAAGAGATTCAGAAAAAAAACACTACCTCTGACCTGAAGGGAAGAGCGGTTGAGCAGCGGCCTGAACCCCCCGGGGAGAAGATGAGGATGAAGTCAGGCCTCAGGCGGGCGGCGGACTGCATCTGCGACCCAGGTGGCCAGGCCGCGCCAGGGCCTCCGCGAGGTCGGCCGTGCTGGTGGTTTCGGCACGCCGACCTCAACCGTGGCGTCAGACCCCAGAAGCTCCGGCGGCGTGCAGCTCACTCACCGCGCCTCCTCTCCGTCGCCACCACCGCAACCTCCAGTTTCCCCCACGCTTGCGCTCGAGCTATCCAGCCGGAATTCGTGGGAGCACAGCCATGGGGGGTCTCCTCCGCCTCCTCCCCCATGGCCCCAAGCCACAACGCCTCGTGGACGGTGTAGCCCGCCTCGCATCAACCGCCGCGGCCGCCCGCACCGCTCCTCGCCTCTGCCGCCTGGCCCCTCGCCTCCGCCGCTGCCCGCCGCAGGTACCCGGAGCCAGCCTCGTCCCCGGCGCATGGGAACCTCGCTGCAGTGGCAGTGAGCTTTGTGGTGGCGCTGGGTGGGAGGGAAGAAATGGATAAGGAGAGTGATGACGTTCGGAACAGCTCCTTTCTTTTCCGAACGAAAGAAAAACGAGAGTGACTAGTTGACATGCGTTACGATTCGTGTTTTGATCCAGTGGTCTAGAGGACGTTCGGGACGAGATGACAAAATATGGCACGTTCGGAACTTATTGATTCCGATTATTAAAGCAAGGAAGGAACAGGGAAAAGGAGTAGTTCCCGTTCCCGTTTGCACTTGGGAAATCATCATCTCATCGGAGAAAGAAAAAAGAGTCCGTTTTTACTTGTGATCAAGATCAAGAATCCGTGTTTACTTGTGATCATATCATCTCTTTGTTTCTTTCTTTTCCGAGACGGACCCAGATTCCTCCTCAACATAGCCCGACCTCCCCTGCATATAAGTAGCCACGCCCCTGCAGCCCCATGGCCACCAACGCAACACAACCACAACCGGTGACGTCGTCTTCTTCTCTTCACGTAGACAAGTTTTTTTTTTTTTGAGGAACCGGCAGGAGCACTGCCTTTTCATATAAAAAGGAGAATAAAGTTTATGTACAAGAGTGTTCCGGTTTTCTGAGAGAAACCGGACAAAAACCCCTAGGAACTAATCGACCGATACCGGCTGCCACCTGTGCTCGGCCAAAGGCCAAAGTCCATTGCTTGATGTCGTCGAAGGCAATAGCTGCTACCTCTAGGTGCGTGAGGCGAGTTTCATTGAAGATGCGTCGGTTTCGCTCCTTCCAGATGTTCCAGATGGTGTAAAGGAAGCGGCCGCTCCGCCTTCTTCCGTCATCCTTAGGCAAATTGGTGGTGAACGAATCCCACCAGTCCGAAATCCCCATCGAAGGGGGCAACGTGGGCGTGGCCCCAGAATCCTCTCCCATCCACACGGGCGTGAGACCAAGCTGCGGCGGCAAGCGGGCGGTCCTTATAGAGATGAGTGGCCGTCTCCGGTGCCCCAAGGCAAAGGGGCAGCGAGGGTCGTCTTGACCCGACCACGAGCGGCTAGCATGTCGGCCGTGAGGATTTTTCCGTGGAGCACAAGCCAGCGAAGAACTTGCATTTTGGCTCGTGTGCCTCCCAAATCTTGGTGGGAAAACACAGGATAGGATGCAGAGAACGGGCGCGTGGGCAAGCAGCAGAGTAAATGCCATTTGGTGTCCACCGCCAAGTGATGGAGTCCTCTGGTCCGGGTTCAACTCAACACGAGAGATAGGCGATGCGAGGGCAATGAACTCCTGCAGATGGGTAGGCGATGAAAGGCGGGCCACCGATCGATCCAGTTCTCCTCCTGGAGCTCCTTCATCACAGTTCTCCTCTTCTGGTGGCAATTTTGTACAGCTCCGGAAGGCCCGGACAGAGGGCCCGTCTGTCGATCGTCGTACAGAATAAGGATTTTCTCCCATTGCCCAAGGAGATGGTGGTAGAAGCCACAAAGCGCCATATCCATCTCATCGCGAGGCACCGCAGAGCCCACCCATTGGCGGCGAGATCAGTCCACATAAGCCAAGGCAGTAGCAGACGGGCGCCTGACCAAATCTCTCGAGGTCGGTGATTCCAGGCCCCCATGGGCTTAGGCGTGAGCAGTCTTCCATTGACGAGAGAATGTCCGCCAGACGTGTTTTCGAGTCTTCCCACACGAGATGAAGTTACGAGTGATCTTACTAAGCTTCGGATTGCCCAAGTGGGAAGCGAGAGCTTGATGAGGTGATGATTTGCGATGGCGCTGTCACGGACTTTGCAAGGGAGACCTGCCGGTCGCGCCGAGTTCTTCCCCTTCTAGCCCGGCAACGGCCCATTGCCTTGTCTAGAAGAGGTTGGAGGTCAACCCTTCGAGCGCTTTGGTATGTAGTGGGAGACCTAGGTATCGGCCATGAACGAGGCCGGCTTGGCCGGGAAGGTGAGAGGATTGCCGGAGATCGATGTCTGACGGCGAATGGGAACACCTCGGTCTTGCTGACGTTTGTGACGAGGCCCGATGCATCCCCAAAACAGGCCAGTATCCTAGCGATGGCGTCAATCTCTTCTTTGACCGGGTTAGCGAAGATGCCCGCATCATCTGATTAGAGAGAAACCCCGCAGGAGGCCGTCCGCGCCCTGATGGGCTTGAGGATTCCGGCCTGGGAAGCCGCCCGAAACATAAGTTGCAGAGGATCGATGGCCAGAATGAAGAGCATAGGTGACACCGGTCGCATACTGACGAAGGCCTTTTCCATGTCGAATGGGGTTCCGGCTCCCCATTTAACAAAGCACCCTAGAGGAAGATGAAGCGAGGTCATGCAGATCCATTCCCTTGGCGCTGCCCAAATCCCAACTGTTGCAGCACCTCCGGAGGTAAGCCCAACCCACGAGTCGAAAGCCTTGGAGATGTCGAGCTTGAGGAAAAGGCCTGGCGTTGAAGAGCGGTGCAATTCTTTGATCAAGTTTTGCACGTGTAGGAAATTATCGTGGATGCACCGTTTCTGCACAAAGGCACTCTGGCACTTGGAAACCAGCAACGGAAAGAAGAGGGGCTAGTCGGTTAGCCAACAGCTTGGAGAAGATCTTGGAGATGCTGTGTATCAAACTGATTAGGCGGTAATCGCCAATCGAGATCGCCGGCTTTTTCGGGAGCAGAATAATGTTGGCGAATTGATCGGCGAGCGCGATCGCCTCTCGAGTTATAAGCTGCATCACCACAGCCACGACATCCACTTTGATGATCTCCCAGCATGATTTGAAGAAGGCGCCGATGAAACCATCAGGGCCCGGGGCCTTGACCGAAGGTAAGGAGAATACCGCCTCCTTAATCTCCGCCTCGTCGAATGGAGCGTCCAGAGCCGATAGGTCGTGGCGCTGCATCCCGATGTTCTCCCAGACAATGGACTTGGTGCGCAGGGCAGGCGTGCCGATGTTAGCCTAGAAGTGGTCCAGAAGGGCTCGTTCCTTGTCCTGTCTAGTAATTGCCAGCCTCGAGGTGGTGGTGATTGTCTGGATGAAATTCTTACGCCTTCGTCCGTTCGCTCGAGCATGGAAAAGCTTTGTGGTGGCATCCCCCAGTCGGATCCAGTTGAGCCGAGAACGCTGTCTCAGCTTGATTTTATGAATGGCGAGGAGCCCCAGGTACGAGGCCTTGTGGTGACAAGTTTTCAATCTCAGCTTTTTGAGCTTGATGGAGAACAAGGGGGCGGCGGTGGTGCCGGAGAAGGAGGCGCCGGCGCCGGCGCCGGCGGCGTCGACGTGCTTCAAGTGGACGGTTGGGGAGGGCGCGTCGTTCTTGGAACAGGCCGAGGACCAGTACAAGCAGTTTGCGGAGGCGCAGGCGAGCGAGCACTGGGAGTGCATCAAGAACAAGGTCAGCTCCATGTTCGCCGACTTGGGCGGAGGTGCCAAGGACCACGGCTCATCGACCAACACGACGCCGTCCGTCCAGTCGCACTAGATCATCATCGTCGTACGTCTAGATGGCCTGTATAGCTAGCGTTATTACTACTACTCTATCTATGGGGATCATTAGCTGGTTGGGTCTTTTTACTTCTGGATTAAACTTGTATCATCGTCATTATGTATATGTTTATTGTGGATTTTGAGTTAATTAAACTTAGTCAAGTGATAACCTGCAACAAGAGCTCTTTATTCTTCTCAATCAATAGCGATTTCCTGGTATGGTTGTTGTTTACTTTTGTGTTCCCTTGCTCAACTCAAAGAAAATTACCGGATTTTTTTAGAGGACCTGGATCCTTATGAATTCCTAAGATTTGCGCTTTATCTGTCAGTCAAAAAACATTTAGTCCCACGGCAAAGCAGCAAAGAATCCAACGCCTCGGACTGTTTAACGAGTGCACAACTCAATGTTGTAATCACGTCTAGCTTGTGCCGTTGTTTACCAGGAAAATATGAGTAGGTCTGCAGTTCCCAATAATGCTGCTTCGCCTACCACAAAACCAAATCCCAAACCACTCGCATGATGTGAAGATCCTATTGCTAATAATTCGACAACCTCAGAAGGAAAGCAAAAAAGGGCAGCAAACGAACGAACCAGATGATCTCGTCATCATTGCGTTAATAAACTTTAGCATATACTCCCTTCGTCCCAGACTCAATTTTGTGCTAACTTTGCACTAAATTTAGTACAAAGTTGAGTCACTTATTTTGGGACGGGGGAGTATTAGTTTAGATAAATGACTCAACTGAGGGAGATTTCGGCATCATCACATTCATAAACTCTTGTCTGTCTTGCACAAGTTCAGATGGATTATGTGAGGACTGAAGAGTAACCTCACAAAGCATATTAGGACCAAGTTCTTCTGTACACATGAGCTACAATAGTTGGACGAGGTGAGAATTTACTAAGTCTTCTTGCTGATATGGTCACTAAATCATTACTGATATCATCCTTCGAGAGATGCGTGTGTGGAATCGGTATGTTGATACTTACGGAGATGCAACGTTCAGTGGAAAAACTTCACAAACTCATCGTTAGAATCTCGATTCTAATGATCAAGTACTCAACTTGATGGTTTAGTGGATTGTACTCTTTTTTCTTTGAGTGAGTTTTTTTTTATGTTTCTCACACGAGGTTTTTGACGAGACAATTCGTGCAATACAACAATGTATACTACGCGCTTTGTCTTCATTTTTCTCCATTGGTTTTTTTAGGGTTGTAAGGCATAGATATACAATAATTATCTAAGAGTGAGTGTTGGAAAATTAGGCCCACCTATGGTGTGGCGGTGGAGGTCTACGCAAGGCGCATGTCCTAACCCCTCCCGATTCCACTTTCTACTCTCTTTTTATGCGATTGGTTTCACATTTAGGACTGTATAACCGAACCATTTCCCAGCCCTCTCACACACTATGCATTTCTGACCGTCCGATGTCATCATCTGGTCATCTCTGGTCGTTAGTGTTGGGCTAAGTCCCTCCACATGGAGGTGTGTTGGCAGCCCAACATCAATCCATAAGTCCAACACATGTCAGTTGTTGATCTTTGCTGCATCCAACGGTTGAGATCGAGCGCTTCTAAGGGAAGTGAGGCAAGGAGAAAACCCTAGTCACTCCACCCCTGCTGGTGGTGGCTGCCATTCGTGAGAGTGTGAGAGAGAACACACAAGAGAAACCACAGCCTGAGAGAGGAGGAAGAAGAAGAAGCAGAGGTTCTGTCCAGATTTGCTGCACCTGACTAGACAGCGTTCAAGCTGGTGGTTGGAGGTCAAATGTGCTTGGATCGACCCCAAATTTGGTGAGCTCATTCCTTACTTTGAGTACTTTGATCTACTTAGCTGGTTTGAGGATTGGGTCAGTGGAGCATCATATTTGAGAGTGATTTTGTCAGCTCTGACTGCTGCAGTTTCAGAACAGAGTAGTTTTGGGAGACGAAATGTTTGGGTAGGCAAACGATGCCCGATTGAGCTGAAATTATAAGGGGATCTCAGGAACTCGTGTGTCAACTTGTCTGCCAAATTTGGTGATGTTTGATTTAGTGGTTTAAGAGCAATTTACAAAACACTGAAGGGTACAGAAGCTGTGTAAACTTTGCTTTGCTGAAATCTTGCCTTTTGTGGTTGTTGTTGCTGTTTCCGGTTGACAACGTGGAGTGTGTGTTGTAAATCTCTCTAGAGGTTCTAGAAAAGACTTTGTACTCATCATTCTCATAGTGAAGTTGTGTGGACCGGTCGGTCCACAGCCGTGGTTTTTTACTCCTCAAGTTGAGGAGGTTTTTCCACGTTAAATCCTGTGTCACATGTGCATGTTGTTTGTGTTATTCCGCTGCTTACTTGTTGGTTGAAGTAGTCCTCAAAATTCATCACAAGGAGAGGGGACTGTATAGTGTGCATATTTTTCGTGCGGTGAATTTGCTAGCGCATTGTTGATGTCCAATCCCAACAGTTAGGTCAATGTAGCATCCCGTAAAACTGGCCCACTGTCCTATAGGACTGCTTGGCTGAATTGAAGGCCTCTGGTTGATCGGGTTGGCCTGCGGCTGATTGGGCCTTTTACCTACACGAAGCCATCTACTTGGGAGAACAAAGAAATGTCAAGTAAGACAGACCAAACGATCTGAGTGACAAGCGGAAGCAGTAATCCGGCTGTTCAGTGCGAGCGGCGTCCGGCGGCACCCGCCGCGACATAGCTCGCCAGTTGCAGGACTTGTAGAATCAGCGTGCTTAGGCGTGCCACCGTCCAAGACGGCCGTCGTGCTTATGCATTCCCTCCATGTCGGCCCTGCGTTCCCTTGCTGGTACAACTCGCCCCTCTTTTATTCCAGATGCTTACAGTTTTGAGGGAGGTCCCGCATCCTGATTCTAGTTTGACAACCCTACCGTCCATGCATTTGAGAGGCAAGTCTCACATCTTGATTCCAGTTCGAAGGCCCGGCGGTCCATGTATTTGATAGCTGCCCACAGGGTGGCAGGGAGAAGGACAACGTGTAAGGTAAATCGCAAAACTCCGTCCACCAGATTTCAGTTCATGACATAGGCTGATAGCGCTGATTCAGAATTTAACAACGATCAAGTGTTAGGATTATCCCTCCGGTTTTATAATTTTTTACAGTGGTTGTGTTCGCCCTGGGTTCCTCTTCACGGTGTAGCTTGTTGCCCTGCGACTGGCAAGCGCCCATGTTTCCCTTCCCCTTTCATTTGAGCTCTTAAGTGTTTTTGGTGTAAGGTACTGTGGTTGAGTTCCTACTTCACAACACTAATTTTCACGTCAGTTAAGTAAATATTTTTTTTATATAATGTGCAGATTCAATTTCACATATGGAGATTCTTATGCGGATATCAATTTTCATTATTCGTAGCTGTATTACCTTTTCTATCCATACATTCATCCAATTTCAAAGCAGCACAGGCACACAAATCCAAGCTTAGGAATGAAGCTTAGAGTTCTTGGCGTGTGCATTCTCCTTCATCCATGGACGAAGGTGGACATGGTAATTCAGCCAACTTTCTTCCTTATTTGGTATGGGTTACTCATGTATGATAACTAGATTTGGATACCATTTATAACATTATTGTTGGTGTCATCGCCACCACAGGAGGCAACCTCACGGGCATGGGTCCAAGCAAAGGCCAGAGTTGTGGTGACTCTTTCAACACGGAATCCATCGATGTAAGGTTTGTGCTTCCCCAGTCTCAATTAGCACATGTCTCCCGTCAATGGTGGCCTACTCGTTGAACCTTATGCAAGTATTAGGTTTTGTCGATCTTCTGTATACTCCAGTCAAGATTTTCTTCCATTTGTTTTAGTTCTAGAACCATGAACAAATGATCTGCAATGGGTAACAAATATACGATTTCACTCCCTTCCGTATATTCTGTCCTTGTCCAGTCAAATGTAATGACCACTAAAGGATTTTGGTTATACTTTGTCTTACAAATAATGCAAATTTAAAGAGTCATGCTCCTCTTGTTTGAATTGGTCATAAGGGACTCCCAAACTAAATTGATGTTTTATGCTTGATTCTAAATAGCTTCCTTAGTTGCTCAAAGTAATAAATTCCTAGACTACAATAGTACAATTTAGAAATGAAAATCATATTCTATTTAGACTACATTATTTTATCATTTTGCCGACTCAAGCCGAAGAAACCCTCTGTCTCACTACAATCAAGTGTGAGGCCCACTTGATCCCAACAACGTTCTTATTTTCCTGTAAAATTATTCGCTTGCTTACTCCTGACAAGTGGGGCCACACTTATCACTGTGAGATAGAGAGAACTGACATGTGGGTCTAGGCTTATTTTTGTCATATAACATGGTCAACGGGTTTGACGTGAAAATAACAATGTCTAATGGCATTTTTGAGCAAACATCTAACGGAACGATGACATTTTTGAGAAATCTAATGGCATCTTTGAGCAAGCATCTCGCGGATCGATGTCATTTTTGAGCAGTTGAAAATTCTAGTGGCAAAACTGAGTAGTAGGACACAACTGGTGGCATAAATGATAAAAACCCTTTGTTCAAATACTTTCTTCCAAAATTTCAGGAAAATGCCAAAAAGGTTTTCTCAACGGTTACAAGAAACAAGGTTATGACTGTCGACCATCCATCAGCTGAGATTTGGACCCCTTGCTTTATGATTTCAGTTCCTTTCTTTTGGTTTGAGAATGGATAAGTGCTACAGGAATATGGCGGTGAGATTCATCTTATGTTTTGCACACGTCACAGGAACATGGTGGTGAGATTCATGATATGTTTTGCACTTTTGACACAAAATTGGTCTGTCTTCATATCCTGTGGTAGTTCTATAATATTAAGTGTCTTTCGACAAGCTAATTCATCTTGAGAGATGGTTGTTTGAAGGATGCATCTGCGATACTGCTCCCTTTAGCGCTGTTATTTGAATCTCTCATGTAAATCATCGAAAAAAATGTTCCATGCCATTTTTCAATCATTATGCAATGGTGTTTACTTATTATTTTTTATGTTCACCTGTGTGAAATTCTAGACATTCATTTTGCATCCATGGCCTATTTTTTTCTTTCAAATTACTATTGCCATTCATAGAGCAACTACTTTGGAAAATATCCATATATTTTACTTCCAGTTGCATTGTTTATTCTAAATTTGCTATTCCCTTTATACGAGTAAAAATAATCCCTATTATTGCCTTTTGTCTCCCGCGCGATGCTAGGTGATAATAATCTTTTCATGGATACGCATGTTCCGCTCTGGATGGTACTAGTTTGTTAATTTTACGTGGCTGCAAGACTGGATCAATCCCGCTCCCCAACCTTGGATATGATCCACTGTCAGGAGTTGCGGAACAGAAGACAATGCGAACAAAATCTTAAATTATACTCCCTCTATTCCACAATGTAATGCCTATAGATTTTTGTGAAAGTCAAACTTTATCAACTTTGACCAAGTGTATAGAGAAAATTGTCTACATCTACAATATCAAACATGTACATTCTGAAAATATAACTCACGATGTATCCAATGATGTGCGTTTGGTATTCTAGATGTACCTACTTTTCTCTATATAAACATGGTCAAAGTTTGTAATGTTTGACTTTTGTAAAAATCTATAGGCACTACATTATGGAACGGAGGGAGTAAATTACTCTCTTTGTAGAATAATACTCCCTCCGTCCAGAAAAACTCGTCGAAGAAATGGATAAAAATGAATGTCTCTAGAACTAAAATACGTCTAGATATATTCATTCCTCCAACAAATATTTTTGGACGGAGGGAGTATAAGAGTGTTGTTATTACGAGACGGAGGGAGTAGCACACAACAATGGACCTAGAATCTCGTTTTCGCACGGCACGACACCACACCACACCTACCCTCCGTTGATCATCGCCCAACGCTGACCGACCGGGAAGCCGGTCCTCCTCCTCCTCCTCCTCCTCCCCTCTCCGTCTCCCGCGATCCGTGTCCCCAGATTCGTCCGCCATCCGGTCTCATCTCTCCCCCTCCCCCCTCTCCCCTGCTCTCCGTTCCCGAGCTCCCACGCGCGCCCCCACCCGGCCAGCTCCGGCGACCCGGCCCCGGCCGTCCCGCTCGTCTCTCCCGCCCGCGACCCCGGCGGCCGCCCCCACTCCGTCCCCGACCCTGCGGCGGCGCGTCCCGGCGTCTCAAGGTGGGGATTTATATTTCCTTCTTCCCGCATCTGTTTCCCGCGTGGTTGACAGCTCCCTGATCCAATCGATCCATCAAGGCTCGACTAACTTCTTCCAGCGCCTCTTCAGCGCGGGAGATCTACCAGGGTCGGCGGGCGTGGAGCGTACGCGCAGGCGTGCAGCCCAAGTCCGCCCCGGGCTCTAGGTTTCTGCTAATCTTCTTCCACCTGTGATACGCGCTCCGGGGCTAGGAGCACTCGTTGCCGGCTGCCTCGTGCTCGGAATGGCAGATGGGGACTCGTCCGACTTCACCTTCTGCAAGGCATGTTCCTTCCTTCCTTCCATGTGTTGCTTGTTCATTTAAACATTTATATGTTGCTGTGTATGAAGATGCGAACATTTGATATATCTTGTCTTGCCGGACCTGTGAGATTGCTTGTGTTAAATTAGGGATGTGAAGTTATCTGTGCTAGCTCGATAATGTGCATTAGTGTAGATGCAGAGGTGATATTCAGTAATTCAGATAATGACGGAAGGAGTAAAGTGTTTATAAATGAACAATTTAGTAAATGGAAGTCCAAGAGGAGAGAAGAGAACATAAGAAGTCAAGTCGACAGAGTATTCAGTTATTCACTCTGTGGTATCACTCTTCTTATTTCTCTCTCTGTTTGATAAGTGCTCATAGTGGGGGCTTGAATGAATTATACATGTGTTGTATAATCATCTCCAAAGTCCAAACTTATGGTTTGCCCAGTTCATTGGGGGTTACTTTCTTCCCTGCTTTTGTTTGTGAATTGTGATAGATCCAGTCTGAAGTTTGGATACCTCAGTGGCTCCAATCTGACAGACATATAGAGATTTTACCATCTTCAACCCGTCGAGTGCGTTTAATTGCTTGGTGTCATTTTGCTCAAGTGCTCTTTGCCTACTGTGACCAAGGATCAAATCCTATGGCATGCATTGTTGTTGTTGTTGCTCTTTGCCTACTGTACTTATATAATTATATAATTGACATGTTCTGCTCTGAATTATTGAAATGAGTTCCAGTGGCTTGACATAGAAATTAGTTGATGTCAATATATTGTTGCTTGTTTCTCACTTGTTTGATATTCAATGTTTATTTTTGCTCTCTAGGTTGACTATGCTGAAAATGATGGTCGTTTGGACTCCCCTAATTCCATCGCTGTGGCAAGTATGACACTGGAGGATGTTGCCGGTGATGGTGAGACTAAGAAGGTTCAGGATGACAAGCAAACAGTCAATCCAGTTACTGATGAAAAATCTAGTTCCATATCTAGTCGCACCAATGGTGTATCGCTTCGAGAGTCCAATTTAAAAGAACCAGTTGTACCAACCAGTAGTGGAGAATCTGTGCAGTCAAATGTATCAGCTCAACCAAAACCTTTAAAGAAATCTGCTGTACGGGCAAAGGTTCCTTTTGAGAAGGGCTTTAGCCCAATGGACTGGCTTAAGCTGACTCGTACACATCCAGATCTGGCAGGTAAATTATGAAAGACATTAGCTGGTACTGTTTTTTGATTATCGACGCCGCCTATTTTTCTTGGATGGTTTGATGCTACTTCGTTTTTAATGATTAATAATGTTAAAAAGCAGACTTAGACTGTAATTGTGTGATATAATCCCATAGCTGAATTTATGTTATTGCTTACCAATGACATTTCCTTTGTGCCAGCTGAGATTTATTTTGGGGTCTAGCTGTACTGTGTGGCATTGTCACCGTATGATATATCTCATGTGAATTAGATCGTTGGGAACTTTGAATTTTACTGCTCAATGTAGTTTTATTCAAGTAAGGTTAAAGTGTTTCAGTGATTATTTCATTATATGTTGGTCATAGTGGGTCCTTAGTTTATAGTTTTACACTTTAACTCATGGATATATGGACTGGATTCAGAGTTAGATGGAACGATCTTCTAGAGATTTATTCTGCATAAGTTGGCCCCTTAATTTTGTGCTATAAACAAGAAAAGATTATACTATATCAGAAAAGGCAGAAATGTTGCATCCTGCGGAAGTAACTGGGTGATACTGTTTTTGCTTCCTGTATCATTCGAAATATGCATTGTTTAACTACAATATGGACATTGAGAAAGACCTGGACTTGTGCTAAATGTGTGTGATGCTGCTTGAAATGATGAATGTATAAATGACGAGCTAAGGATATTAAAGATCTTAAATGGATGCCCAAATCCATGTCGCATGCATTTTGTATTGTATCGACTGGATGTGAAGTTGTGACTTGCGAACAGTAACTTTTAAAATGGGAAATAGTGCTGGTTGTGGTTGCACTCTTATATTTAGTTGTTTGTGTCAGTTCCTGATTTTGTTTTCCTCTTCTCTTTTCCACCCTGCTTTCAAGTGTTCTCTTCTCAACTAGTCATCTGGATCTAGTGTATTGTCTTCCTTTCCTCTGATGTTCCTGTTTCTGTCTGTAGGGCTCAAGGGACAGTCAAATCGTAGGTTAATTTCTTTGGAAGAAGTTAAGCAGCATAAAACTGGAGATTGTATCTGGACAGTTTTAAAAGGGCGGGTGTACAATATTGGTCCCTACATGAAATTTCATCCTGGAGGTAAGTTATAAATCTGAGTCTTGTGAAGATTGGTTCTGTTTGAGTATCAAAGCTAATATTGACACCCTAGTGTCTCAGTTTGTCCTTTGAAAATACTAACAAGCTTTACATTTACTTAACGTTGTGTATTTGCAGGAGTTGATATGCTTATGAAGGGTGCTGGAAAAGACTGCACTGCATTGTTCAGTATCCTTCTAATATTATTATTGACATCACAACTAAATTGAAAATAGGTTGCCGCCTTTTGTAGATTGTTACAAGAACATAATATGATTTACTCCATAATT
Organism: Aegilops longissima; assembly: GCA_021605205.1. NCBI lineage: Eukaryota > Viridiplantae > Streptophyta > Magnoliopsida > Poales > Poaceae > Aegilops > Aegilops longissima. The sequence continues at coordinate 621,614,862 of CM038681.1, forward strand.
GGCATACTTGGCAAACACTTGATATGATTTATACTCCATGGGAGTAACATGTACAGGTGCTGACATGAAAAAACACTTGATATTTTGCAGTAGTTTGTGCATACTTGGCCGAGTACAACATGAAGATTGTAGTTGGACGAAAATGATCTGTAGACTTGTATGCAAAATTTGATATGATTCCTTGACTCCCCTCAAGATAAATACCATGCCTGGGTAAATGCAGAGTTCCTCCTGGAGAAATGCCTCGTTGGATACCTTGATCCCAATGAGTAGTGGGGCATGCTCCGGCTGGTTCTTGTCTTGGGTACCGTTTGGCCACGTGGAGATAATCCGAGGAATGTAAACAGCGCATGGTATAGTGGATGGTAGATTATGATCTGCATTTTTCATAGAGAACAGAGGGAGAAATAAATTTGACGATCATTTTTCATATGTTATGAGCTGATCACTGGTTGTTGGATAAAAATGTTACCCTCTCCGTGTCGAAATATAGTGCACACTAGTTTGCCCTAAGATAAAATTTGACCAGGTTTATATTAAAAGAAATTAACATCAATGTTACCAAACATGTACAATGTGAATATATATTTTGGGATGGACCAATTTTGTATTCTATAAACACTGATATTAACAAAGGAAATGTCCAGGGAGGACCAGTAGTGCATAAGTCAAAGCGGTGGAGCATTAAACAGATGCATCTAAGAAAACAAGTCCCTGAAATGTGCAATTAGGACTCGAGATATAGATCCAAAAGCGCAATTGGCTCCGAAAAATAGCTCCCTAGTAGATCCACTCTCGCTGGGGCGGGAGCACTTGGTCTGGTGAGATCTCCACCACGTCCGGATTGAGATCCAGTGACATGCTGTGGACATGTCATCGGTGAACAGTAACATGATATGCCCCTCTTTCAGCCATTCGATTGAGAATCAAAGGGTCAGATCAACACCCCCATGGCCCAAACCACCCTCCCTGGGCTATGGCTGTTGTGGTCAGACCAACCACCTAGTCTGACCACTTTCGGGTGCCATCTTCTCTCAGAGAGTCCGGAGCAAAGAGTCCAGCAATCCTATGTCAGAACATCTAGACCGACATAGGGGAATCCCTTTGCCACCACACAAGTATTGTGCAGGGTTGGAAATAAATCCCCAACACACAGCCAAGTCACTTTTCCACCTAGACCGACATAGGGGAATCCCTTTGCCACCACACAAGTATTGTGCAGGGTTGGAAATAAATCCCCAACACACAGCCAAGTCACTTTTCCACCGTGTATTTGCTCGACCACTAGCAATCGTATATCAAAGATTCTGACTCAACATTTATAGTTGTATAACTCGGGCGGGATTGATCATACAACGGTTGACGTAGTGCATGTGTCGCTTGAACATTGTATTCTGAGCCGAAGTGTCAGAATCTGGCAGGGTGTGATAAACTTCTCCCAGAACACAATGAGGGATTCCCCCGTAAGAAAGATCGCTGGCGGGTTACCAACTAGTACATCAAACCCCACACACAACATGCACTTTATAATCATACACGCATCATGCATGCCATGTGTTGGAAACAACAGGTATCACAACACAAACTCTAGGACTCAAAGCATATATTCAAAGGCTCTATTGAGCAAAACGTAGCAGAGTTATTACACACAGAGGTCACATGACCCAACATACAACAGGCATCAATGGAAGTAAACTATGCCTAAGTAAAGAAAGTTTAACACATGGCTTAAGACCCCTTAAACAAAAATGACCCTCCCGAGTCACCAGATTGCCATCTGGGACCTCCAAGCTACTCGGCGATGTCAACATCAAACTCCACGTAGGAACCACCATTGGGTTTTGTGGTCTCCTCTGCAAAAAGTTTTAATTAAGCAATGGGGAGTACAATTGTATTCAACAAGACTTACATCAGAACTATATACTCATGCATCGGGTATCAATGAAAGAGGATTGTGGATTATATTGGATAAATGCCAGATTTGACCATATATGCTTCAAACTCGCTTCAAACTCAAATCGCTTGTGCCTAACATTATATTCAATCAACTTGTTAATCGTATGATCTTGTAGATCATCATAAGGATAAATTTAAATTGTCAGTTGTAAAACATATTGTCATGTTGTCATACACAGATTATAACATGATTTTTCATACCCAGATTATGATTATATGACAAGAACCAATATTACAAAACCTATGTTGGGCTGCCATTTTACGTGACGCTTCATTTTCTTGTGATCCTTGCCCTCCCCCCCCCCCCCCCCATGCTCAAATACTTGCTCTGCCTCTGCACATGAGTCATGAGGATTGAAAGATGGTCACCCAATCTACATTCCCACCAAACCAATTAGTGTTCCCACTCTTGTTCATCACCAACACTTGCTACTGTTGGAGTTTTGGAACTCCTAGGCTCAATGATAAGGGTTAGGTTTGGAGGTGGAAGAAAAGGGCGGGGTAAATACCAACATCCCAAATGTGATCGTTGCTGACTAGAAGGCCTCGTATGCATGGGGTCACCCGAGCATAATCCATTGAGTTTTCAACTCGTCCTCGTGGCACGGGGTCAGGAGGCTCGTGCACATGGAGCGTTCAAAGAGCAAACTCTGGACCCCATGGGCATTGGATACCCGCACAAGTCACCTAGGGGAAGGATTTTAACCCATTTTTCAGTAGTAAGTGTATGATGGCTTGGTGTATATGTTTGCATGTTCTCCATTCTTATACAATCACATCAACCCTCTTACTTGTCTGGTTGTCCTATGACTGAAAAGAAACCAAAACAAAGTTCTTGAGTCTTCGGATAACCAAGCCTTTTTTTCTTTTTGAAGTGGGGGTCAACCATATAAAATCCCTTAAGATACCAATCACCTAAGATAAACTTAGCAACTATCATCCATCTCACTAACCACATTGTCATCGCAACAAAATACCATTAGGGACTAAATGCACTTTCATTTTGTGTTTAAGATGTATATAAAACCTTCTATTTTAGAATCTACAGGAGCTCTTATATACACAGATGAAATCAAATGTCTAGATGAGCATAACAATAAAAAAAATTGTATGTTTGCAAAAGTGAATCGGAGATATATTTATGTTTGTGGGTAATTGATGGTATATCAATACCATGCATATATTAAACTTATTATAGAATCTAACTTGTAACACATTTGCAAGCTGTGGAATTTATATTCTACAAGGTTCAACATATATACTCACCTAACAACACACTAGAAACCACTATTAATATATTAGTTAGACATATTCTTTATAGACCTCTACCGTGATATTTGATGAAATTAAAGTATATCAAACATTCACACATATATACAAATATGTATGTATAATCTATATATTTTATAAAATTGTGAAAGGGTAATTCATAAATAATTTTATTGCATCACATAACTTAATTTAGCATAATAAAATTTTAGTAATATGCGTTACAATTGATAACAAAAAACAATGGTTAAACATACCAACTTAATTATATAGTCAAGTATACTAACTAACTAATTCAAATTACAATCCTTATTATTAAAGCATGATAAAAGTAAGATTAAATAAGTATAAGTGTTTGGCATAAAAATATTTACGCGGGCTCTAAATTTGTTTGGACCGTCCTGGCGACAATGCTATCAACATGGGATCCCGCACAATGGACATCATGAGCTTGGTCTCCGTCCCCCAAGCGACGTGCACCGAGGCAGCGGCAAGCTTCTCAACATCGAGAAGACCGATGTGGTATTTGAGGCCAAGGTGATGAGACCGTCATCACGTACCAATGACTGCTAGAAGCATGCTTGTCTTTCTTCGATGTCGAGCTCCTCGGCGGCCTTAAAGGAGGGCACCAATGCCATGGTGTACGTGGAAAAATCATATATGCGTAGGTTTTAAGGCGATGCTCATTTCACAAGCACTGAATCATTGCCGGAAACGAGCGGCAAGGAGGATAAATGCGTGCCTCAAAATTTTCATGAGAATAAAAGAGGAATATAATCAATGCTTTCATGCAGTCCAGCGGAGATATATTATAATAAAGATTTTTCATAACAAATAGAGAGAGAAATAAATTTGATGTTCGTTGTCACATAACAAGTTGTTATCATTAGATGCTTGATAAAAATGCTATTCCATCTTATGTGAGTCAAAATATAGTAGTGCATCTTTGGTTCACCCAAGTCAAATGTAGCAAAGATTGTCCAAGTTTAAAAAAAGAATCAACATCTATATTACCAAATAAATACAGTATGCCTATGTATTTTGGGATCGATCTGATTTGGTATTGTAAATACTGATGAATTTTCTATATAAACTTTTTTGTTTTGCTTCGGTACACCCTCTAGAAAAAGTTTATAGATTTAGATGCAGAGTAGAGGCGGAGATTAGAAGTTACCCCTTCAATAAAAAAAAGATTGCTTTGATCTCTTATTTGATCCATTGGGAGAATAAGGATTAGAATTGTTTGTCATGATGTACATGAAAACTCTTTTTAAGGAACATTAAGATTCGTGTAAACTTAAGGAGGGTGTATTGAAGCAAAACCCAGTCTTTCCCATGCAAAGACGGGCGTAGTCCCCCTTTTTTGTGAAACAAAAAGGAAAACTCTCTTAAGGCCTCCTTTGGTTCATAGGATAGGAATTTTATAGGAATAGGAAAATCATAGGAAGTGAGATGACACTCATCTCAATTCCTATAGAGAAATAGATGTCATTTGATGCATAGGATAGAAATTTTTTCATTTAGTCTAGGCTAATGTTTTTTTCCCTCTAAAAGGTGAAGGATTGATTTCTATCCTACACAGATGTTGATTCTTTTTTTAAACTTGGACATCTAGCTATTTGTCACTGGCTGCAGCTGCCGTCTTGCTTCTGGTACTGACGGCGGCCACGATGACTGGAGGCATCCGGTTAGATGCCCGGGTATCAGTCAGCAGTACGTAGCAGCAACAGCCTAGTGCACAATGTAAGTAGTGATTCAGATGATCTTCTGGTTCGTTGTCGATGTGAATCTTTGGATACTTTCTGCAGATGTTGACTTTGCCTGTATTCGTGATTGCAGAAATCAAGCGATGATTCAGTCAAGGAGAGGGTGTTTGGTTTGGTTTTAACGTTGGCTTTTCCTGCTTATAAGCCCAAGTCCAACCATGCAAGTGATCATTCCAACCATGTGATGAAGTGCTGACGATGATATATGAACACGCACAACAGCTGAAAATCAGTGAAACATGTCTAAATCAGACTATTATCATTATATCCGTATACATAAACACCCTCTCAGCATATCAAGGGTACTCTAGACATTTTACTTGAAAGTCACAGCCCAAACAGCCAGTTAACCAAACGGCAACACAGCTCACAACAACTTTCCCACGACAACTTTTCCACAGCTCACAACCCAACCAAAACACCCTCTACCTCTGACTCCGTTAGAGAATGATGAGAAGTGCCATGGCCGCGAAAGAAGTTAGGTTAGTGGCGCTTGGATTGCTGGATAGTTCCATAAAGTTTACTATTACATTCGAACTGTCCATAGTTCTAGACACCAGTGCACCACTGAGCAAAAACTAAACAACTAGCTACTCCCTCCGTTTCTAAATATAAAATTGTTTAGAGATTCTAATACAGACTACATACGGATGTATATAGACCAGTGTGGGTTCACTCATTTTGATCCGTACGTAATTCATATTAAATCTTTAAAAAGGCTTATCTTTAGGAACGGGAGGAGTAGTTAGTTAGCCAGTTGCAGCGGCTGCGGGCTGCCATTCATTCATGGTTGGTACGGTTTCATGTAAGCTTAGACAGTTAGCGCACGGTGATAGTGACAGGATAGCAACTGCGCAACTAGCTTATTAGGGCATGGCCAATGCATAGTCCCAGGGTGATGCTTCACATGCCATGTAGGATCGGATAACAGAAAAAGTAGGTTCGGATGGGGAAGCGGGATCCTCTCCAGGAGGCGGGTGCTTAGAGACGAAAAGTGTGGTCCGGTGCATAAAGTTGAAAAAGTTGAAATGAAAAGGAGGGATGCATGTGTAGTAAGAGTCACTTTCTATTCTTTGATGAGGTCCACTAGTAGTAGCTTGCATTGGGGAGAAAAAATCAATACATATGCTTCAAATTACTTTTTGTCATGAGGCATATGTATCCATATGCTACCATTGTACATGCCCTTAGCTCTTTTTTTTGCATCTATGCAGTGTAAGCGGAGAAGGGCTAGGTCAAAGGAAACAACTGAAGTAGTTCAGAGTTATTCTAAAAAAAAAAGGTAGTTCAGAGTTCAGTGTCAGTTGTGTCTCTACGGTCAAACATGGCGAAATTTTCCCAGACCAAAACGTCCAAAAATACATGACATGTCGCTGTCGGCCCAGAGTTGAGAAGGAGGAAAATACTTAGTTTCTGCCCTTTTATCCAGTTGTGAATCAAAATCGTGACATTTATAATTTAAAAAAACGTGTGTCATCTACTCCTAGATACGAGGAAAAAGCGTGCCATTTTTTTTGAAGTTAAAAGCGTGCCATTTTTATCAAATTGCTCGTCAACATGGGGAGAAACGATCCTAGTTTTTTTTTTGGCACCAAAATTGCGTGTTTCGTGTGCCCGTGAGTCAACCGTTCCCGAGAGAGCCGCCTCTCGGGTCACTCTTTGCGACTCCGGAGGCACCCCCGCTGCCATTAACCGCGGCCGCCCCCTTCCTCGTTCCTCACCGTCAGCGGGCGATGGCCTCGACTGCCTGCGGCGGCGGCGGCGGCGGCGGGCCTCCCCCCTGCGACTGCATCCCTCCCTTGCCCTTTCTTTATCCACCCTCCTCCCGATCTAACTTGTCCCCTTCATGATCTGTTTGCACTGCCACTTCTCTTCATCTATAGAGTGTTGCATGGCTGGTTCACCATGAGGCGCGAGGGTTCCAGGCCGGGCACGACTCCTCCGTATACCATCTAATGCAACGATCGAAACGACAGCTGCACTGTGCCCTGTCCACCCACTATGGTCTTGAAGGGCATGATCTGTTCCTCTGCTCGGACACGCTGGTGGTGTCGAGTTGCTGGTGTGGACGGTGCATCAACAGTTGGCGTTTGTTGGTTTTGTCTCTGATGATGTATATTTGCCACCGGCTCCCACTTTTGAGGACAGTGCGGGGCTGCCTGAGGGATCCTAATTTGGATTTTGGTCGTTTTGATAACCTTCCTCCATTGTTGAAATCATGGAAAGTGAAGGCGACAACACATCATGTCTTCGATTTCGTGGTGCTTCTGAAATATCTAGTCCCAAGCTCCACGTTGAAAACCCTAGGTTTGACCTAGTCAGTCATACCTGGCAATGGTGGTTTATCTCCTTGAAGGCATTGCAAGGAGTTTGCTCTTACTTGAATTTAGGGTGAAGACAGTCGATCTGCCTTTAGTGTTCGATCTAGTGACCGTGATGTTTATGCGCCGTTCCCTTTCCGAAGGTGTTGGTATTGAAGAAGCATTTTAAATAGTCCTTATGTGGCCAAGAGATGGTTGTTGCCCCCCCCGCCGCGGGCACTTAGACATGGCTTGCATGACTTTGCTCATTGCAGGCGAGATCCTTTGTGAATAGTGATCTTGACCATATGCATCCTACTTGTGCAGAGGCCGGGTGTATATTGACACTTCTGCTTCGGTACACCCCCCTTAAACACATCAAGGGCTGAGATTCACCCATACCCCTTCGCTGCCAGGGGCACGATCGTCTTATGTAAAAAATATTGCCCCAAGGCGTCATGGCGATACCCCAGCGCTTTGTGTATGCGCGCGGCTGCGGACGAGCCGAGCGGCTTGGCGAGCGAGCCGAGCCGAGCAGTTGGGAGCCCCGATGTCGTGTTTTTTAAGTCGGCGTTGACCGGTGGGGCGTCGATGTGGGCGTGGCGGCGGCCAGATCGTCATGTGATAACTGCATTGCAGTAATGGCGGCGTGCATGCGGCGCCGGCGCTCATGGGCCCTCCATCGCGTCGGCGGCGGACGGCGCGCCGCCGCCTTCCGCCTCGGGCGGCGGTAAGACGCGACGGTCGGTTGCCGCCATCGCTCGTCGACCGCCCGCCGCCGCCAGACGCCACCGACGCGTCGATCGCCGCGCAGCGCCTTCTCACGCCGCCCGCTTTGCCGCGCGCGCGCCTTCACACGCCGCCTCGCATGCGCGCGCCGCGCTTCTCACGCCGCCTACTTTGCGCGCCGCGCCACACCGGCATCATTGTGTCGCGCGTGCCGCCGGCCGCCGCCTCTCCCTCGGCGCGCCACCGACGGCTCGCTCGCCCACCTCCCTCCCCGCCTTCTATAAAAAGCGCGCCATGCCGTGCCATTTCCCTCGCCCGCCCATCTCTCTTCCTCTCTCGCCCGCCCATCTCCCTCTCCTCGCCGGCAATGTCTTCCAGCGACTCCGGCGAGGGCGCGCGGTCGACCGGCGTCGGCGGCGAGCCTCACCATCGCCGACACGGAGCTAATGGCCGGTGCGGCGTGTTGAGTGCCGCCGGCAGCAAGGTGCCGGGCCATGGCGGATCGGGCGAACGGCATCCCCACCATGGGACCGCCGCCGACGAGGGAGCAGCTCCGCGAGTTCGGCGGCGGTACAACCGGAGGGCCAGCGCGCAGTTACGCGCGGGAAGAACCGACATCGTCCTCGGCGCGTTCAGGGGCGGCGGCGGACGATCGTCGGGGACATTACGGCGAGGCCGGCACTTCCCGCCGCCGCCGCGCGCCCACCTCCACCGGCCCCATCGCTTGCCCGACAGCAGGCGCCCTGCGCCGGTCTTGGTCGACATCCCGCCGGGCGAGCGCCCTCGCGCAAGACGGAGACCCGACGACACGCCGGGGCTACTTGCGGCGCTGGCCGGTCGGCAGAGGAGGCGGCGGCGGCCACTCGTGAGGAACGAGAGCGGTGGCGGCCATAGCGGCGGTGCAGGAGCAAAGCAGCGGGAAGACAACTGGTGGGATTTTAGCGGCGGACGATTTACGACGCAGCGATAATGGCGCGACGGCGGCGAAGGAGAAGCGAGCGATATGGCGCCGGTCGTCGACCTCACCGCGGCGGCAATGACGACGAGTAACTTAGTTTAGGGTTATGTAATAGGAGTGCTCGGTTATGTTTAGGGTTATGTAAAATATTTTGAATTATGAATGAACTCCGAATGGTTTATCTAAAAAATTCGGATGTTTAATTTGATATTAGTCATGCAACTTAAAAAATAAGCGGAAACATGAATTTGAGCAGTGCGAGGCGATACTCGACACACAAATTGTAGAAAAATCAGTCATAAAATGCATGCATGGGTCATGCATGCACAGCAAAAACATAAAAATTATAAAAAATCTTGAAGCGATAAAAATATTTAAAACATGGCATGCATCCTACTGATGATGGTGGAACACTATAAACAAAATTATTGAAGGCAAAAAAATAGTGATGCAAAAAAAAGTCCACCTGTGCTTGCACGCCGCAATCTGCGCTTAATCGGTCCGCCCGATCAAGCCGGGTGGCGAAAGGGCCGCCTTCGGCCCAGATACAGCCTGCAGCACAGCCAACGGGACGATGGCGGGCGGGCGGGAATCGGGAGTTCGAATAGGTGGTGGAGCTCGGTATATAAGCCGGTGGCGGCGGCGTTCGGCGGGCGAGGTGGGACTAAACTTTAGTCCTCACCCCGCCGACCCTGCCCAAGACCGCACAGCAGACACTTAATGGGCGGCCCAGAGCGCCATCGCAAGACGGTCGATTCGGCGGGCGAGGTGGGACTAAACTTTAGTCCTCACCCCGCCGACCCTGCCCCCTTTGCTGCAGAGTCAATGGGCGGCCCACGCGCGCCGTCACAAGACCGTCACTTTGTGCCGCCAATGCACGCTGTCGAAGGCTTTTTGTTTTTGTTTTAAAATAATATTAATAAAAATCCATACGTAATATAGAATTGCTAACTATATTTATTATAATAATAATGAGTTGTTTATTAAAATTTATACAAAAACTAATGAGTTTTTATAATTAATTGCTAAAACAATAATGAGTTTTTGATAATTAATTCATAATGAGTTTTTTGTAATGAATATTTTAATCAGTTATTTCTGTCAATTAGTAATTACATTTTAATATTTATGTAATGTTAATAAATGTCTAAATAATATTTAAAATATATGCAAAGTTTATATTTTGAAAGACATAAATCTTGTTAACAATTGTACAATACATAGGGCTTTTCATTATTGGAAAACCCTAGAAAATGCGCCGGCGCTGGAAAAATCTGTGAATTGGCGTGGGTGCTATGGATGGTGATGGCAGCGTGTGGAAGAAAAAGTGTCGTGACGTTTGACGGAGTTAAAAAAAATCGTAGTTGGGAACCATATTTAAAAAAAAATTGTTTTCCGTTTGAAGTTAAAAAATAAACAAAATGACAAAATAAACATATTTAATACTGTGATATGGCTCTACATAACTGCCCGGCAGTACACTGTCGGCAGTGAACTGCCCGCCAGTTAGGTAAAGTCACATCACAATATAAGATATGACCATGCATGGACTACGAGGCGGCTATATAAACTGGTGTGGACATCATTCGGCTGCCGAGGTGGGACTAAATTAGAATGGCTGCTGCATTGGCCGACCAAGTGACGGTCTTGCGACGGTAGCGTGGGCCGTCCGATTGACTCTCTGGCGGTCTTGGGGGGCAGGGTCGGCGGGGTGAGGACTAAAGTTTAGTCCCACCTCGCCCGCCGAACGATCAGGCGCGATGGCGCTCTGGGCCGCCCATTAAGTGTCTTGTGGTCTTGAGGCAGGGTCGGCGGGGTGAGGACTAAATTTTAGTCCCACTCGCCCGCCGAACGACGCCCGCGACCGCCTTTATATACCTGCCTCCACGTCCCTTTCGAACTCCTCGATTCCCGTCCCGCCCCGCCATGCCCGATTGGCTGTGCTGCAGGCCGTAGCTGGGCGAAGGCCGGCCTTTCGCTGTCCGGCTTGATCGGGCGGACCGATTCTGACTGATTGCGGCCTGCAACCACGTTGGGCTGTCTTTTTTGCATCACTAATTTTTTTGCCTTCCATGAGTCACGTAGCGGGGGGAGGTGGGAGGCGCTTTAGTCCCCCTCGCGGCGTCCGGGGTGTGGTATGTGCTGTTTTGACCTAATAAATTATTGAAAATTCATAAAGTAAAAAACCACAAATAATAATGAGTTCTTTATTATACTTTATAATGAATATTATGGTTAGATATTATCATTTATAATGAATAATAATAATGAGTTATTCATTATACTTTATAATGAATAATAATAATGAGTTATTCATTATACTTTATAATGAATAATAATAATGAGTTCTTTATAATTAATTAGTAAAACAATATTGAGTTCTTCATATCGGATCAGTGCGGTTGTGTTGGTGGTGCGAGGTGGCATGCACGAACGTAACCCAAGTTTGGGAGGCAGTGGGCAAGCCCACCTTAGGGCCCCACGCAAAAGTTGAACAATTCGGACACCATACGCGACGCGTTGCGTCACGCCCGTCAGTGTTTTCGGTGCGATTCACGAAGAAAATCATAGGAAATTCATACGGTGCGGAAAATTATGAAAACTTGCACGCATGATGGACTGGCGAGGGTGCGTGTCCAAAAGTTTGGGGTCCACCGGCTGAGTCGAAGAGAACGCATACTGGCCGACATGGGCCATATCGGATCAATGCGGTTGTGTTGGTGGTGCGAGGTGGCATGCACTAAACGTAACCCAAGTTTGGGAGGCAGTGGGCAAGCCCACCTTAGGGCCCCACGCAAAAGTTGAGCGAATTCGGACACCATACGCACGTTGCGCCACGCCCGGTCGGTGTTTTGGTGCGATTCACGAAGAAAATCATAGGAAATTCATACGGTGCGGAAAATTATGAAAACTTGCACGCATGATGGACCTGGCGAGGGTGCGTGTCCAAAAGTTTGGGGTCCACCGGCTGAGTCGAAAAGAGAACGCGATACTGGCCGACATGGGCCATATCGGATCGGTGCGGTTGTGTTGGTGGTATGCGGTGGCATGCACTAAACGTAACCCAAGTTTGGGAGGCAGTGGGCAAGCCCACCTTAGGGCCCCACGCAAAGTTGAACAATTCGGACACCATCGCACGTTGCGTCACGCCCGGTCGGTGTTTTCGGTGCGATTCACGAAGAAAATCATAGGAAATTCATACGGTGCGGAAAATTATGAAAACTTGCACGCATGATGGACTGGCGAGGGTGCGTGTCCAAAAGTTTGGGGTCCACCGGCTGAGTCGAAAAGAGAACGCAGACACGGCCGACATGGGCCATATCGGATCGGTGCGGTTGTGTTGGTGGTACGGTGGCATGCACGTAAACGTAACCCAAGTTTGGGAGGCAGTGGGCAAGCCCACCTTAGGGCCCCACGCAAAGTTGAGCAATTCGGACACCATCGCACGCTTGCGTCACGCCCGGTCGGTGTTTTCGGTGCGATTCACGAAGAAAATCATAGGAAATTCATACGGTGCGGAAAATTATGAAAACTTGCACGCATGATGGACTGGCGAGGGTGCGTGTCCAAAAGTTTGGGGTCCACCGGCTGAGTCGAAAAGAGAACGCGATACGGGTGACATGGGCCTTATCGGATCGATGCGGTTGTGTTGGTGGTACGAGGTGGCATGCACGAAACGTAACCCAAGTTTGGGAGGCAGTGGGCAAGCCCACCTTAGGGCCCCACGCAAAAGTTGAGCAATTCGGACACCATCGCACGTTGCGTCACGCCCGGTCGGTGTTTTCGGTGCGATTCACGAAGAAAATCATAGGAAATTCATACGGTCCATGTGAACTTTTTGAAATGGTTGCATTAAAAATGCATGAATAATATCTGAGGTTAAAAAACATCGAAGATAATGGCTCTCTTTTGAAGAATATGCATGATCCATGTGAACTTTCACAAGCTCTAAGCGGTGAAGACTCACATCGATCCTGCATATCCTCAAATAGAGTCCCACGAACTGAGATGTTTGTGCATTGACTAAAAGAAAACTATATAAAGGAGTCAACGGCGCGCCGGCTTAGCGATGTGGTATTAAACTACAGTGCATGTTTTTAATAAATGCATCGTGGGCCAGCCGGCGGTAGTTTCACGGGACGGGCCAAGTGGCCCACTATGGCGTGACCACGTCGATGATACCGTACGTGCGTGCATGGCATGGAAACCAAGCCGCCATTACCTCGCCCCAATACCGCCTACCCACGCCGCCTCCACGCGCATCCTCACCCGTCCCCGATCGGACGGTCGCACCGCCGTGGCCGTCCAAACTCCCTTCCCTGCCGGCCTGACGGCGGCCATCTACGCGCGCGACTTGGATCTCAGGCCCGGCCGTGCCGTCTCGGCAAATTCGCCGGCACCCTAAACCCTAGGACGGGCCGTCGGCCAGCGCCTCGTGGGCAGAGGCGGCGGCTGCCACGGCTAACCCACACCGGGTGGGGTTTGGCAACGGGCTGCGGTGCTCGTCTAGACGCCGGAAGGTATGGTATTAAATCATATGTAATTTTATTTGAATCTCCTAACTAGTTAGATAACTGGCATCTTATTTAGAATGCAAGAATTGGGAGATGTGTACTGCTCGGTTGAGAAGTGGTGTGAATTGGTGGAAAAATTCACACCCAGACAGCGATGATGCTACGTGGCACAAGTTTGGACTGTATGTTGAGAATTCCTTCCGTGAAAATGAGGAAAAATTTATTGGAATTTATGATTACAACATATGATAGTACTAAGCGATTTATTATTCGACCAAATACAGACGGCATCAGTGTGCTTAATGAAGATGTTTACGACATATTCGGCTACGTAACGAGGGTGATGATGTCAGTAGCATGATAGCAACAGTACAACTAGATGCCAAAAAAATTGTTCCGAATCGGTTTCTAGACAAAAGAACAGGCCTAATCCTCATCGATGAGTTGATAAAAAATATTGTTGACACTCGGTCATATGATGATGATTTTGTGAGAAGGGTCGTACTGGTTCTTATGGGTACAGTCTTAGCACCACAATCCACCAAGTTTGTTCCTTATCGTTATTACAAAATGGTGGAGGACGTGAACGCTATCAAGTCATACAATTGGAACGATTTTACGTTGAGGGTGTGCATGGATGCTATTAAAAAATCGGTCGAAGATCTTGAAAAATTCAAGTGGCCTATCGGGAACTTGTCTCTTCTTCAGGTACAAGAAATTTGTAATAGTTGTATGTACATATATTTTTTATGTGATCTATGTGTCCGACTTGTTGTGTTTACTATCATGTAGTATATATACTGGGAAAAAGTTGAGCCAATTGGTATGGATACATTTGATTCTTTGTCTCGTGAATACCCACTAATGGTTAACGGCCGAAACGGAAGGGAAAAGAGAGCGACTATGACAACATGCACGGCGTGGCACCGCAATGTAAGTCAATACGTATAGTCCTTATTGGTTGCAAATAGTAATTAACTATAGTTGTTATTTTATTTATTTATTTTTTGTTGTACAGCTTGAAAATTACGTTAGCCAAGAGTACAGGCGTGCTAAGGTAGCACGTGAAGGGACTGTCCCAGATGAAGAAAAGAAGAAACATAAGCGGAAAGGTGGTGGCAGGGTAGAAAGCCAAGCACGTCAGGGGTTTCATCGAACACGACTAACAGTATGGACCGTGTGATGACATACATAAAGCTGCTTCACAAGGAGGTTCTCAATATACCGAAAGATGTGCACAGGTAATGTAGAAGTTATATTAAACATGTTAGTTGTTCAAATGCTGATCGTGTTTCATTTGTGTTTGTAGATGGTAATGGAAAAGTTGAACACGGAAGGTGTGCTGTACAAACCCAATAAGAGGGACAACAATGATGAATTTGTTAATGTCGTCAAGGAGTTGGGATGGAGAATGGCCAGTACAAGTCATCAAAATATTGGCCAGATATTGATTCACCTACCGACGTGGAGCTAGTAACATCTTTCACGTGTTTCAATGATACGGACGTGCCCGTTGATGACACGGGTGCTCCGATGGCGACACGGGTAAAGGTGGCGCTACTGATCCTTTCATTATACGATAATGAAAAATCCCCATGTTCGTCATCAACTGTACGTACAAAAGAGTTTCCGTCTATGTCCCGAACCCCGCAAAATGCTGATATTTCTGATGAGTCTATGGGTGGTTTGTCACCAACAAAGTCTGAAGACATGTGTGAGAGTTTCCCGGCAAAGAGCAACATAGGTAATGGTGAAGGCAGTCAGGACAATGAAGGTAAGCATAAGCGAAATCCGTCGAAATATTGTCAATCCCGTCGACCTTCTCATTACCCGCAAGAAGCGTGTTAAAAAAGTAAGTCAAGTATTACTTTATAATTCATTCATGCTTTACGTAAATTTTTTATTATTTTTAACAACTGTAGCTGCATTGTTTTAGATCTGTTTGCATCGTCACCATCTTCAATTCTGGCAAGTACTCTTAATATGACTCCGGATCACATAGAGGCAGCCAGAGTTTTTGTTGAGACTCTCGCATCGACTAAGAAGCATGCACACCGAACCGTGGTCGATATGCCGCCACCAGATGGGGACATATGCACGCCAGCTATGCTTCACGATGTCCTGAAGTTTAAATGGTTGAATGGCGCTGTAAGTATGACTTTGGTTTTAACAAGACTCTCATTTCAACTTCACAAGTTGATAGAATTTTTTTGTTTATGTATGCAGATAATCAATGCATATTGTAAACACCTACAACACCGTGATTTCTCTGACCGTTTCATATCAACAACGTGGTTCCCAAAATTTATGTTGAGTAGGGCTAGGGGAAAGACCAAGTCAATTAATGATTTAGAATCAGAACAAGTTACAAAGAAAGCAAAAGTAAATGCATAAGAGTAATGGATGAGTATTTCAGGCGGGACAAGGTATTTCTTTCATATTTATTTGTTTTTGTTATTCATTGCTATTTAATTGCGCTAACATCATTTGATTACTATATAGGCGTATTTTCCTATGCACGTTAATGATAATCATTGGATAACCATAGTGATGCACACCGTCAAGGAGGAGTTTCAAGTTCTTGACTCAAATTCTAAAGGCGCAATTAGCCAAAGAATTCGCAATATGATTGGCACCCTGGTGCGCTAAAATTTTTACACTCGCATTCAGAAAATTATTGAGTCATACGTTAAATTCTGGTTTGTTACTTTCTTTCAGAGATCTGAAATATCTAAGGATGTTATGGAGGCCAACTCTATTATTGAATCAAAAAAATTTCCAGATGTCTCATCGTGGCCAATTAATGAGTATAAAATGCGGCACAACAAGATGGGTAAGTTAAATGAGTACATGATGCGGCACAGCATGCTATATCCTAAGCTGATCACACATGTTTATTGCAGAGTGTCTTGTGGACTTTTTGTGATGTGGTGTATAAAATACTGGGACGGAGATCGCTGGACACATGAATTTGACCAGCAAGAGATTAATGAGTCAAGGCCACGTATTGTCGCGGAAATCATTTTTTCCGAGGTCAACAGATTAGACAAAGTGAAGATGAAAATTGTTAAAATCATGGAGAAGGAGTAGTTATTAGCATTGGTAGGGTTTTTGTCCCGTAGAAGGTTTCCCTACCGTTCTTGGATACTTTGATCGATTGTAATGCGACATGGCACTGGGATAGATTTGACAATTTTCCACGTTTTATTTATTGCTTTCGTGAGACACTACACATTTAAATGCGTGTGGGCAAATAATATTTTTCTGTCCTAAAATGTATCAGTTTGCCTCTGCCATATTACGGACATATTTGGTTCATGACTTAGCTAGCCACGCCAAAGGTGTGCTGTGCCTAAGGTGTGGCGCTTGTTTTAGCCGCCACACTTTGCTGTAGAAATTTGCCCCTAAATTTGCCCCTTTTGTTCCTACTCGCGGCGGTCATTTTTTATTAAAAAATATGCCCGCCGTCCTGAGTTGGTGCGGTGAGGATAAAACCTGCACAATATCCCACGTCGATTCTGGTGGCAGCAGCGGCGCTGGATCTGACGAATATTCCAGGCCGTGCGGTGGACGCCCGCCGAGGCAGTTGCGGGCCCGCGCACTCCAGCTAGTGCGGGTTGGCGCCATTGGCAGTGCGCCACGCGCGGGTCTGCTGGCGCAGCACCCGGCCGACCGACAGGCGCGCACGTCTCGTCCCGCCCCAGCCAGCGGGCACATGCAACGATCCCGAGGGGGAATATGGCGATCTGTCGGCCCATAAACGACGTGCGTTGGGCGCGTCGGGCCTATCCTATTCATGCCACCACGCGCGCGGAGAGCAGCGCCGACCAGCGTCTTCGCCTTCTCACAAGCTCGCAACAGAATATTAATGAATGCCCTGCTGTGCGCCATGGCCTCCACGCTCGTGGCCAGAAGGTGTTGTAGTCTACTGTCTGTGCGCGCAGCCGGCCACGGCTGGGTTTTTTTTTTAAATGGTCACATACATTCATTAAAATTTAAAAATGTCCATAACTTGACTAAGCCATGACACCAGTAACACATTCATACAAATATAAGATGTTTCATACATAAAAATATAAATCGCATGTCTCATAACATTGAACAAGGTGGCATAAATATTATCTCAAAGTGCCATCTCTATTATTCTTAAACAAATAAACTGAAAGTGGTAATGACTTTCATTGAACAAGGTGGTTTAGAGAATAAACTCAAAGTGCCATATATCTTATTCTTAAACAAATAAATTAAAATTGCCACTGGCTTCAATTGATTATGAATACTTCATATTTATGCCCGGTTCCTACATAACAAATTGTAAAGAACTCATCAGACAATTGTGAAGAGAGAACCAGAAAATAATTAAAATTATGGAAAACTTACTTTTCATTCTCAGGGCACGTTTGCGTCTATGGCCCTCTCTCTTACAAATGCCACAAAGAGGACCGGGTTTTTTCTCAGAAAATGATATTGGTCTTCCATTTTTTGTAACATTTGGATCTTTCTTTGCCCGCCCTGTCTTGCTCTGTTTAGGGGCGCCCTTCGTGGAAACTTTCACGGGATCACCTATGACATCAACATGTTGTTCCCACCGACGTGGCTCCTCATGCACATTTCTTGTACTACCAACGGCATCATCATCAGGGACCTTTTCTTCGCTATTATGTTCTGCAGACACTGCATCAACTCATCATAGACAAATGGATCATTTGAAGCAACATGAAAAGCTTCAGCTCCTGTTATACTGAGTTGACTATAGCGAGCACGCTGCTCTGCCCCTGTCCAACCCCAGCCAAACAAGTCACTCTTTTCTGTGCAGGCAGCCCACCTCTCGCAACTTCGACATCCTCTTAAGGATGCAACACTTAGGTATTTTAGATATTTTAGATGCACCAACACATACAGAATGTGTTTGCAAGGCAATCCTTTCCAAGCATTAGCCCACAACTGCATTCTATCATATTCTCGAGTTTTCAGGTCGATAATTCAGGCTGAACTGAAATTTCCGGTTATTCCTCCATGTCACGATGAAGGTGTGGCAGTCAACTCCCACTAGCGTCTCAAAAATCTCAAGCTCTCCCATCTTCTTCAGATCTTGTTGAAGAATATAAAAATTGGAATGAGTGAATACTTCGGCAGCATGCTTCTCAATGTCCTTATATTCTGTGACTGATGGTGGCAATGACTGATTTGAAACACAGTCATCATGCGCCTCGTTCTCACGTAGTCGAACTATGCAATTCTCATAATGCACAACTAGGTCAACAATAGTCATACCGCCGTCCAAGTGCAGGTGAAGACAAGAGTTAAGACTTTCACTCCTCGATTCTGCGCATACCCGAAAAAAACCATCGGCAGATATGATGCTGCCCACGAGTCCTCTTCTGTACATCCTACTCAACCACTCTTCTGTTTTATCAGTCTTCCATTTATTTGACGAAAGCGTGCCATCTCGCCTCAAAGTTGGCTGGTGAGGTGGAGTAGTACAACATGCCCTGAACTCACTTAGCGATTTGTAATTAAGGTGCTTCGCATGTTTTTTCCACGTGCCATGAGCAGAGACGGTGCAACACATCAACCAAAACCAACCGAATAGCTCGTATCATTGCAGCGTCTCCATCGTGATGATTGACCTTGGCTTTTTCGACAATTGGCCTTCAGGAATGTCCGGAGCAGCCACACATATGTCGCCGGTCTCATCGGACACAATGGCACAACCAAAACTGTGGTGCAACGGTGATTGTTTACACCAACAAAGGGATGAACGGCATACCGTATCTGTTCATCTTATATGTCTGTCGAACACCGTGACATCTCCATACAGTTTATAGTCCCGCCATGATTGTGCATCGCACTGAACATGCTCTTCAAACGGCCCTCCTTATCGAAAGCACGTACTCAAAGAAAAACTCGGATCCTTCTCTTTTCGCTCCTCATAATCCCAATTGCCGTGTTAGCATCACCTTCGCAATCAACTTCATTTTTCTCGGCAACATAGGTTGTACACGTCTCGTCTCGAAACCCACACTTATCATACGAGCCATACCTGCTAATGAAGTTGTCAACAATGATATGCTTTCGATCCCAGCTCCTTCTGTTGGGGAGCGTAGTAATTTCAAAATTTTCCCACGATCACGCAAGACCATGGTGATGGCATAGCAACGAGAGGGAGAGTGTCCGTCCACGTACCCTCGTGAGACCGAAAGCGAAGCGTTATATTAACGCTGTTGATGTAGTCGACGTCTTCACGATCCGACCGATCCAAGTACCGTTACTCCGGCACCTCCGAGTTCTTGGCACACGTTCAGCTCGATGGCGATCCCGAGCTCCGATCCAGCAAAGCGTCGGGGAAGGAGTTCCGTCGGACGACGGCGTGGTGACGATCTTGATGTTCTACCGTCGCAGGCTTCGCCTAAGCACCGCTACAATATGACCGAGGTGGAATATGGTGGAGGGGGCACCGCACACGGCTAAGGAACGATCCGTAGATCAACTTGTGTGTCCTAGGGTGCCCCTGCCCCGTATATAAAGGAGCAAGGGGAGGGCGGCCAGCCTTGGGCGCACCAAGGGGGGGAGTCCTCCTCCTAGTAGGAGTAGGACTCCCTTTCCTAGTCCTACTAGGAAGAGGGAAGGGGAAGGAAGAGAGGGAGAGGGAGAGGGAAGGGGCTGCGCCCCCTCCTAGTCAATCGGACTCCCCATGGAGGGGGCGCACCACCTCTTGGTGCAGCCCTCTCTCCCTCTTGGCCCAATAAGGCCCATAACTTCCCGGGGTTCCGGTAACCCCTCCGGCACTCCGGTTTTCTCCGAAACTTCCGAACCTTTCCGGTGTCCGAATATAACCTTCCAATATATCAATCTTTATGTCTCGACCATTTGAGACTCCTCGTCATGTCCGTGATCACATCCGGGACTCGAACTCCTTGGTACATCAAAATACATAAACTCATAATAACCGTCATTGAAACCTTAAGCGTGCGGACCCTACGGTTCGAGAACTATGTAGACATGACCTAGAACTATTCTCGGTCAATAACCAATAGCGGAACCTGGATGTTCATATTGGTTCCTACATATTCTACGAAGATCTTTATCGGTCAAACCGCATAACAACATACGTTGTTCCTTTGTCATCGGTATGTTACTTTCCGAGATTCGATCGTCGGTATCCAATACCTAGTTTAATCTCGTTACGGAAAGTCTCTTTACTCGTCCGTAATACATCATCTCACAACTAACTCTTTAGTTGCAATGCTTGCAAGGCTTTATGTGATGTGTATTACCGAGAAGGCCTAGAGATACCTCTCCGACAATCGGAGTGACAAAACCTAATCTCGAATACGCCAACCCAACGAGTACCTTTGGAGACACTGTAGTACTCCTTTATAATCACCCGATTCGTTGTGACGTTTGGTAGTACCAAAGTGTTCCTCCGTAAACGGAGTTGCATAATCTCATAGTTACAGGAACATGTATGGGTCATGAAGAAAGCATTAACATACTAAGCGATCAAGTGTTAAGCTAACTGAATGGGTCATGTCAATCAGATCATTCAACTAATGATGTGACCTTGTTAATCAAACAACAACTCCTTGTTCATGGTTAGGAAACATAACCATCTTTGATTAACAAGCTAGTCAAGTAGAGGCATACTAGTGACATCTGTTTGTCTATATATTCACACATGTATTATGTTTCCGGTTAATACAATTCTAGCATGAATAATAAACATTTATCATGATATAAGGAAATAAATAATAACTTTATTATTGCCTCTAGGGCATATTTCCTTCATCTCCCACTTGCACTAGAGTCAATAATCTAGATTACAAAGTAATGATCCTTACACCCATGGAGTCTTGGTGCTGATCATGTTTTGCTCGTGGAAGAGGCTTAGTCAACGGTCTGCAACATTCAGATCCGTATGTATTTTGCAAATCTCTATGTCTCCCACTTGGACTTGGTCCCGAATGGAATTGAAGCGTCTCTTGATGTGCTTGGTCCTCTTGTGAAATCTGGATTCCTTTGCCAAGGCAATTGCACGATATTGTCACGGAAGATCTTCATCGGTCCCGATGCACTAGGTATGACACCTAGATCGGAAATGAACTCTTTCATCCAGACTCCTTCATTTGCTGCTTCTGAAGCAGCTATGTACTCCGCTTCACATGTAGATCCCGCCACGACGCTTTGTTTAGAACTGCACCAACTGACAGCTCCACCGTTTAATAAAAACACGTATCCGGTTTGCGATTTAGAATCGTCCGGATCAGTGTCAAAGCTTGCATCGACGTAACCATTTACGACTAGCTCTTTGTCACCTCCATATCGAGAAACATATCCTTAGTCCTTTTCGGTATTTCAGGATGTTCTTGACCGCTGTCCGATGATCCACTCTGGATTACTTTGGTACCTTCCTGCCAAGCTTACAGCTAAGCATACGTCAGTCTGGTACACAGCATTGCATACATGATAGAGCCTATGGCTGAAGCATAGGAACATCTTTCATTTTCTCTATCTTCTGCTGTGGTCGGGCATTGAGTCGACTCAATCTTACACCTTGTAACACAGGTAAAAAACCTTTCTTTGCCTGATCCATTTTGAACCTTTTCAAAACTTTATCAAGGTATGTGCTTTGTGAAAGTCCAATCAAGCGCCTTGATCTATCTCTATAGATCTTGATGCCTAATATGTAAGCAGCTTCACCGAGGTCTTTCATCGAAAAACTTTTATTCAAGTATCCTTTTATGCTATCCAGAAATTCTATATCATTTCCAATCAATAATATGTCGTCCACATATAATATTAGAAATGCTCTGAGCTCCCACTCACTTTCTTGTAAATACTGAGCTTCTCCAAAAGTGCAGATAAACCCATATGCTTTGATCACACTATCAAAGCGTTTATTCCAACTCCGAGAGGCTTGCACCAGACCATAAATTGATCGTTGGAGCTTGCACACTTTGTTAGCACCTTTTGGATCGACAAAACCTTCTGGTTGTATCATATACAACTCTTCTTCTAGAAATCCATTCAAGAATGCAGTTTTTACATCCATTTGCCAAATTTCATAATCATAAAATCGGCAATTGCTAACATGATTCGGACGGACTTAAGCATCGCCACGGGTGAGAAAGTCTCATCGTAGTCAACCCCTTGAACTTGTCGAAAACCTTTTGCAACAAGTCGAGCTTTGTAGACAGTTACATTACCATCAGCGTCAGTCTTCTTCTTAAAAATCCATTTATTCTCAATAGCTTGCCGATCATCGGGCAAGTCTACCAAAGTCCATACTTTGTTCTCATACATGGATCTCATCTCAGATTTCATGGCTTCAAGCCATTTTATGAATCTGGGCTCACCATCGCTTCTTCATAGTTCGTAGGTTCATCATGATCTAGTAGCATGACTTCCGAATAGGATTACCGTACCACTCAGTGCGGATTTTGTTCTGGTTGATCTACGAAGTTCAGTGACAACTTGATCTGAAGTTTCATGATCTTTATCATTATCTTCCTCACTAACTGGTGTAGGTGTTACAGAAACTGATTTCTGTGACGAACTACTTTCCAATAAGGGAGCTGGTACTATTACCTCATCAAGTTCCACTTTCCTCCCACTCACTTTTTTCGAGAGAAACTCCTTCTCTAGAAAGGATCCATTTTTAGCAACGAATGTTTTGCCTTCGGATCTGTGATAGAAGGTGTACCCAATTGTCTCCTTTGGGTATCCTATGAAGACACATTTTTCCGATTTGGGTTCAAGCTTATCAGGTTGAAGTTTCTTCACATAAGCATCGCAACCCCAAACTTTCGAAGCGACAACTTTGGTTTC
Organism: Aegilops longissima; assembly: GCA_021605205.1. Taxonomy (NCBI): domain Eukaryota; kingdom Viridiplantae; phylum Streptophyta; class Magnoliopsida; order Poales; family Poaceae; genus Aegilops; species Aegilops longissima. Next base: position 621,638,182 of record CM038681.1, read on the forward strand.
TTGCTAAACCATAGTTCATAAGGCGTCGTCTCAACGGATTTTGACGGTGTCCTATTTAACGTGAATGCGGCCGTCTCAAGAGCATAACCCCAAAATGATAGCGGTAAATCTGTAAGAGACATCATAGATCGCACCATATCCAAGAAAGTGCGACACGACGTTCGGACACACCATTGCGCTGTGGTGTTCGGGTGGCGTGAGTTGCGAAACTATTCCGCTTTGTTTCAAATGTAGACCAAACTCGTAACTCAAATATTCGCCTCCACGATCAGATCGTAGAAACTTTATTTTCTTATTACGATGATTTTCAACTTCACTCTGAAATTCTTTGAACTTTTCAAATGTTTCAGACTTATGTTTCAATAAGTAGATATACCCATATCTGCTCAAATCATCTGTGAAGGTGAGAAAATAACGATATCCGCCACGAGCTTCAACATTCATTGGACCACATACATCCGTATGTATGATTTCCAATAAATCTGTTGCTCTCTCCATAGTACCGAGAACGGTGTTTTAGTCATCTTGCCCATGAGGCACGGTTATAAGTGCCAAGTGATTCATAATCAAGTGACTCCAAAAGTCCATCAGTATGGAGTTTCTTCATGCGTTTTACACCGATATGACCTAAACGGCAGTGCCACAAATAAGTTGCACTATCATTATCAACTCTGCATCTTTTGGTTTCAACATTATGAATATGTGTATCACTACTATCGAGATTCATTAAAAATAGACCACTCTTCAAGGGTGCATGACCATAAAAGATATTATTCATATAAATAGAACAACCATTATTCTCTGATTTAAATGAATAACCGTCTCGCATCAAACAAGATCCAGATATAATGTTCATGCTCAACGCTGGCACCAAATAACAATTATTCAGGTCTAAAACTAATCCCGAAGGTAGATGTAGAGGTAGCGTGCCGACTGCGATCACATCGACTTTGGAACCATTTCCCACGCCGCATCGTCACCTCGTCCTTTGCCGGTGTTAAGCAATCCGTAGTTCTGTTTGAGTTGCAAATATTAGCAATGTAACCAGTATCAAATACCGTGTACTACTGCGAGCTCTAGTAAGGTACACATCAATAACAAGTATATCACATATACCTTTGTTCACTTTGCCATCCTTCTTATCCGCCAAATACTTGGGGCAGTTCCGCTTCCAAAGGACCAGTCGCTTGCAGAGAAGCACTCGGTTTCAGGCTTAGGTCCAGACTTGGGTTTCTTCTCCTGATCAGCAACTTGTTTGCTGTTCTTCTTGAAGTTCCTTCTTCTTCCCTTTGCCTTTCTTCTTGAAACTAGTGGTCTTATTGACCATCAACACTTGATGCTCCTTTTGATTTCTACCTCCGCAGCTTTTAGCATTGCGAAGAGCTCTGCATAGTCTTTACTAACCCTTGCATATTATAGTTCATCACGAAGCCTTTGTAGCTTGGTGGCGTGATTGAAGAATTTTGTCAATGACACAATCATCCGGAAGATTAACTCCCAGTTGATTCAAGTGATTGTAATACCCGGACATTTTGAGTATGTGCTCACCGATGTAACTATTCTCCTCCATCTTGCAGCTATAGAACTTATTGGAGACTTCATATCTCTCAATCCGGGCATTCTGTTGAAATATCAACTTCAACTCTGGAACATCTCATATGCTCCATGACGCTCAAAACGTCGTTGAAGACCCGGTTCTAAGCCGTAAAGCATGGCACACTGAACTATAGAGTAGTCATCAGCTCGCTTTGCGACGCTCACAACTTCGGCTCAAGATCTGCAGCAGTTCTGTCACCCAGCGGTGCTTCCGGGGCGTAACTTTTCGTGCAGCAATGAGGATTATCCTCAGGTTACGGACCCAGTCCGTGTAATTGCTACCATCATCTTTCAACTTTGCTTTCTCAAGGAACGCATTAAAATTCAACGGAACAACAAAGACGAGCCATCTATCTACAGTAAACATAGACAAGCAAAATACTATCGGTACTAAGTTCATGATAAATTTAAGTTCAATTAATCATATTATTAAAGAACTCCCACTTAGACAGACATCTCTCTAGTTATCTAAGTGATCACGTGATCCAAATCAACTAAACCATAACCGATCATCACGTGAGATGGAGTAGTTTTCAATGGTGAACATCTTATGTTGATCATATCGCTATATGATTCACGTTCGACCTTTCGGTCTCCGTGTTCCGAGGCCATATCTGTATATGCTAGGCTCGTCAAGTATAACCTGAGTATTCTGCGTGTGCAAAACTGGCTTGCACCCGTTGTAGATGGACGAGAGCTTATCACACCCGATCATCACGTGGTGTCTCGGCACGACGAACTTTGGCAACGGTGCATACTCAGGAGAACACTACTTGATAATTTTAGTGAGAGATCATCTTATAATGCTACCGTCAATCAAAGCAAGATAAGATGCATAAAGGATAAACATCACATGCAATCAATATAAGTGATATGATATGGCCATCATCATCTTGTGCTTGTGATCTCCATCTCCAAGCACCGCCATGATCACCATCGCCACCGGCGCGACACCTTGATCTCCATCGTAGCATCGTTGTCGCCTCGCCAACTATTGCTTCTACGACTATCGCTACCGCTTAGTGATAAAGTAAAGCAATTACATGGCGTTGCATTTCATACAATAAAGCGACAACCATATGGCTCTGCCGATTGCCGATAACTCGGTTACAAAACATGATCATCTCATACAATAAAGTATAGCATCACGTCTTGACCATATCACATCACAACATGCCCTGCAAAAACAAGTTAGACGTCCTCTACTTTGTTGTTGCAAGTTTTACGTGGCTGCTACGGGCTGAGCAAGAACCGTTCTTACCTACGCATCAAAACCACAACGACTTCGTCAAATAGACTCCGCTTTAACCTTCTCAAGGACCGGGCGTAGCCACACTCGGTTCAACTAAAGTGAGAGAGACAGACACCCGCCGGTCACCTTTAAGCAACGAGTGCTCACAGCGGTGAAACCAGTCTCGCGAAGCGTCTGGCGTAATGTCGGTCCGGGCCGCTTCATCTCACAATACCGCTGAACCAAAGTATGACATGCTGGTAGGTAGTATGACTTGTATCGCCCACAACTCACTTGTGTTCTACTCGTGCATATGACATCAACGCATAAAACCAGGCTCGGATGCCACTGTTGGGGAACGAGTAATTTCAAAAATTTTCCTACGATCACGCAAGACCATGGTGATGGCATAGCAACGAGAGGAGAGTGTCCGCCCACGCACCCTCGTGAGACCGAAAGCGAAGCGTTATATTAACGCTGTTGATGTAGTCGACGTCTTCACGATCCGACCGATCCAAGTACCGTTACTCCGCACCTCCGAGTTCTTGGCACACGCTCAGCTCGATGACGATCCCGAGCTCCGATCCAGCAAAGCGTCGGGAAGGAGTTCCACAAGACGACGGCGTGGTGACGATCTTGATGTTCTACCGTCGCAGGCTTCGCCTAAGCACCGCTACAATATGACCGAGGTGGAATATGGTGGAGGGGGCACCGCACACGGCTAAGGAACGATCCGAGATCAACTTGTGTGTCCTAGGGTGCCCCCTGCCCCCGTATATAAAGGAGCAAGGGGAGGGCGGCCAGCCTTGGGGCGCACCAAGGGAGGGAGTCCTCCTCCTAGTAGGAGTAGGACTCCCTTTCCTAGTCCTACTAGGAAGAGGGAAGGGGAAGGAAAGAGAGGGTGAGGGAGAGGAAAGGGGCTGCGCCCCCTCCTAGTCCATTCGGACTCCCCATGGAGGGGGCGCACCACCTCTTGGTGCAGCCCTCTCTCCCTCTTGGCCCAATAAGGCCCATAACTTCCCGGGGTTCCGTAACCCTCCGGCACTCCGGTTTTCTCCGAAACTTCCGGAACCTTTCCGTGTCCGAATATAACCTTCCAATATATCAATCTTTATGTCTCGACCATTTCGAGACTCCTCGTCATGTCCGTGATCACATCCGGGACTCGAACTCCTTGGTACATCAAAATACATAAACTCATAATAACCGTCATTGAAACCTTAAGCGTGCGGACCCTACGGTTCGAGAACTATGTAGACATGACCTAGAACTATTCTCGGTCAATAACCAATAGCGGAACCTGGATGTTCATATTGGTTCCTACATATTCTACGAAGATCTTTATCGGTCAAACCGCATAACAACATCGTTGTTCCCTTTGTCATCGGTATGTTACTTTCCGAGATTCGATCGTCGGTATCCAATACCTAGTTTAATCTCGTTACGGAAAGTCTCTTTACTCGTTCCGTAATACATCATCTCACAACTAACTCTTTAGTTGCAATGCTTGCAAGGCTTTATGTGATGTGTATTACCGAGAAGGCCTAGAGATACCTCTCCGACAATCGGAGTGACAAAACCTAATCTCAAATCGCCAACCCAACGAGTACCTTTGGAGACACCTGTAGTACTCCTTTATAATCACCCGATTACGTTGTGGACGTTTGGTAGTACCCAAAGTGTTCCTCCGGTAAACGGGAGTTGCATAATCTCATAGTTACAGGAACATGTATGGGTCATGAAGAAAGCATTAACATACTAAACGATCAAGTGTTAAGCTAACTGAATGGGTCATGTCAATCAGATCATTCAACTAATGATGTGACCTTGTTAATCAAACAACAACTCCTTGTTCATGGTTAGGAAACATAACCATCTTTGATTAACAAGCTAGTCAAGTAGAGGCATACTAGTGACATACTGTTTGTCTATATATTCACACATGTATTATGTTTCCGGTTAATACAATTCTAGCATGAATAATAAACATTTATCATGATATAAGGAAATAAATAATAACTTTATTATTGCCTCTAGGGCATATTTCCTTCACTTCCATCGCCAATATCTCAGCTATCTGGTGATCTCCCATCACTCGATGTGACCGCAGAAATACCACCTCATCTGGTCTAGCCAACAAATGGTTGTGATCATCCATAAAAGCTGCCACGAACCAAACTCCACGTCCTTTGTCCAACTTCACGACAAAATGTGCGCCACACTCGCAACGAGTCTCTGGTCTTAGCCTGCGGGTACGGCCCTCCGGGTTTAAAAATTTACTGCGACGCTTTCCTGCCCTCGAGCAAACGTATCTCCTATACCGAACAGTGGTTGAAAGTCCTTTTCCTCGCTTCACCTTATCTTTTCGATACTGAATCCACAGTCTTTGGCGTAGTTATTATAGAACATGTGAGCCTTCCATTGTGATGCAAATGTCATACCCATAACCTTCAACTGTGTCTCCAGCGCGACGTTGCTGGATTTCAGCTTCCTCAATGTCCATATTAGCTCCATCCTCATGCTCATCTCCATCTTCACCACTCCAACCATCAAAGTTAGCCTACAATATTCCATGTAAGCAAGTGTAAGTTGCCATTACCAACTATTTATTATTCAATGACATCTTAAATTGTGGACCGAACCTGGCTTATGTTATCCCCGAAAGATTCAACACCATGATTTTCCTCGTTGTGAACGTCAATATCCTCCTGCACATTAAAAATCATATGCACGTAAGTACCATATGGTTCTTCATCCGACAAAAGAATGTACAAGACACTTACGTTTTCACTACAAGCACCCTCCTCCTTCTTATCAAAATCCTCCTCGGGTAAATTATCGCATACGACGACCAGGATTCATTGTCGCTGCCATCATCATCATCTTTACTATCATTACCATTTGTACGATCAACACTATCGCTACCATCCCACTCACTCGTGTCCAAAAACAGATCCGTAAATCCAGTTTCTTTATCCATTATATGATCTCTCAACCTACACTGCAATATTATAATAAAATTTGATCTATCAATTTTAAAACAAATTAAATGTACTACTGAGAAATTCTTATCTAACAAGATATTGCACATAATTATTTACAGATTCAATTTTTTGACGAACTAAAAGGCTTACATGGCATGCACGTGCTTCGCCCCGCTGGCGTGGCTGCGGACGGCGAGGACGTTGCGGAGAGGTTGATCACGGAGTTGCGGGCGGCGACGGCGCCCACGTAGGCCACGTCACCGCTGACGACCTGCACGGAGGCGACATCACGTCACGGCGGCGACTCGAAGATCTGTCCGCGCCGCCGATCCCGGTGAAGACGGGAGAAAGCGGCGATCGGCGAACGGGAGGACGTTGGAATTGGCAGCGTGATCACGTCTAGATCGGCGGGAAAGGCGGCTATCGGTGGGTAAGGGCGGCGATCGGCGGGCGGGCGACGTTGGAATGGGCCGCTGATCGGCGCAGTCGTCGGTTTTTTTTTTGCGACGGCGAGAGGGTAATTTGCGAGCCAGCCAGATCGGCTCGAGCCGCGCTTCGGCTCTACCTGTATATGGTACGCCAGATACGGCGCGGGATACGTTAAGCACCGTATGCCCAAAATGCCCTTATACGTTAAGCGCGGGGGGGGTGTACCGAAGCAAGCCTCGTATATTGATTGTGTTTGTATCCCCTTGATCATAAAAAACGGCCTTTATCGAAAACATTGGAAGAAAGGGATAGATTCAGTGGCAGTTCTAGCTGATCTCGATTCAGGGGAAGTTCTTAGTTGCTTATCAGTCTGATCTGCAAAAGAATCAAATTCAGACAATGCTAAATTTACCAATTTTGACTAGCTTCTACACGATGTGTATATGATAGCTTGGTTGGGCCGGCACTGAAGTATGTGCAGCCTTGCACTGAACCTGCTTCAGATGCGAGCGTCCTCCACTCTCCAGCAAATCACGTCATTCCCTTGTGCTCCTCGGCGCTGATCTCACGCTCGAGATGATCTGAAGAGCAAGCAATGGAAGAGAGAGGCAAGCGGCGATGCGTGCGACTGACTGTTGAGTAAAGTCACTGCCTGGTCACTACGAGGACTTTAATTTCTGTTAATCAAATGCGGCTTTAAGGATTGTTTGAATTTTGACGCGCGGAATCTGAAGCCCGCAGAGGGAGGGCATTTGGATTTTGGAAGGCAGTCAGATTGCAGAGTCGCATGCGCGCAACCTGTTCGGTAGAATGCAAACATGGGAAGCCCTCACATCTACATCTTTCACCTAACCTTTGACTGATTCATTGTGGCCTTGGGAATAACTCCACATGAGCACGGAACGTTGCGCACCAACAGTTAATCCAACGGACAAAGGACAAGAGGATCCCTAGAGTATAGTTTACTTGACCCGCTGCTGGTGTAGTATTGTACACTTGCCACTCGGTAGCAGGCAGAGCAGTGAGAGGAGTTCACTTTGAAGCCTTACATTTTCCCCTCTCTCCAGTAAGTTCATGCGTCTTTGCAATTTGCAAACGAATAATTAATACACGGACACAGGAACATGGGTAGCATCTTATTTAAAGATTAGATAATCAGGCTGCTGACAGATAGGACCAGTATGTGGTCAGGAACCATAAGTACTTGGTTCTCGTGACGTTGAGCATCAAACTTCTCAGGCCAACAGATAATCCAACTGGTGCAGGACCAGGGCATCCTTAGCAACCTACTATTGTGTCTTCTAGATTTAAATTTGCGCCTTGTTCTTCTTGGTCTGAAATTAATCATTGTGTTAGTTGGAACATTTCAATCTGTTGGTGATTTCTTAAATTATTTTAGCCGGCAGTAGGTCAGGACGTGATGCAAGTACAACCTATTGTCAGTACAACTGACATGTAAATATTCGCATCGATTTTTCTGAGTTATCTTGTTCGCATATGATACATGTGGCATGTTCTTGCTTTGACCAACTGCGTCGATTGCACAGAACAGCGTGTCTCTTATTTTTCTGCGACGGGGGGTTGGTAAGCTCTGATATAAGCGCTAAATTATGGCCTTAGCTAAGGAAGGTAGCATGTTCAGCTGTGTCAACAACTCACTTTAGATGTTGGCCTAAACTTCCTCTTGACTCATAATCTATGTGCCAATTGTATGCTTGAGCTATCCATGGCCTTCTCCATAGCCTATTCCCCTGTTCGTTGCCTTCCTTTCTACCTCTGAAAACCATCAATGGCGGACCCTCTGTCGATAGCAGCAATTGGATGGGGCTTAACCGCCACAGGGTGGTTAGTCTCCCCATACATCACCAGGCTTCTAGAGAAAGCCTACGCCCACATCAAACCTGGCAAATCAAGGAAGAAGATTCAGTACCTTGTGACTCACACTGTCCCTAGGCTGAAGCTTATTCTTGAAGCAGCAGAGGGCAATGCAAAGAAGCATCTCTTTGAGCAGTTACTGACGGATCTCAAATCTGCTTTATACGCCACGGAAGACATCCTGGATGAGGTTGAGTATCTTCGTCGAGAGCAGACAGTGACGGAGCATAAGCTCATTTCATGTGCTGACAAAAGCACATCAAATCAGGTTCTACCTTGCTATCCTTTACAAACGAGCATGCCTAATTTCTCATGTACTCTCCCACACATGTTTTATATATTTGCCATCTTTTGTGTGTGGAGTATGTGTGTTGTGTAAGGGACTGTGTGGGTAGGCAGATTTGGATACGAATCTTTATACCCCAGCTTCAAGAATATCTGTAACAATCCAACTCAGCTATATTGTGACTTGTGAGTATATATGTATCATCTCTTAGCTGATGTGATAGAGAAACGTAATATCGGTACTTTGTAGATAGACTAGGTTGCAGTTTTTACCTAAAGCAATAAAGAAACACTAGACTAAACATTAACTGAAGAGAACTTTATACAAATGATTCATGTAGAAAAAGAAATCACAGACGAATTATGGAGACCCCATCTAGGATATAGAGATCATCACACACGGTTGCAAAATTGTATGTGTTCCGATTCAGCGCCCTTGTTTGCACGCCACATGTTGTTGCCTCCTGTTGATTGGCATCATCCTGAGCGGTGGTATTGTTTAATTATCTAGTATAGACTTGAGGGACTAAAACAACAACTTCTTTTGCAGGTAACAAAACATAGACTATGCTGGACAGGCTGCTTCAAGCATGGGAGATGTTTAACTTCGGTATGTTTACTATGAATTAGTTACTCCCTCTGTCCCATAATATAAGACGTTATTACATCCAATATATGCTTGCGACATATAGTAGTGATCAGGGTATGGAGTTTCCAAATTTTAGGACTAGGCAGGTAGGCTTAATTTGTTAAATTCGCAATCGAAGCCTTGTGGTGTACCCTGATTTACTTTGTAAAGTCAAAACCTTGCTGTCCGTTGGGCTTGAATGTTTTGGCCCTGATGCCTTAGTTATCATGCATGAAAGTTCAAAGGAAATAAGATATTGGATGGATGAACTACATTAGACTATTCACTAGGTGGAGTTAGAATATATAATATCATTAGTTCTAGAGGTAGTCTGTTTGATTTGTCAAACGTCAAGATATTAAAGTTGGGAAATCCCATCCAACTATATTGATTGCGCAGAGATGCATTTCGTTTTTCTTCTGAGATAAGGGTTGACTAGATCTAGTGTAATGCCAGCTTGAATGTTTAGTTGTGCTGACAAGTCTACATGCACTTCGGGAAGAGCACCCTTGTGCCTGCTATCAGGCTGGTGAGAAGTAACTTAGACTAACATACATGTGCGAAAATCCTTTTCTGAGCCCGAGCTCGCCTGCACCCGTGTTGAATAAAAAAAAATCAAAAGAAATGTTAGAAAAATTCAAAAAACTCCAAATCTTTTTTCCATGATAGAAAATTTGATGCGTGAGGTCCCCCTAAATTTTCAAATCACTTGGACAACTGAGAAACTCTCGGCAAAAAAGGCAAATTTGGGGTCTGTAAAATAGTTTACTGTTCATGTACTGTTTTAACACGATTTGTCTTTTTTGCTGAGAGCTACTCAGATATTCAAATAAGCTAAAATTTGGAGCGAACCTTGCGCAACAAATTTTCTACCATGGGAAATTTTTTTGAAAGCTTTTGAAATTTTAGCTAAAGTTCGCGGACTTCCTTCCAATGATCACCACGGTGGATAGATATATGTCGGGCTGACGGGCTCGCCTCCTCTCTCCCACGTCAGGCTAGTCCTCATCAGCCCCGTACTAGATGACATCCTCACCTACGCCATGGCGGCTAAGTCGTTGCCCCCCTCTTCCCCCCGTTGTGATCAAAGCTGTAGGACGAGAGTGTATCGGCCACACGGGGTGAATAGGAGATTTAAATTTCTCGCGAAACTTCAGTACTCTCAGGATAGCAGAGTGGAATAAAACTATCAGGAGTAGTTCTACAAAGAAAAACTAAACAGATTACTGCTATATATCTACCAGTACCAGAACAGCACTAGGAAGGATAACACTAGTGCAGAACCGGGCAATAGCACCGGTTCGTAAGGTCCTTTAGTGCCGGTTCCACGACCGGCACTAAAGTGTGGTCACTAAAGGCCCTTCCCCTTTAGTACCGGTTCAGCACGAACCGGTGCTAAAGGCCAACCACGTGGCACGAGGCAGCTCCGGGGGCAGGGAGCCCTTTAGTACCGGTTGGTAACACCAACCGATACTATAAGGTTTGGGGGGTTTTTTGTTTTATGATTTCTTTTTCATTTAATTTTGTGTTTCCATTTTAATTCTTTTTCGTTTGCTGGTATTTTACGATACTACACATTGTACACGTTATGCATATATATATAAAAATAGAATTTCTAGTAGAACCAATCATGCATATATATATATCATCAATAAAAAAACAGCAAAAAATTACGTGGCATTTGGACTTCGTTTGATACTGATATTCTGGGAAACCAAAAACAAGCAAAAAACAGCAACTGACACTGGACACTAAGTTAATAGATTAGTCCCATAAGTGATATATAATTGCTTAAAAGTGTATATAAAATATCCAGGATTGATAATATAATAGCATGGAACAATAAAAAATTATAGATACGTTGGAGACGTATCATACACCTTGTAGGCTTTAGACCCGGTCCCGTAGCCTAGGAAGACCATAGGAGAGCTCATGGCTTCTAGCTTCTAGAGGTGCGGCCTTGTCGTCTTGACATGGACTACGCACCCGAATACGTGAAGGTGATACCACAGATGCCTTGTCATGCCATGCTTCGTATGACATCTTGCCGACTACAAAGCGTGTGTAGGAGCAGTTCAACGGATAGACCATTGTGGTCACCGCCTCCCCCCAAAGCCAGTTGAGGATGTTGCGCGCCTTCATGATCATGCCATGGCGACGGTGGTTTGGTTTCGACGGTCGACAAGCCCGTTCTGTTGGGAGGAGTATGTGACAGAGAAATGACGTTGCACGCCATTATCTGCGTAGAATTCTTGAAGGTCTTGCACTTGAACTATCCACCACAGTCGGCGCACAGGTCTACAGTGTCGCCTCTTTGCACTTCCGATGCAACATTGATGCGCTGGATCGCTAGTTCAGCTTCGTCCTTCGAGGCCCCACTACTAGAAAAACCCCTACTAATGGCGCACCTAGTATGGCTATTAATGGCGCATCTGTGGTGCGCCATTAATAGCACACCATTAGTAATTTTTACTAATGGCGCACCACCTGGTGCGCCATTAGTATCTGGTATACTAATGGCGCACAGTGCATACTAATGGCGCATCACTGGGTAGTGCGCCATTAGTATGCCGCGGTTACTAATGGCGCATCCAGAGGTGGTGCGCCATTAGTATGCCAAAGCACCTAGGTATACATGGCCCCTGGGAGGCATACTAATGGCGCACCCTGGCCTATACTAATGGCGCACTGTCATGTGATGCGCCATTAGTATGAATATTAGGTTTTTTTTTATTTTTTTATTTTCTGTTTTTTGCACAGGTTACAAAATGTATAATTTGACAAAATATAGACAGCACACATCAACAACAGATTCATCAAATACAATAGAAGATTAGTCTTTGAATACAATTCATCATATTAGTCTCCGAATACAATTCATCATATTAGTCTCCGAATACAATTCATCATATTAGTCTCCGAATTGAAAAGACCGAACAAAGATAGAACATTATATTACAAGTCTCGAGACCGCGAGTAGCGAGTTTGTCTTCACATTACAAGTCGATATCGATCATCTAAACTACCATCACATAGAAGAGAGTTGCGGTCATCACGATGAGCATCATCACGATGAAACTCGTCTTCATCCGGTTCCTCCAACGCTCCTCCCTCTCCCGCTAGATAGCGGGCGATCTAGATTCGGCCTCGCCCTAGTGGTGTACCCTTTGTAACTGTTACCGCTGAATCGGTGAACCTGTCTCCGACACTCCTCCCGTCATCGAGACTCGGGAACCTTACCCTTGTACACGACATACGTCGGCATCGCTATGCACTAGTCAAACGTAAACGTTAGTACTAATTCACAGACAATACATAAGCAATATATAAGTATGCAGCAGAACGATCGGAAGAAAAACAAGACATTAATAGCATCGATTACATCTAAGTTGAACGACTCTCAAACCAAAGAGACATACTACAAGTTCATTAAAGTTTAATTACAACATGAGCCAATCGATGTTTCATAACTAGACAACTCGACTCAAGGGACGGAGCGTGGATGAAGCCGCCGTCATCGTGGGAGTCATGAAAGAACGGGCGTTGTCATCCTGCATTTGTAGCATTGTGTCGATGTCACCGTTGGACGGTTGATTTCGAGGTAGAACTGCCCCGAGGTACGGCGACATCTTGATGGATGATTTCCGCAAACTCCGATGGATGCGAAAGAATTCTTGTCGGAGGTCCGCGCCCTGGATTGCCGACACGCCGCGCCCAATCTTTGAGTTTACTCGGTAGCGAAGTTGATGATGGTCCCGCACGATCGCCCGCATGTGATGGATGGCGTAGTAGGCACCCTTCGACCGCCCAGCGGCTGCTTGACGCAGCGTAACGTCAGATTGTGGGAGAACACGTGCTTGCCGTGCTACGAATAGGCCTGGTGAAGGTGCCTCCAGATTTGGCGAGCCAGGAGAACATCATCAAGAACCTTCTTGACATTTGTGTAGTCTACATTCGATCGACGGTCCGGGTCGAAATACGTGGCCATGGAATATTTGGGGCTTAGGAGGATGGCGTGCAACGTGTGTCACCGCAGAAAACACGGAATGTTAAAAGAAAACGATCGAAATGTAAGAATTCATATGTTACGGGCGGTTGAGGGAGGACTTACTCGGGAAAGTAAGGCACGAGGAAGTTATCCTTATCTTGGTTTGCCGAATGACGCCTTCGAGGTAAGAACTCGCGACTTGCGGTCCCCGCGCTGCCCAAGATCTTGGCACGCATGTAGAAGGGGTCGACTATCACGATGTCCGGGTCATGTCGCGAATGATCCGCATCTCCATACTCAGCGAAAATAGCCGAACGAAGGTGTAGTGCAGCGGATGAAGGTTCACCATAGCGTGGATGTCATCAAAACGCAGGACGATCGACGCCCGATGGAGTTATCCACAAAGCCCTTGCCCTCCGCACCTTGGCCGCGAAAACCGGTATGCCACATCCTTCTCCCCGAGACGCCGCTTCTCCAAAGAAAGAACAACATCATGCAGACTCGTGATAGCACCGGTTGCAGCATTGAGCATATTTGTCAAGAGCATCGCCCTACCCACCACATACACCCTCCTCGAGATATCCTGCGGTGAAGGTGGCCCGCCCCGAGCACGGATCGCATTTCGGTGCCGGCTGGCCCGCACCCTTGTTAGTCTTTCTTTTGCGTGCCTTCTTCTTCTCCTGTAATGGGACCGAGTTCGCTCACAGACCGCCTTCTTGAGTGTGTTGGGGCTGATAATATTTCGCACCTCGCCTATCCGAGGCTCGGTGAAGTCGGCAGCGGAGGCGTCTCGAGAGCTGAACGCCGACGGCGCTGTTGCAACTTGGCTTCTCCGCGGTACCAGCTAGATCGCACACGTCTTTTGTTGGGTTTGGTTCTTGAGAAGGAGGCCCCATGAAGTCGCCATCGCACCCATGCTCGGCAAAGTCTTGATCGACGTTGCCAAATGTATCATCGCCATCGTCGCCGTCGTTCGATCCTGTGCCATATGCATGTTTGGATCCGATGGCATAGGGATGTCCGGCACCGTTACGACGGTCTTGCCATGGGGCCGACTTGGCGCCGCACGATCGGGCGGTGTTGTCTTTGGGGTGGTGTCCCCGCCCCAAACGAATCTGGCTCTTCGCCAAAGCAGGGCCAGCTCAGCGGCGCCGAGGGTCATCACGTCTTCATCGTCGGCCCGACGGGTCGAATCGGAGGTAACAAGTCGTCGCAGCCTGGCAGCACCGAACCAGTTGAATCCTAAACAAGTTGGGTGGCATCCGGGTACCGTGGAACAAGGTTGCCGGTTGAACGATTTTGCCCTTGGCGACATCGACCAACTCGTTGTTCACGAAGTGGAGGAGAGTGCACGAACGTCGGCGACGCCTGCGAAAACATGTAGGGCGTCGGGGATGCCCGATCAAAGGCAAGGAGGTGAAGTCCTCGGCGAGAGAGGCTTAATTAGTTACCGTGATGATGGCGTCGAGCTCGGCTAATGTCGACGCACCGCCAACGGCGGGCGTGCGATTGACGGAGGGCGCTTCTTTGAAGAGGCCGCTGTCAAGAGGTGCCGGCGGCGTACACCCGGTGCATTAAGCTCCGTGCGGCGTCGGAGACACCAATGCCGCCCGCCGGGCACCAATGGCCCCGCCATCGCATTATGCGAGTTGCTGGCCGTGAAGCTAGGAATCGGGCGGCCCGCTGGCGCCCGCAATCACGCGACTCAACCCCGAGATCAAGGTAGGCACAAGGCGGTGATCGCCGCCCAGTCGTTGTTCCACTTGCTCTTGGACAATCTCCGAATCCGCGCCACCTGTGCCTTGAGTTCTTGAACCTCTCGCGCTGGCTTTCCGAGCTGGTCTTTTCTCCTTCCGCACACCAGCGGTATAGTATGACCCCATTTTGTCGACAAGCCTTTGCCGCCACACGACCAGGTGACGTCGGCTTCATCGAGCTTATCCTTGTTCTTCATTACATTCAACCCCTATTTAGAGTGGTGTCCCAAGGGTTGCTCTTAGTCGACCCAGCGCCATCGCTTTCGATCGCTGCGGAAGGAATGTGAACCATTTAGAAATTGGCTTCATTAATTAGAATGCAACCATATGGAGCTAATTACGCGGGGTGTATTCCTTACCGAACAAGCTCAAGCTGCCCGGTCTTCGGATCCGTGGTAAGCTCCTTTGTTTTCGGTCCTTCTTGTACCGGGCCCGACAAAGTTCCTGGTCCGCTTGTCACCGTATGTATCGAAGAGGCGGTAGGCCTTGCTCAAGACGGTCCGCCTCCTCCTTGTCCCATATAGGCTCCGCCACTCAGAACCGCCGGACCGAGTGTGTGTTCCCCTATGTTCAGCTCCGCATTTGTTTCCCCACTCACTTGATTGGGAGCTTGCGGTGCTCGAGCAATTGATCTTGAAGTCGTTGTAGTCATCTTCGGTGATCGAAGGATTTTCTCCTTGATCTTCGATAACTCTCACCTTTCTCGATCATTCTCTTCACATTGCTTTTCCAAGTAGACAGGGCCTTGCTCATCTTCGTGAGGCGGCATTATTCACTTTATTCCCTTTGAGGCTTGTGTTTTCAAATTCAGCGGGAACTTGTATCGTTCGTGCAGCCGTGAAGAGGAGGTTGCGCAAATTCCTCGGTCGGGATGCCTCGTGTTCTCGGTGTTGATCGAGACGGTGCTCCGGACAATGCACCCGAGCTGAAGCGAGTACCCTTGACTATTCGTCGGGCGCCGTTGGATTCCGTTGAGTCCACTTGATAACTTCCTCCTTGAGGGTGCGAAGCACGATCAGGCGCCAGTCCTTCCGTTGCCTCTTGGTTGGCTGCCATCGTGCGTGCGCCGCCATCATCGATGGTGGCATCCTCGGCGGCACCATCGGTGGTGGCATCGGTGTGGTCATCCTCGGCGGCACCATCCGTGGTCTCGGGATCGGTGGGGAAGGCGGCGGCCTCATACAAGTGAGGTTGTTCCTCCATCTCTGGGACAGCTCCTGAATGCCTTGCTGCCCGAACCCCGGCCTCATCGTTAGGGCCATGTTTCTCTCTAAATAGAAACAAAGTTTGGTCAAAAGTTGGTTATTGTCAAGGAACAAGATCATGGTCTCATCATTTAGGGTTTGTCGACACCGAGGCATCCTAAAATCTAAGCTTTTATCATTGAGGGTTTTTCGACGCCAAGGCACCCTAAAAGCCTAACCTTTCATCATTTCGGTTTTATCGACACCGAGGCACCCTAAAAGCCATGCATTAGTCAAAAGTACGCCGGGCACTTGATCCTACTTAATTAACTACTAAGATACCCGGCCCATGCATTAGTCACAGTACCCCATATGTCCTATTTTAGCAAAGTCATGCTAAAATTCACGGAAAATTTCAGCATGACCTTTACTGAAAATAGGACATATGGAGTACCCAATTTGCGGAACGGAAGTTAATCGACATTCCGGCAAACTCAAGGGCCTCTCGGGTACCTGCAAAATCATTATCCAGGTGGACATGGATGCAATGTCACATGTCACATGGATCCCGCACCACAGGAGCTGGTGAAGCTTCATGTGTATTTCACGAAAACCAGCTGACTAAAGAGCTTTATGTAGAAAACAAATCACTCCACCAGCTCACACAGGATCATCCCTCTAAGCAATTACTCAAAATGGGCACTAGCAGCAAAATGAACATTTTACAATCTGAACTTTTTTGTCATCTATGTGCTCATTTAACTTTGATCCAAATAGTATCAAAGTTCTTAGAAACAAGCAGCTCGCTAACGAAGAACAGTAAAAATGGGGCTTGCCTTAAGATGGGAAGTAAAGTTGCAAAACTATCACAAAGAACAGTAAAATGGAACATAGCTCAGCATTTGTATTGATAGGAACAAACATAAAATCAAACCATGGGCATCTACTAGGTAGACCAACATAAAATTTTGACTGGAGTTACATAAGGGGAAATTGATGTGATGAATGGCAGTTAGGGAGCTGAGCTGATCATGTCCATGTATTCTAATTCTACAGTAAGATGGCATTGCTGTTGGTACCAATTTATTTGTTCACAAAGATACATTTTTGGTAATGCATAGACAACATCCACGCTATGAGTTGTTCGGCGCCCTGTGACAAGGCGAATATGAGTTGTTCTTCCGCGGAAGAATCCTCATGTAAAGGGTACGACAGAAGCTTCTGCTTGAACCAACGCGTGAAACATGAGTTGTGCTCTTTGAGTATATCTCCGTCCGTCCTCTGTTGGCCTCGGTCATTGTACGTCTTCTTAATAAAGGTTTTGTGCTCTACCACCCAAGGATTGACCACGTCTATGTGTTGTAGCGCGACTAGGTTTGCTCTTTCAAAGTCGGCGAGTCGACCCTCGAAGTCGACATGCATTTCGCGGCGACCCTCACGGTGACCCCATCCAGCGAGCCTGCCGAGGTGCCTGTTGATGGGCAGACAAACGGGGTTCTCGATGCCTAGATAATTCATGCAGTAGGAGATGCACTCTTGATCGAAAAGCCCTGGCTATGCTTCCTTCGGGCGTGACATGTTGCGAACGTATCCTTTGATGACACCATTCATCCTTTCGAATGGCATCATGCTGTGCAGGAACGTCGGCCCGAGTTGGATGATATCCTCCATTATATGGACCAGCAGATGCACCATAACGTCGAAGAATGCGGACGGGAAGTACATCTCAAGCTCGCATAGTATCACCACGATCTCTTCCTGTAGCCTTCGAGTTGCCTCACGCCAATCGACTTCGAGAGATGACGTCGAAGAAGTTGCATAGGCCAAATAGCGTTTCCGCGGACGTGCGCGTCCATGATCCCATGGATTAACTGGAAGTATCTGCGTCATCGACGACGTGACGGTCGTGAGACTTCATCCCGCTGAACTTCGCTTCACTGGGTCTAGGTATCTGCTTATCTTCCCAGCGTAACCAGAAGGAAGTTTTACTCCTAGGAGGCGGTGAAAACTGCTCGATCTCCTCGACTTAGAGTGAAGCACGCTGGAGGGTAGTCATTTCCGGTCTTCTTGGCCTTTTGCCTTTGCGGCGACTTTTCGTGTCCTGCTTCGCCTCATCATCATCATCATCATCATCATCATCATCATCATCATCATCATATATAGCGTGAAGCTCCCGCACGATGCCCATTGATTTCAAGTCTGCCCTTGCTTTCGCCCATCTTTGGTCCTCTCGGCATATTGAGCAGGGTACCAAGCAGACTCTCGCACGTTCTTCGTGATATGCATGACATCAAGGCTGTGAGGCACACGGTGGATCTTCGAAGACGGCAAGTCCCGAAAACAGACCTCGTTTTCCATACCTTCAGCAGCTGCTCTGGCGCCTTTCACTTCTTTCCGGCTCGCGCCTTTTGCTTCTTTCCGGCGGTGGGCAGTCTTTCCAATTTTCAACAGCTTGTCTATTTCCTCGCCGCTCCTCGTGACACAGGCGTTTTGGGTTCGGTTTCACCATCGAACAGATCCTTGCGTTTCCTCCACGGGTCATCGTCGCGAAGCCACCTTCGATGTCCCATGAACACGGTTTTCGAAGACCGGGATCTCTATCTAGCTGGCGTCGTTGTGTCATCCATGCACCTTACGCATCCGGAAAATCCGTGGACTACCTGCCCCGCAAGATATCGTAATCGAGATAGTCGTGCACCGTCGTGAGCAGTGCGGCTCTCATAGGAAATATTCTTTCTCTGCGGCGCCCCACGTATTGGCTGGCGTTTTCCACAGCGTGTCAAGCTCCTCTTTCAGCAGCCCCGATCTGATTGATGTCGTTCCTGGTTGTTTCGCCCTTCAATTAGCATACTCATGTGAATGTACTTCCTCTTCATGCACAACCGGGGAAGGTTGTACATCCACACAAACACATGCCAGGTGCTATGTGTGCTTCTCGCTGCCAAGCGGATTGACTCCATCGGTGCTCGCGCCCAAGACGATGTTCCTTGGATCGTTCCCAAATTCTGGGTATTGAAGTTCAACGCTTGCCACCGCTCGCATCCTTAGGGTGACTCAGCATCTTGTCTTTTTATCTATCTCCGGATCATTTGCGTCATCTTCGCTTCTTCTCCTCCCTATCCGGCGTGCCAGCGCAGGAGCTTTGCTACCTTAGGATCCGCGAAATACCGCTGCAGACGAGGAGTGATCGGAAAGTACCACACCACTTTTCGAGGAGCTTTCTTCCTCTTCTTGTATCGAGTGACACCGCACACGGACATATGGTAGACTCCGCGTGCTCGCCCCGATAAATGATGCAATTGTTTATGCACACATGGTATTTCACGTGCGGTAAATCCAGAGGACACACGATTTTCTTCGCCTCCTCCAAACTGGTCGGGCACTTGTTCCCCTTGGGAAGACGTTCGTGCCAGAATGACATGTTCTCGTCGAAGCATGCGTCGGTCATTTTGTGTTTTACCTTCATCTCCAGAGCCTTTAGCGTTACTTTCAGGCGGGTATCCTCGGGCCTGCATCCTTCATACAATGGAGTAACCGCGTCTAACTCAAGTTGATCCATCTTGGCTTTCTCTCGGGCGGCAGCTCTTGCGTTATCCGTCTGCTTGAGAAGCAGCTCTTGAATATGAGGGTCCTGCACCCAGCCCATCGATGGTCCAGCGTCGTCGCTCCGCGGCATCATCATCATGTCCTGCATCTTCTACATGATGACTGTCTACAACATCACCGTCGTGATCATCTCCGGGATTCTTCGTCTTCGCCCCGAGAGCGCGGTAGTTGTCTTGCTGCCCTTCCTCATTTCTTGCCCGGCCCCCATGGACGACTTCGTAGTCATCTTCATCACCTTGCCACCGATAGCCATCCATGAAACCACGCAAGAGCAGGTGGTCCCGCACCTGCCCGGAATCCGGGTCCGCAATAAGGCTATTCAGCTTGCATCTTCGACACGGACATCTTATCTCCGTCTCGTTCTTTTGAAGCATCTCGGCCTTCGCGGACCTCAAAAACCTATTCACGATGCCTTCGGTCATCGTGCGGACCATGGTCACCTGCGGGGTAGAGCAAAACGATATTTTAGAACCAAGAAAAAATTTGGCATGACTTTCCCTAAAAATAGGACAAAAAGAATGCTTAATGCCAAAATTCTCGCCGAAACGGAAATGAATCAACATTCCGGCAAAATATTGGCAACTATCGCATTTCAAATACCGGTACACCTCCAAACACAAACACATATGCAACACCACAAACATATGCAACACCACGAACATACATAGATCTAGCTAGGCCATAAAAAGTGCATGTGCACATTGTTGTAGGGAGAACAACATAAATATAGCTTCCCCCCTTACTTACCTAGCAAAACAAGGTAACTTAACCACTTAATTTGAATGAATCTATGGTGGAAATGAGGTGAAAAAGAGGAGGCACCCGAGACAAGGAGGAGGCGGTGGAGAGAATGAAGTGGGGAGAAAGTGAGTGTGGGAGGAGAGGCTGTCCAAAATATCTTGTTGCTGCCCACTTACTAATGGCGCACCAGCAACAAATGCGCCATTAGTAATCCAGGTTACTAATGGCGCACCCCCTGGTGGTGCGCCATTAGTACTTTTGCAAAAAAAGGAATAAAAACAATAATAAAAAAATAACATTAGTGGCGCACCTTCTGGCTGGTGCGCCATTACTAGTTACAACTAGTAATGGCGCACCACCAGCGGATGCGCCATTAGTATGTTTGGACAGGCGCACTAGTTCAAAAAAAAATTGGTACTAATGGCGCACCGTGGGCAGGGTGCGCCATTAGTAGTTTCAACACTAATGGCGCATCAGAGGGTGGTGCGCCATTAGTATATACTAATGGCGCACCACATGTCTGGTGCGCCATTAGTGTCAATTCCATCTATAGCCCTTTTCCTAGTAGTGCCCACGGTACGAACCACATGTACCGACTAACGTCATCCACCAAGGGCATGTTTGGTTGCCGTCTATGAATTTGCCTACATCGCATATGTTCATGAGTTGGACTTGGTTGAGGGAAAACAGGGAAAAAACCAACATCTGCACCTCATTTGGTTGCCCGCATCGAGGCTGCCTACATTAGGGGATCGGTTTTCGCACGGTGTTTGGTGTCCTGCGTTATCTCCTCTCATGCAACTACATGGTGTTTGGTTGCACACAGGTTGTGATGTGTGCTAAACTTGTACCCTACGTGGTGAGCTTACCCTTACACACGATCACACCGAGCACACCAACACCACAACACTGCAATGGCGACGAACTGGACGATGATGATGAAGTTTTTCACCCAAAAGTGTCAATCCGCCTTGCCAACTTCAACCTTGCATGCCTACTTTCGCACAAACTTGGAGTGAGCATCCTCTGCCACCAGCCTACTCTTAAACCCTTAATGGTTGTTGTTCTTGTAACCTGGCACTTATTCATTGCATGCTTTCCATGAACTATAAACCCCTGGAGCCCTCATGCGGAACACCACATACCACTTGTCCTAACATTGCAAAAGAGCAATAGTTGAAGCAGCAAGCAATGGAGCATACAAGCAGCAAGCACTGGAGCACACAAGCAACAAGCAATGAAGCAGAAGAGCAATAGTAAGCATGCATGATCATACGTCATAGTAAGTTAAACCTAGAAATACTATGGTGTCATCTTACCACCACACCGAAAAGAGGGTGTAATCCTACCACAGCAAGTTTGCCATCAGCGTAAGGGGTTAGTATATATATACCATCTCACCAAAATATATAGACCATCAGATAGTTTTCAAGCCCTATCTATACAAAATATAAGTCGCATCATCATCGTCGTTGCCATCGCCATCGCCATCGAGGATCATGCATGCGGTAACCAGCACCAGATACAACTCTAGTAGTAGTGCTTGCCCAGCCAGCTCCTGAGCCAGAGCACCCTGTGAGCGTCTGCCATGGCAACAAACCCAACACCCTGGGCCTTGTTGTCCAGCAGGTGGCTCAAAGTAGCTATGAGAGCCTCTTGGCTGAAGCCACCTTGGTCCATGACAGCCGTGTACAGGTCAGGGTAGATGTAGGTGGACTTGCTCTCCCTTATGGAGGTTGCCACCTCCTTGATGGCTTCAGTTGTGCTGGTGAAGACATTGGTCTTCTCCTCCATCAAGCTGCTTATCAAGCACAAGGACGTGCTCAAGGGCCTTGTCAGAACCATCAAGGACGGTTTATGACTCCTCGGTGTCTTGGAACTCAGGAAGGGAGAACCGAGAGGCTCATCAGAGCCCATGACATGCTTGCTTGTTGTCAGCCCAAAGGAGAAGATGTGCTGCATCTGATTGTATTTCTGCATGGGTGTGTAGAGGAACTCCACGTCTTTGGGGTGTTCCTAAGAAAGAAACACTTTGTTGTTTGTTGCGAGAAGACAATGGTTGACAGGCTAAAACAAGGGGGGCATGAGCTAACCACAACATGGCCGGTGTAGTGTTCTGCCTACAAAACTATCGAGCAAGTGGTCTGATTCCATGAGGTGTCGCTAAGGTCTCTGAGCTTGGACAATTGGATCCATCTAGCTCTCCACTTCCCGAGGTGGTTGTAGACTGATGGCTCATGCCCGCGTCAGTTTTTCCCCGAAGAGGAAGGGATGATGCAGCACAGCTACGGTAGGTATTTCCTTGAGTGTTGAAATCAAGGTTATCGAACCAGTAGGAGAACCAAGTAACACTATGTAAACGGTACCTGCACACAAAGAACAAATACTTGCAACCCGACGCGTAAGAGGGTTGTCAATCCCTACCGGGAAAAAGGTTGGTAAAGATATAATTTGGTAGATGCAAATGAAATAACGACAAATAAAATTATGTGAGGTATTTTTGGGTTT
Source organism: Aegilops longissima (assembly GCA_021605205.1). Lineage (NCBI taxonomy): Eukaryota > Viridiplantae > Streptophyta > Magnoliopsida > Poales > Poaceae > Aegilops > Aegilops longissima. Next base: position 621,660,994 of record CM038681.1, read on the forward strand.
TTGATAATATAGATCTGAAAATAAAAGATGCAAATAAATAAAAAGGCAAATAGCAATATAGATCTGAAGATATATGATGAGAAAATAGACCCGGGGCAAGTAGATTTCACTAGTGGCTTCTATCAAGAAAATTGCATATGGTGGGTAGACAAATTACTGTTGGGCAATTGATAGAACTTCAAAAAATTATGACGATATCCAGGGACATTATATAGGCATCACGTCCAAGATTAGTAGACCGACTCCAGCCTGCATCTACTACTATTACTCCACAGATCGACCGCTATCCAGCATGCATCTAGTGTATTAAGTTCATGGAGAAACAGAGTAATGCAATAAGAACGATGACATGATGTAGACAAGATCTATTCATGTAGGAATAGAACCCATCTTGTTATCCTTAATAGCAACGATACATATGTGTCATGTCCCCTTTTGTCACTGGGATTGAGCACTGTAAGATCGAACCCATCACAAAGCACCTCTTCCCATGGCAAGAAAAATTGATCTAATCGGCCTAACTAAACCAAAGATTCGAAGAAGAAATACGAGGCTATAAGTAATCATACATATAAGAGATCAAAAGAAGACTCAAATAACTTTCATGGATAAAATAGATCTAATCATAAACTCAAAGTTCATCGGATCCCAACAAACACACCGAAAAAGAGTTACATCAAATAGATCTCCAAGAGACCATTATATTGAGAATCAAAAGAGAGAGAGGAAGTCATCTAGCTACTAACTATGAACCCGTAGGTCTACAATGAACTACTCACGCATCATCGGAGAGGCACCAATGAGGATGATGAACCCCTCCGTGATGGTGTCTAGATTGGATCTGGTCGTTCTAGAACTTGCGGCGGCTGGAATTGTGTTTCATCAACTCCCCTAGGGCTTCTGAAATATTTGGGTATTTATAGAGCAAAGAGGCGGTGCGGGAGGCCACCAAGGTGGGCACAACCCACCAGGGCGCGCCTGGCCCCCAGGCACGCCCAGGTGGGTTGTGCCCCCCTCGGGGCATCCCTCTAGTACTTCTTTGGCTCATCCTGTGTCTTCTGGCCCAGAAAAATTCTTCAAAAAGTTTCAATGTGTTTGGAGTCCGTTTGGTATTGATTTTCTGCGAAGTATAAAACAAGCAAAAAACAGCAACTGGCACTAGGCACCATGTCAATAGATTAGTCTTAAAAAGTATATAAAGTTGCTATAAAATGATTGTAAAACATCCAAGAATTATAATATAACAACATGGAACAAAAAAATTATAGATACGTTAAAGACGTATCATAGACCTGGGTGGAGATCACCTCCTGGCCGTAGAACTCGAACACCTGCTTCACAACGGTCTTCAATTGCTCACCTCCTTGAGGCCCTTTTCAGTCCTAACCCAACTAGATATGAGCTCACACATCTTGTTAAGTACAAACATGGACATGAAAAGCTGCCACTTCATGATGTTCCCCTACCATCCTTCTTTGCCTTTGCGGCTGCCGCTTGTCCAGCGGCAGCAGCAGCAACATTTGGCAGAACGAGCACAAATGTTGTAGGCACAAAAGAAGGACCCATGCCTGAACCCTCGAACACATCTTAATCAAGAGGCATCTGGTCCTCGACGGGAGGGTTGGGAGTCCTCGACATAGGGCGGAGGGAACTAGCTCTCAGACAGGACAATGGCCTGACTAAGATCTTACGTTTGCGTAGTCATGCCCTACAATCATAGCACACATTAAGAGTAAGCATAGCACACACTACCAGACCATATACCTCAACACAGCACGATATGAGCAACATACATCAACAAGCATATATTCTACCAATCCATCACAACTAGCTACCAATCCATCACAACTAGCTACCAATCCATTGTGTTCAACACTATGATACAACCCTAACATGCTACAAATCCACCACCAATAGCTACCACAACATCACAATCTCACAAATATGCACACGATACAGCCCTAGTATGCTACAAGATGCTCAAAGATCAAACCCTACCACATGCTCGAACATCAAACTCTACCACAAGCTCTCAGATCTAGCTACAACGAGTATAGAGAAGGGGATGACTGAACTCACAAAGGCCATCACTACAGCTCAAGGGAGACACAAAACAGGTCGGAGAAGATAAGGACACGAGTCGATGCCGCCGTAGACTGCCAGCCAAAGAAGGAGCGTCACTTACCTGCTCATCGGTGTTGATGCGCGTCGGAGGGAAAGCTCGAAAGGGGGAAGAAAGGTGGTGGAAGTTTCAGTGGTGAGGCAAAGGGGGCCATATAGCGCGACCGAACTGGCGAGAGGTAACCCGAAATCCTCTAGCCGATTTTTCGGAGACATGCGTGAGCTCGCACCATCTCCGTGGTTGCACAAGCTCAGTGCCGCTTTCCCCTCCCCTGCTTCAGTCAAGCCTGGCTCTGTAGAAACTGTTGATTTGGGGGTTCCTAGCGGGCGTGGCTGGAAGGTGCTTTGACGTTCGTGCTAGGCGGGCAACCAAACATGCCAAATTCTCCCCGCACGGGTTTGGTTGGGCTCTATGCAACTAACCAAACACACCCCAACAGAAGGAATCACTTCTTCCTGCCTTAGGTGGCTGGAGTGATTGGGCCACGTAGATCAACATGGATCAGCTTAAGCTTCTTGCTCGCTTGGTATGCTGTCGCTTGTGGGAATGAGGCTCCTTGTTACTTCCTGGCAAGGCCGGCATCACGGAGTTGCTTGGCGCAGCCAACCAGTGGAAGGCCACGCACCAGGCCGTCTGACTGTATCTTCTGTAGTGCGCCAAAGTGCTGGTGATCGAGTCACTGGTGCCACGGCCACGTCTCGACTCCGTGTTGCGCAGACATACATACGGGCTGCGTGATCTACAGGTGCACTCGGTAGTCGGTACTGGCGGTTCTGCAACCGTTGCACCTTGGCGAGAAGGCATCGTGGCCTACCCCGGATGGACATGACGCCCGACTGGATGGAAGTGGAACAACCATTCTCATCAAGCTATCCCAGGCTGACAATGCTAGTCTTCAGGCACGGAATGTAGTACACATCCGTCAGCACACGGTGCTCGTCGTCGCGCAACCTGAAGATCATCACGCCACGCCCCTTGATGTCAACAACCGAGTTATCGCCGAAGGGGGCAAAGCCGATTGTGCCCTCGTCGAGCTCGGTAAAGACCAAGCGATCGCCCGTTATGTGATTTGAGGATGCAGTGTCGAGGTACCAGAGGACCAGAACTGGCTCGCTCTTGTTGCCGAGTCTCGCACGAGTGCACTCCTCATTGAGAAGCACGTGACCGCCCACTCGGGTTGGATCTGCCCGACTGAGTGTGTGTGCCCCCGAGTGAAGCTCCAACCGACTTAGGGCACTTCGAACTGATCCCTTATAACCGGTTAGAGGAGGGAAAATATGGTTTTACTCCTCTAACCGGGACTTAACCGATTCTTTATCCACCGTAAGGGAGTAAAGTTTTTACTCGGCCAGTGGGTCGTTGCCTGCCGGCGCATCCTCGAGCCATCGCCGCTCGCGCGATGCACCCACCCCCACCCGATTTGCTGATTTCCTAGAGCTCCCTCCATCGCGCCCGCCGCAGAGGACCTACCTCGGCGTCCAACAACGCTCGTGGGGGACTTGGGTGGTGGAGATCGCCGACTGGGAGACCCACCAACGAAAGTGGATCAGGTTGTTCCACACTGCAGAGCTCGCGACGATGGAGTATGACCAGTGGTAGGTCCGGTTTCACGGCTGCGATGCGAGGCTCAACTTCCCCTTTGGGACGACTCCAGTCCACCTTGTCCTGCCGGAGCAGGGGGTGGTGAGCGCGGCGATGGCGCGGGAGGCAAGAGGCGAGGGAGCGCCTCGAGGCGGAGGCCGCTGACGAGGCGTACATGGAGGACCTCCGCTGCCAGCACCCGGAGCTCGTCAAGGCGGAGCGGGCGATATTCGCCGAGAATGGCGGGAAGGTCATCGTCATCTCTGACGACGAGACGCAAGGCAGCAAGGAGGAGATCAACGTCGAGGAGTGGTGCAATGTCTTCCCCGACGACGCCGCCGCCGACAACGGCACCGGCCTGGACCTAGCTCTCACCGAGGGTGGCCTGATGAGGAAGGACTGGCTTGACCACTTCGGCCGTTGAATTTGAGTAGTCTTTAATGTAGTTTATTTTAAGTTTAAATTTATATTTAATGTTGGATTGTTAAGACTATTTATGTTGAACTTATGTTTAAATGCATGCGAACTTTCCTTGAAATTAGATTGAATTTATGCAGACTTACGTTTTACTCTGCTAAGTTTAAAGGATTGACTAGAATCAACCAAAATTTAGTGGTCCACTACGGTTTACTCGACCGGATACTCCGCTAGTTTTTAGGTGAACCGTTAGAAATGCCGGTAGGGATCAATCAGATGTTGTCTCCTTCGTTGCCCTTCACAGGTTGACTGCTCCAGTCGGTAGCGCCTACCATCGGACTTGCTTCAGTCAGCTCGCACACTGTCATGTGGAGAGCGGGTGTGCCGTCATCGATCAGTCGGCTATCATCCGATTGAAAAGATCTCCAGTTGGTATGCCCAGCGCGACTAAATTCTTCTCTCGGTATGCCTCCTACTGAGCTACCACCCGACTGAATGCCAGTATGCTAAGCCCGACTAACACTTGTCGGTTCCAAAACTAAAACCGCCTAGACTAAGTCTAAACTACAGGCGCGTTTCTTCTAAAAAAAAACTACAGGCGCGTTTCGAATTTCCGACCGCTTCCAGAAACTATTATAGGCAATTTGATATTTACTAGTACTTCCTCTGCTGATTTATTACACTCGGCTTTGATCAGCTTCGTCACAACAGCTGCCGTGGCACACTAGCTACTAATGCTATTTTTCTACAAGTGGGCAGTTGTGGTCTGCGAAGCAAATCGTAGCCCTGGAGAAATAAACGCCGATAAGAGCCTGTAAAAACTCTAAAGATCATGAAAGCCGGCCGAATCCAGCCAGATCCACCGGAAACCAAAATCGACTCGATCCGAAAAGACCTGATGGAGACACGGCTCTACATGCCCTCCGCCGGCAATAAGCACACAAAAACGAATGAAGAAAGAGCAAGGAGAACATTATTCCTACACTAGAACAACACCGCCGCCTTACAGCCCCACACCAAACTCGAAGACTCCCTAACGAAAACCTGAAAAACCCACCCATGTCCTTGCACGATAGGTCCGGATCCGATGTTGAGCTCACTGACATCCAGGCCAATGCATCGACTCCCTCTTTTTCGCTAACCTAGCCAGGACGACCTTCGTTGAAGATCACAGTGCTGGATGATCTACACCGTCGTAGATCACCGCCTGACAAAAACCACCACTTGAGCACACATCTCCTTCGCCATCCCGCAACAGCCCTCAAACTACTCCACGCGCTGGCTGCCCCCCGATCACGACCTCCCAACCGGCGCCGGCGTTGCATGGGCTTTGCTCGGCTACGCGCCCTCGTGGCGCAGCGGCAGTGAGATGGGGAATAGATGGAATGGCGGCTAGGGTTTCGTTCTCCCCTGGTCTCACGAAACTGTATATGTAGGCGATAATCCTATCTTGTCTTTGAATGGCTTGAGCCAACGATGTTATTAATTCCTATATATATTTATCTGATCTTTTTTAGTAGATTTATCTCTTTAGAATATCTGTTTTTTCTCCTTTTTTACCTTAAACTATTCTTTTTTTTTCAAAAATTCCTGCCGAAACTTACAACGTTCTTCCTTTTTCATGTTTTTATTTTTTTATAACTTCACATTTTGTTTATGAAACATAATGGGTTGTCGCTTGTGCCAAACAAGTTCCACGACATCAAAACCCGCAGCTGAACCACTTAATATGAGGTTAAAGATTTAAAGTAAATGGTTTTAACCGTTGATGATCTAGTTTACCGGATATTGGAATCGAGGGACCAAAATAGACTTAGAACACAATGGAGGTAATACCGAAATTGTAGTTTTTCCTAATAGATTAAGGTCGCGTTGAACTTGAGGAAATGTAAATTTGAGATCATGCTTGAAGTTTACATCTCAACATGTATGTATTTAACTGGAAAAAAAATCAGATTTTAATACATAGGTTTCTCGTGCAGTGCTTTGGTACTTCATCGAATTTGACTATCCCAGGACCTTTAAGTAACCTTCTGAAGGAAAATGTGACCATGATAGAAGAACTCCTAGAGCAGGCAGACCAGACTATGAAGCATGCAAACCCACAAAGCAACAAAGGAAGTAATAGACGTAAACCAAATGTTACGGCAGAAAATATGGAGATGCCCAATTTTGCAGATCCAACAGGAAAGGTAATTGGTCGAGAGAAGGCCCTTGACAAGTTAAAAATAATGCTTCGTCAGACAGAAGACAATGGCATGCCAAGCTCAAGTGACCGTACATGTTTATCTTCAAGTAGCAGTGCACAACTATCTGTAATTGGCATTACTGGCCCTCCAGGGTCAGGGAAGACAACTCTGGCACAGTATGTCTGCAAGTCTGAGAGAGATGATAGCCATTTTCACCTTGTTATGTGGATTCATGTTTCTGAAAAATTTAATGTGCATAGAATTTACAGTGAAATGTTTGAGCAAGCTTGGAAGAAGTTTGGGAAGAAGAATAAGGAACGACCACAAAATAATGGCCTTGAGACGCTGCGTGAAGATCTGAAGGAGATACTAACTGGCAGACGATGCCTCTTGATACTGGATGGTATCTGGTTCAGTAAGGGCGGAGCTGTTGAGGAAGAGTTACAGAAGTTACTTATTCCATTAGAGGTTGGGATGAAAGGAAGCAAGATCCTTGTGACAAGTCGACAAAACTCGATATCACGTCTTGGTCCCAACGTGATGTTCACTAACTATCCAATACCTGATTTGGATGACAAAGTCTTCTCGGATTTGTTCATGTATTATGCGCTTCACAATAAGCATGTAGCCATGGAAGATAAAGGAAAGCTCCAACAGATTGGTGGTGAGATTGCACAAAAGCTGAAGAAATCACCGCTACTAGCCAGAGTAGTGGGAGGAATCCTATTTCAGAAACCAACGATAGATGTTGCAGACTGGATAAGTATTCAAGAACAGAATCTCTTGGATAATTACATGGGATCTGCTCTGTGGTGGAGCTACCAGCACCTTGATGAGCAGGTCAGGCAATGCTTTGCTTACTGCAGCATTTTCCCCAGGAGATATCGCCTGCGCCGTGATGAGTTAGTGAACTTGTGGGTGGCAGCGGGATTCATAAATACCACCAACAGAGGACAGCAAATGGAAGATGTTGCTCGGAGTTATTTCAATGAATTGTTGTCCACCTCATTTCTGCTTCCAGGAGGGGAGGATCACCTAGGGGAGTACTTTTTAATTCATGATCTGCTGCACGATCTAGCAGTGAAGGTTGCTGGAAGTGATTGCTTCAAAATTGAGAATGGCATTGGCTGGACAGGAGAAGTTCCTCCAGATGTTCGCCATCTTTCCATCCAGAGTTGTGATGCGTCCTTGATTACTGAGCATATTGTCAACCTGAAAAAGTTGCGCACTCTGATTATTTATAATGGTAAACATGACATAAGCCAACAAGTCTTTGAGGAGATGTTTAGCAAGTTATGTAAGTTGCGGGTTCTCATTTTCGGAACTAATGCTGGCGAGCCTAAGTTCTCATTCCCAAAATCTATTGGTTGTTTAAAGCATCTACGTTACCTTGGTTTTCGGATAGGGAGGGTTCCCAAGGTAACCTTGCCACACAATTTGTCCAAGCTTTATCTTCTGCAAGTGCTTGATTTGGGTTACACCGGGGCTTTTGAATTCTCTTGTGCTGAAGATATGAATAATCTCACCGATTTGCGGCATGTGATAGATGAGTATGTGAGTTTTCCAAATATAGGCAGACTGACATCACTGCAAACAATGCCAACCTTAAATCTTGAACATGGTGAAGGGTACGAGTTGCACCAGCTGAAGGACATAAATAAGCTTCAGGGAAAGCTGGCAATACATCATGTTGAACTTGTTAAAAACAAGGAGGAAGCTCTTGATGCCAAGTTAGCAGATAAGAAGCAACTCACAAAACTAGAGCTGGCATGGGATATATCACAGAAAGGATACAGTCTAGATTTACAAGCAGATGTACTTGAGGGTCTTTGCCCACCGGAGTATATTAAATATTTGTCAATCAGCAATTACAATGGTTCAAGGTATCCCAGTTGGATGGTTGATAAGAAGAAGAGCACAATGTACCTGCACAAGCTTGAGCTCGAATTGTGCTGCCAACCTGTTTGTGACCCCAAACTGTTTTTCATTACTGTTACTTCTCTGGTGTTGCGGCAATGCACATGGGACACCATGCCCTACAATATGGACAACCTCACATTGCTCGAGCTCGAGGACTGTGACCGCTTGCCATCCAATATGGAGCTCCTCACGTCGCTCAAGAAACTGATCATCCGTGGTGGCAGGTATGATCCGACATTACCAACACTGCCCAGATCGCTTGGTTACATTGAACTCGCAAACTATGGGATACGAAACTTAAGCGAAAATCAAAACTGGAAAAAGATTGAGCACATTCCCCAGATAGTTATTGACTCTGTTACAATGGATGACATCGAGAAGTTTTTCGAAGGTACATTGTGAATTCTTTTCACACCTCCCTTTTTCCTTTTTGAGTTTTGAAGAACTTATCATGTACCTTCCATTTGCTAATCATTCTGTTCCCGTGTGGTGATGTAGTTCGGAGGCCGATAATTCTGAGCCGATGGGAACGAGTGAAAGAGCTGATATTACCGTACATCCGGAGGGAAGTGGTCTAAATGGCAAGATGGTGGCAATGAAGCCACGACCATCGTCGAGTGGTAAGCTTAAGTGAAAAATATCACGTCTGCATGTGACGAACTGAGTGGATTTGGTTTGTTTGGTTTGTAATAATATGGAGTCGACGAACACTGCATTTACTTGCTTTCTATGGTTTGTAATTACGTGGAATTGTGAACACCGAATTCATCTGTTCCATATGGTTTTTAATACTATGAAATGATGAACATACTCCGGATTGGATTCGGTTACTTTGCGAATTGGTAAACCCTGTCATTTTTAAGGATTTTTTATCATTTATGCATCAGTTGAGTCCCGCTACTTATTTTTGCCACTAGGGATTTCAACTGCTCAACAATGCATCACTTTGTTAGGCGCATGCTCAAACAATGCCACCAGACACCATTATTATCAGCTCAAATCTTGTTTACCATGTTATAATGACTAAAGTACCCATGACCAACATGTCAGCTCCCCCTCTATCTCACTATGATAAAGTGTGGGCCCACTCGATCGCCAACATCGTTCTTATTTTCCCTTAAAAAAATTGCTTCCTTACTCCCGATGAGTGGGGCCCACACTTATCATAGTGAGATAGAGAGAGGTGACATTTGAGTATAGGGGTATTTTGGTCATATAGTAGGGTCAACGGGTTAGACCTGACAGTAACGGTGTTTGATGGCATTTTTGAACATCAACTGAAGTGATGACATTTTTTAGGTATGTGATGGCATTTTTGAGCAAGCATCTCATGGAACAATGACATTTTTTAGCAGCTGCAACTTCTGATGGCAAAACTGAGTACTGGAACATAACTAGTGGCATAAATGATAAAAACCCTTCTTTAGAAACAAGGTAAACCTTGTCTTACCTGTATAGTCTCCATGTTAATGCAGTATAGGGGTCGGAGATATATTATGCTAAAAAAAATTCATAGGAAACAGAGGGGGGAAATAAATTAGATGATCGGTGTCACATAGCAAACTGTTATCATTGGTTGCTGGGTAAAATTGGTATTCCATCAGTGTCAAAATATAGTACATATTAGTTTCACCTAAATCAAGTTTTGCAAAGTTTGACCAAGTTTTATAAAAGAAGAAAAAAAATCAACATCTAAAATTATGTTTTTGATGCGAAGAAGGGGTTTCAGTTTCCTTTCGAAAAAAATATTTTTTGTTCTTTTATCCAAACGCTACATCCAAATTAAACCATCGGCAGGAAACTGAGTTGTCAACGAGATTGCATGTGAACAATAGAGACCTATTCATTGCAGCCAGCACCTCCTCTCCCAAGAAAACACGCTTAGGGTTTCTCTACCTCCCATTGGCACCGCCGTTGGTTCGCCTTGTCTCCAACGGCCTAAGGGCTATGGAGGCGCGGTGGACCCCGACCCTTACTGTCGGGAGGCATCCTGCTCTCCGTTCTTAGGTGTTTTTTTTATTTGTTTAGCGTTTGTGTGCTGCTCAGGAAGGCGAGGCGGCATCGGCTCCCTGAAAATAGAATAAGGTTCTCCTAGCCCCCGTCCCGGCTATGCGTCTAGTGTCGTCGAAAGGCGTGCGGAGATGTGTCTCCGACAGATCTCACGGGATTCGGTCAGTGTTGGTCTTCGGCGGATCTGATTGGATCCACTATTTGTTCGTCTTTATTCGTGTGTCTTCAGGTTGGAACCTTTCGATCTATAATTTTTTTTTCATCGGCGACTTTTGTTGTTTTGGTGCGCTGGTTCGGGTCTTAGTATGATGACTTGTCGACTGTTTATCATAACAAATTTTGCCCAGCTCCAATGAGTGAGGGGCGACGACTGTGATGCGCCTTTGGCTCGCTCCAGTGCTTATAGTTGTCGCTATGTGTTTTACGGACGTGGATATATTTTTGTTACTTTTTGTGTTCTTTGTACGGTCATGATAAATGATGAATAGATCCGAAGTTTTTCTTAAAAAAAAGCTTAAACCCTCGGCAAAAACCCAACTTAATGTAGCAACTCAGCTGACCGGCCGGCACCCAAACTTGCCGGGGCCGGGCAATGCGTGCGGCGCCTGCAAGAGCAGACAAAAAAAAACAGACATCGCATGTGTTTAGCTGTTGGGAGTGCTGCGCTTTAGCAAGTCTTACACTACTGATTAACAATCCAGTGGCCTAAACAATTGATCATGGCCCAACTTTCGTGCAAGCACCCTCCCATTTAGGGCGACATGCAAGGACGGGCTCTATATATATTCAAGTTAGTTAATTGACGACAGTGATCCGGAGACATGTGCAAGTAGATTCAGTTGTTTAATTTCTTCAAAAAAAAGTATTAACTGTTTAATTTTGTCATGCAGCTAACCAGACATTAGCGCAGCAAACACTGGGACGTGTTGCAAAGCAGGATGCATATATACAGGCACCATCTTTCGTGAGGTTAAACACTCCAGTTCGGACGACGACTTAGTTAGGCTCTCCGCTCCACACTCTCTTCTGAGCTGAACACTGAAGTATAGTGCAGTGCAGTACTCACTTGGTCAGCGATCTCTCACAGGATGAGGAGTTCCAGTTCCAGCTACTTGTCACTGGCTGCAGCTGTGGCCTTGCTTCTGGTACTGACGGCGGCCATGGAGGCTGAAGGAATCCGTCTAGACGCGAAGACCCGGGCTTCAGTCGGCAGTAGCAGCAGCAACCCAGCGCACAATGTAAGTAGTGATTCTGATGATCTTCCGGTTCATCGTCGATCTCAATCTTTGGATGATGCTTTCCGCAGATGCTAATTAACTTGCTTGTATTCATGATTGCAGAAACCAAGCGATGATTTGGTCAAGGGTTCTGCCACCGGCTCAGTAAGCGAGAGCGAGACCACGAGAAGCGCCGGTGGTGCGAGGGAAATTAGGGCAGTGGCGCACGTGCCGGAGTTCCATGAAGACTACTACGTTCGAACTGTTCACAGTTCTAGGCACCACTGAGCAAACACTAAACAGCTAGTTAAGTTAGTCAGTCAGTCAGTCGCAGCGGCTGCAGGCCGCCATTCATTCATAGTTGCTGAAGTTTTCATGTAAGCTTAGATAGTGAGCACATGGTGGTAGTGGTAGGACATCAACTGCGATCTGCGAAGCTAGCTTGTTAGCTCCACTTCTGCATCTCCACAGACTGCAATGCAAGCAAGAGAAGAAACGATTTTGATGTACTGGCCTCTTGTCAAAGGAAACACCTCCTGAAGTTCAGAGTTCAGTAATCTGGCAAGAACGACCATGCACCTACACAGATGACAGAGCAGCCAGTACTCGTCGGTTTACTACTGGTAATCGTGTAGTGTGTTACGTAGGAGAGTACTACCACTGTACCACCAGACGCTGCCGACGATTAGTTTGTGGTTGTGGAGATTATTCTGTGTTCGTAGCCAGTACCAACTCCAACATTGCCGGATATGCTGCAGTGTTGTTCGCTGAGTGCAGTCCTAGTATATGTCCCGGCCGGACGGTGCACTCAAGTATTCTATACCCATCCTCTGTTTTTGGCACATGCTCAACTACTACTCTCTCCGTTTTTAAATATAAGTCTTTTTAGACATTTCAAATAGACTACAACATACGGATGTATGTAGACATATTTTACAGTGTAGATTTAGTCATTTTGCTTTATATGTAGTCACTTGTTGAAATCTCTAAAAAGACAAATATCTAGGAACGGAGGGAGTAGATGATTGATGATTGATTGGGCTAGCCACCTTTTGGAAGGCACGGATAAGTGGTGCTGTAAAGGATGCGGTACACGACGTTCGGTTCTCGAGACAGGGAAAAGGGAACGTGTTGATAAAAGGCAAAAAAAAGGAAATGCAGAGACGTTCCATATTTGTTCTTATTGTTTCATTTTTGCTGTCATGATAGCATTTTTTGTCATCGCGTCTATGTGTTTGGTTGTCATGGTAGTATTTCTTGACCGTTATTGCTTCCATCCCAGCATATTTGTCCCAAACACCATTTTCTGACTTTCACCCATTTTCAGTCAAATCACCTCATTTTTAAATTGGTAGAACGGTGTGGCTTCTGTGTCATCCAGGTGTCGTATGTGGTTTGTTCACATTTTCCCTAACATCTGCCCGTTTTCGACCATATGACCGTTATACGTCACCGTTGTGTCGTTCCCTAAGTTCATTTCTCGGCTTGTGAGTGTTTGCTCGAGCAGATGATATTCATGATAATAGAGGCACAACCAAACGGGGATCCTATTCCCCGCGTAGGTCATGGAATAGAGATCAACCCACTCCGCCCCCACCCACCCCCACCCCCGGGGCGCCTCGTCCTCTATATGGGACATAATGTTCTAGAACCTTTACCTTCCATGAGCCGGGTTTCAATTTTTTTTCAAAATTCATAATCTTTTAAAAAAAACACGATTATTTTTTGAACTCATGAATATTTTTCAAATAGATGAATGTATTTTAAAAGTGGTGCATATTTTTGGATAAAGTTTGCGAACATTTTTTAAAACTCGTGAACATTGTTTTGAAAGCCTTGAACATTTTTTCAAACTGGCGAATTTTTTTGAAATTCATGCACATTTTTCGAATAATTCAACGTTTTTGAAATTATTAAACATTTCTTGAAAGTAGTGAATATTTTTCAAACTCACGAATAGTTTCTGAATTTGCGAACATTCTTTGAAAGTCATGAGCATTTTTTTGAACTCATGAACATTTCTGTAATTCATGGACTTTTTAAAAAATTCATGAGCATTTTTGTAAATAAGTGAACATTTTTTGAGTTCACGACCATTTTTTAAATTCATGATTATTTTCTAAAATTCACTAACATGTTTTGAATTCGGTACATTTTTTCAAATTCACTAACATTTATAAAAATCATGAAATTTTTTCAATTTATAGTCATTTTGTTATTCAATAAAGGAAAAAAACAAATTTGTGAGCATTAAAATTCAAAAACATTTTGAAAAATTCATTTATTTTAAACCTGAATGTTTTAAAAAAATAAAAACAGAACAAGGAAACATAATGTGATGTAACAAACAGGGGTGCTTGCCCGCAATGTGTCGGCCCAAAGTGTGTGGATGGGTGTGTGTTTGCTCATTTGCCCCTCATAGGTCGAGGAATAGGAACATAGCATGTTCATGGCATTATACACAAACAAGCATGATCCATGTCAAGTTAACGATGCATGCCATGGTAAGGGTGGAACATGCAATTAACTACATATTAAGTGAAGCTTGATACAACAGTTGCATATCGCGAAACTCCACATATAAAGAAAGGGGATCTTGTTTAGCTACCCTTTTAAATGTTATAGCGTAGCATTTACATGGTAATATATGATTACGAAGATGGGCTAGAAATAAGTTGCACAAGTTAAATGGAGAGGAACCAGTTATATTAAGCAATTCCATGATTCTACATATTTTAAAAAGTCAGTTAAGGTGGTTTCGCTAGACATCAATTTTAAATGTTCTTAACATGCATGAGGATGACATATTCAAGTTCTATGCAATTTCCCAAAAATCTAGACATATGGCATGATATGGAGCATTTTGTCGCCATGACGGAAAGATTGGGTGCCAAGGTGACGAATACGGAAATGGTTCCATGGCGGATAAAACATATTAGAGTGTGGGGTGTGCGGAATTTGTGAACATTTTCCTCAAACTCGCGAGCATTTTTTGACAACCATGAATATTTTCCCAAACTGGCGAATCTTTTTTGAAATTCATGAGTAATATTTTGAAATTTGTGAACATTTTTCGTAATTATTGAATTACCCAACACGATCAGAGGAACCAGAAATGAATAATCCCCAATCGCAATTTCAACATTTGGAACCCCCAAGTAAGAACTCATTTGCATGTCCGTTAGAAACAATTGATAAAGGCTTAGGCATCAACTCTGTAATCAATTCATGCTTTGCGGTATATGGTCTTGAAATGAACGAATGCGAAGCCCCTGAATCAAATATATGTTTTGCCAGAATAGAATACACTGAAAGAGTACCCATGATCACGTCGAAAGCCTCTTCTGCCTTAGCCACATTCACTTGACTAACCCTTGCGGTCTTGGAAAGTACCTCACGATTGCATTGTCCGGAGCATTGAGAGGAGAAGGCGGAGGCTTGCACTCATTTGCATAGTGAGCACACACTTTCTTTAGGGGTTGGCTGCCATGCTTGATTAGGTCAACCCGATGATCTTTTAGTCATCCCTGTAAAATGTGACGACTTAATAAAACTTTATGTGATTGCCTAAAAAAATATCGGGGAAAGAAGCACTCCAACCAAGCCAACATTTAATTAATGGAGCCAGAGGACCTTTATTCAGAGAAGTATACTGAGAAATCATATGTACTGCAGAAGTATCACTACAGACCGCAGCAGGTGAATAATACTGAAAATAAGAGAAACATCACCTCCTATTGAGTCTTGAATTTCATTTTTTTAGCAGAAGATTTATAGTGAAAATGTAAAAAAAAGGAATCAGGGCGAGCAAATAGTATCCGACACTGGTGGTGTGATGCAGCCCATGAGACTTCAACACGGGCCCCGGCGGGCACAAGGGAATGGAAAAAAGTTCATTTAAAACCTTGAACTTGTAGAGGTCCGGCGGAATGAACCCCCAAGTTAAAATCCCGGTCGATTGCACCCTGAACTCTGCAATCCCGGTCTAAATCGAACCTTCGGATCATTTCCCAAACGGGGATTGATGACGTGGACCAGGATTGGGGAGGAAACGCTCGCAGCGCCCGTGGATGGGCCGGCCCAGTTCACGTCAGCACCTTGTTGCTTCCATTTTTCGTTTGTGATTTTTTTGGTTTTTCTTTACTGGTTCTGCTTTCTTTTCGTTTTTCATTTTTTATTTATATTTATATTCTTTTCTTTTTCCTTTTTTATGATTTCTTTTTTCTATTTCCTTCGGATCATTTTCCTATTTATATTACAAAAAAGTTCATCATGCATTATAAAATGTTCATTGTATATTAGAAATTGCTCAATGAATATAAATTATTCCCTGTGTTTTTGAATTTTGTTCAGTGGTATATTACCCTAATATTTAATGTGTATTTAAAAATGTTCATCACATATTTAAAAATGTTCATTGTGTATAATTTAAAATGTTCATTGTATATTAAGAAAATGTTCAATGAATATTACAAAATCTTCAGTGCAAAATATTTGCAAATGTTCAAAAGCAGTTTGATACATAATGTTTCGCGCCATGAATCTATCTGTTGAACTCACTAGTTCGGTTGGCAAGTTGCAGCAGCTAATAAAACTGAGGTCGCAAGTTTGAGACGCTCCCGCAGAACTTTTCAGATTTTTTTCGAGCCTGCTATTCATTAGCTCCAAATGGCCCAGTTTTTTTATACTTTAAAATAATTTGAGCATTCAAAAAAATACTTATGGATTTGGAAACAATATGTCCTGGTGGTTTGTTTTTCAAAATCAATTATTTTTTCAAAACAAATGAACTTTTCTGTAATTCATGAGCTTTCTCCAAAATGTTAAAAAATAAATAAAATTGCTACAGTAAACGTTTACATGTGTAATAAATTACGCGACTACAAATTTACTTATAACGTTCTCCTTGCTATTGATCAGTAGCGCACAGTAAGTCAGGTGGTTATTCATACTAGTTCGATGTTCGCATGGCGCGAGTTCCATCCTGGCTCTGAACTGTGTTTTTTTTGCTTTTTTGGCGCGAGTACCAGGAACCGGCCTAGCGAAAGTTACGAGGTCCCAGGGTGTGCACGCACGATCATCGCTCCGAACTTTTTATGGAGCGAAAGTTATTTCAGAAAAAAAAACGGCTCAGTGAAAGTTACGAGCTCCCCAGGGTGTGCGCCTTTTGGAGTTGTTGTTGTTTTCTTTTCTTTTTTTTGCGTGAAAACTTCCGATCTATTCATCAACTGTCAAGGTAGTCCAAAGAACACTAGAAGTAAAAATTACATCCAGGTCTGTAGACCACCTAGCGACGACTATAATCTCTGGAGCGAGCCGAAGGCGCTCCGCCGTCATCGCCCCTCCCTCGTCGGAGCCGGGCAAACATTGTTGTAGTAGACAGTCGGAAGTCGTCGTCGCTAAGGCCCCATAGGACCAAGCCGCACCGTAACAAAAGAACCGCCGATGAAGAGAAGCATAGACCGGAAGGATCCAATCTGCAGACACACAGACGTAGACAATTTAAAAAAAAAGAACAATTCCAAAATGATGTCGGGGTTCGATTTACACCGGGATTGCATAGTTTAGGGTGCAATCGACTGGGATTTTGACTTGAGGGTCCATTCCGTCTGACCTCTACAAATTTAAGGTTTAAAATGAACTTTTTTTCAAGGGAATCGGTTCAGATAGATGCGTGCGCTGTGCGGACTAGGTGCAAGCCACGGCAGCCGACCGTGATCCGCACCGCTGGTTGGCCGGTGCGGCGTGGTGGAGGCAGCCTCCGCCGAGGTTGTTTGTCTCGTCACATAGCCGGTGGCCCAACTCTAAGGCTGGTCATAGTGGGGAAGAAGCTTCAGACTAAGATTACGATACGGTATCACCAAGCTATCTACCTTCATAACGCAAAGAATATAATAAGTAATATAGATGGTTTCATTTATTCGCTTGTAGACTCATCTTGTCTTGGAAAGCGCTATGTTACAGTAAATATTATGTTACCATCTCTCATTAATTACTTGTCAAATAAGCAGAATTTTCTCGAAGTGCACTATGTTACTAGCTAAGTTACTCCCACTATGACTAGCCTAAGCTTAGGGTAGGCAGGTCGCGTGGTGCATGCACCCGTGCTGCCGCTCGCGCTGGCCTGGGCACGAACGGATCATGGCATCATGCCATGCGCGCGCCCGGGTTTTCGGCGTCGCGGATGCCGCACACGACGTGACCGCCGTCGCCGAGAGGGCGCTGGGCAGGCCCAGCAGTGGTAACGGTGCACTGCACGGTGCTACACGGCCAGTCTGTACACCACCACACGTCTATGCGTAGCCAGGTCGAGCCGGCACGCAACCACGCGACTCGTCTACAGACGGCGGAGCACCATCGATCTCCCGACATGCGTCAGACCAAAGGGAACGGCTGTCTCTCTCTCTCTCTTTCTCTCGCTGACCGGGCAGAAGAAAAGAGCAATCAACGGACGGCCCGGGAGAAAAGAAAAAAGAACCCGTACACGGATGCGCTGGCCGGGCAGCGCGGCACATGGCCGTCTTTCTTTCCTTTCTCTCTCTATCTATCTGCCGCGCGCGCGACCCATCCACCCGCCGGCGCGTCCCTTTTCAAATTCGAACCACCCTCCGCCTCGATCGGGAATCTCAGCGCAGACAGCGACGGTGCCATGCCATGCCTTGGATGTGTAAAGCTCTGGACGGCACCACGTGGGCAGCAGCAGGTTGTTTAGCACACAACTGTGCGGCGGAATGTTCGAACGCGCGGCGGCCGTGGCGTGCACGTGGAGCGCGCAATCCTACGGTACCTGCGCAGATACTCTAGTTAACTTTGTTAATGTGCTCACAGGACTTTGCAGTCAATAAACTATACCGCTCATACACGACCAGGCCAGCACACGTACTCCCTCGTTTCTTTTTACTCCGCATATAAAATTTAGTCAAAATTAAACTACACAAAGTTTGTCTAAATTTATATCAAAAGATATAAACTTCTATAATACTAAAACTATATAGTATGAAAATACATTTCATGGCGCACCTGATAATATTGATTATATATTATGAATATTGATATTTTTTAATATAAAGTTAGTCAAATTTTACAAAGCTTGACTTTGACCATACCTTGCATGCAGACTAAAAAGACGAAAGGAGTACTACGCAATAGCGCTGGCGCTAGCAGCAGGTTGTCTATAATCGTCGCTTTAGAGAGAGGAGGAAAAATACCCACTGGGCATTTTTTTGAAATGGAAGCAAGATTGCCTCATCTATTAATTAAGTAGAAGAAAATTGCCCAGTTAATTATGAAAAACCGGACAAAAAGCGGAACAACAAGGGACAAGCCCGCTCTCATAGACTGAAACACACAGGGCAAAGCCCATCCTTATCGACGACATGTCGACCTGCGGACAGATAACGCGGCTCCTATTCCGACGGAGAATTCAGAAGAACGAAATCAGGCACAGTTGGCGTCACGGAAGATCGCCGAAAGGGCCACCTGCAGCCAGTCATCGTACACCACAGGGCACCACCGCCGCGGCTTTGACTCCACAGCAACAAACAATCAAGGCAATATCGTGGACACGACGGAGAAGAACCGACTATCGCAACAATTGTCGCGTCGCCGACATCGCTCGCACCATCATCGTTGCCACAGAAGTCCGGTCGCCACAATGATTCTCTCGAGGCCGCCGCCCCGACATCCACCGCTCTGTCGCCCCAGCGCAATCAACCGGCACCACCTTCCGGGGCCGCCACCGCGACATACCACCGCTCCTCTCGAGCAGCGCCGCCGCACAACCCAGCTGCCCGCAGCCCACGCTGCTCAGGGCAACCGCTCGCAGACCATGAACGTCGTACCACATCCGGGGCCGCCACCCCGTCGCAAAGTCAAACCACCCCCTCGGGAACGCGTCGACCGCACCGACAAGCCTGCCACCCAAGTGGCCCAAGATTGCCACCCCAACCGAAGGCCCAGCTGCCGCCCCGCCCCATGGAGCCGCCCTGCGCATCACTTTCCGAGACCGCCGCCTCGACGCACATCAGCCGTCGGGGCTGCTGCCCCGGCATCCACCAAACCCGACCTAGGAGAAAACCAGATGCACCAAGCACAAGCTGTTTTTCATAGAACTCACTTTTGCTACTGGAGAGTACCTTTCGAGGAACACCCCCAAGAGGGAAACGATGAAGACACCGTCGTCGCCCGCTACGGAAAATCTGGAGGTTAGTTTTTCACCCGGAGAGCCTGAGCCCCACGTAGAAGAAGATGAGTTCCACAACGACGCCTCCAAGGAGGGAAACGATGCCCGAAAGCGCCGCCGTCGAAGGCACCGACAAAGTCGGGTCAAGGCTTTTGCCCGGAACACACACATCCCTATGGAGGCCTGCAGATCTGATCCACCCAAAAGCGTGGAGATCGTTGGAGCCGTTCCTGTTGCGCCTTGCACTCTCCAACGTCGACCACCAAGCTTCACCGCGCAGCACCCACATCAGCAGCACCTCAAGCTACGAATGAGAAGCGAGCGCACACGTCACCACGGCCAAAGCGCCACGGCTCCCAGCCCGGGGCCGCCGCCCCGGCTTCCTCCTCGCGTCACGCCCGCCTGCCGAAGCTTCCCGCCGGCGCCGCCGAGCCGAACCACCTCCGTCCGTCTGCGCCCGACGCGCGCCAAGACACAGCAAGCAGCAGCTGCGTGAGACGCCGCCAGCGCATCCGCGCCTCCTTGACGGCGCGCTGGCTGCTGAGCGCCAGATCCCGCCCCTCGGACCTCCCGCGCAGGAGCGAGCCCGCTATCGCGCCGCGCCACCCCTCGGACCGCTGAAGCCTCACCAGCCCGCGCCGGAGCCGCACCGCGCCCTTGCACCTCGCAGAGAGATGCCCCGCCGCCACCCTCCTTGGAGCCCGACCTGGCTTCGCCGGCGGTCTCCTCAGGCGGCGGCGAGGTGGGGGTGGAGGGAGGAGAGAAGGTGGCGGTGCATGAGTGGTTCCCCCGTGTCGCCAGAGAGAAGGCAACGCGTGTTGGGGAACGTAGTAATTTCAAAAAATTTCCTACGCACACGCAAGATCATGGTGATGGCATAGCAACGAGAGGGGAGAGTGTATGTCCACGCACTCGTGAGACCGAAGCGAAGCGTTATAACAACGCGGTTGATGTAGTCGACGCCTTCACGATCCGACCGATCCAAGTACCGAACGCACGGCACCTCCGAGTTCAGACACGCTCAGCTCGATGACGATCCCCGGCTCCGATCCAGAAAGCGTCGGGGATGAGTTCCCACAAGACGACGGCGTGATGACGATGATGATGCTCCACCGGCGCAGGGCTTCGCCTAAGCTCCGCGACGATATGACCGAAGTGGAATATGGTGGAGGGGGGCACCGCACACGGCTAAGGAACGATCCGTAGATCAACTTATGTGTCATGGGGTGCCCCCGCCTCAGATATAAAGGAGCAAAGCGGGGTGTGGCCAGCCCTAGGAGGAGGCGGGAGGAGTCCTACTCCCACCGGAGTAGGACTCCCCTTCCTAGTTGGATTAGGACTTGGGGGGGAGGGAAAGAGAAGGGGGGCGCCGCCCCCCCCCCTTCCTTGTCCTATTCGGACTAGGGGAGGGCGCTGCCTGCCCTGGCCGCCCTCCTCTTCTCCCTCATGGTCCACTAAGGCCCATTAACCCCGGGAGGGTTCCGTAACCCCGGTGTTCCAGAAATCTCGATTTCACCGGAACTATTTCAAGTCCAAACATAGGCTTCCTATATATCAATCTTTATGTCTCGACCATTTCGAGACTCCTCGTCATGTCCGTGATCACATCCGGACTTCAACAAACTTCGTACATCAAAACTTATAAACTCATAATAAACTGTCATCGTAACGTTAAGCGTGCGGACCCTACGGGTTCGAGAACTATGTAGACATGACCTAGAACTATTCTCGCCAATAACCAATAGCGGAACCTGGATGCCCATATTGGTTCCTACATATTCTTCAAGATCTTTATCGGTCAAACCGCATAACGACATACGTTGTTCCCTTTGTCATCGGTATGTTACTTACCCGAGATTCGAGCGCCGGTATCCAATACCTAGTTCAATCTCGTTACCGCAAGTCTCTTTACTCGTTCCGTAATACATCATCTCACAACTAACTTATTAGTTGCAATGCTTGCAAGGCTTATGTGATGTGTATTACCGAGAAGGCGAGAGATACCTCTCCGACAATCGGAGTGACAAAACCTAATCTCAAATACGCCAACCCAACATGTACCTTTGGAGACACCTGTAGTACTCCTTTATAATCACCCATTCACGTTGTGACGTTTGGTAGCACCAAAGTGTTCCTCCGTAAACGGAGTTGCATAATCTCATAGTTATAGAAACATGTATAAGTCATGAAGAAAGCAATAGCAATATACTAAACGATCAAGTGCTAGGCTAACGGAATGGGTCATGTCAATCACATCATTCTCCTAATGATGTGATCCCATTAATCAAATAACAACACATGTCTATGGTTAGGAAACATAACCATCTTTGATTAATGAGCTAGTCAAGTAGAGGCATACTAGTGACTATATGTTTGTCTATGTATTCACACATGTATCATGTTTCCGGTTAATACAATTCTAGCATGAATAATAAACATTTATCATGAAATAAGGAAATAAATAATAACTTTATTATTGCCTCTAGGGCATATTTCCTTCAACGCGGGGGTGGGTTGGTCCTCTTCTACCCAATGGGCATTGGGTCTACGCGCATCTGCATTGAAATAGTAGCTGAAAATAGCAACAAGAGTCAAATAATTTCGATTCTTTTTTAATAAACATTGCTTAGTGTTATACTCATGTGTAAAATTTCATGGATAGATGACTTTCTTGGCCTTTGGAACAAAAAATAAATAAAACATATGCTATACTCTTTTGCGGGGAAAACATATGCTATATTGAAGCTACTATTCAAGTTATTTGAACTCATGTAGTACAATTTTATTTCCTTGCCCATAAGTACACAGGAAGTCATTTCTTGATGAAAATTCACACGTAAGTATAGCACTCAACCATGTTTGCTGCAAAAAGGAAATCAGATTTCTTTGAATTTATTTTTCCAAAGAAAAAATAGACAGGTTTTGCATGATTAATGAGAATATGTAGGCTCAATGATTGAACACTCATGGTGGACTCTAACCTTTGTGGATATAATTAATCCAGATGCATGATCCCATTTAAGAAGAAAGCTTATCTACAGCAAAATCTACTAACAGTGCCCACTGTGCCTACCCAGAGAGCATAAAAGATGCTTGGAAAATCTGGTGCGGACTGAGGAATGCCTGCTCGGGAAAGAAGTCCTGTGGAGGCTAAATTTCGTGTTTTGACCCTTTTCGCGTAACATTTGAGAATCTGACCCTGGTTCAGAAAAAATCAGGATTTGACCCTTTCGCTACCGCCAGGGGAGCTGGCGGTGGGGTTATACAGCCTACCGCCAGGGACCCTGGCGGTAGGGTGCGACGGAGGGGACGGCGGCCGTCTCCGCATGCTGACGTGGATTAGCACCCTGGCACCGACGGCCCTGATAGTAGGCTGTCTAACCCTACCGCCAGCCCCTCCTGGCGGTAGGGTGTGCCAGGGTTTTTGCCTCGAAAACCTTTTGTAACGAAAAATCCGAGTGCCTTGGCGGTAGGGTCAACCTACCGCCATAGGGCCTGGCGGTAGGCTGTCTGACCCTACCGCCAGGGTCCTTGAAGGTAGGGTCTTGCCTCTTTCCATGTTCAATTTCTTTCTTCTTTTCAAAAACAAGAGACCTCAAACAATGATATAGAGTCAAAAACAACAATGATATAGAGTCAAAATAACAGATCTCAAATAATTAAACTTAGGCATCACATACACATGTCATACAGAGTTTCACATAAATTTGTGCATAATTAGCAAACGAAGTTCAACTACTTAGTTCCACATAGCAGACGGAGTTTCACAAATAGCAAACACATAGTTCAAATAGCAAACACATAGTTTCACAACCACTAGACTTTCAACTACAGCCAAGTATCGAATAGCAGAATTTAATTCATCCTTCCCCTCTTGCTCTTGGAGGCACGGTCCTCGTTCTTCTTTGAACGAGTCTCTTCAGTGTTCTTCTTGGACCGTCGAGGAACCGGTCTCTGGAAAGGGTCCGGACTCAGCAAATCCTTCTTCTTCGGATTCCTCTTCGGCAGCTGAGATGGTTGAGATGATTGAGTTGGTGGAGATCCGTAATCTTCATCTTACTCCTCCTCCCCATCGCTCTCATTCTCCTCTTCCTCATGATAGGCCTCCTCCTCCTCTCCTTCATTTGTGGCCTCCTCCTCCTCATCCTCCTCGTCTCCTTCATTTGTGGCCTCCTCCTCTTCATCCTCCTCCTCCTCCTCCTCCTCAACCAACCTAGACAACGAGGGACCATGGCTCGATGAGGCGATGTGACCCTATGTGGCTGTGGGATGATAAGCTTCAACCGACCCAGCTCCAGCACACCCAAGCAGGCCTACCAGCTTGCGACAATGCTTCACCAACTTCTGCACTCACAATGAAACAAGGGGATAATAAGTATCATATTTATGATTGCGAGTGAATAAGATGCATCTGTTTTGAGGAGGCTGAAACTGTACCTTCATCTTCCCCCTCAAACAAGGGGATAATAAGCGACAATGCTCCCGGGGATATCACCTACTGCACCAAAGGCCTGAGACGAATACGGTGCTTACGACCATCATCTTACCACCTCATGTGTTGGTCCTCTTAAGCATTCTAGCCAATCACTCTCCTCTTCACATCTTTACTGGAGTTTCGTCGGTTCCACTCCGTCACATGAGTTTTATGCTCCTCTCCCCAGTCTGTGATCGACTGATTCTTCTGCCGACTCATCCTGCAAGGCATTAGCAACAAGAAACATCATAATAATGTCGAACGGAATGAAAACATGGGCATGAAGAACAAGCGCGGGCACTCACAAGTGGAGCGCGTGGAGACCGGTATCGGTCGGTGGGCCCGGTGGGGTATGCTGATACATCCCAAACTGCGTGGCCACGCGGTGTGGCAAGTGCCACTCGACGGCATACACACATATCATGGGCATGATGCACCGCCAAAAAGCACGGTCTATATCGCACGTCACGTTCAGATCGAAGTCCCACTCTCGATCATGATACGGTCACCAGTTTACCTATTACATATACATTGGTAAGTCCCCACTCTCGATCAAAAGTGGAATCAAAGAGAAAGGTGGTGAGCGAGTTCATATACCTGCATAATCATCAAAGCGTCGATCTTGTTCGTGTAGGCCTTAGACGAAGTCTTGTTTAGGCCCGTGTAGAGTTTGACAACGTCCCACTCGTAAGCTACGGTAGGGTGTCGAGTATCGTCGCCGTCCTCGCTATAGGCACCCCATGGGCGTCTTGGCAGCTTCTCCGGACGCCCCACCGGCAGCCGCTCCCACATCCAAATGGAGAGGCCCCAGACAAAGCCACCCATATTGGACTTGTCTCCCTTCCTCTGGGTTGCATCGTCAAGCTGCAAAACATCAAATGAGGATCAAGTATAACAAAATATGATGGACATGCTTTCGTAGGTAGGCAATGAGATACTCTCTTACCGAACGATATAGGTAGGCGCGAGATGTGGTCACCCAACTGTACCCTGCATCCCAGTCGGCTAGGAAAAACAGATACGACCAGTTGGAAGAGTTCCCAGAGTTGTCTGGAAACACGAACTCCGTGAGAAGATACCACAGGTAGGCCCTCGCGTACCACTCCACAGTCGCCTCATCGGCGTGCTCGGGGCATGTCTTTCGGTGCTCCGAGAGCCAGGGCAATGGTACACCGGATGTACGGTTACCCTTACCATCGGGGCAGTCGCCAATGAGGGTGGTAACCCTCTGCTGCCAGTTGGTCCTCTCCACTCGCCCAGTCAGTGCTTGACCATTGATCGGCATGGCAGTAATCATCGCCCAATCCTCGAGGGTCACCGTCATCTCCCCGCATGGGAGATGTAAAGAATGGGTCTCCGGTCACCACCGGTCAATCAAAGCTGTCAGAGCTGCATGGACAAGCGTCGGTGCCGGACGCTTGAACTGCAACACGAAACCCAACAGTCGGGCTCTCTTGAAGTACGGCGCGTAGCACTCGTCGTAGTCCATATTCGCGGCAACCCGGTGACCCCTCATGCGCAGTGGCGGGAGCATCTGTCAAAAAATGGACGGCAAGAGTTACAAACTTGTTTTCATCAATCTGAAAACTTTGATCAATATTTCCTCCATATTGCTTACCACTCCGTTCTCTATGAAACGGGCACGATGACCCTTGTCGAATTCGTAGTCAAGCATGGAGTACCATGGGCCGACGTTGTCTGCAAGAGGTGCCCGCCTTAATAAAATTCATAAACAAAAGCATCATAAGCATACATAAATAACTAAAATTTCTTGGTTAAATGAACTAGGGTTCATCTTAAGCATATTCCTCCAACAACATCTACTACACATGATGGATCAAAACATATCAACATGCATCATATCAAAATAAAATCCTCCAACATGCATCATATCATCAATTTTTTTAACAATTTTTTTTAAATAGAGTTCACCTTGAATGTATTTTCTTCAAACAACATCTTCATATCATCATATCAACATGCATCATAAAACAAAGCAAGTCCTCCCACATCCATTACATCATACTTTTTTTAACAAAGAAAATTATGAACTAGAGTTCATCTTCACACTAACATATGAACTATTGATTAGAGTTCATATTCAATACCACTAGTTACTAAAGAACTAAGAACTAGAACTACAATCAAGCTAAAACAATCCTAGGTGAAAAAAAAATCCAGTCAAAGTTCAAAAAGATGAGGATTTCAAGCAAATAATGTGTCCAATCGAAAGCAAGTTTGCAAAAACTACTTGGAGGGATTGGAGGAGCTTACGTTTCTCTCTTCGAGGCCATCTCGATCCGCAAAAACAATGAAGAAATGGTGAAGATCCGAGGGGGAGAGTGGAAGAGATGAGAGAGGGGCGAGGGGGAGGAAGAGGAACTGCCAGCGGGGGAGGGGGAGGGGTGGGAAGAAAAGGCAGGGGCGGGGGGTCGGGCGAAATAACTGCACACATAGGGTGCGATGGAAGGGGACGGCGGCCGTCTCCACTTGCTGACGTGGATTAGTATCCTACCGCTAGGGCGGTAGGCTGTCTAACCCTACTGCCAGCCATCCTGGCAGTAAAAAAAAGGGTCAAATGCCGAATTTTTTTTGAACCGGGGTCAGATCCTGAATTTGTATACGAGAAGAATCAAAACACGAAATTTTGCCTCCCGTGCATTGCTGCAGCCCAGCACGAACACAACACGACCGCGCAGCGTCATGCAGCATCGGTGCTTGTCAGGATCTCGTACAGGGCCGCGCGCGACGGAGGCCGTAGTCAGGCAAAGGGCGACCCAGAGCTGAATGTGCGTGCAGCCAGGCGATTCGTTCGGGGCCGACGTTTTGCTGGCGATCCTCGGCAGGTTACGAGAGGTCCGGGGCCATGGTACGGTGGTGGCCTCATCCGAGGTTGTCGTGGTCTCCCGCGGTCCCATGGTAAAGCAAGCACGCGACTCTACTGACTACTCTTGCTACTACTCCGGCAGTTGTCAGACAAAGTGGCCTGTTTCACCGAGCGGAAAGAGCAATCAGGGCCGGCAAAAAAGAAAGAGAATGGGAAGCATACAACAAATGCATGCGCTGGCCGGCACATGGCCGGCTTTCGAGCTGCCGCGCCCCACCGTCCCTTTCAAATTTCAAATACACATGCACGAGCCGAGCACTTGATGTATTTATATGGTAGATGGTTGCAGCAGAGTCGAGACGGGCTACCTCCAGAAACCGTATGCATGGTGGTATCGGTATGGCACCACACCACGTGGGCGGCAGCACGAACGTACGCGACGCATAGGATAGGATACTCTTTTTTTCTGTTGCGACGAGGAGTAGTAGGATAGAGCGGTGGACGGAATGTTTTAACCCACGGCGACACGTGGAACGCCTTGTGTAATCTATCTATCTACTACCTGCGCAGAAATATCATTGTATTTTCGCGAGACTTCGAAATAAACTTACCAACTCTGCGGTCTGCGCGGTCAGCTCAGCAAACCTGGCAGGTTGTTCCGGAAACTTGCACGCGCAGGTAACGGCGATGACGCGGGCGGCGGGCTCCCATCGGAGCACGAGGTGGCATTTTTGCGGTTGTGCAATCTGCCAGACCATGCTGCTACATGTGTATCTTGTCGTCAAGCCTAGGTTTTGTCTTTGAACGTTACGCCAATCTTGCCGCTAGCTGCGCGTATGATTCTTGGTGCAACACACGAATTAACCAAGACATTCGGCGCCCATGCATGCGCTGTCGGAGAAAAACAATGGTGATTAGACATGGATCAGCGGGCGGAGAATGGTGAATGCATGCCACCATCCTTTGCTTAGTTCAGAAGGAATTCGGTCCTCAAGCCGCGTCGCCTATTTTATACGTACATGCCCGTTTTCTAGCTGTTAGCTGGCAGCAACTGATCGACCAAAGAAACAGCTTTTTTTTTCTCTGAAAGAAAACATGCATTTTATTGATTGGAAATAATGGTTACATCGTCTACAAAAAGAGGTACAATATTCTTCATAGGCTCCTCAAACAATCCCTAGTTACAGAAACTTTCGCTAGCCTCGCAAGTTCATAAGCAACCTTATTAGCTACCCTATTACAATGTTCAAATCTAGTCAACGGAAAATCACATGCCATGAAGTAGCAATCCTCGAAGACGGCCGTCGCAACTCCCGCCGATTATCCTCCATGTTTCATTGTGTCAATGACTTCCATATTATCAGAGTTAATAATAAGACGATTGCATCCCGCCTTTTGTACAAGAATTAAACCAAACCTCAGAGCCATCGCTACTGCTATTAGTACATCAACACACCAATCAATCTTCCAATTTCCGCAAACAATGAATTTTCCTTTGTCATCTCTGAGTACAGCACCTGCCGTGCCCCTAAGCAGATCATGGTCAAAAGAAGCATCAACATTTAGTTTAACAAAACCTATAAGTGGTCGGCTCCATCCTTCTTTTCTACTAGTCGCACTAGGGGAGTGGACATTCACATAGTTTACCGTTATAGCACGAACCCCCATCAAAGTCTGATTCACATCTTGAGACTTCCCTTCATGAACCAAAATGCGTATCTCCCACCATAAATACCAAGCGGTTATCGCGACTAGTTCACTTGCATTCTGGCATCCTAATATAGATAGTTCTTGGTGCGGCATAAGAAATAACAATTCAAGAACCGCCTCACCCGCACGATCAATAACACAAGCTTTCTTAATTACCTTGTACATCCCCAGCTTACCCCAAACCTCTTTTGCCTTCTCACACAAAAACAAGATGTGTTTTGTATCTTTTTGCCCATCCGAGCATGATGGACAGAGGGGCGAAACTTTCATATGTCTATTGGCAAGTGTAATACGACAAGGTAGAGTTCCATGCAACGTTCGCCAGATAAATACTTTTACCTTTGCCGGACATGATAATTTTCAAATCTTACCCCAAATAGGATTGACATTGGTACGACCCATACCATTAGTATATTGCAACTTACTCCCGTGTTTTTGGTTCCATTCCTCCGAATAAGCTGATCGAACAGTGAACACACCATTTTTTGTATAGCTCCAGGCAATGAAATCCGACATATTATGCATAGTAAGGGGAATCACGAGGACCCTTTGCACATCAATTGGCCACAAAGTTTGTCTCACCAAATCTTCATCCCAAGAATTCGTGATTGGATCAATAAGATCAACCACCTTTGACAGAAGTTGCCCACTTCTATGAGTAATAATTTTCCTATTCGCACAATTCGGAATCCATGAATCTCTCCAAATATCAATGTTTTGTCCATTTTCAAATCGCCAGATATAACCATTTCTCAAAGAGTTCACTCCCGCCATAATGCTTTGCCGGGTAAACGAGGATCCCTTCTTTAACCTTGCGTTCATCAAATCTCCCTCAGGGAAATATTTAACTCTCAAGATGGTTACACATAAAGATTCAGGATTATCAAGTAGACGCTACACTTGTTTAGCTAATAGCGCCAGGTTGAAACAGTGTATATCTCGAAAGCCCATATACCTCCTTGATCTGGCTTGCATGCAGCAACTGATCGACCAAAGAACGAGCATGCACATGGCGATAGAGCAGGGCGTTTTTCTACCTACGTAAGAATGCATCCAGGTAGCTGCGATCCATCGCACCCCTGTGGAATCATGCCTGGCCTATAGGTAGCAGCGGCGAGCCATGCAACGCCTCCTGCAAATTTGCCGCCGAGGAAGACAACTCCAAAAACGACAGGGGGACAGTAGCGGCGGCGTGGAAACGAGTGGAGTTGTGCTAACAATAGGGAAGAACATGACGATGCGGTCCCTCGTTTTTCCCGGCTGCTCTGATTTAAAAAAAGAGGTCCAGAGGTCTTTTTTTTATACAGGAAAAAAACCATGGTTGTGTAAATATTGTAGTATTTAAACTACAGTTTTTAGTGACAACTAAACAGCTCATTGCAAATAAAACTATGATAATCTAAAAAACTGTGGTATTCTGAGATACTTAAAAGTTACTTTTCTATCAAACAGGGCCTACGTTGACAGCAAAACATTTAGTGCAAAGACGATGCTACGAAAACCGCTCTACGATTCGGTCTCAACAAAGAGTTAATCAATAATACTCCATGGCTCTACCGCTCTACGTAGTGGCCTAGGAACCTTAAATTTGTAAAATAATCCTATCATTATGTTGAGGACGGGGTGTCGATTCGTTGGCTGGGCAGTTGGGGTAGCTGCCAGCCCATCCGGGTTCGAGCCACACTCGTAAAATTTCTTCTATAAATAAAAGCCAACGAGGATTAACCCTTTGGATTGATCATCATGACTCGCGCGCAATTAAGAAGCGGCGAAGAAACTTAAACTTGATTTGACTCGGTGTCCTGATTACTCGATTATTTCAGCCTCTTCGAATTTTTTTTAGTTGATTGATTAGTGTCGTGAGACAAATAATGTTAGGGCAATCAGGCTCAACAGATCCCAGTTCATTAAGTTATGTCTGCTAAACCAATCACGCAGAGCAAATCATTTAAATCACTTGCTACTCTTTCCGATATTGCTCTTGTGCATTTTTCCCTCTCCCTTGAAAAATTATATTATAACGACATCTCAATAGTGGATTCTCAAATCGCCCCCATGTGTCATTTGCGGCAGTCCAGACATCTTCTGTCGTCCGGTAATATCCCTCAAACACCGCGAACTGATCTGGATATTGGAATTCTGGCAAACTTCAGGGGGCTTTGGGGAGTTCACACATCCATCTAGCCAACCAAAACCACCATGTCGACACCCAGGCATCCGCACTCTCTCCTCAACCGCGACATCCGAACATCTGACAGAGGGATCGTTTTCGGCCGCCACCGTTTGCCATGTCGCAACATCCTCCTCCGCGTGCACGTGGCGCCGCCACCACGTGTCAGGTGGCGCGGGCACTACACATGAACGCGAAGAGCGCCCACTCCAGGTCCATGGCACTGATTCCCCCATGGTAAAGCTAGCGATCGGCGCGGGCTCGTTCTCCTCCATTCTTTCCTCCGATGAGTTTGGAGGCAGTTCCGCCTCCATGTGGCGCATGCACTCGGCATCTCTCTCGTGGACAAGCTCGACTGTCTCGTGTCGTCGCCACGGCGAGAGGCTTTTCCACCTCCCTTCGTTTGTCCCATCCATTGCGTTGAAGGAGGAGGTGGATGGGGAGAAGTAAGCGGTTGTATCGACGGCTCGGACAACCGGAGATTTGGATGGTTAGGAGTGCAGAGGTATCCCCAGCCCATCAGAGTTCAAGTCCTAGACTTGGCACTGGTGCTCGCATTTTTCTGTATTTATTTTAGGCTTTCCAATGATTTGCATTTGGTGGGAGGAGACGGTAGCGTCGATTACGAAGGCTTCTGTGGCTACTTTGTCAATCTTTTTTTTAGGGAAAAGCCTTGTGGCATTTTATTGAATTTGGGAAAGTGTTACATCAAAGATTACATGAGGTAATAAGAAAGAAGGCATCTCATTTAACCACTCTTCACATATTTTTGAATCATAGGATCGCCTAGCTAGGAAGTGTGCAACTCTGTTTGCTTCAATCTTGCTATGCTTGCTAAGCAAAGTTGGCGGCTACTAACGCACCCTGATACTTTGTGTGTACAGGTTCTTAGAGCAAAGTATTATCCAGATGGAAATTTGCTTATGGCTGGCCCAAAGAAGGGCTCATCTTTTACATGGTAGAGCATTGTGGCGGGTCTTCAAACCTTCAAGAGAGGCATATCTGGCGAGTGGGGACGGGTGCCAAAACAAATATTTGGACGGATCACTGGATTCCTCAAAGTCCTACAAGGAAGGTTATCACGCCAAGGGGTAATATCTTGTTGACCACTGTTGATGAACTTATTGATCCAGGAACATGATGGTGGGATGAAACCTTGGTTCGATCTATATTCTTTGGTGTTGATGCTCAACGGATTTTGAAGATCCCATTATCTACCCATTTACTGGATGATTTTGTGGCGTGGAATGTCACAAAAAAAATTTGTTTCTCGGTTCGATCAGCATACTATGTCGAGTGGGAGCACCAATTCGGCCCAAGAATAAGAAAGGACCCAGCCGAGACATCAGCAAACAACCCTGTTTGGGAGACTCTTTGGAAACTACAAGTTCCAAGCAAGATAAAGATTTTTGTCTAGCGAGCACTACATGGAATCATACCTGGGGTGGGAGTATTGCGAAGTAGACATATCAAAGTCTCACCTTCATGTCCTATATGTCACCAAGGACCAGAGGATATTCGTCATTTGGCTTTCACTTGTGATCGTGCACGTCAGGTTTGGAAGTCCTTGGGTTTGGATGAGATCATAGATGCAGCTATTCGCACTGATCGCTCGGGCTCGATGGTAATGGAGGAGTTGCTCAGAAATCCTGTGAAAAAATCTCCTGTCTTGGGACAACTGGGGCTCCAAGAAACGATTGTCGTTGGCGCATGGTACATCTGGTGGGAACGCCGTGAAGCTGTAAAGGGGGTGAATGTCAAGCTTGCACCAAGTTCCTCGTTTGCCATCCAAGCTGTAACCTTAAATCACGCGACACGTCCAGCTGCGGTAACCTCTGAAGCTCGATGGCAACGTCCAGCTCCTGGGTCGTACAAACTAAATGTGGATGCGTCCTTCTTCGAGGACGGGAGTGGGGCTGCAGCTGCTGTTCTTCGTAATTGCCATGGAGAAGCGATTGCCGGGTCTCAGAGCTTATAGATAACACTCTTAGTGCACAATCAGCTGAAGCAATTGCTCTTCGCTTGGGGCTACAGCTGGTTTACGCAGTGGGGTGCAGGATTGTTGAAGTAGAATCAAACTGTAAAGAACTGGTACATGCATGTAATGGAGAGACAGAAATTTGGAGCCCCTACTCAGCTACCCTTGCTGATTGTTTTCATTTGTCCCATGACATCCTGAATATTTCTTTTGTCAATCTTAAAATGATGCGTTGGCCGAGTCTTTCAAAAGTGCTCGTAGTAGTAGAATGTGCATGCATACGTTCATAAGAAGAAGTGTGTGCACATGTACGAGCGTTTACGTCTATATATCATGTTAAAATAAGTATACTCTTGCTAGCTTTTCCATTTGTACCGCCGCAGCGCCGCCGATCGAGGGAACAAGGTGTCGCAGGCTCGCAGCTGCACGAGTCCAAAAGCCTCCTCCAGTCCAAGAGTCAAAGCTGATTTGGTTTTCCTCGTAGATAAAGCGGTTTCCTGATTTGTCGAGAGATATTTGGGAACGTAATTCAGTTTCCTTATTTTAGATCGAGCTGTTTAGATGGACAGCAGGAATTGGCGACCGGTCG